>CM029402.1:25741153-26941153 GCA_017139565.1 Luffa aegyptiaca | reverse complement strand
CCAAATTTAATTATTTGTAATTTCGTCATTAATTTTAAATAGGGAAAAATACACTTTTGGTCCCTGAGGTTTGGGTTAAGTTACACTTTAGTCCCTGAGTTTTCAAACTCAACAAAAATACCCCTGAGGTTTGAGATAAGTAGCAATTTGGTCCCTGCCGTCCAGTTTGCCGTTAAATACTAACGGAATGCTGACGTGGCACTATTATTTTAATTAAAAAATTAATTTTTAAATTTTTTTAAATAATAATATATTAAAATAATAAAAATATTATTATTTTATTAATTATTTTAAATTATTTTTTCCCCCTCTTTCTTATTCTTCTTCTTCTTCTTTCTCTTCTTCCATTTCTTCTTCTTCTTTCTCTTCTTCCCTTTCTTCTTCAACTTCTTTTTCTCCAACTCCGGTGGCCGGCGGTCACCGCCGTTCGCCAGCCAGCCGCCGCCGGCTGCCGGCAAGGTTTTTTTTTTCTTCTTTCTCTCTTTTCTTCTCTCTTCTCCTCCATTTCTCTACCTTTTCTTTTCTTTTTTTTTAATAAAGAAGAGGGAAAGGGAGGAGGGGCTCCTCCTCCCTTTCCGGCGCCGGCGACGGGAGGAGGGAGGCTCTCCTCCCTCTCAGTTTCAGAACCGCTCGTCGCCGTTCGCTCCACCGGAGCTGCCCCCGCCGTTCACTCCGTCGGAGCCACTCGCCGCCGTATGCTCTGTTTTTTTCCTCTTTTTTTTTCTTTTCTCTCTCCCTCACCATCTCCTTCCCTCTCACCGTCCCCTTCTCTCTCTTTCACCGTCCCTCTCGCCGGAAAGCTCCCACGAATGCTTAGATCTCGTCGGACTGTTCCAGATCTCGCCACACACGCCTCTATTCAGACCACGACCGGACTGTTCACGCCCAGATCTCGCATCCCTCTCGTCGGACTGTTCCAGATCTCACCACGCACGCCAGTAGGGCTGCGGGTTGCGGCTGTACAGTGGTGAACGCGCGAGCGACGCTGACGAGCAACGACTCGAGTAGGGCTTCAAATGGGCTGTTTCAGATCTGGGTTGCTAAGGAGAAGAATAAAAACATGTGGGTCCTTCCTCAACTGGAACCATTTTACTCTCGAGCTTCAATGGAGCCTCCATGAGCTCGTCTCTCTCACTATCAAGCACCAATGAAGAAGTTGAGGCCGACCCATTTCTCATTACCGCAGAGTTAACGCAGAAGCCATCGTAGGAGTAAATCCACGAGAAGTGCCCCATGAGGGAAAGTGCCCTGAAGGGAAAATTGAAAAGGCCAATGGGAGATTGAAAGGACAGTTGACTTGGCAGTGAGTTACAGAAGAAGATGGGAGAAAGGAGATCATATGGGTGGTTTCAGAAATGGAGAATTAGAAAGGGGAAGGTTGTTGGAGGAAGAATTGGGTGGCAAACAGAGAGATCTTGAAGGTGCGTTAATGGCGAGTGAGTCAGCGTCCAATATGGAAACCTCCCTCTTTGATTTTCCGGCGAAACCTCGTTTTTTTTAAAAGAAAGGTTGGGGAAAAGGAGAAAAAACGAAGAAAAAAAGGAGGAAAGAAAGAAAAAAAAAACGTCGCCGGCGAGCGGTGGTCGCCGGCAACGGCCGGCCGCCGGCGAAGAAGTATGAAGAAGAATTATTTTAATATATTTTTATTTAGAAAAATTTAAAAGTAATTTTTTTTTATTAAAATAATAGTGCCACGTCAGCAAACTGTTAGGGTTTAATAGAAAATTGGACGGAGGGACTAAAAGTGTAACGAAATCCAAACCTCAGGGGTAATTTTGTTGAGTTTTAAAACTCAGGGACCAAAGTGCAACCTAACCCAAACCTCAGGGACCAAAAGTGTATTTTTCCCTTTTAAATAATGACGTGACAATTTGTGATTGGTCAAAATTTGTCCTTCAACACTTATTTTTAATAAAAATATATAAAAATGAAAATCATAATAATTACAGTTTTTGAACTAGAATTAATTATTAAAAAAACAATCTACTAGCATTTAAAAATATTATAGGTCTAATTTATTTCCTTCTATAGATTTATTAAATCAATGAGAGTAATAACTTTTTTAATCATATATATCTATATCTATACTATATTAAAAGGCGCTTAAGGGGAGAAACTTTTGATTTCCTTTTAAGCCCATTTTTAATCTTCAAATTTCTTATTTGTTCTTCCTATTTAATTATTCAATATTTTATTATTCAAATTCCCACGGGTAGATCATTCCCACGTTTAAGATTAAGAATTGGTTTTTGAAAAAATTTTCATTATCACGTTTAGGTTTTGTTTTTTTTTTAAAAAAATAAATCTCATCTTTGATAAGATTAAGAATTGGTTTAAAACAAAATCTTGATTCCCACCTTTAGGTTCACATCATTCCCACGTTTGTGTTGTTTATTTTAAAAAAATAAATCTCATATGTGATAATATTAAGAATTGGTTTAAAACAAAATCTTGATTCTCACCTTTAGATTCACACATCATTCCCAAGTTTGTGTTGTTTTTTTTTTTTTTAAAAAAATATCTTATCTTTAATAAGAGAATTGGTTTAAAAAAAATCAAGATTTTTTTTTAAATTTAATTATTAATTCTAATTGGTTTCGGTGGTTATGATAAATAACTAGATAACTGATTTTAGAATTATTAATTCTAATTGATTTTCAGTTGTGAAAATTAGAGGGTTTTTTTTTTTATTTAATTATTAATTCGAATTGATTCTTGGTTGTGAAAATTAGAAGAATTTTTTATTTAATTATTAATTCTTTTTGGTTTTCGGTGGTTATAATAAATAGAATTTTTAAAATTAAATTTTTTGAAATCTAAATTTAGATCAATTGTTTTGATTTTTCAAAAATAAAAATATACTTGAGTTTAATTTTCGATTAAATCAAATCAAGTTTTAAAATTAAATTTGAAAAACTAAAATTCAAATTAATTGTTTTTCATTTTCAAAATTTCTAATTTGAAAAGATTTATCATAACCACTCGATTCACTTGAACCCTATAAATAGTGGTCTAAACCAAGAGATGGGGGTGGAGCTTTTGTGGTGCATGAAGAATTAAAAAAATTGCAGCAAACATCAACCAAGTGGGAGGAGACCCATTCCTACCACATCTTTACTAATGTGAGTATAGCCTTTTCATTTAGTGTAAATATATAGAATTTTTTCTTATTTCTTTTTCAAGTAGACTAATGTATCCTTAGGAGATTTTGTTAGTTTTATGAGATTTTATTAGTTTATATTATATTTTCGTCACCCCTAAGAGTTTCATATGAATAAGAAATATTTTATGTTTATTTCTTTAATAGAAGCGAGTACACCTTTGTGTGAGTTCATTAGTATTGTCTTTCTTATTCTTTCTGAAATGGGAAAGAAGATCGATCACTATTATCTTTTTTTTTTTTTTTTTTTTAAATCGATCTCTCTCCATTATGCTTTTCTCCGACCTTCAAAATTTTTCATATATTTTTTAGATTTTTTTAGACAAGATGATAGGAAGAAAATGATATTTTTATTTAATTAGTGCTCATTTAACGGTTGGATTAAACATAACTTTAATTGAATTATTAATTATTATTTATTTCAAAATTAAGATTTTGGAAAATATAAATGCTTACCTAGGTCATTTAAAAGACTTTTCGTTATCTTCAATCTTACAAAAGTGTTTAAGCGGGTGAGATTTTTTATATTTGATTTATATCCATGATATTGGTTATAAACCATTTTTATTAGAATGGTTCAATTTGGTCACATACATATCAATTTTTGCAATAATTATAAATTCATGTGTATTTATTCATTTTTATATTTTTTTGGTACATTATCAAGTCATATTTCAAATTTTCTAATTAACTACTTATACTTTAAAAGGTATTATAACACGTGCAACACACGTAGTTTCAAACTAGTACTTATAAAAGTTTTATAAGAAAACGAAAACAAAAAAGTTATTAAAAAAGAAAAAGAAAACAATTTTTTTAAATATATTTTTAATAAAAAAAACAGACTTAAAGTGAAAAAAAAATAAAAACATACGCTTTAGTGGGTTCGAGCTCGAACACTTGGCGGCAATAAAAAAATGAACTTCAAGCAAAAAAAAAAAAAAAACAAAACAAAAACATGGTTGGGGCTCGAACTCGGACAATGGGTGCCTGTGTGGTAATAAAAAATGGACTCAAAGAAAAAAAAACAAAACAAAACAAAAACATGCATTCAGTGGGACTCAAACTCGAGCAATAGACACATGACTGAGAGGGCTTGACGACTCATTGCTAATGAGCCAAAGAAGAATCCTTATAAACTAGATGAACTTTTTAATATTAATATAATACACAGTAAAGTTCAAGGGGCTCAACCCCCCTGGGCCCACTGTAGCTCTGCCACTGATCGAAATATAAATCTAGTAAACAATTAAATTCAAATACGACATAAATAAAGGAGAGAATCTAAGATATACGGTCTAATGAAGATTTAAATTCAAATATAGGGAGAAAATCTAGGAAATATAATTTATCCTAACCAAAAAATTTAATAAAAAATTTTAAGTTTAGAAAGATATTATGGAGACAATCCATAAGACTTTATAACAATGAAACTGACTAAAATATAGATGCAATGAAAACTTAAATTCAAATACAACATAAATGAATGAGAAAATCTAGGAATTACAGTTTAAATCAATGACAAACTTTAATCAATAAAATTTAAATTTACAAAGATAAGACTAAAACAGTTAATATAAGTTATCTTAACAACATGATTTAATAATAAAAATTTAAATTTAGTAATGTCATATTGAAATAATTTCAATGGAAAAAAAAGGAATGAATTACACAAATATAGTATATTGAAAATTGAAAACTACCCCAAATACATATACAACCTTTTTCAGATCAGTCTTTGATTGAAAAACATATTTTTTAGGCATGGTTAAAGTAGAATCGAGATCAATATAATCAACAAACTTAAAATATTTTTTTCTTTCTTTTTGGAAGTTAGAGAGAATTGTCAATATTATTTTGCATACACATTGTATTTAAATTATTTATGGTGTCAAAGTGGTCATAATCTACTATATTCCAAATATCGTTCGCCCTATTGTTGGGGATGAAAAATAATAGTCATAAAACATCTCTATCCTCGAAAAGCCTAAATACTGGTTTTTCAGAAATATTGTTACATATAGAGGACTGATTTATTGTTTGATTATTTTCAAATTAAGCTTACTTCTTATGCAATCCTTGAGAGATTGGAGTGTAGAATTTGATTGCAATGTTATTGACAGTACTGATTCTTATTATCCCACCCATCATACCATATAGAAATGAAAAGACTAGACATCTAGTTTTGAAAACAATGATGAAAATATATATTAGAATTGAAAATAAATGTAAATTAAGTAGTATAGCATACCTATGTTTGGAGATCAGTAACATTTTTAATGGTGATAGCAACGATAGAGCAAAAATTGATGGATGGCAAAAAGTCGGGAAAAACGATGAAGATGTTGATTAGATAATTTAAAACTAACAATCTAATCGAAAATAAAAAATGAAAATCTAATTTCTGTGTAATCTTTCGGTTGTCAAAAAAGATCAAATCTGAATTTGAATTTTGAGAGATATGAGAGAAAAGATAAATACTGTAATTCCTTAATTCATGGATAAATAGTTTTATTTTTTAAAAATCAAATTGATAGCGAGCATAGCTAGCTAGTTTTCCCTAATTAATTTAGCTAGTCTTTTATAATTTATTGGCCAAAATTATGCATTTATGTGTTGTATTTGTAGGAAATATAGTTTTGAGCCAATTGGATGTTCGGGATGCGAAAAGAAGTCGAAGAATGAAAAAGAATCAAAGTTGGAAGATTGAAGATAGGCCCATCCGCAAACCAGCGTCTCGACGCTGCTCTCTGGGCGTCTCGACGCTGACATTCTATATTTGGAGTTCGCAATTAAAAAAAAAAAAAAAATGACAGCGTCGCAACGCTCTCGGTCGAAAATCCCAGAATCTGAAAAATCGCGGTAGCGTCGCGACGCTACCCCACAACGTCGCAATGCTACGACCAAAATTTTTCCTATAAGTATTTTGCGATTAGGGTTGTTTGGGGGACTTCTCTTGGATGATTTGGAGCCGTAAAACAGAGAAAAATGGGACTTTTGAAGCTGAAACAAGTGGAGGAAAAACGGGAAACAAATGATTGTTCGTGGGGATTGTCACGGGGACGTGCGTCTTTACCCTTTGCTTTTGTAGTTTTTATGGCTTGTTTAGACTTAGTTTATATTGTAATTTGGATTATGTGTAGCTAAGTTTAATTCTTAAGGATTGATGTAGTCGTTGGGCACTTTATGGATTGATTTAATGGTTTTATCACTACTACAAAAACAGCCTTTAATGACGGACAGAAAAAAAGGGGCGGGACCTTTAATGACGGACGGAAACGCGCGGGACCTTTAATGACGGACGCGCGTTTTTTCGGAAAAACTAACTTTTAATGACGGGCATTGCCCGTCATTAAAAGTGCCTTTAATGGCGGGCATTGCCCGCCGTTAAAAGCCCGTTTTGATTTTTTTTTTATTTTTTAAAACGGTAAAAAGAAAAATCACTTTCTCTCTCCCCGAAGGCCCACATCCTAAACCCTAGCTTCTTCTACCTTCAACCGCCGCAGCTCCCTTCTTCAACCTTCGGCGCACAGCTTTCATCCTCCGTTCTTCATCATTCGCTCGCCGGCCGCCGCAGTTGTTGTTCTCCACTTCGGCCGTGGTCTGTTCTTCAACATTCGGCTGCTGGTGAAGATTTTGCAAACAAGCTTTCATCCTCGCGTGCGTTTTGAACTGGACAGCTGTTTCGAACTGGACAGATTTTGCAAACATTCGGCCGCTGAACTGGACAGCTGTTTCTCCCGTGCGTTTCGACCGACGGCGACTGGACAGCGTGGGTTTCACCTCGTCGACTTCTTTCTCGCATTCTAACAGGTTAGTCAATCTTCCATATCCAGCGGTTTCATAGTTAAAATTTTTAAAAAAATAAATCCCTCTATTTTCAAGAAGAAAATCGTGGATCTAGCCTATACATGAAAAATTCTGGGCTAACTTTGACAAGAAGCACCAGAAGTTATTATGGCATCAGCAACCAATATCTCTATTGTTGAGGTTGGGGGCAAAAGGTTGTGTTTACAACAGTGGGTACTTTTGAATCCATCTTTTTAAAGGTCACATTTGTTGCTTTCTTTACACAACGAACCTTACTCTTTATACATGAAAAATTGGGTTCTTATAGTTTTGGTTTTTTTTTTTAATTTGATCTAAGTTTTAATTTAGTTTTATGTTTTAGGTTTTGTTTGAATTTGGTTCCTATAGTTCTAAAAGATTAAATTATGAAAAATTTAAGTAAAATTTCATACTCGTATTCGATTCTTGATTTGGACTCCTCAGTTTTTTTTTTATCCTTTTCAGCTTTCATAAGAAAGTAGATTAATGTAAGGTTGCACTTGTAGTGCCAGTCAAGTACTTGTCTATGACTTTTATTTTTCATTAATACTTTTGTGGCTTAAGCTTCATACAACAAATCGATTATACTGAAAATATAGGGTCCATTTTACACATATTGTTAAGTTACCGTATGCTTTAGGATTTAGGTTTCTATTTTAGACATGTTAAGTATCTATTGAATTATAAAAGGGAAAAAGATGCAGGCCACAAGAATGGTTGACTTACACTCTAAAATGTATTAAAAAAACACTCTAATTTTTTAATATTAAAAGGGAAAAGATGAATGGTTGTTGTACATTTTTCAAATATGTAAATTGTATCCGGGGTGGTCCCATTGTATGTTGTGTAAATTTCTGCTGGATGTTGTTTATGGAAGGACGGGTGGTTCCATATGCATGATGTATATGCTATAGGAGTGATTATATGTTGTATTATTTCAGGTTAGTTTTGGATTGTCTAATAGAGTTCATGCTGAAATTTTCAAAGTGTGATTCCAATTCTATTACATGTGTGTCCAAAGTGTGATTCCAAGCATATTTATATGATTTGAAGGTTTTTTATGTAGTTAAACGTTGACTTAAAGCTTGTTATGTGAAAATGTGTTTCCAAGTCAATGTGTGTTCAAAGTGTGATTTAAAACATACTTGGATCATTTGAAAGCTTTTCATATTTCACAATTAAGATTACTTTCTTTACAGGTTGACAAATAAAGAAAATATTGTTGGTTTGCCACCGGGCAACCAACAATTTTTTTATTAAATTATGAACAAAATAATGACGGGCAATGCCTGTCATTAAAAAAGACATTTAATGACGGACATTTAAAAAGGACATTTAACGACTGACATTTAATGACGGACATTTAATGACGGACTTTTAATGACGGACTTTTAATGACGGACATTTAATGACGGACATTTGACGGACATTTCATGACAGACTTTTTATGACGAACACCTTTAATGACGGACATTTGGTTGGAAATTGAACTTACTATGACGGACTTTTCATGATGGACGGCCTTTAATGACGGGCATTGCCCGTCATTAAAACTGTCCGTCATTGTACCTTTTCATGACGGACGATTTTTAATGACGGGCAATGCCCGTCATTAAAAGTCGCCCGTCATGAAAAGTTACCACGACACTCGTATAGACGACGGACTCCGCCCGTCATTAAAGGTCTTTAATGACGGGCAATGCCCGTCATTAAAAGCGATTTTTGTAGTAGTGTATTGCTATTGATGTCATTTATGCATAATTGTGTTCTTAATGCTTTCAATTTACCGACCATAAATTGATTGTTGTTTGTGCTTGAATCTAACTCGGGAGAGAGGATTTAGGTTAGAAATCATTATGCATAACTAGGATTTAGCTAGAAATCGGGAGATAATAGTTAATTCTAGAAATCGTTAAAAAGGTTAACCTTAATGCCTTGCATGTTTAATGAATTTAGATAGGGATATCGGGTTCATTGTATGTGGGAGAATCATGTATGCTCGGAAGAGATATGTGTGATTTTAGTTTCCCAAGATTTATGAATCATAGCATGTCATTAAACCCTGAATTAATCCATAATCCCAATTGGTGAAATCAAATTCCTAAGACCGTTGACTCCATTAGATTGTCATACTTTTTCATTGTTTTGTGTTTGATTACATTCATTTTCACTTTGATTGGTTCCCTAAATAAAATTGGGCAAGAGTATTTTCGGTAATTAAAATTGATTAGAAATCCAATCCAGAGGACGACACTCGAATATCACATTCACTATATTATTACTTGACCCATGCACTTGCGGTAGGAAAATTCCACATCACAAATCAAATAGTGGTTTCCTAAAAAATAGGGTGTGAATGCGTGAAACTTAACTCAAGGGTATAATTGGAAAGACCATCCTCACGACAATAGGTTAAAAAACAGTTTAGCCATTTTTCATTAAAAAAAATTTGTTTGGCCATTTTTCAGAAATACAGTGTATCTGGTCATTTATAAGGATTTCCCATAAATTTATCTATTTTGGACCCAAATATCCCAAATCTCTCCTTCAAGGTAGGTGATGGACCGATCAACAAGTTGTAAAATGACAGTAGTGGGTCTAGAGTCCTATGCCTCCTATGCCTAATTTTTGATAAATGGACGAGGATATAAGGTTTATGCCAACCCCTAGGTCACGAAGAGCTCTTTCTAACTCTTTACCTCCTATAAAAACAGCGATGGTGAAGGTTTCGGGGTCTTTCACTTTAGGTGGAATTTTGTTTTCCAAAATGACACGGTAGTCCCCAGTTAGAGAGACTATCTCATACTCTCACCTAGTCTTCTTTTATTAGTGAAAATGTCATTGAGAAACTTCACATAATTGGACATTTGTTCCAGAGCTTTAACCAGTGGAATGTTTGTTCCAATTTTCATTTGCTTGTTGCTAGCTTCTTCTTTTCAAGCAAATGGCTTACCACTTCTTAATCCCACAACTTGTATTTGTTATTTTCCTTCCCTTTTCGGGTTTTCAATGTCAAAAGGAAGCTTGCCTCGGGATCTAGATTTGAGCTCACTTGTTGATTGTCCAACTTGTAACTCAACTTTCTTTAAGGAAGTTCGTTGACTCCGAATTAGGTCATCATTTTTGGTTATGTATTATGTATTCTTTCATCAAAGAAGTAGCTGAAATTTGTTGATTCACATGCTTTCATAATGACCATGAAAACATGTTCACAAAAGTTTGTTTGGAAGTGCGTTTCAATAAGTGATTTTAACCAAAGTATAAGTTAAAAATGTTTAACAACAAAACATTTTATTGTTTGGTTTCTACACTTTTTTACCAAACATGTGGATCAAAAATATTCTACAAGTGTTTTCTTTCATTTTAATTAACTAGTTTTAGCTACGTGTCTTGCACGTAATTTACAAAGTTAAAAATACAATTTAATTATATAGAAGGTGAAATACAAAAAAGACTTATGGAAACATAAAATTTATCATATATATACCACCAACATATTATTAATTTTTAAGTGACATTTACTTAATTAATATGAGGTAGAAATATAATAAATAATTCTTAATATATATATAATAAATAAAATAAAGGAAAAAATATATTTTTGGTCCCTGAGGTTTGGGTTAGGTTTTATTTTGGTCCTTGAGTTTTCAAACTCAACAATTTAACCCCTGAGGTTTGGATTTCATTACACTTTTGGTCCCTCCGTCAAATTTTCTGTTAAACCCTCATGGAATGCTGACATGACACCTATTTTTTATTAAAAAATTTATTTTCTGATTTTTTAAAATTAAAATATATTATTTTTAATATTTTTAATTCCTCCCCATTCTTCTTCTTCAACCCAACGCTCCTTCTTCTTCCAACCACCACCACATACCGCCGATGGTCGGCGGCCGACGACGACCACCGCTTGCCAACAGCCAGCAGCCGCCAGAATTGTTTTTTCTCCTTTTCTTCTTCCTTTCTCCTCTTCTTCTCCTTTCTTTTTATTTTCTTTTTTCCTTTTTCTTTTCAAGAAAATGGAGTAATGGGGAGGAGGAACTCCTCATCTCCCTCCCATTTCAGATATGAAACGGAAGGGGGAGGAGGCTCCCCGATTCGGCGTTGAAATTGAGGAGAAGAAGCTCCTCCTTCCCGTTTCTCCCTCTTTTCTTAAGAGAAAAAGAAGAAAGAAAGAAAAAGGAGAAGAAGAGAAGAATGGAAGAAGAGAGGGGAGAAAAAAAATTACCAGCGGTCGCCGCCGCCCGTGCGGCAAGTAGCGGTATGTGGTGGTGGTTGGAAGAAGAAGAAGAGTTAGGTTGAAGAAGAAGAAGGATTGAGTTGAAGAAAAAAGAAAAGGAGGAGAGAGGAATTAAAAATATTAAAAAAAATAATATATTTTAATTATTTTAATATATTTTTCTTTTAAAAAATTAGAAAATAATTTTTTAATAAAAAATAGGTGCCACGTCAGCATTCTGTGAGGGTTTAACAGAAAATTTGACGGAGGGACCAAAAGTGTAACGAAATCCAAACCTCAGGAGTTAAATTGTTGAGTTTCTAAAACCTAGGGATCAAAATGAAACCTAACCCAAACCTCAGAGACCAAAAGTGTATTTTTACCTAAAATAAAATAAAATATTATGATAAATAAAATAATATATTTTGTATTATTCATTAACTTTGTGATAAATCAATACCTTCGTAGAATCACGTTTTAAGATTTGAAGCAATAATGATTGGATAATTATGCATGTTGTCTTTGCTCTTGTCCTTCATATTCTGCGAGATCTCCCCACAATGTCATTTTGATGGTCTGTGTATTCTACATTATTTTACAAATCTATAATATATTAAAAAGCAAGGATTTGTGAAAAACATTTTTAGACTAAAATATTCTTTTAAATTAGACTAAAATACCCTTTTAAATTTAAGATAATTACTTTAGTTAAAATCTAATTGTTTTAGTTAAAAAATTAAACAAGAATAAATAACACTATTTTTAGAATATAATCAGATTTCACTTTTTGATTTTTTTGGAACACGAAATCTGATTAAAAAATAAATAAATAAGACTATTTTTAGAATATAATCAGATTTCACTTTTTGATTTTTTTGGGAACACGAAATCTGATAAAAAAAAATTAAACAATAATAAAAAAGACTATTTTTATAATATAATTAGATTTCACTTTTTGATTTTTTTTGGGAATACGAAATCTGATTTTTTTTTTAAATTTTTCTTTCTTTTTAATAAAAACAACCCAAATAAGATTTTTTTTAATTAAAACAATTAGAATTTTGATTTCCAGTTGTTATCTTTTATAATCATTTTGAATAACCTAGAATAATATTATGGTCTATATATTTTATCTTATGATCTATAGATTTATCTCAAATCTAATCAAATTAAAATTTGAATCTAAATTCCCTCTATAAATGGTTCATCTCCTCCCATTAGTTTTTTTTTTTTTTTTTTTTTTTGAAAAGGAAAACTTCATAAACACAAACTAATACAATTGTTGGGATATCTCCAATGGGCCAGGACCCCCACCGGTGGTAACATAAACCCCAATGTCAGAGTTATGTAATAAACTCAACCAATTAGGAAACACTTCAAACCAGATATCTGAATCTCCACTAGAACAAGCTTTCTTGGCCAAATGGTGGGCCATCTCATTAAATCTTCTTGCATTGTGAAAGAAACCCACGATATTCCTTTCTTGGCTTAGGGCTTGAGCTTCTTCAATGAAATTCATCACCTCCGTCTCATCCTTATCTTCGTTATTGAGAAGCCGAATCACTTGTAGAGCATCACTAACCACTCTGATCTGAGGCGAATTAGGGGGAATCGATCGAAGCCCCTCGCACACAGCCGTTGCCTCCAGCCAACTAATTTTCCACGCCCTATAGATGCAGCGATACCCAGCCATGATCGGGTGACCATCACTTCGCCTCACAATCCAACCAATTCCGCCTCGTTGTTGCTCTGTGCTCCACGCCGCATCACAATTGAGCTGCCAGAAGCCTGTTTGCGGGGGAAGCCATCTAGTCGGGCTCATCGTCTCGGGTTGCAAACGCCGAATGGGAACCAGGTTAGCGTCTCCTCCTTTGTTTATCTCCGCCATATATTTGTCGATTTGAGCTTTCAATCTATCCATGTCTGGATTCAAATTGTTGTGATAAATGGTATTCCTCTGATTCCAAATCTGCCAGCAAATGAGAAGGCTGTCGATCATCTTCCTTTCGTTCATCTCGCCTCCCTCTTTGTCCTTCCACAATCTTTCAAGATAGTCTGGAGTTGCCCAATTCTTCCTGCCATCCAACCAGATTAAATCAGTAGAATCAAAGTACTTAGACCACAAACCTCTAATAGATTTACATTCCCAAAAGAGGTGCGCCGCCGTCTCTTGTTTGTCCCTACAAAAAAGACAGTTTGGATTAATGTCCATTCCACGATTGTTCAAGTTGGTTAGAGTTGGGAGGATATCTGAGTAAATTCTCCAGCCGCAAATCTTAATTTTAGAGGGAATATTAAGCTTCCAAAACCGTTTCCACATTTGCTCTTGCACATGAAAATCAGAGACAGACGCTTCCCTATTGTATAGGTACTCCATGCCCATCCTGTAAGCACTTCTAACCGAGAAAACTCCTTTAGGATCTTCCTTCCAAATAATAACATCCTCTGTTTGCTTTGGGTTAAGGGGGATATTCAGAATCTTGTCTGCAACCTCATCCAAAAAAAGACCTCTGACCATTTGCTCATTCCACATGCCATTCCTATGAATTAGATTGGCCACCGACATATTAACATTGATGAAATGGGGAGCAAGTGGTTTGCAAGAACCTTCTTTTGGAATCCACGGCTCCGTGGCCGCTATAACATTGATACCACAACCTATTCTCCACCTGTAACCCCTCTTAAAAAGCTCTCTCTCCCACAAGATACTTCTCCAAATGAAGGACGGATTGTTGCCAAGAGAAGCGTTCAAAAAGTGACCAGTTTTGAAGTATCTCCCCGAAGCACCCTTGCTAGGAGACTATCAGGATGCTTAATTAACCTCCAACTTTGCTTTGCAAGCATTGCTTGGTTGAAGATATTAATATCCCTAAAGCCCATTCCTCCCTGCAGATTGTGAATACAAAGCTTCTGCCAGTTACGCCAGTGTATTTTGTTGCCCTTATCTGTATCTCCCCACCAGAATCTAGCACATAAAGAATTAAGCTCAGTACACAAACTTTTAGGAAATTTGAAACAATTCATCGCATAATTAGGAATGGCTTGCGCCACAGATTTAATGAGAACTTCCCTTCCTGCGGCCGAAAAGAATTTTCCTTTCCAACCTTGGAGCGTTCGCCACACACGATCTTTGATATTGTTGAAAATTTCCTTTTTGTTTCGAGCATTCTGCGAAGGCAAACCTAGATATTGCCCTAAAGTCCTAGTATGGTTAACCCTTAGAGTGTCTTTGATGAATTAAGTCATCTCCACTCTCGTATTGGGACTAACCATAAACATGGACTTATCATAGTTTACCGTTTGGCCTGAAGCTTTTTCATAAATATTGAGGATACTTTGAATAGACCTGCAATCTCCGTTAGTAGCTTTGAAAAACAATAAACTATCATCTGCATAGAACAAGTGAGATATAGAAGGACAATACTTAGTAATACTCAAACCTGTAATATCCTTTTTCCTTTCCGCTAGGTTCAGGAGACTTGATAAGCCCTCTGCACAAATAAGAAAAAGATAAGGGGAAAGAGGATCTCCTTGTCTTAATCCTCTTTTTGGCTTGAAAGACGAGCAGGGCGAACCGTTAAGGAGAACTTGGAAGCTAACCGATTCCACACAGCTCATAACGAGTTTAATCCACTGACTGCTGAAGCCCATTTTATCCATAATCTTCCGAATATAGATCCACTCCACTCGATCGTACGCCTTACTCATATCAAGCTTTAAACCCACCATACCATCCTTACCTTTCCTTTTATTCTTAACCGTATGGATACACTCAAAACCCAATAAGGCGTTATCTGTAATTTGCCTACCTGGAACAAACGTTGATTGGTTGGGAGAAATAATTTGGTTTAACACCTTCTTCAACCTGTTAGCAAGGACCTTGGAGATGATCTTGTACACTACTGAGCAGAGACTGATTGGCCTAAAATCGTGCATAGCTTTAGGGTCTTTTACTTTAGGAATGAGAACAATATAAGTGTTGTTGATAAGGCTCATATCCTCTTTACCATTAAGCACCTCAAGGCAAAATTTACATGTGTCCTCACCAACAATGCTCCAATATTTTTGGTAAAATATGGCCTGAATTCCATCTGGGCCAGGGGCCCTCGTCGGCCTCATACTTTTGACCACATCTTCAATCTCTTCCCTATTGAATCTCTTCATAAGATCTGCATTCTGATCCTCTCCTACTGTATTGGAAATTGACTCCAGAACACTGTCAATGGCTTCCATATTAGGATTAGATGATTGAAAAAGTTTATTGAAATAGAGATTAGCAATGCCTTCCATTTCAATATCTTCTTTTGACCATCGACCTAACTCATCATATAACCCTCGAATTTTGTTAACTTTCCTTCGAGTGTTCGCCCTCATATGAAACCACTTCGTGTTTCTGTCTCCCCATTGCAACCATTCCTCCCTAGCCCTTTGCTTCCAGTAGATTTCATCATCCTCCAGTAGCTCCTCAACCCTTTTCTCTTTCTCACCCATGATCCTTCTGCTTTGATCATCAGATCGAGCTCCCAGAGCTTGAATCTCCTTCTCCAATTTCGTAATAGCTCCTCTGATTGATCCTCCATATCTCAGCCGACTCCATCTGTGCAATTTTGTTAAACAGGCCTTGGTTTTATTCAGAAGAATATATGTTCCATTGCCTCTGTTTTCCTGCCACACTTACGCCACAATATCACGACAATCTTCATACTTGACCCAGATCTCCTCAAATCTCTTCGGTCGATTCTTGTTGATTGTTGCTTTATCATGGAGGTCTTCAGGCCATTCTGCCAAAATAGGACGGTGATCCGATGCAAGATATGGCAAATGGAAGATCTTAACAAGGTTACACTGATTATGAAACTCACTATTCAAAAGGAAACGATCCAACCTCTCCCAAATAATCTCACTATGAACATGGTTATTACACCATGTAAACTCAGGGCCAATGTAACCCGGATCACGTAACCTACATATATCAATGGCATCACGGAAATCCTGCATAAACGATTCTGGTCATCTCCTCCCATTAGTTTTCACATAAAAAACTATTATCTCATCTATTGTTGGTTTCAGGTACGTCATCTCTTGAATTATAATCATAATATTTTTGTTTAACTTTATCAATTTAATTAGAAGAAAATCATTCTCAAATATTTTATGTTATAGACTGACTTTAATTTCTTTTTCCCCTCAAACTTTATTTTTCAGGTCTAAAATTACATCTCTTCCAATTGTTTGAGTATTTCAGGTATTTTTATGTTGAAAGTAGAATGAGTTACAAATTTGAATGAAGTGTATCTTTTTATGGATTTTGGTTAATTTTCAAAGATCAGTCAAACAGGGTCTAACTTTATCATCAATTATAATTTTTGAAAATTTTAAAATTAAAATTGGTTCACGTAAAGTTAAAAATTGCAAAACACTCAAACTAACAGACATATCTTAAGCCATATGTTAAAATTTGACGATATGTTCAACTCTGTTTTGATTCCGTTAAAATCCTCCGGTCTAAACAAATTGGAGGAGTCTCAATTTGAATATTTCTTTGGTTTTTAAAAAATATTTTATTATGCATATAGTCAAATATCTTAATTTTTATTGGAGTTATTTGTCTATACATATCAAATAATTCAAGCTCAAATAGATTACTTAAAAATTATTCACACATATATTTCCAGTTACAAAAAATATGATTATCATTTGATTTTTTTTTAAGAAATTATTGCTCGATTGTCATAATAATTTCCTTGGGATATTAAAAGAACTTTCAAAATAAATATATGGATGAATTTGAAAAGGTACACACTGATTTAAACGTTGATTTCATGTACATGGAGTGAAAATAAATTATAAGATAAAATACAACATTGGAATGAAAATAATAATAATAAAAATAAAGAACATTATTAAATGTTCTCTCCCAATAAGAAATTATATATATTTTTTGTTTTGATTTGTACCCACTTCTTTTTTTACTTTTTTTTTTTTTTTTTTTATTTTCTTTTGACTATAATTGAAATTCGTAGAAAATTCTCTCACATAATGATAAGAAAAGAGGGGAGATTCTCAGAAGAAATTATTTGATTGGTGTTTACAAAAATTTTTAATTCACTAAACAAGACCATCTTTCTCCAAGATTTTTGTTTCTTAAAATCATTAAAACCATATTTCTTGAAGATTTTTGTTTCTTAAAATTATATTTATTTAATGTTTGTTTTCTTTATTCAATTTTATGTTATTTGACAAAAAAAAATCTAATTAGTTTTCAATTTCAAAAATCAAATTTAGTAATTGTTTTAATCAAAAAATAAAAAATAAAAAAAATATAATTAGTTTTGAATTTCCAAAATCAAATTTTGTAATTGTTTTAATTAAAAAATTAAAGATAAAAAAAATCAAAACTCTAATTAGTTTATTTTGTTCGTTTTTTTTGAAAAAAAAGATAAAAAAAAATCAAATTTATTATTATATTTGTTTTATTAAAAAAAGAAAATAGAAAAAAAAATCAAATTTTCTATTTGTTTTAATTAATTAAGTAAAGAAAATATTTGAAAAAAGAGGAAAATTTCGTAATTTCAAAATCTAATATATATATATATATTTTGAAACATTAAAATCTAATATTTTTTTTATCTCATCAAAATCAAAATTCGTAGTTGTTTTAATTGAAAAATATAAAATATAAAAAATTAAAAAATCTAATTAGTTTTCAATTTTTGAAATCAAATTTCGTAATTGTTTTAATTAAAAAAAATAAAATTTAAAAATATATAAAAAAAATCTAATTAGTTTTCAATTTTCGAAAAAAAAATTCGTAATATTTTTAATTAAAAAAATAAAAAAATCTAATTAGTTTTCAACTTTAGAAATCAAATTTCGTATTTTTTTAATTTAAAAAATAAAATATAAAAAAAATCTAATTAGTTTTCAATTTCCAAAATCAAAATTTTTAATCGTTTTAATTTTAAAAAATAAAAAAGTCAAATTACTTTTCAATTTTTGAAATCAAATTTCGTAATTGTTTCAATTAAAAAAATAAATATAAAAAATCAAAAAATCTAATTAGTTTTCCATTTCCAAAATCAAATTTCGTAATTTTTTTAATTAAAAAATAAAAGATAAAAAATTAAAAAAAATAGAATTATTTTTCAATTTCCGAAATCAAATTTCTTAATTGTTTTAATTAAAAATAAAAGATAAAAAATGATCAAAACTCTAATTAGTTTATTAAAAGAATAAAAGATTAAAAAAAAATCAAATTTTGTATTATGTTTGTTTTATTAAAAAAAGAAAAGAGAAAAAAAAATAAATTTCCTATTTGTTTTAATTAATTAAGAAAAAAAAATATTTTAAAAAAATGGAAAATTTTGTAATTTGAACATCTAATGTATATATTTTTTGAAACATCAAAATCTTTTTTTTTATCTCATGAAATATGAAATTTAATAACCTACAATAATATTATGGTTGTTATAGGTGATTTTGGACCACTCCGATATGCAAGGAGCTGACGAGGACAGCGCGATACCAGCCCGAGGAGACAGCCGGGAAACGGAATCCGGAGGAAGAACAGGCCAAAGGGTCGGCCCAAAGCCAAGGGGATCGGGCTTTTGGCCTGGCCCCCTGCTCGGCCTCGACCATGGGCTGAGGCCGACCACTCAGCCCGCTTGCGCGGGTCGAGCTTTTTCGCTTCCGTTCGGTCCCTGATGCCCCCGGCTGCCTCGGTTCCACTCGGTTCAGCCCAAAACGCCTCGGAATACCTAAAACCCTTGAGCATGAGCAGGTATTTAAACCCTTCTTCATCACTGAAGAAGGGGACCCGAATTTTGATCCGAAACTCTCTCTTCTCTTCCTCTAGCTCTCTATTTTTTGCTCATACTCCCTCCGATTACTAACTTAAGCATCGGAGGTGGTGTGGCAAGCGCCACACCGGTGAGCAGGTTTCCCTTGCTTTGCAGGTCACGTCTTCCCAGCTTCTACAAATTCACTGTTGGTGTCACGTGAAGGTCAGGTGAGTCCTCTGTTCGGATTTTGGCATCAACAATGGTCTATATATTTTATCTTATGATAGGTAGATTTGATCCAAAATCAAATCAAATTTGAATTTGAATCTCAATTCCGTCTATAAAGTGTTCACCTTCTCCCATTGGTTTTCACGTCAAAAACTATTCATCCCCTCCATTTTGGTTTCAAGTGCCTCTCTTAAATTATAATTATAATATTTTTGTTTAATTTTATACATTTAATTCGAAAAAGACCATTGTAAAATATTCTATGTTATAGACTGACTTTAATTTCTTTTTTTCCTCAAAATTTCTTTTTCAGGTCTAAAATTAGTTATATTTTCCAATTGTTCATTTGTATTTCAGGTATTGTTTTTTAGTTTTTTTGTTATAATTGGTAGTCATCTATTCTCTAAATTTATTTTATATGGAAAACAATTTAAGTAATCATTTGCTCTCTGAATTGATTTTATATGTTTTCGCATTGAGATTATTCTAATACTTTACTTTTTCGTATTCTGTTTGTTTCTCGAGATTCTTCTTCTAGAAAAATACAGGATTTCATCTTCTTTTTTTTCGTGCTTAATTGCCTTTTATTTGTTCTCAATACTTTTGTGACCCACTTTGATGGATTGGTTAATTGTGTTTGGGTATAGGATTTTAACTAAATTTCATCACCAATAAAAAAAATAAAAAGAAGAGGCCACTATTTTTTTTTGGACATCAACCTTTCATACAAACAAGGCAAAGCGCTAAAAAAGAAATAATATTACAGAAGACAGGAACAGGGAGACTAAAATCTCTACACACTGAGAGACATCCTCACTCCAAGCCAAACACGCCAACCAGATAAAAGCACTATCCCCTCCTAGAAGAAAGTGTGTATTGAGAGCTAAGCAGACAGCCAGTGGAATTCATCTGGATTTTAGCTAGCCTTCCAAAGCCTCCGACATTTTGACTCCAATTTTGTTGCTAGATTGCTCCTTACAAGCTTGTGGCCTTAGGCCTGCATCAAAATACCACCTTAATAATATTAGAGGAATATCAATTAGTTATGATTCTGTTTTAATTATTGGCTAATAATGTCTTTATTATTCTTTTATTCTTTGGTTAAGTCTTGCCAAGATTATAAATACCGTGTATCACTATTCATTTGGGCAATGAGAATAATCTTTCCATCATTCTGTTAGAGGAAAGTTACATGGTATCAGAGCAGGTTGTGTAACCTTTTCAGCCCTCCACGTATTTCTTTTTGGTCCCTCCCTTTTTCGTTTTCTTCCCACCCTCCATGGCGTCTGAAATTTCGAGAGACCTGCACTCACCGATTTTTCTTCTTTCCAATATATGTAACTTGGTTTCTATCCGTCTTGATTCATCGAACTTCATTCTCTGGAAGTTCCAATTGACCGCCATTCTTAAGGCGCACAAGCTCTTTGGCTTTGTTGATGGCTCGTTGCCAGCTCCGTCGAAGGTGATTTCTAGGGCTTCGACCGATTCTTCCTCTGGTGTTTCCGAGGGTTCTACTGCTACCCAGCCAAATCCACAATATGAAGATTGGATTGCTAAGGATCATGCTCTCATGACTCTCATCAACGCTACTCTGTCGCCGGCTGCTCTCGCGTATGTTGTTGGGTGTTCAACTTCGAAGGAGGTATGGGATGCTCTTGAGAAGCATTATTCTTCTACTTCTCGCACTAATATTGTCCATCTCAAGTCCGATTTACAATCTGTTTCTAAGAAAACCACAGAATCCATTGATGAATATGTTAAGAGAATTAAGGAGATTAAAGATAAGCTAGCTAATGTATCCTCTGTGGTTAATGATGAAGACCTCTTTATCTATACTCTTAATTGTCTTTCGTCGGATTACAATACCTTCAAAACTTCTTTAAGAACTCGCTCACAACCTCCTTCTTTTGCTGAGTTACATGTGTTGTTGAAATCTGAGGAAGCTGCAATTGAGAAACAAAATCGTGTTGATGAATCTGTTGTTCAGCCAACTGCTATGTTCGCCAATTCTCAGCCAGGTGGTTCTCGAAGCCCAAATTCTGGAAGTTCTTTTCGTGGGCGCTCTCAAGGATGTGGACGTAATCAAGGCAGGGGACGTTCTCCCTTTTCTCCTCAGGGAAGAGGCCGTGGCTCTCCATTGCAACCTGCCCCTCCTTTTTCTTCTTCGGGCACTACTCAGGGTCGTGTGGTTTGTCAGATTTGCCTACGCCCTGGTCATTCAGCACTAGATTGCTACAACAGAATGAATTACAGCTTTCAAGGACGCCACCCTCCAGCCCAACTTGCGGCTCTTGTTGCTTCTGAAAACACTGCCTATCTGCCAACTGCCAACTCTGCTGCTTCTACTTGGCTAACGGATTCAGGATGTAATGCCCACATTACTGCTGATTTGAATAATCTGTCTACTGCCTCTGAGTATAACGGTGATGAACAGGTATCAATTGGAAGTGGTCAGACACTTCCCATCACTCATCAAGGTTCTGGTACTCTTCTCACCCCTCAATCTAGCCTCTCTTCTCAATCTTATTCATGTCCCTAATATTGCATCCAATCTTCTTTCTGTCCATCGGTTATGTGTTGATAACAATTGTATCCTTGTTTTTTATGCTAACCAATTTCTTATCCAGGACAAATGTACGGGGCAAATTTTGTACCAAGGCCCTAGTGTCAACGACCTCTATCCAATCCTATCATCCACTCCATCATCTCCAGCTTCATCATCTTCCGTTTTTGCTGTTGCTCATGTTACTCGCAAAGTATCTTCTGCAATCTGGCATGATAGACTAGGTCATCCTAGTGCTGCGGTCCTTAATAATATCCTTCGTAGCTTAAATACACCTACTTGTACTGGTCCTTCTTCATTTTGTCAACACTGTCTTCAAGGCAAAATGAGAAGTTTAACATTTTTCTTTATCACATACCACCTCCTCATATCCTTTAGAGTTAATTCACACTGATGTATGGGGTCCTACCCCTGAAACTTCTGTTAATTGTCATAGGTTTTATGTCTCGTTCATTGATGACATGTCCAAATACACTTGGTTGTCTCCAATAGCCAAAAAGAGTGATGTCTTCTCTGTTTTTGTTAAGTTCAAGACCCTTGTTGAAAATATTTTATCTATTAAGATTAAAATCTTGCGCAGTGATGGTGGTGGTGAATTTGTTAATCATCAATTTTCCACTTTTCTCTCCTCTCACGGTATTCTTCACCAAAAATCTTGTCCTTATACACCTCAACAAAATGGTGTTGCCGAAAGAAAACATCGACATATAGTTGAGGTTGCTCTAACTCTTATATCTAAGTCATCCTTACCTATTCGTTTTTGGAATTATGCCTTTCATGCTGCTGTTTTTGTTATTAATCGCCTCCCTTCACCTAATATTCATAACATGTCTCCCTTTGAATGTTTATTTCACCACCCTCCTGACTATTCTCATTTGAAAATATTTGGTTGTGCATGCTTCCCCTTACTTCGGCCTTTCAATGATCATAAACTTCAACCCCATACTTCTCAGCATGTTTTTCTAGGCTATCCTCTAGATTACAAGGGATATATTTGCTTTAACATGAGCAATGGTAAATTCATTACATCTCGTCATGTTCTCTTTGATGAATCTGTTTTTCCATTTGCTTCTTCCCTTTCATTATCTCCTTCGCCTTCAAAGTCTGTTTCATCCTCCCAATCGTATTCTTCCCCTCTTTCCTTACTTCTTCATTATTTTGGGGTACCTCAACCTTCTGATGGTGATAGTGTTTTGGCTACTAACAATTTTTCCTCTTCAGAATCTGATATTTCTGCAGATGTACAGACTATCTTACCAACTGAGGTCACTAATATCAGCCAACCTCATGTCCCAATTCCTACAGCCATGGTGCCGTCTGATGCTTGTGTAAATATACCTGAGAATATGCCTTCCCAAGCCTCGGTGAGTAGTTCTGATGTTCCTAATCAGCTCGTTGACAGTAGCACTATCATTGCTCCTCTTGTTCAAAATATTCATCCGATGCAAACTCGAGGCAAATTTGGCATTTCAAAGAGGAAAATCTTTATGGCTTCTATTGAGCAGTCTGACTCTGAGCCCACATGCTTCTCCAAAGCATCTCGGTTACCTGTTTGGCGCAAGGCCATGGCTGATGAGTATGCTGCTTTAGTTAAACATGGGACTTGGAAGCTTGAGCCACTGCCTCCTGGCAAAACGGCTATAGGATGTAAATGGGTATACCGAATTAAGCGCAATCCAGATGGGAGCATTGCTCGTCATAAGGCTCGCCTAGTTGCCAAGGGATTCCACCAGGAAGAAGGTATAGATTATGATGAGACATTCAGTCCCGTTGTCAAGAAAACGACCGTGCGTGTTGTTCTCTCCCTTGCTGCTCAACACGGTTGGTCTCTGAAGCAATTAGACGTAAAGAACGCTTTCTTACATGGCAATCTTAATGAGGAGGTATATATGATAGCGAGCATAGCTAGCTACTTTTACTTATTTAATTTAGCTAGTCTTTTATCATTTTTTGGGCCATTTTATTGTGCTTTATTGTTTATTTTGTAGGAAAGCGATGATTAGAGCTAAAACGTGGAATTGGAGTTAATCGGGTGTTCGGGACGTGAAAATATGCCAAAGAACCGGAAAGTTCAAGCAACAAGGAGCCAAGAGAGGGCATTCTGCCCATCAGCGTCGAGACGCCATTCTTGGAGGGTCTTGATGCTGGTTTTCCTTAATTAGAAGAGGCGGCAGCATCCCAGCGTCGAGACGCTGTGACAATAGCGTCTCGACGCTACCGTTATTTCCATTCCAGACGCGCGTGTTTTAGAGGCAGCGTCGAGACGCTGTCTGGATAGCGTCTCGACGCTACGACGAAAAATCAGTATTTATAGTTCTTTTCGGCTAGGTTTTTTGGGGGGGACTCTTTTGGATACTTTTGGAGCCGTAAAACAGAGGATTGAGGCTGAACAAGAGGGAGAAAAGCGGAAATCAACCCATCGTTCGTGGGGATCGTGACGGGGACGTTCGGTCTCGGCCTACATTGAGTTTTCTTTTCCCTTTCCTTTTCTCTAGTTAGATTTATGGCTACATTATGTTTAGTTGAGCTTGTAATTCCATTCATGAGTAGCTAAACTCATAGCTTAGGGATTGATGTAGTTGATTTTGTTTATGGATTGATTTATGGTTTAAGTTGTGCAATGTTGATTATGTTTGTAATCTTGATTTAATGCTTTCAATTAATTGGCCATTAGTTGAATGATTTAAGTTTTGAATCTAGCTCGGGAGAGGGGGTTTAATATAGACTTACTCAAGATTGCATGACTAAAGTTTACTTTCTAATTCGTGACGGTTTTAGATTAACTTTAGAATTGGTCAAAAGATCTCATTGCCTTGCATGTTAACCAACTTAGATAGGGATATCAAGTAGATTAATTTGCATGAGAATCAATTATACTCGGGAGAGGTAGTTGTGATAAAAGGGTCTTAGGCTCATAATTTCATTGTGCATAATAACTTACTCCGTAAAATCAATCCTAGACTAAATCGGCGAAATCAATTCCCTAAGTATTTTTCCCAATTGAATTTCCACACTTTTTACTTGTTTTGATTTAGTTTTCATATCATCCATTCATCACTTTTTGATCCCTAAATAAAATTGAGCAAGATAATTCACAATACTTGATTTGCTTAATAATCCAATCCAGAGGACGACATTCGAATTACATTCACTATATTATTACTTGACCCGTGCGCTTGCGGTAGGAAAATTGCACATCAATATATGCAGCAACCTCAAGGTTTTGTTGATCCATCCTTTCCTAATTATGCTTGCAAATTGATTAAATCTCTGTATGGTCTTAAGCAAGCACCACGAGCCTGGTTTGAATGCTTCACATCCTATCTGTTGACTCTTGGTTTTGTAGCTTCTGTGGCTGATTCTTCTCTGTTTGTCCGTGTTGTTGATGGTTCAATTACTTATCTCTTATTGTATGTGGATGACATCATCCTCACCGGTAATTGCCCATCGTATATATGTTCCTTGACTGCTCTACTTCATAGTAAATTTGATATGACTGACCTTGGCAAATTGAAATTCTTTCTTGGTCTGGAAGTTAACTACTCGAGCAAAGGGATCTTTGTTTCTTAGACTAAGTACACTCGTGATCTTCTGCTTCGGTTTGGTATGGCTGGTGCTAAGTCGTGCTCCACTCCTATTGCGTTAAAGCCTCCACCGGATGATGGGGTCCTATGTTCTTCTGCTGATGCTACACTCTTTCGATCACTTGTTGGGGCTCTTCACTACCTTACATTTACACGACCGGACATTGCCTTCTCTGTGAGTAAGATTTCACAATATTTACATCGCCCTACACAGACTCATCTTGTGGCTGCAAAGCGTATTTTACGATATCTTCTTCAGAATCCTTCTGCTGGTCTTTTATTTCGTCGATGCTCCTCTGATTTCTTCAAACTTAATGCCTTTTCCGATTCTGATTGGGCTGGGGACTCTGCTGATCGTCGTTCAACAACGGGATTTGTCCTTTTCCTTGGTGCCAATCCCATCTCCTGGACGACCAAGAAGCAAAGTACAGTTTCGAGAAGCTCTACAGAGGACGAATATCGAGCCTTAGCTGCCACTGCCGCTAAGTTATTCTGGGTTCGACAGCTCCTTCGAGATCTTCGAGTCTATTCTTCGAAACCTCCGTCTATATGGTTTGACAACTCTTCAGCTATTCAACTTGCAAAAAATCTGGTGTTTCATGGGCGCACAAAGCATGTTGAAATTGATTTCCATTTTGTTCGAGAACGTGTTGTGCGCAAAGACATTCTTCTTCATCACATTCCTACAAAGTTGCAAGTTGCTGATCTTTTTACTAAGCCTGTGACTCGTGATCGTCTTCAATCTCTGAAGGCCAAACTCATGACCTAAATGGTCATTTGTTTGAGGGGCGATATTAGAGGAATATCAATTAGTTATGATTCTGTTTTAATTATTGGCTAATAATGTCTTTATTATTCTTTTATTCTTTGGTTAAGTCTTGCCAAGATTATAAATACCGTGTATCACTATTCATTTGGGCAATGAGAATAATCTTTCCATCATTCTGTTAGAGGAAAGTTACAAATAACACATTTTAAGGTATCAACAAGATAAGCAGTTTAGTAGGTGATGTACAACCCAATCGCCCCCAACCTAAATCCCTCCAATCCTCATGTAACCCCAGATCTATATTTAAAGAGACATCAATAGCAGAGATTCATGGGGCGCAATTAGACATGCTCACGATCCTGCACTACGCCTACTCAATCTTAACCTAAGAGAACCAGACACAAGTTAACAAAATATGAAACAAATCAAAAACTTTCCAAGAAAACTCGCGCGTGTGTGTTTTGCCTTCCTAAAGCAGCCCCTAATGGACCAGATGCAGATTATTTATTAGTTTTTTTTTGTTATAATCCATAGATTTAGTTTGTATTTATTTAAAAAAAAAGATTTGGTTTGTATTTTGGTTTTGTCAATTAAAATCAAATATGATAATTTCATTCAAAATTGCTTTTAAAAAAAAGATAATTTCATTGAAGATTCTCATGATGGTTTTTATTAGAACGCTTGAATGGTAGTGAAAATCGTGAAAAAAAACTATTCGATGTTATTTTTTTTTTAAAAAAAGATATTCAATGTTAATTTATATCTTAATAGCTAAACTAATGAATTTTCCATCTTTTGCAATTGGTTTTTACATCTAAAACTATGCATCTCTTTCAATAGTTCGTTTTTAAATTACATTTTTTAAAAATAATTTAGTAATTAGAAAATCATTTTTTTATATATATATTTTTAAAAAAGTTCAATTTCAAATCAAATTTTATTAAAATTATCACTACACTATAATTCTCAAATATTTAAAGATATTTGTTATTCTATTGTTGTTATTTTTTATCCTAATTTTTTCTCGAATATTATATTACGTTTAACCCAGTTTTCAGATATAATATTTTTTAATAGTCGTTTTGTTGGGTTTAATGTCCTATAAACTCGTAGTTTGTAAATCATTAAACATATTCTATTTCCAATAAAGACGTTATTGAGGTTATTCAGTAAAAGATGTTATTGAATATGTAAATTGCGAATGATTAACCTAAATCCAATAAACTAAGATCCTTGACTATAAAATGAATACTCGAACTATATGTAGGGACATATCGTAGGATCAAGTTCAAGTTTATAGTCAAAATAGTCTATAGTATAAGGATACGGTTGGGTGCCTTATCCTGGTGACACTATGGACGCGGCCCACTTTGTATTAAGTACAAACGATGAGATCCTAAATCGTTCATGTGGTGACATGCGAGTGGGGGCGTCCTATGCAATGAGTTTGCATAAGACTGGACCACGAAATAAGTCACTTTCTCTTTATAACGCCGTTTACTGAAGAAACTGACTATTTCTCATAGATGACCTAGGTAACTCGTTCTTAATCCTGAGCTATCTATGAACTCCTGTTTATGAGAGATTATCCTTTGATCTGCATGGGTGAGAGTGGCCAGCATCGCCGACTCGACAAGCCTACCATTTTGGGGATAAGATCGAATAGATAGCTGGGGACATAGTTTCGCAAGACGGAATTCACTCCTACCCATTTTAGGGATAGCAGAGAGGTTGTTCTCTTAAGTACTAACTCCAGGACTTGAACAAGGGGCCCCACCCTCTCGTTGGATCGAGAGGAACTTAGGTTTGATGGTTAGACCGCAAACCGATTGTTCATTAGAGGATTAGTGGAACTTAAGGAACAAGAAGTACTATAGGGGTGTAACGGTTATTTGACCTAGCTATAGCTACGAACAACCTGTGAAGGAACGACTTACTGAACATGGTTAAATCAAGTGGACGGAAATATATCTATAGTGAGGGGAGTGCAACTATCGGGCTATAGTGGAGTGTCCCGATAGTTAACGAATGTTGGCTAGCTTAGATAATGAGATTAGTCGGTTAGCCTTGAATCGTTGGAGCCCATGATCTATAGGTCCATTAGGTCCCTCTACTAGCTCATATCGGATTAAAGCCTAGAACATATTGATAGGAATTTTTGAATCGTTCAAAAACGGGAAATAGGGTTTTTATCGTAAGACGTGTTCGACACAATGATTTAATTATGAATTAAATTAGGAATTGAGAGATGAGGTATTTGAAAGTGTTTTAAATACCATATATATGTATTAGGAATCATATATAATTCATGACATTAGGTGATAAAGATTGATTGGATCAATCATATCAAAATTACTTGGAAATGTCCCAATTAATTGCCTAGAAATCAATTTCAATTTTGAATTGAAATTGAAATGAATTGCAAGCTGAAAATTTACAATTAGGATACAATTCATAATGGATTTAGTGGCATTTCCACTCTTGCATGATGATGCATAGTGGAAAACAACACAACCATGCACTAGATGCATGTGTTGTGAAGTAGACACCTAGAATCCACTTTGAGTTGCATCTTGGCCATGTGGCTAAGTGTCATGAAGCTTGTCTTTGCATGGGAGATGTCTATAAAAGGGGCTTGAATTAGATTCAAGAAGAGCAAGCTTTCATTTAGTGTTATGCTGCAAATTTTCTCCCTCAAATTCTCTCTCATTTCATCTCCTTCCAAAAGCTTGTACCATCAAGCATTCCCTTCTATCTTTCTTCTATAGACTCCCACAAGTCTTTCTAGGCCCAAGAGAATAGTAGGGAAGACTCTAGAGGTTGTCCAAGGAGCATAGGAGAGGCAAACACCACAAGGAGTTCCACATAAGTGAGCTACAAAGGTTGGTGTTCTCTCAACTCTATATTCTGTCTTTTATAGAACATGCATGCTTTAGGAGCAAAATTGAATGTCTTAAGTGCTTCCGATCTTCAATTGCTTCCGCATGTGTTATATGAACACCTTCACGTTTATTTAATTTTATTAATATAAAAACAAAACTTCATATATTGGGAATTAATTAAGATTATTCTTCACGGTTGTTTTTAAATTACATTATTTTTAAAAATAACTTAGTAATTAGAAAATCTATTATCTTTTTTTTTTTTTTTTTTTTTTTTTTAAAAAAAAAAGATTGACTTTGAATTAGAATTCTATTAAAATGATTACTACTACACCATATCAATATCAACTTCTATTAAAACTCTGTTCAAAATATCCCTACGTGATTTTCAAATATTTTTTTTAAAGAAAATATTTATAGATATTTGTTATTCTAATGTTTTTGTCTTTAATTTTATTTTATTTTTCCTGTTTACCACTATTTTAGATTGAATATATTGGTCACAATTTGAATTTGAATTTGTATTTTGTCAATTTAATTAGTCGGTGATTCTCGAATATCATATGATAATTAACAAGCTACAAATTTTTTTATATAATATTTTTTAATAGCCATTGATTTAAATTTATGAATATAAAAACAAAACTTCGTGAACTAATCAAATTTTTTTGTGTACTAGGAAGAATTCTCTTGGTTTTGAATTCTTCACCGTTGTTTTTAAATAACATTTTAAAAAAATATTTTTGTAATTAGAAAATCATTTTTTTAAGATAAACTTCCATTAAAATTTTATTGTAATTATCACTATAAAACAATGATAATGAGATAATCTTATTACGTTTTAAACGCGACCTTAGCTAACAACTCTAAATATGGTACGCCAACAAGAGCTTAGCTCAACTGGCATAAATTTGTACTGATAACCACAAGGTTTGTGCTTCCATCTTAGCCAAGTCTTATTTTGTAACTACTATTTGGAATCTAATAACGATGTCTCTTCATGGAAATGAAAACTGCTTTTTCAATTATATGAATGCTTGAATATGTAATTTGATTTCAGATAATATCAAATTAGAATTTGATTCTAAATTCCCTTTAAAAATAATTTGTGCATCTTCTCCAATTGATTCTTAGGTCTAACAATAAATTTCATAATTCTTAGTTAGATTGAAAAACAAGAAATCATCATGGAAAGTTGCCAAAAAAAAAAAAAATCGTCATGGAAGTATAAAAAAAAAAATTTAGATGAAAATGTATAGAATTGATCTTAATTAGTTTTTTAAACTCATTTTACTTCAAATATATTTTACTAAAATTATTACATGTGCAACGCACGTGGTAAAAACCTAGTATATATAAGAACAGGGAAAATTTTATTTATGCACAAATATTAATTATGTACAACATACCTATTATCCATTAGAATGAAACTTGGTTGATTGTTTATGAAGTAATTTTTACTTAATTATACCAAGTTTGTAGATCATATAAAAAAATAATATTAAGAAAATAATTAAGAATAAAAAAACATATTATTAAGTCTGTGTCATCTATATATCTAAATATTAAATAAAAAAAACTAAGATATGTTACCTAACATCTCCTTCTCTTCTTTGTTAGGGAATTCACTCAAATTCTGAATCATTGACAAGATAGGAATTGATTCTTCTTTGATAGGAAAAAAAAAAAAAAAAGAATTAAAGATAAATAATTATATAGTACTTGTTTATCTAATAAGATGATTTTTGCTTTAATTGTCAATTGTCTCTCAAATGCCAAGATTGTTGAGAGATGTTGATAGAATAATTTCTTAGAAGGACTATTGAAGACATAGTTTCAAGAAATGTAGAATTGGTTTCAAGAAATGCTGATGGAATAATTCAGAGACAATTTATAAACAGATGGTGTATGACCTAATCACAATAGATCAAATTCTAATATTTTATGTTGAGATTTATCTTAATAAAAAGTAATATAGAATCTTCAAATATGTTTAAAAAATTGGTTTTTTTTAATAAATTATGAGATATTTTAATATGAAATATGTATTTATTGATTTATTATTGAATAAATTGTGAGATTTTTTTAAAAGAATTATATTATATTATATTTTTTATTATTTAATAAATCATGAGCATTTTTCTAAATATAAAATAATATATATTTTTTATTTTTTAGTGAGATTTTTTTAAAAAAATATATATTTATATTCTTTTATTTTTATTATCTTATAGATCGTGAGATTTTTAAAAAATATATACTATATTCTTTTATTTTTTATTATTTAATAAATTATGATATTTTTAAAAAATATAAATTAATATACTTTTATTTTTTTATTCATTTAATAAATCGTGACATTTTTTTTCAAATATATATTACTATTTTTTTTGTTTTTTTTTTATTATTTTATCAATCTTGAGATTTTTTTTTATAAAAATATATTATATTCTTTTATTTTTTATTATATAATAAATCGTGAATTTTTTTCTAAATATAAAATAATATTCTTTTATTTTTTATGCAAAAGAGGAAATCAATTTCAAATATATATTAATATTATTTTTTATAATATATATTATATTTTTTATTTTATTATTTTATAAATCATGAGATTTTTTTTAAAATATATATTATTTTATTTTATTTTTATTTTTTACTAAATCGTGAGCTTTTTTCTAAATATAAAATAACGTTCTCTTATTTTTTATGCAAAAGAGGAAATTTATTTCAAATTTAGGAGATACAAATAGAAATTGTATCAATTTATTATTTGGTCAATCAGAATTGAGTTCGTTTTTTTTTTTTGACACAAAGAATAGGCATAAACCACCCAAAGAAAAGAACCAAAACTAAGCAAACACACAAATGGTTTCTCCTAATGTAGCTAGCTATCGGCACGATCAACTTCCTTCCAAGCACTAGCCACTAGATTCGTCTCGAACTGGCTTGTATACAACATCAAGGCGGCCACGCGCTCATAAGCACAGGCTCCTCAAATACTTTGGCAAGATATGGCATAGACATTACCATGTTGCATTCAGCTTTGGAGCACAAACATTGAAGCTACAATAACCAGCAATTCGTATGATCTCCTGTACATCTAATCCGTTCATATAGCAGACAGCAATCTGTACGCTCCGAGGTTGCTTCAGATTGGCTTACTACCACCCATGGGCCGACCCCGAACTCATAGTTACAAGCCTGCAAGACATTACCCCTAACGTGAAGCAATTCGCACATATAAATCATAGCTCGAAGCCAATAGACAATTCAGGAAAAGATATACAGAGACAACTTAGGCCCATCTTTCCACACCCCACCTAAGACATGCAAGCCCCCGAGCAAGCCTAAGCAATAAAACTGCCATGAAGAAAGGATCAGAGGTTTGAAACTTATCATGGTTAAGCCCTGAACAATGAAAGCTAACCATCTGCCCAGGAGAAGCAAACATGCAAGATAACATAAGCGAAACAAGCCAAGGATATCCCGAAAGATTCTCGCGTGTGTGTGTGGTAAAGCCCTCCCTAGAGCCGCCCTACTTACCCTGGCAAGATTTATAGGCACCCTCCACCCATCTTCCCCCTACACTGGAACAAAAGCCTCACTAAAAGCTAAAAGGAAAACAAACTAGGCTGCTAACACACTACCTAAAAGCCTGAACAAACAATTTTCTTTTCTTCTCAACCTTTTTTTTTTTTTTTTTTTAATCAGACCATTCTGGCCAAACTCACTCATTCTTTTCTTTTTCAAACTTTCTTTTCTCCAACAAACCAACTCAACCTTTCTTTTATTCACACTCATGAGGCGGGGAACTAGCTTTCGCACTGTAGAGTAGGGACCCCTAACCCGAGTTTAACTCTTGGTTGGCCTGACTGAACACACTACAGGCAGCTCTTTGGACCCCCTATTTTGTGCCTCGTGAAAACAACTCTAATTTGCAACACAATTAGGCTTCCAAGCTCAACTCTATATCCTATCGAGGTGACAACAGGCTTAAGAAGCTCATAAAGCAAACCTAGGCTTTCAAAACTAGCTAGAAGAAAGGCCAAAGTGCACAAGTATGCAAGAACAATCAAGACAACGCTTAAGACCATACTCAGATCATGTTACCATCCATCACCTCAATCCCAAGCAAAGAGCATAACAGAACATTCAGAGATTATCACAAAGATCCAACATCCAGCCTCAACTTCAAGGACAAATCCAGTGCACAGACGCATGACCTCAACAAACTAGAATCAACAAAGAGAAACCACTGAAACGTAACATGTGAAAAGAAATAGTTTGACGCTCAGACACATCAAAACTTGAGACCTAACCTCTACTCGCCTGCACATGTTACTACCCCCAACCTATTCCGTACAATGGCCCAAGCATAATCTAACATACATCCATAGGACAAAGTACAGAGACAACAAAGTAAAAGAGAAACAGAAAACCTTCCCTGATTAGGCACAGCAGATGGGAGAACCTGAAAATGCTTAGATGGAACACCTTTATCGCACTGGGAAAATGCCTCACAGAGATGAAACAGCATCACTCCTCAGGACATCAGAGACTTCGCTCGGCCACTCTTCCAGCCAAACACGATCAACATATGAAAAGACCAAGCTAGCCAGGACATGCGCCGCCTTGTTTCCCTGTCGTGGTGTAAACAAAATCTTACCGTTGTCACAAGGACGGAGGATTCCTCGGATGTCATCCATCAGCAGCCCCACTTCTGATACATCATGCAGCTCACCATGCAGGATTTTGACCAACCTTAGAGAATCAGTCTCCACCACAAATTCTACAAACCCCAGCTGTCGAGCGAGTTAGACCCCTTTATACACAGCCCAGCCCTCAGCCAAATCCACACTCCAACACCTCTGTAAGCTCAAACAGGCCGCCATAAAGACCTCCCCATCAGCCCCACGCAGCACACAGCCACCCCCAGCTGAAGGATTGGAATTCCGTAATTCCGTAAAGCGGAAGCGTGATTGGGACCGATTCGTAATTAATTTTGTTTAATCTAAAATACCAATACATTGGCAATAATATTAGAACTATTCTAAATATATATTAAGGCTAAGCATACAAAAATATTAGAACTAAATCTAATTTATAAAGTAACAAATTACTTACTCTCGTTGACGACTCAGATTAAATTCACCAACTGCTTGTGAATTAATCACGAACTAGTGCGAACACCACCACTATGGCTACACCGGTATGACTCTGAGACTTCTAGAGGCAGGAGACTTGTGGGAGCCTTTGGGAGAATTCTCTGAGAGTAGGAGAATGAATGGGATGCCTTTCACCCCACCCCAGGGGTCCTATATATAGTAAAGGCCAAGACCTTTTTCCTAATAGGAAAAGGGAGACCTTTTCCTAATAGGAAAAAGTCTCTAATTTTAATAAATAATTAATTAATTCCATAATTAATTAATTTCCCAATTAAATATCATATATTTAATCTTAGGGATTTTATTAAAATAAAAATTAATATGAATCAAATTCATATTAAATTTATTTGAACTCTTTAAAATATTTTCTTTCCTAATAGGAAAAGGTCTCTAATTTTAATAAATAATTAATTAATTTACCCAATTAAATATCATGTATTTAATCTTAGGGATTTTATTAAAATTAAAATTCATATGAATCCAATTCATATTAAATTTATTTGAACTCTTTCAAATACTTTCTCTCAAGAATTAATTTTTTTTAAATTAATTCAAAAATTATATTATAAAGTTTCATAAACTTTATATTATAATGCATCAATATACATTATACGATTCCCCAAATAAATTGAACACTTTCAATTTACAATTTATACTTAATTGCCTCAAGTCTCTTTACGAGCTACCAGTGGGACCTAATGGACCTACAGATCAGAAGCTCCAACGATACGAGACTAATTGGCCAAACTCATTGACCAAGTTTAGTCAACATTCGTTAACTGTGGGTCACTCCACTAAAGACCCACAGCTGCACTCTTCTCACTATAGAATATTTCTGTGTCCACGGATATCGACCTAGCAGTAAGTCAATCCTTCACGTGTGTTCGTAACACCAGCTGGGTCAAATTACCGTTTTACCCCTGGGTTACCTCTGGTTCCTTAAGTACCACTGATTCCTCTAATGAACAAGTTGTTTAGGGTCCAACCACTAAACAGGAGTTCCTCTCAGGCTAGGAGAGGACGGCGCGCCTTTGTTCAAGCCCTAGAATCAGCCCTTAAGGGAACACACATCTACTTACCCCAATAGGGGAAGGAGTGAATTCCATCTTGTACTGTTATGTTCCCAGCCCCCATTCGGTCTTGCCCCTGAAATGGTAGGCTTATTGAGTCGGCGAACTGGCCACTCTCACCCATACAAATCTAAGGACAGTCCCTCCTGAAAGGGGTTCATAAAAGACTCAGGATTGAGATTGAGTTACCTAGGTCATCCTATTGAAATAGAAACCTAAACTAGTTAACGGCGTTACATCTAGTGGTTACTATTTCGCGGTCCCGTCTTATGCAAACTCATTGCATAGGATACCCCCACCCGCATGTCTCCTACATGGATGCTTTGGATCATTGCATCTGTATCGAATACAAGGTGGGCCGTATCACATAGTGTCACCAGGATAAGGTACCCAGCCTTATCCCTATACTATAGACCATTTAGGTTGTTACTTGGACACTGATCCCCGTATGTCCCCACATACTAGTCCAAGTTTCATTTAAACAACCTTGGATCTTAGTTTATTGGATTTAGGGTTTATTAATGCAATCGATTATTCAATAACCAAATTACTGAATTACTCAAATAACACTTTATTGAGATCGATTAATTTGTTTCATTTACTATCTACGAGTTTTAGGGCATAAAACCCAACAACTCCCACTTGAACTAAAACTCTAGTGGGCAATGTACATCAACAATCAAAATTGAATGAATAATCATTGAAGTAGGAATAGTAGTTTGTATTAATACTGTATAATACATGAAAAGTACAAATACAGATAAATACAATAAACTAGGGCATTCACAATACCCATTACACTTCTCCCACTTGCCCTAGATTATTCTATGTACATATCTCGCAGACGTAGACCCTCTAGATGACCCTCGAACACTTTAGCCGTGAGAGCCTTCGTAAATGGATCAGCAATATTGTGCTCAGAGGCTACCTTCGTGACGATCACGTCCCCTCGTTGCACGATCTCTCTGATGAGATGATATTTGCGCTCTATGTGCTTGCCTCTTTTATGATTGCGAGGTTCTTTAGAATTTGCCACTGCACCACTATTATCACAGTAAAGGGTGATTGGCAAGTTCATATTTGGAACAACTTCCAAATCCATCAAGAACTTCCGTAGCCATACAACCTCCTTAGCTGCTTCACAAGCAGCGACATATTCGGCCTCCATGGTGGAGTCTGCAATGCATCCTTGCTTGATGCTACGCCAGACTATAGCTCCCCCGTTGAGAGTAAATACTGAGCCTGATGTGGATTTCCTAGAATCCTTATCAGTCTGAAAGTCAGAGTCTGTGTATCCTGTAAGGATCAAATCCTTGGAGCCATACACAAGCTGATAGCCCCTCGTTCTCCGAAGATACTTGAGGATGTTTTTAACTGCAGTCCAGTGGTCTAACCCTGGATTGGACTGGTACCTGCTGACTATCCCAACTGCATAGCAAATGTCAGGCCTAGTACACAACATGGCGTACATAAGACTGCCCACAGCTGAAGCATAAGGGATGTGTCTCATATCCTCAATTTCTTGAGGTGTCTTAGGACACTGTTCCTTAGACAAATGAACTCCATGCCTAAAGGGTAGTAAACCCCTCTTGGAATTCTGCATCTTATATCTAGACAACATCTTGTCTATATATGATGCTTGAGACAGGGCTAACGTTCTGTTCTTACGATTCCTGATAATTTGAATCCCTAGAACATACTGAGCTTCACCCAAATCTTTCATTTGGAACTCAGTCGATAGCCATTTTTTAATGTCAACTAGATATTCTACATCATTTCCAATGAGAAGAATATCATCTACATACAACACCAGAAAAGCTACTGAACTGTTGATAATCCTTTTGTAAACACAAGGCTCATCAACGTTCTGGTCAAAGCCATAAGATTTGACAGCAGTGTCAAACTTTATATTCCAAGATCTGGAAGCTTGCTTCAACCCATAAATGGATCGTCTAAGCTTGCAAACTTTTTGCTCTTGACCTTGAGCAACGAACCCCTCTGGTTGAGACATAAAGATGTTCTCATCAAGATTGCCATTCAGAAAGGTAGTCTTGACGTCCATTTGTCAAATCTCATAATCATAAAAGGTGGCAATGGACAAGAGAATTCTTATCGACTTTAACATGGCAACTGGGGAGAAGGTTTCCTCATAGTCCACCCCCTCCTTTTTGGGTATAACCCTTTGCCACAAGTCGAGCTTTGAAAGTCTGTACTTTCCCAGTTGCGTCTCGTTTTCTCTTGTAGATCCATTTGCACCCTATGGGTTTAACCCCTTCAGATAGGTCTACAAGATCCCAGACTTGATTGAAGTACATAGACTCCATCTCTAGGTCCATAGCTTTGACCCACTGGTCATGGTCCACATCATTCATTGCCTGTCTAAAGGTCAATGGATCCTCAACCCCATCATCAGGTATGACAGTTGGAGTTTCTACTAAACCCAGATAGCGTTCAGGTTGAATAACAACCCTCCCACTACGTCGAGGCATTCTCAACTCTTGAGAAGGATGGGCTTGACCAGATGTACTGGGCTCATCAATAACTCTTGTTGAAGGTCCAGCCTCTGAACTGGGCTCATCAACAACTCTTGTTGAAGGTCCAGCCTCATCAACAACTCTTGTTGATTTATTTGTAGCTTTACCAGAAAGTTCACTTAACACAATTTTACTGCGTGGTATGTGTTCTTTAACGTGGTCTTCTTCCAAGAAAGTAGCATTTGTCGATACAAACACTTTATTTTCTTTTGGATCAAGGAAGTATCCACCTCTTGTTTCTTTTGGGTAGCCTACGAATAGGCATAATTTTGAACGTGAATCCAATTTCTTTGGGTTTGCTACTAACACATGTGCAGGACAACCCCAAATTCTGAAATGACGTAAACTAGCTTTACGCCCTTTCCAAAGCTCAAATGGTGTTTCAGAAACACTCTTTGAGGGAACAACATTCAAAATATAAACTGCAGTCTCTACTGCATAACCCCAAAAAGAACTAGGCAACTGAGCATAGCTCATAATAGATCGAACCATGTCTAACAATGTTCTGTTTCTCCTTTCAGATACACCATTCTGTTGAGGTGTACCTGGTGCTGAGAGTTGGGACGATATTCCATGTTCTATCAAATAGTTTTGGAATTTTAAGTCCAAATACTCTCCACCTCAATCAGATCGAAGTGTTTTAATGGTCTTACCTAACAAGTTCTCAACTTCAGTCCTGTACTCCTTGAACTTTTCAAGGGCTTCAGACTTATGACTCATTAGGTATAAATAACCATACCTTGAATAATTATCTATGAAAGAGATGAAATATTCATACCCTCCTCGAGCTCTTACATTCATTGGACCACAGAGATCCGTATGTACGAGTTCTAAGGGCTCCTTGGCACGATAACCTTTTCCAGTAAAAGGTCGTTTGGTCATCTTACCTTCGAGACATGACTCACATGGAGGTAAAGTACTATCTTCTAACTGGCTTAGAAGTCCGTTCTTAATCAATCTTCCAATCCTATTGAGATTTATGTGGCCAAGTCTCAAGTGCCAAAGATAGGTACTTTGAGAAACTTTTTGCCTTTTTGGTTGAGTCTCAGCTGTTTTAAACATTTCATTGTTCAAAATAGCCCTAGACTCTATTGGTCTTAAGACATACAAATTGTTCTCCATTTTTGCAGAACATATATCAGCACCCCTTTTAGTAATGAAAGCTTCATTCACAGAAAAGGACACTGAATACCCTTGTTCTAGCAAACAAGAAATAGAAATCAAATTTCTTTTTATTCTAGGAACTATATATACGTTATCTAATAACATATAGCGTTCCCTAGAGAAGAACACTTTAATATCTCCCACTGCTTTAGCTGAAATGAGCTCCCCAGTCCCAACTCTGAGAGTCATTTCCTCAGCATCCAACTGTTGCCAGGAGCTCATTCCCTCAAAGGAAGAGCATACGTGATGAGTGGCACCTGAATCTAGGATCCAGGCTGTGTCATCATTTTCCACTATACACGTTTCAATGATCAATAAATCAAATTTATTTTCATTGAGATGTGCTAAGCAGTCTATGTCATATTCATCATGAACAATTTCGGATAAATTAGACATATGGGCTTGAGGACCGTCCTCAGTTAAGACCAATTCCACGCATTTAGTGTTTAGGTTCATTTTCTTAGTTGTATTAGAAATACCAGTTTTGTAGTTGGCGTTATTCGAGGCATATAAAGAACGTTTCATTGCTGAGAACAAACAAACTAACTTAATAAGTATTGTTACATTAACCCATTACACAAAATAATATTATTATTTTAATCCAATCAATTTAGCAAAATTAATGATCAACCCATAGAATAAACATTCATTTTGCAACGATACTTCAGAGGTTTAGAACAACAGCTACCGTAGGGTAGTCAGCTACTCCTCCTCTGAATTGAGACAATCTCAGCTAATCCATATTCCCGGAATAACTCATATTCCAATAGTTCTTAGCTACCGTTTTTTTCGGTCAGGAAATTATTAACACCTTAATAATTTCCCGTAAGTGTGACCCTTCATTTTTCAGATTTCAGAGGTCGGCCCCAACAATGCTACCGTAAGGAAAGTCAAAGTTGGAAATGGACCTAAGAAACCCTATCCATTTCTGGAGTTTACATTGTTCCGACTCCCATGATCAAGCCCTCCGTAGGGTGATCGCTCCATGGGCGACTCGCAGGCAGATCATTGGGATCTCACGGTGCAACCTAATGGAGGAGACCGTAGGATACGTTGACACGTTCCTGCTCCCACTTACTATAAAATACTCCCTCATTCACCTTGATATTGATTCATGCAAACACCATCCGTAGGGGGTCACTCCCAGGGTGACTCGAGGCCAAGCATGAACCTCACGTTGTGAACTTTTGAGGACGTGAGAGCAAAACTTGATTTATGAAAATCTTGTTTTGATATATTTCCTCCCACTAAGTATTTTTATAATTATAGGGTTTATTACTTAGGTAAATTCCGACTAAGTGAATCTATCTAAGTCTATGCCTGTATATAACTTTTATATATATAGGTCTTTTCTCTAATGTCTAGGTGGATTAAACACTTTTAATTACCTAGAGACATTGCATGCTAATATAACTATGGTTAATTCAACTCAAGTTCCGGCTCATTTCCCAGGTAGCAGGTGTTCCGTAAACCGTCATCTTAAGTACCTCCAGCCTTAGACAGAACTTTACCGGTAGAGTTCCCTTATAACCAATAGTTATGATAAATCTTTACTCTAAAGATCTAGGTGAATTAAACTCTTTTAATTGACCTAGTGATATTGCATGCTAACATTACTATGGTTAATTCAACTCAAGTTCCGAGTCAGTTCCCAGGTAGCAGGTGTTCTGTAAACCGTCATCTTAAGTACCTCCAGCCTTAGACAGAACTTCATCGGGAGAGTTCCCTTATAACCATAGTAAAGTAAACTTTTTACTCTAAAGACCTAGGTGAATTAAACTCTTTTAATAAACCTAGTGATATTGCATGCTAACATTTAACTATCATTAATTCAACTCCGGTATTCCGGGTTAGTTCCCAGGTAGGAGGTGTTCCGTAAACCGTCATCTTAAGTACCCCCAGCCTTAGACAGAACTTAACCGGTGGAGTTCCCTTATAATCATAGTAATGTTTTTCCTACTTAGTCAATTAAAACTATTTTTAATTCTAAGTAAGAAAATAATTCTAATCCTATTAGAATTATAATGAGCTTAGGTCTAATTAATTTTAAAGATTTTAAAATTAATTCATTTTAACCTAAGGTCCTATGTTTGCATGCAACTCTTTGTTATAGGTTGACGGTTTCTAATCAATTTTATAACTTATTATAAAATTTTAATGATTAGCCCTATAACATGCTTCTATGGTGTTGGAAAAATAACAATCATATTCTAATTATTCAACACCATATTATTATGACGCCGATAACGATAATATAACGATTATATTAATCTAAAGTGGTGTCATGCTTCATGCAATTTCAATTTCATTTAATTAATATCGATTATATTAATTAAACATCCATGAAATTAAATTACATGAAATTTGACATTAATATAATATAACTCTTATATTAATCTAATTAATGTCATGCTCAATGCTATTCCATTTTCATTTAATTAATATAACATTTTATATTAAATCATACATGAAAACAAGCATTGATTTATATTTATTATTTTCATTCATAATATAACTAATTATATTAATTCTCATGAAAATAATGCTAAGCATGCATGCTACATTAATAAAATATAACAATTATATTTATCTAATTAATGTCATGCATCATGCTTTTCCAATTTCATATATTTAATATAACAATTATACTAAATAACTCATGAAATTTAAATTCATGCATAATTATCATATATTATAACATTTATAACATAAATATGCATGAAACATGCTTAACCTATGGTGGAAATTTAAGCTATATGACATCCATAAAGAAAATAAATAGCAATTGAATCTGTTAATTTTGGCCCCTAGGATAAAATAAAGCATAAATTACAATAATTATAGCTAAATTCTATCCTAAAAATCCTTCTGCAGCTCCAAATACTGGTCTAGACCGCCCGAACCAACCCGAACCACTTCGAACCAGCTACGAAAATCACGAACCGAGCTAAATTCCAGCTGAACCGGAACAAATCGGTCACAGCCCAGCCAGACCGCGTGAATTGGACCGCCCAACAGCCTTGAACCGTCCTGTTGCGAATTTCTAGCGCGTGCTGTAATCGTGACAGCGTCGCAATTTCTCCGATTTTTATCTCATAAAAACCTATTCTAGACCCGGACTTTCATAGGACTCGATTTTACATAAAATACCCGAAACACCGGGCCCTTACATGATCAAATCACATAAAAACAGTAAAATCTATGGCCATAAAATTAACCTAAACAGTTCAATGCAAATCATACATACATTATGTATTAATCAATCCCACCAATAGCCAATGCAAATTTTAGAGAAACAAAATTAGATCTACGATCGGCTCTAATACCAATTGAAGGATTGGAATTCCGTAATTCCGTAAAGCGGAAGCGTGATTGGGACCGATTCGTAATTAATTTTGTTTAATATAAAATACCAATACATTGGCAATAATATTAGAACTATTCTAAATATATATTAAGGCTAAGCATACAAAAATATTAGATCTAAATCTAATTTATAAAGTAACAAATTACTTACTCTCGTTGACGACTCAGATTAAATTCACCAACTGCTTGTGAATTAATCACGAACTAGTGCGAACACCACCACTATGGCTACACCGGTATGACTCTGAGACTTCTAGAGGCAGGAGACTTGTGGGAGCCTTTGGGAGAATTCTCTGAGAGTAGGAGAATGAATGGGATGCCTTTCACCCCACCCCAGGGGTCCTATATATAGTAAAGGCCAAGACCTTTTTCCTAATAGGAAAAGGGAGACCTTTTCCTAATAGGAAAAAGTCTCTAATTTTAATAAATAATTAATTAATTCCATAATTAATTAATTTCCCAATTAAATATCATATATTTAATCTTAGGGATTTTATTAAAATAAAAATTAATATGAATCAAATTCATATTAAATTTATTTGAACTCTTTCAAATATTTTCTTTCCTAATAGGAAAAGGTCTCTAATTTTAATAATTAATTAATTAATTCCATAATTAATTAATTTACCCAATTAAATATCATGTATTTAATCTTAGGGATTTTATTAAAATTAAAATTCATATGAATCCAATTCATATTAAATTTATTTGAACTCTTTCAAATACTTTCTCTCAAGAATTAATTTTTTTTAAATTAATTCAAAAATTATATTATAAAGTTTCATAAACTTTATATTATAATGCATCAATATACATTATACGATTCCCCAAATAAATTGAACACTTTCAATTTACAATTTATACTTAATTGCCTCAAGTCTCTTTACGAGCTACCAGTGGGACCTAATGGACCTACAGATCAGAAGCTCCAACGATACGAGACTAATTGGCCAAACTCATTGACCAAGTTTAGTCAACATTCGTTAACTGTGGGTCACTCCACTAAAGACCCACAGCTGCACTCTTCTCACTATAGAATATTTCTGTGTCCACGGATATCGACCAAGCAGTAAGTCAATCCTTCACGTGTGTTCGTAACACCAGCTGGGTCAAATTACCGTTTTACCCCTGGGTTACCTCTGGTTCCTTAAGTACCACTGATTCCTCTAATGAACAAGTTGTTTAGGGTCCAACCACTAAACAGGAGTTCCTCTCAGGCTAGGAGAGGACGGCGCGCCTTTGTTCAAGCCCTAGAATCAGCCCTTAAGGGAACACACATCTACTTACCCCAATAGGGGAAGGAGTGAATTCCATCTTGTACTGTTATGTTCCCAGCCCCCATTCGGTCTTGCCCCTGAAATGGTAGGCTTATTGAGTCGGCGAACTGGCCACTCTCACCCATACAAATCTAAGGACAGTCCCTCCTGAAAGGGGTTCATAAAAGACTCAGGATTGAGATTGAGTTACCTAGGTCATCCTATTGAAATAGAAACCTAAACTAGTTAACGGCGTTACATCTAGTGGTTACTATTTCGCGGTCCCGTCTTATGCAAACTCATTGCATAGGATACCCCCACCCGCATGTCTCCTACATGGATGCTTTGGATCATTGCATCTGTATCGAATACAAGGTGGGCCGTATCACATAGTGTCACCAGGATAAGGTACCCAGCCTTATCCCTATACTATAGACCATTTAGGTTGTTACTTGGACACTGATCCCCGTATGTCCCCACATACTAGTCCAAGTTTCATTTAAACAACCTTGGATCTTAGTTTATTGGATTTAGGGTTTATTAATGCAAACTCGATTATTCAATAACCAAATTACTGAATTACTCAAATAACACTTTATTGAGATCGATTAATTTGTTTCATTTACTATCTACGAGTTTTAGGGCATAAAACCCAACACAGCTTCCCCTGTATCAGGCTTGACCGAAGCATCGATATTAAGCTTCAGCTCACTAACAGGGGGCGGCCTCCATACATAGCGTTTCTCCTGGTCACTCGTTTGGGTTCGTAAGCAGTCCCCTACTAGGCAACGCCCCCCACCAACATGGAAGGCACTGAGGTAATCACTCGAATAAGCTCAGAGATCTCGACCGTCTGACTGACCACCCCAATTCAGGTTGTTTCGAAGATTCCACACGGACCACCAAAAAATGACCACCAGCTCAAAATCTGGCCCTGCAAGTTTGTCCTTCATCACCCCAATGATTTCCTCGAACATGAGATGAGAAAAGGATTGGTGAAGGAGAGCAAATTTGGAGCCCAACCACATACTCTTAACCACAGGGCAGTTCCAGAACAGATGGAGACAGTCCTCTGCATCATCCCCGCACAAAACACACAAACTAGATACATGGAGTCCACGTTTGATAAGATTTACCTTAGTTGGCAGACGGTCATGGAACAGTCGCCAGAGGAAGAACCTATGTTTATTGGGCACATTCAGCTTCCAAAGGGCGGACCACCACGCACACATTCTCTCGGAGTTCGAGGGGCCAGGCCGATCCTGGGTAGCCAGTATATGAGCAAGTCGATACCCACTCTTCACAGAATAATTCCCATGCTTCTCAAAGTGCCAAATCAAGCGATCCTCCCCCAAACCATGCCGTAGAGGAATTCTCAAGACAGCCTCACAATCCGACTCATTGAAAAGGGCTCTGAGCATAGCCTCATTCCATCCACCAGCCGCAGAGAATAACTCACTCACCGTACTAGAAGGAGGAAGCACTGGAGCCGACTGTATTTGGAGAGAGAGCTCATTCGGCAGCCAATTCGAGCCATAGATGGGCGTGGCACGCCCATTCCCAATCCTCCAGCGACATCCACGAACTAAGAGCTCCCGCCCCTATAACAAGCTGCGCCAGACAAAAGACGGGCGTGACCCAAGACCTGCCTCCAAGAAACCTGACTGGGGAAAATAGCGACCCTTGAGCACAGAGCACAGAAGAGAGGAAGGATCCTGGAGAACATGCCAGCACTATTTAGCCAGCAGGGCTTGGTTAAAAAGTTCCATATCACAGAACCCCAACCCACCCATGCACTTGGGAAGGCACAGAGAATCCCAACTCAGCCAATGTATTCGCCTTGTCTCTTCAGATCCATTCCACCAAAATCTAGCCATAGTCCTGTGGATCTCCTTGATCAAGCACCTAGGCAGCCGGAAACAGTTCATCGTATAGCAAGGAATCGCTTGAACTATGGACTTGAGGAGAACTTCCTTTCCCGCTACCGAGAAGAATTTACCCTTCCATCCCTAAATCTGACGCCAAATACGATCCTTTACAAACTTCAAAGCCCCCGACTGGTTAGGAGGCATAAACGAAGGTAGGCCTAGATACTGCTGATGACATGGGCAGCGGGACATGAAAAGAACCTGGCTGATATACTGCTGAGCCTCCTCCCCCGTATTCGGGCTGAATGCAACAACAGACTTCTCATAATTGATAGTCTGCCCTGACGACCTCTCATACCGTGCCAACAGATCCCGAATGACCAACGCTTCACTCCCAATGGCCCTGAAAAAGAGAAGGCTATCATCCGCAAAAAAGAGGTGCGAAATCGATGGGCTGGAGCGCCCAATTCGAAAGCCAGTAATCTGAGACCTCCGCTCAGCTCCACACAATAGGCTGAACAATCCCTCTGCACATAACAGAAACAAGTATGGGGAGAGGGGGTCCCCCTGCCGGAGACCCCTAGACAGTATCACCTGCCCCACATTCGCCCATTCAGATTGAAAGAAAAGGATACCGAGCTGACACACCGAAGGATCAGATCAACCCATTGCTGAACAAAGCCCAATCGTAACATGGCCTCTCGGAGAAAAGACCATTCCACTCTGTCATATGCTTTGCTCATGTCCAATTTTAGCGCAGCCCATTTGGTCCTCCCCCTAGTTCTCCTCCGCAGCTCGTGGATGCACTCAAACCCCAGAATGGCATTGTCCACAACACACCTACCTGGAATAAATGCGCTCTGGTTCTGCGAAATCAGCTGAGGCAGTATACACTTCATGCGGTTAACCAAAGCCTTTGAGATCAGCTTGTATCTCACATTACAAAGGGAGATAGGCCAAAAGTCAACCACCCGTCGGGCGCTTTGATTTTCGGGATGAGCACAATCATAGTGTCATTAACGACACCTAGGGAACATCCGTGGTTCAGAACTGCCAAACAACTCTGAATGATATCTGGCCCAACAATGCCCCAATGGTTCTTGTAAAAGCTTCCCGACAGCCCATCTGGACCAGGGGCTTTATTAGGATGCATCTGCTTCAAAGCCAACAGGATCTCCTCTTTGGTAAATGGTCACAATAGTGCCTGGTTCATCTCATCATCCACAGAAGGATTCAGGTCTCGCAGAGCTACCTCAAAGTCTTGAACACTCGGGCCTGCTGATGTAAACAGATGCTGGAAGTAATCAGTCATCACTCGAATAACTGCAGTCTTCTCCTGTTGCCACACTCCCTGATTATCCTCCAACCCTCCAATGCGATTGAGCTTCTGGCGGTAAGAGGCTCGACAATGGAACCACCGAGTATTGCGGTCCCCTTCTCGAAGCCACAACTCCCTGGACCTTTGTTTCCAATATACCTCCTCCTCCTGCAACACATCTTCCAATTGAGCCTCAGCCTGGAAAAGCAAATCACGAGAGTCTGATGTACTAAGATCAGCGATGGCCGACTGAACCTTCTGGTTCGCAATACTGATGCACCTCAGGAAATTCCCGGACTTTGATTGACCCCAACCAGCCATCGAACGCATACATCTCTTAGCCTTATTGGCAATAACCAAAGACGTTATATCACTAGACTCCCCAGGCCCTGCACCCCACGAGCTACCAACCAACTGCCGCAAATCCGGTTGCCTAAGCCAAGTTTCCTCAAAACGAGTAATCCGCTGGCCACTCTGAGACCAACACTGCGGAGGGGGGTTAAGAATTAGTTCCACCGGCCTATGATCAGATCGACTATAGTCAAGATGGTTAACCACATAATTCGGATAGAGGTCCGTCCAAGGTGTGGTGCCAAAAGCCCGATCCAACTGCTCATAAATCGTTTCACCTCCCGGCCGTCTATTACACCAAGTGAAGCGATCTCCCATAAACCCCAAATCCAGCAGACCACACGAGTCAACCACACTCTGAAAAGCAGCTAGCGCAGACAGCGGCTTATCCCTGCCTCCATCTTTCTCATCCTGACATAAGATGGCGTTAAAATCCCCGCCAATCAGCCACGGTGTATCAGCACAGCCCTTCAGTCTAGATAGGAGAGACCAAGACTGGGGATGCAGGTCCGCTGAAGGGAAACCATAGAAACCAGTGAGCCGCCACCTACAGTCATCCCATGAGATCCATCCATCAATGTGATTCTTGGAGAATGAAAGAAGACTGAAGGATACCGAGGAAACCCACATGAGGGCCAACCCACCACTTCGTCCATGACAATCAACACAAAAACAGTTATCAAAGCCCAACAAACACTTCTCTGTTATCAGAATCGAGTTTGAAGGTTAGAGATGCGCGGGATTTTAGAAATATAATAATATATTTAATATCATAAATTAAAAAGGGCAAAAGAGAAATCTTTAAATTAAGAAAGGGCAAAAGGGAAAATAAAAAATTTCTCCGCTTAGCCAAAGCGAGCAAACCCTCGACCAAGAGGTTAGAGGTTCAAATCCCGCCAACCCCAATGTTGTTGAACTGAAAAAAAAAGTTTCTCCGCTTAAGCTCCTTTTAGATAGTTTTGAAATATGACTTTATAATATATCAAAAAAATATTAAATGAATAAATACTACACATGAATTTATAAGTATTGCAAAAATTGATCATATTTAGATGTATGAGACCAAATTGAACCAAAATCAAAAGTATAGGAAACTCACATTTTAATAAAAATGGTTTATAACCAATATCATGGATATTAACCATACCTGATACAATATCAAATTTTTATGGTTTTTGTCTCTATTGGACATTTAAATTCTCATATTATTTGGATGTATAAATTATAATATTTATCCTAAATTTTTTAAATAAAACAATCTAACCTGCTTAAATCATTTTTTAAGATTGAAGATAACGGAAGTCTTTCAAATTACCTAGGTAAGCATTTATATTTTCCAAAATTTTAATTTTGTAATCAATTAATAATTAATTCAATTAAAGTTATCTTTAATTAATCCAAACTATTAAATTAGCACTAATTAAAAAAAAAGGATCATTTTAAGTGATCGGTCTCCTTTTCCATTTCAAAAAGAAAAAGAAAGGCAATGCAAATGAACTCACATAAAGGTGTACTCGTTTCTATTAGAGAAACATACGGAAAATATATATTATTCATATGAAACTTTATAAGTAGGGGTGGAGAAAATATAATATAAACTAATAAAATCTCGATACTAACGAAAACTGACAAAATCTCCTAAAGATACAGTAGCCTACTTGAAAAAGCAATAGGAAAAAACTACATATATTTACTGTAACGCCCCAGGATTTACTAAAACTATCCTAGCGACATTACTAACTCCTAACCGAGTGCTCCAAAAATTTCAGCAACATATCGACATACAGAGGACTAATCCAAAATTTTTCAATCACCTGTTAGAACAAGAATAACACTCCCATAACATTTTCAACAATACCACCACACTACAACTCAAACACCATACGAGTCAGGTCTCGTATCAACAACTATCTAAGCAGAACACAACCTCAATAAAGCTCACAACTTTAGTTCATTTGAAATAAACTTAATTATTATTAACTGAATGAAGAGATTGAGTTTATTAAACCAACACAACTAAAGCCTAGAATTTCAAACAATAATAGCTCCAGAATTAAACCAAACAGGACAAATAGTCGTCCAACCATAATAAGCCACAAACTACCTTATCCAAAGAAAATAAAAAGGAAAACAACGTGAACTAGCTATGGTCCTTCCTCAAGCACCTCCTCTGCATCACCAAGCTCATAACACTTTGGCTCACCTGCAAAACCTAAAATGTTGGGGGGAAAGAAGGGGAGGGGGTCAGTACAAGCACGGTACTGGTAAGCAACCCTACTTGAGAAGCCATCAAACAATAATCAAGCAAACAACATGCTTTTCATGCACAAACAACATGCTTCTTAGCGATAAACACAACAACATGCTCAAAAAACTAGTAAAATGAATGACTCTCCTAAGCCATAACTCATACATCTCTCCATGCAACTCACTAACTACTCATGCTCCACGAGCTCACTCAACACTCATGTTTAGCCCTCCCATGACTCTCCAAGATTGACCCTTTGAGTCCCACAATGCTCTCTACAGAGCTCGACGTTCGACCCTTGACCATTTGTACCCAAGGCCTCGAACTGTGCATCGCCCCTTAGCCATTTGTACCCAAGGTGCACCGATGACTTAGCAACGCATTGGCCCTTTCCCAGGTGCCCCAATACTTGCTTTCTAGACTCATCACACCGACCCTTGACCATTTGTACCCAAGGCCTCGATCTTCGCATCGCCCCTTGGCCATTTGTACCCAAGGTGCACCAATGACTTAAACGTATTGGCCCTTTCTCAAGTGCCCAATACTTGCTTTCTAAACTCATCACACTGACCCTTAACCATTTGTACCCAAGGGCTCGATCTTTGCATCGCCCCTTGGCCATTTGTACCCAAGGTGCACTGATGACTTAAATGTATTGGCCTTTCCCCAAGCACCGAATACTTGCTTTCTAGACTCCTCACACCGACACTTGACCATTTGTACCCAAGGCCTCGATGCTCCTCTTATAGCCAATGTTGACATTGTTGGGATTTATGTCCTAAAACTCGTAGATAGTAAATGTAACATTTGACTTGCTTCAATGAAGTATTATTTCTATATATTTGTTTTGCCTAAATATAACCACAAATCCAATAAACTAAGAATCCATGGCTATATTATGTATACTTGAAGTTTATGTGTAACATAAGTATGGATCAAGTTCAAGTAAATAGTCTAAACGATCTATAGTATATTGATAAGGTTGGGTACCTTAATCCTGGGGACACTATTGGCGCGACTCGCTTTGTTCTTTAGAGACAGACGATGTGATCCTAATCGTTCATGTATAAGACATGTGAGTGAGGGCGTCCTATGCAAAGAGTTTGCATAGAGATCGGACCAGGAGATAAGTCACTTTCACTTTACAACACCGTTTACTGTTAAAACTGAACATCTCATACATATAACCTAGGTAACTCGATCTTAATCCTGAGCTAACTATGAACTCCTGTTTATTTAGAATTATCCTTTGATTTGCATGGGTGAGAGTGGCCAATCATCGCTGACTCAATAAGCCTACCATTTTGGGGATAAGACTAAATGGATAGCTGGGGTCATAGCTTTGCAAGATGGAATTCACTGCTACCCGTTTTAGGGTTAGTAAAGGTTGTTCCCTTAAGTACTGACTCCGAGTCTTGAACAAAGGGGCCCTGCCCTCTCATAACCTTGAGAGGGGCTTGGTTCAGTGATTGTATCGTGAACTGGTTGTTCATTAGAGGATTAGTGGAACTTAAGGAACAGGATGTAACTATGGGGGTAAAACGGACATTTGACCTAGCTCTAGTTACGAACAACCGGTGAAGGGTTGACTTACTAATCATGGTTATCTAAAGTGGACAAGAAATATATCTACAGTGAGGGGAGTGTAGCTACGGGCTATAGTGAAGTGTCCCGGAAGCTAACAAACGACGAATGACTAGGTTAATGAGATTAATCGGTTATCACCATTTCGTTGGAGCCCATGATCTGTAGGTCCATTAGGTCCCTCTACTAGCTCAATAGGAATAAAACTTGGAACAATATGATAGGTTAATATTTGAAACGTTCAAAATTCGAAAAAGGATACAAAAGTCGCTTATATACGATATTTAACAACATATTAGTTTAATTATGAATTAAACTTAAAATGAGAGTTACATATTTAAATATGATTTAAATATTAAACACGTGAATAGGGATTCATGTTCGAGAAAATTCGTTGGGAGAAAGAAACCAAGATTGCACAAATGGTATTAATTTAATATGAGATATTAAATTAAATAATTTTATTTTAATTAAATAAATAATATTTAAATTAAATAAAAGAAAGTGGGATTATTCAAAATTTTATTTGGAAATTTTGAATTTAAAAGAAATTCAAAAGTTAACAAATTTTGGAGGTGGTGCTTAATGACTAATCACTTGTAATTAGTCTTATTGCACCACCTAATCTTGTGACTCAACATGATCCCTATTTGTTGTCAATTTTTTGTGCAATTCTTGTACATGATTTTCCTCTATATATAGAGGATGAACTGATGAGAATTAGTGGATTTCTTCAACCAAAAATGCTGCCAAAATTCTCCCAAGAACTTTCATGTTCATACTCTCAAGCTTGCTTATACCCATAAGCTTTCCTTTCCAATTCCTATCAATTGAGGATCCCACAATCCGTTCCAAGGCCTGAGGATAGTAGAGAAGATCCAAGTGGTTGTCCAAAAGCTGTTCGTGTAAATTATAAAGCATCAGATTATACGAATTGGGAGCTTCAAGAGGTACGTACCTTATTACTCTGTTTTTTGTTCTTATGAACAACATGTCTTCTAGGATTAAATTGATCAAATTGTGTGCCTAAGATCCAAAATTGCTTCCGCATGTGTGATATTAACACCTACAGACATGCCACCCATCGACCATTTGTACCCAAGGTGCACTGACACTTACCCATCTTGCCTTTCTTTCACGTTTAGGTCTCTGACCTCTTTCTCACAACTATCTAGAATGCATATGCCCTGCAACATGCTTCTAGACTCATGTAGTGTGCCCACCAAGCATATACATACAACATCACAAACTCACCTCATGCAGAACTCATAAATGCATATGCCCTGCAACATGCTTCTAGAATCATGAATGCACAACAAGATGTTGCTAGTTCCCGCAAGCGTACGGTTGCCACAAGGTGAAGCTAAAGAATTGCGCCTGCATTTGGACCTGAGGATGTGAGGAATGCGATCAAGATGCGCCCGCAAAGCCATATAAGGAATGAAGCCCCATGCTGAAGACAAAATTGTTGAAGTAGAACACAGTGGAAAATGAGCCCGAGATGCGACCACAACTGGGTTTTCAGACAGAATACCGAGATTCGTGGGATCTTCACAGAATCATCCAAAAATCCCCAATCCGACATCAAATCTCTGAAGATGGCGGATTCTTACCTTCCAAGGCCCTCTCACACTTATCTCGGTAGCCAACCTTACCTTCCAAGGTCTATAAAAGGGGATCGAGGTGCAAGAAGCAAAGTGAGCTTGGAGTTTTCGTCCTTAGGATTTATTTTTAAGTTTTCTCTCTTCTCACCTTGTAACCACTCTGAGTTTCGGGTCTTTTAGTCTCCGTCGGCTCTTTTATTCAAAAGAAGAAGAAGAGAAAGGTTTGTCTCTCCTTGAAAAAGGGCGAGAGCTAGCTAGATAGAGAGAGAGATCCTTAGAAGAGTCTTGTCTTTATTTTCTGTTTTGCACTCTTTAATTTCCAGCAAGTTGTTATTGCTTTTCATTTACTTTTAGTTGTAAGTTAAGCTTTTGTACTCAACTCATTCTTTAATATTAAATTCAGTTATCTTTTCTCCATGTCGAGTTTGCTTTCCTTTATGTTTCGCAATTTATTTTCAATCATGAGCTAAACTTCTATTTAGGGGTTCAAATATGTGGATTCCTTGAATAGAAGAAAGCCCTGTCTATGCAAAAGCATCTTTGTCCCTTTAGCATTGTTTGTTTTTGTTGAAATTAAGGTTTAAATGTTAGCTTAAACTGATCACTTAGGTTAGCATAGTTTGCATTTAGTTGATGGCCGAAAGGTTGGAGTTAAAGGCGTGGGTTCGCAAAACAATAGTGGAAAAAATCCTAGAAATAGGACTTTGACTTCTTGCATCCTAGAAATAGGACTGGAACCACTAGGGTTTTAAGAGTCGTGAGTGTTATTTATGTAAGTTTCAACTAGCCCTAGAAATAGATGTCTAGCTGGCTTAGTCTTCTAAAGGCACCTACAGCAGAGCTTGATAGAAGTTGGACTTAACTCACAATCTGGTTGTCAGGGTAATTATGGGCGCAACTGGGATATGCTATCTACACAATGTCTATGTGGGCAACATAGATAGTGTTTCTCAACCGTCTGCAATGCCTGAGTGAATTGAGGGCGCATAGGTAAGGGTAATCTAAAGCTGAAGGTTGAAACTATTTGAATTTCCCTGTTTATCTCATAAGTTTTATCTGTCTTAATTTTCTCGCTTATTTACTTTTGTTTTAAAACCAAAATCCCAATCAAACTAATTTTCTTGGTTACAAATCATGGTCGCAAATTTAGAGGAGGTTTTTATTCTCGTGTGTTAACTTAGCTAGTCACCATCTCCCTTGGGTAGGATATCCGGAATACTTTCCACTTTATTACTTGATAGTGTATACTTGCATTCGAGCAGGCTGCTGCGCATTAGTAGCACGATGCATGTTAGCCCTTGGCCTTTGTCGACCGACCGCTACCGTCGACCTCCGACTACCAACCGCCATCGTCGACCTCCAACTATTGATCGCTGACTGCCTTCAACTGACTGGCCGCCCCCGTCGACATCCGACTACAGCCGCCATCAACCTCTGCTAACCAACCGCCATTGTCAACCTCCGACTACCGGCCGCCACCGTCGAGCTCCGACCACCGATTGCTACTGTCGACGTCTGTCTACCGGGTGCCACCGACCTTTGCCAACCTGCCGCCCCCGTCGACCTCCAACTACTTGCTGTCGTCGACCTCCGCTGACCGATAGCCACCGTCGATCTATGACCATCGACCGCCGTTGACCTAAACTGATCGGCCACCGCCGGTTGACTGCCACCATTAACCTCCGATTACCGACCGCCACTGTCAACCTCTAACTACCGGCTGCCGCCACCATTGACCTCCGACTACCGACTGCTGCCACCGTTGACCTCCGACTACCGACCGCCGTCGACATCCTCCGACCAGCCACCACCGTTGACCTTCGACAACCAACTATCGTCGACTACCCTTTGCCGATTGATCGCCCCGTTGACCTCCGACTACCGGCCATTGTAGACTGACTGCCATTGTTGACCTCTGACTACCGGCTACCACCGTCGACCTCCGACCATTGGTTGCCACCGTCAAACTCTGTCTACCGAGCGTCGCCGACCTCTGCCAACCGGCCACCACCGTCGACCTCCGACTACCGGCCACTGCTGACCGACCTCAGCCGACCAACCGTCACCTTTGACCTCCGACTACCGACTTGTAGGGATGAAAGCCCTAGCGCAGCGGAAGCGTTTCGAGAGGATTTCACACCGTATATTAATCTATATTGAAATACCGATAAGAAAGGCAAAAACACTATTTTAATCATATATTAAAGCCGCTGTAAATTGGTTTAAACATGTTGAAAAACAAAAAAAATAAAATTATTTTATTTACATGCTTTTCAAAGAGAAAAGAGAAAACCGTTGCAAACTTTCGATGTAGTCTTGAACGATTTTCACCAACTCCGTTCTTGTGTCGAAAACGCAGTAGCCGCTAAGTTCCTTTGCTGGAACTTTTCTTCTCCAAAACACACAACCACTAAGGTTACACCAGTATAACTCTAGGTCTAGGAGACAATGGACTGGTGGGAGTCTTTCTCTAAGAGGGAGGTTTGAGAGAACACAAGTATGAGTCTTGTCTTGTGTAATATGTGTGTTGGTCACCTAAATCTTAGGTTTAGTGTTCTATTTATACGAGAAAGGCCATGAATATAATATTCACAAATAATCAATTATTTCCTTAATTGATTAATTCCATAAATGATTAATTAATTCCATAAGTGATTAATCATTTCCATAAATGATTAATTACTTCCATAAGTGATTAATCATTTCCATAATTGATTAATTACCCAATTAATTAATTCTTTAATTAATTAATCACCAATTAAATATCATATATTTAATTTCAGACCTTTTATTGGTTAATTAATTACCCAATTAAATATCATATATTTAATTTCAGGCCTTCAATTAATTAATTCTATAATATGAATCAAATTCATATTAAAATTTTAACTCCTTCAAATTCTCTTATATCCTATAAATTTAATATGAATCAAATTCATATTAATATTTGAACTTCTTCAAATATAATTTCTCTCATAATTTATCATAATGCATCACCATACATTATATTGTTTTCCTTAGTAAATTGAACATCTTCAATTCATATTTATGATTTAGTTGCCTCAAATTACTTTACGAGACACCAGTGGAACCTAATGGACCTGTAGATCAGAAGCATCAACGATATGAGATTAATTGGTTAAACTCATTAACCAAATCAATCACTATTCGTTAACTGTGGGTACATTCCACTATAGACTCACAGTTGCACTCTTCTCATTATAGACATATTTCTGTGTCCACAGATATAGACCAATAACAACAAGTTAGTCCTTCACGAGTGTCTGTAACACCATATGGGTCAAATTATCGTTTTACCCCTAGGTTACTTCTATGTCCTTAAGTACATGTTCTCCTCTAATGAACAACCTGTTTGTGGTCCAACCACCAAACAGAAAACCCTCTCGTGCCAATGAGAGGGTAGGACCCTTTGTTCAAGACTCGGAGACACGACTTAAGGGAACACTCATATGCCTCCCTAAAGTCGAGAAGGAGTGAATTCCATCTTGTGTGATTATGTTCCCAACTTCCCACTCGGTCTTGTCCCCAAAATGATAGGCTTATTGAGTTGTCGTATTGGCCACTCTCACCCATACAAATCAAAGGTCAATCCCTCATGAATAGGAGTCCATAACTAACTCAAGATTGAGACTAAGTTGTCTAGGTCATCTTAGTGAAACAGAAACCTAACTAGTTAACGGTGTTATAACCAGCGGTTACTATTTTGCGGTCTGGTCTTATGCAAACTCATTGCATAGGATACTCCCGCTCGCATATCTACTACTGGACGCTTTGGATCAATACGTCAGTATCAAATACAAAGCGGGCCGTATCACGTAGTGTTACCAGGATAAAGTACCCAGCCTTATCCCTGTACTATAGACCTTTTAGGTTGTTACTTGAACATCGATCCCCGTATGTCCCCACATACTAGTTCAAGTTACATACAAATAACCTTGGACCTTAGTTTATTGGATTTGGGTCATATTGTGCAATACTTAACAATAACACTTTATTGTAGAAACTCAATAACACTTTATTGAAACAAGCATACAATTTGTTTACATTCACTATCAATGAGTTTTAGGGCATAAAACCCTGGCTACCAGCTACCGTCGACCTCCGACTACCGGTCGCCGCCGACCTCCTCTGACCAGCCGCCACCGACAACCTCTGACTATAATTTTAATGTATGTGTATATATAATTTTTATATTATATGTACCAAATTTTATTTCAACTAAAAATTAAGAACTGAGAAGCAGTTACTAAACATATATCTATTTCTGTTTCTTTTTTCAGAGAAACAAGAAACGAAAATAATTATCAAACATGTTTCTGTTTTTAGTTCGTAAAAAACAAGAAACAAGAAACAGGAAGCAAGAAACAAGAAACGAGAAATGGGAAACGAGAATGTTATCAAACGAGCCCTATGGGAATTTGAAGATTAAAAAGGACAAATTAGAATTAATAATTAAATAAAAAGATCTTCAAATTTTCACAAACTAAAATCAATTATAATTAATAATTAAATAAAAAGGACAAATGAGGAATTTCAAGATTAAAAAGGGGCAAAAAAGGAAATCAAAAGTTTCTCCCCTTAATCCCCTTTTAGATATACTAGTTTGAACTACGTGCGTTGCACGCATTATAATACCTTTTAAAGTATGAGTTAATTAGAAAATTTGAAATATGACTTTATAATGTACCAAAAAATATAAAAATGAATAAATACTACACATGAATTTATAATTATTGCAAAAATTGATCATATTTAGATGTATGAGACCAAATTGAACCAAAATCAAAAGTATAGAAACTCACATTTTAATAAAAATGGTTTATAACCAATATCATGGATGTAAATCATACCCCGTACAATATCAAAATTTTAAAATTTTTCTTTATTGCACATTTAAATTCTCAATAATATTTGGATGTATAAATTATCATATTTATTTTATTTCTCCTAAAATTTTTAAATATAAAAAATCTAACTTGCTTAAACCATTTTTTTAAGATTGAAGATAACAAAAAGTCTTTTAAATTACCAAGACAAGCATTTATATTTTCCAAAATCTTAATTTTGTAACAATTCAATTGAAGCTATGTTTTATCCAACCGTTAAATTAGCACTAATTAAATGAAAAGATTATTTTCTTCCTATCATCTTCTCTACAAAAAATCCCAAAAATATATGAAAACTTTAATTATTAAGGTTAGGGAAAAACATAATGAAGAGAGATCGATTTAAAAAAAAGAAGGTAATATTGATCGATCTCCTTTCCCATTTCAAAAGAAAAAAAGGCAATACTGATAACTTGCAAAAAGCAAGTTATTTGTCCTTTAAACTTAAGCTAAAACAAGGCCAAAAGAAACAATGATGCGTTGCTTCAGCGCAATAAGAAAGGAAAATGTGATAATTTTATGCGGTGAGCTATATTCATGTATGCGGTGAGAAATTATAAAATAGGGTGCTAACGCAGCTAATATGGTTGTTTTCCAAGTTTCTTCTCAGCGCAGGCACACATCACAAGATGATCACGAGACAGACAAGATGGATGAAAGGACAACGCTGACACAACTGACGCAACTAACGCAAGTGGGCTAAAAAGAGGCTGAAAAGTTGCAAGTTGGCCGTTGATAACTGAAGCAAGTTACTTAGAGAAGTGAGTTTCCTCACCTATAAATAGAAGCCACCTGCTCAAGGGGAGGGGGATCAGAGAATTCATAAGAATTGAGGGACGAGAGGAGAGGACGAAGCTCAAGGAGAAAGAGAAATCACAGAAAGCTGTGATTAAGAGTAGACTTGCGTTTGCAATGTATTATTGCATGATGTTTTGTTCTGCTCGCATGAGCTAATTTCTTCTTCAAGGCTTAGCGCAAGCACCTCATGCGGTGATAAGTATATTTTGTAAGCGCATATTTTGAGTTAAATGAAACATTAATTGCCTTTTACTTAGTTGCGATACTATTTTCATTGCTAAATCCCGCTTGGCCAGCCAGATGCGGTAGCAGTATGCTAAATCCCTGACAGGTAATGCATGCGGACATCTCTAAGTAGAACAAGTTAGCGCATGACATGTAGTCTTGGTAGCTTTAAAATACTACCGCTAAAAGATAATGAATGCATGAGCTTTGACTGCATTAAGACTAACGCAATCCCTTGTAAGTTTTAGAGAACTAAGCCCCACGCATGAACTAGCCAAATATCGAATTGATAGTTTTATGCCAAACGCAGAAGGAGTACCGGAAGGGAAACTTATGATTTTTTTCTCACTTAGGCATTAATGGATCAATTAACCAAAGTATGCGCTACAAGGTTCTTATAAACGCATGAGGTTGCAACCACAACAACCTTGATTCTATTCTCCTTAGTACTTTTCCTTTCACTCTTGTCGCATGTTTTGCTTTCTGCAAGTTTTATTTTTCAAGTATACCAAATCTCTTATTTATTTCTTTATATAATATCACACGTTTTTTCGAGTTTAGATCAGTAAATATTGTTAAACACTTTGCAAATAACCTTTCCCTGCGGATTCGACCCTGGACTCACCCGGTACTACTTGATTTTGTCAATTTATACTTGGGTTGATAAATATCTACGACAAATTGTTATTAATTTGTTAAGCATACTGACGAACCATCAAATACTAATGAACTAACGCAAATGTATACTTGCTTCTATTATTAGAGAAACAAACAGAAAATATTTCTTATTCATATGAAACACTATATGCAGGGGTGGAGTAAATATACTATAAACTAATAAAATCTCTGATACTAAAAAAAACTAACAAAATCTTCTAAAGATAAAATAGCCTACCTGAAAAAGAAATAAGAAAAAACTATATATATTTACACTAAATGAAAAATCTATATTTACTCACATTGCTGAAGATGGAGTAGGAATCCTTACCTTCCTCCCAGCTGGTTGATGTTTGTTGTAATTTTTTCAATTCAAGCTCCACTCACATCTCTCAATTTGTCTTACGATCTTTGTGTCCCCATCTCTCAATTTGTGTTAGGTTCTTTGTGTCGTCTTGGCAAACTGTGGCCTTAAAAAAAAACTTTGACCAAGAATTAAAAAAAAAAACTTTATATTCTCTAAACTCAAAATTTCATGTAACGACCCTGTTGGGTTTTATGCCCTAAAACTCGTAGATAGTAAATGAAACAAATTAATCGATCTCAATAAAGTGTTATTTGAGTAATTCAGTAATTTGGTTATTGAATAATCGAGTTTGCATTAATAAACCCTAAATCCAATAAACTAAGATCCAAGGTTGTTTAAATGAAACTTGGACTAGTATGTGGGGACATACGGGGATCAGTGTTCAAGTAACAACCTAAATGGTCTATAGTATAGGGATAAGGCTGGGTACCTTATCCTGGTGACACTATGTGATACGGCCCACCTTGTATTCAATACAAATGCAATGATCCAAAGCATCCATGTAAGAGACATGCGGGTGGGGGTATCCTATGCAATGAGTTTGCATAAGACGGGACCGCGAAATAGTAACCACTAGATGTAACGCCGTTAACTAGTTTAGGTTTCTATTTCAATAGGATGACCTAGGTAACTCAATCTCAATCCTGAGTCTGTTATGAACCCCTTTCAGGAGGGACTGTCCTTAGATTTGTATGGGTGAGAGTGGCCAGTTCGCCGACTCAATAAGCCTACCATTTCAGGGGCAAGACCGAATGGGGGCTGGGAACATAATAGTACAAGATGGAATTCACTCCTTCCCCTATTGGGGTAAGTAGATGTGTGTTCCCTTAAGGGCTGATTCTAGTGCTTGAACAAAGGCGCGCCGTCCTCTCCTAGCCTGAGAGGAACTCATTTTTAGTGGTTGGACCCTAAACAACTTGTTCATTGGAGGAATCAGTGGTACTTAAGGAACCAGAGGTAACCCAGGGGTAAAACGGTAATTTGACCCAGCTGGTGTTACGAACACACGTGAAGGATTGACTTACTGCTTGGTCGATATCCGTGGACACAGAAATATTCTATAGTGAGAAGAGTGCAGCTGTGGGTCTTTAGTGGAGTGACCCACAGTTAACGAATGTTGACTAAACTTGGTCAATGAGTTTGGCCAATTAGTCTCGTATCGTTGGAGCTTCTGATCTGTAGGTCCATTAGGTCCCACTGGTAGCTCGTAAAGAGACTTGAGGCAATTAAGTATAAATTGTAAATTGAAAGTGTTCAATTTATTTTGGGAATCGTATAATGTATATTGATGCATTATAATATAAAGTTTATGAAACTTTATAATATAATTTTTGAATTAATTTTAAAAAAAAATTAATTCTTGAGAGAAAGTATTTGAAAGAGTTCAAATAAATTTAATATGAATTGGATTCATATTAATTTTAATTTTAATAAAATCCCTAAGATTAAATATATGATATTTAATTGGGTAAATTAATTAATTATGGAATTAATTAATTATTTATTAAAATTAGAGACCTTTTCATATTAGGAAAGAAAATATTTGAAAGAGTTCAAATAAATTTAATATGAATTGGATTCATATTAATTTTAATTTTAATAAAATCCCTAAGATTAAATATATGATATTTAATTGGGAAATTAATTAATTATGGAATTAATTAATTATTTATTAAAATTAGAGACTTTTTCCTATTAGGAAAAGGTCTCCCTTTTCCTATTAGGAAAAAGGTCTTGGCCTTTACTATATATAGGACCCCTGGGGTGGGGTGAAAGGCATCCCATTCATTCTCCTACTCTCAGAGAATTCTCCCAAAGGCTCCCACAAGTCTCCAGCCTCTAGAAGTCTCAGAGTCATACCGGTGTAGCCATAGTGGTGGTGTTCGCACTAGTTCGTGATTAATTCACAAGCAGTTGGTGAATTTAATCTGAGTCGTCAACGAGAGTAAGTAATTTGTTACTTTATAAATTAGATTTAGATCTAATATTTTTGTATGCTTAGCCTTAATATATATTTAGAATAGTTCTAATATTATTGCCAATGTATTGGTATTTTAGATTAAACAAAATTAATTACGAATCGGTCCCAATCACGCTTCCGCTTTACGGAATTACGAAATTCCAATCCTTCAGACCCGACTTCTAATATGAACTTATTCGGGACCATTACCACATGCATGCTATGGAGCCCTTTCTAATAAAACATTTTAAAATATAAACTCATAATTTAAGTAAAAACCTCAAAATAAAAGTTTTATTCAGGATCCTTCACTTTAAAGTCACAAAAAAATGTTCTCAAATAAGTTTCAAACTAAAATCAAATGTGGCCTCTAAAGAGTTCTCAAAACAAGTTCATAAACCAAAAGAATGTAGAATAAAGTTCATAAAGTGGAAGTAAACATGAAATCCATGAGTCCTAGTCTCTCATGGCTGGCTAACAGATTCTCATCAACCGCCATCACACGATCTTGCCTTTACCTGAAAAAAACAAACATTCATGGAAAGAGTGAGTATTTAAAATACTCAGTAAGTAATCCCACTACTGGGGTTAGGATATGCAAACACATACAACATGGTTTTCTAGTGAGCATGGTTCATGCACTTCTAGTGGGACCCTATTCCTCCTCCCTCTTAATTATAAATTTCTTTAAGGCCTTAACATGGACAATTACCCTTCCTCTACTCCTCTCCCAACTAAGAGGTAAGTAGGCATCCTCTAGAGAATGCACCCCATCTAATAGTCAGTTTGCACCTAGTTAGAGGGGTCGAAGCTCGCTTAAGTTACCTCGAGTTCCTCTTCCAACTAAGAGGTACAGTAGACATCCTCTAGAGATGCACCCTATCTAATAGTCAATTGGCACCTAATTAGTGGGGTCGAATCTCGCCTGCAGTACCTCAGGTTCCTCTAGATGTACATCAATTTCCTTTAAGGGTAATTGTCATGAACATGGTTCTTTTTATTTCATGAAACATACATATGCATGAGGTTCCATATCAAAACATCATAATTCATGAAAATGCACATAAAATTCTCAATCATGTATGATACAAAATCTCACAGTCTATCATGGTCTATAAAACAAATAAGTTCATGGTTCTTGTGTCTTTAAATCATGCATTACATAACAATATTCATGTAAATTCTATCCTATCATCACACAATTTCCAAACCTAGCCTAAGCACTCCAGTAGTAAAGCCACTTACGTTGGCTTAATTATTCTTGATAATTCTTTGACAAATTTCTTAATTCCAAGGCTTTAAGTAAGCTACACAAAAGGGGAAAATTCTTAAAACCAATGGGATAATAATCCAATTGATCTACCATGAGCCAACTAACTCAAAGAGAATTTAGCACCCAAAAACTTACCCAAACTTACGCTTAAGCTTGTTGCCCAGGTTCTAGATTCGCTCAAAGACAACAATTTGGCCTTCCAAAGATGTGGGTACCTTGATTAAACATGAAATTGTCCAAAATCACCTAAATCTCACTTACCCACGGTTGAAGCTTGCTGAAAATCGAAGGAACTAAAAGACCCACTGCTAAATCTCGCTGGAAACACCGAAAATCAACCCAAAACGCTGCAGCCCGTGCCTACATTGCACACTCGTTGGAATCACAACCAAAAGTTTGTTGTCCGCACCATAAACTTGCCGGAAAACCCACAAAAACAGAGAGGAAAAACCATGCTCGCGCGTTGAAGAATTGCTCGCGAAACACGAAGGTCGCTGCCGCCTCTGCTTTGCATGTGCCGCAGTCAGAGTTGCTCACCGGAGGGAAGAAGGTTGACGCCGGAGACAAGAAAGAAAGGTGCTGGCCGACAACTTGCTTGCACGAAGAGAGGGAAGAAAGAAGAAAAGAAAAGAAAAAAAACTCGAAGGAGATGGCTGATAGCACCTAATTCGTGTTATCTTATTACTGCTAATCTAAGCTTGTTGGAAGTCTTTTATTGTTTAATTGTCCACTTTACAGGTGATTCGGGCGTAGGTGGCATTGGGAGCTAACCACACATCTTGGTGCTAATTCAGACCAATTAGAGTGTTTTCGATCCAACTCAGAGTCCACAGATGAAGAAGAGGTGAAAAGACCCAAGTAGACCATGGTGAGCCTAAAAAGAAGTGCGAAGAGGTCAAAGGTTTGAGTCTCAAACGAAGCAAGCCGAAACAAAGCAAACAAAAGAAGACAACAGGCTGGAAACTAGGGTAGTGTCAAGATGCTGACCCTAGCCTCTCGACGTTGCCGCGAATACGCGCGGAGGACAGAACACTCAACGTCGAGATGCCATTTTCTAGCGTCTCGATGCTGGTTCGATTATTATAAATATAGGATTTTGGTTTTAGCCGCTGTTAGGTTAGATTTATTGTAATTTTCCGATTTCTTTCGCTTTATTCTGTATTTCTGAGTTGTCTAGACTTTTTTAGGTTGTTTTTTATGTATTGTTTTGAGTTTATTTGTTGTTTCCTTTCAATTATGAGTAGCTAAACCTCTTAGATTCGTTGGATTGGGGATTGTTTTGAATGATTTGAATCCTTGGATGAGTTTTCTGATTTGATATTGAACTTCATGTTGTTTTATTGATTTCTTTTCATGTATTCTTGTTTAAACCAATGCAAATGATTGGATTTATCGAATTGATGCTGATAAGTGCCAAAAATATACCTATTTTGCCCCTTATTCTTAGCTTATTTCTTGTGAAACTTGTATGTTTTTTAGATCAAGTTTACTATTCCCGAGCCTAAAAAGTGTAAAAGTTGGTAAGTTGAGTCTTAGAGAGTCATATTTGTCAAATCATGTTTAGTTGTGCTTAAAAGAACTTATTTTATATGAATTTGATTAAATTTTGGTGTTTTGTAGAAAATAGAGGAAAACAGAGAAATGCGATTCAAATGCGACCACATTTCTGCCAAGGAAAAATGAAATACGACTGCATTTTTGGGCAGAAACAAAAAAGTTCGAGTCCGTCGTGAGTCGTTTTGAACGAGCTTTTCACGCACCTAACCGGCTGTTTTGACTCCGAAACTGACTGGGCTACTTGCTAGCATGAATTTCGTGACTCCTGAACCACTTTTCACTCTATAAAAGGTCGGAAATCGAGAGGAAACACAAGCAGAACTCACTGGGAAGAAGAGGGTAGTGACAAAACTCTAGTAGACCCCCATGAGTCGTGATGCCCAAGGTCCTTGCTAGAAGACTAAATTCTAACCTTAGTTAGACATCAAACCTTCGTGTTTGTAGAGATTTTGCCCTATTTCCACCTTGTAAAGGAAGAGTACAGTGTCGTGAGAACTCTAGAGGGATTGGATAAATTGAAAAATCCTAGTTTTAGCTACTGCACAATATTTTCCAACACTTTATTCTTTCTATTATTTCTTGTACTTCTCATTTATTTATTCAATGGAAAGTTATTTGTTTTCATTTTTATCCATCATGTGTAGCTAAATTCCATTGAGTAGGGGTGTAAAATTTTCGGGTCGGGTCGGTTGTACGGACAAACCGACCCGACTTGGCCCGAACTAATCGGGTCGGGTCGGGTCGGTTTTTTCTGCTTCTTCTTCTTCTTCTGTTTTTCCCTAAAAAAAGCATTTTCGACACGAACCCTAACACCCCAAGAATCAAGATATCTATCTAGAATCAAAACCGAGGATTAAAAGGTGAGATCAAGAGCAAGAAAAACGGTGAGAGGTAACAAGAAATAGCAAATGAAACGAAGATTCGTAACTTTCTGGGAATTGACAGGGAAATCTCCTTGGGAATCATCGAAATGGAGAAAAGCCAAAATGAAATAGAATATGTACAAGAAGCAAACCCCATGCAACAGTGTAGCTCGCTGGCCCAAGGGAAGAAAACCCAATCAGTAAAAGAGAGAGAGTGGCGAAAAACGAACCAGAAGAGACAACAATGGAGGAAAACGAATAGGCCAAACACCGAACAAACACCTGAGAGAGAAAGCTCGAGAAGAAACTCACATGGAGAAGAGTAGCAGAGGAGGAAACCTGGGAAACGATGCCGCTAAGAGGGGAATCGGAGCCTGAGATTCGGAATCGGAGTTCTGAGGATTCGATGAGAGAGAGAGAGAGAAAGTAAGAGGAAGAAGTTTTTACTCCATGGGAGACGGCGCCGCTGAGAAGGGATTAGGGCAACAAAAAAAAATCTATATATATATCGGTTTAGTCAACCGAATCGAACCGACCGGTTCGGTTCGGTCTTGCATGTAACAGTTTTTAAAACCGAACCAAACCGGCCGGTTCGGTTCAGTTCGGTTTCTTACACCCCTACCATTGAGGGGTTCGGTTTAGTGAATTCTCTTGTGGATAGAATGGCTTGAAAATTGTTTGTTTGCCTAAGCTTTATGTATGCATGACATCCTTTATTGATTATCATTCTAATCTTGTTGAGTTTAACTTGATCACTTAGACTTAGCAAGATATGTGAGTTTGGTACCGAGAGGGTCAAACAATATTGGTTCTCATAAAGGTGATATAAGAGAAAGGGCTCGAAAGAGTGTATTCACTGTTATAAGGGATGGTTGCTTATAACAACTATAGGGTTATAGGTTGCATGCGCGAATCATCTATGTCGGAGTCGAGTCACAAAAAATGTGCATAACGGTACTTGCTTAGTCTTCTAACGGTTCTTGGGAGCAAGGCCAAAAAGGAGTTAAATCTGACCCAATGCATATCTAGACTTAGGTTAAACAAGCTATTACTAGAGTTATTCGCCCTTGGGTTGAAGCTTTACTGAATTCCTCGCTTTTATTATTCTTTGTTTATTCTTTCTTTTGTTTGCTTTATTATTTTCAAAAGCCCCAGCATCAATCAATTATTTTTACTTGGTTGCCTAATTCGCAATTTAAGAGCAGTTTCTTCTTCAAATCTGTGTTTAATTAGTCCCTGTAGGATCGATACTTTTGGAATACTTCAAGAGTTTTTATTACTACATGCGATAGTGTATACTTGCACTTAGCTTGACCGAATTCATCTTTAATCATTATTTTTCATCTTATTCCTAGCTCCATCTTCAGTCACAACTTGCATCAAGTTTTTGGCGTCGTTGCTGGGGACTTAAAGTGAAACCAGTTTTTGTTTGTTTGAAATTGCGATTTAATTGCGACCGCATTTCTGTCTTAAGGAAATCTAACTTTGATTTTTAGTTTCTTTTGCAGGTTGAAGTTGGTGCATGAGAAACGAGCATCATCTCTTCGAGCTAGAACTTGAGATGGAAAGAAAGAGCAACATGAGTTGAGCGCACGGGAACATCTTGAAGAAGCTACTTCCATTAGAGAACTTCTAATAGATGCACCCGGAGTCGATCCTCCTGTTGACAAAAAAAAAAAAAAGAAAAAGAAAAGGAAAAAGGGCGATAGAAGATAAACATAGCAGAAGGGTTTGATAGCTCAAGATAATTCGCATGTGGAAGAAGACATCATCACAACATTGAATACACGTATCACATCAATGGCTTGTTATTCAAATTTCTTTTGTGTTTATTGTGCTAAGATTCATTATTTGTTTGAAACTTGTCCATCTAATCCTTACTATACAGGGCAACCAGACAACTAGAGTCCTATTTTCAATCCTTACTCAAAATGGTTGCAACACCCTTACTTCTCATGGGAAGACCAGCAAGATGTTAGCAACAATAATCCAACACCTCATTTGGAGTAAGAATGTCTGTTTACTTTTGAAGACCAATATCAAGAACAGTATGCCCAACAAGAGATGGAACCACAAGTGTCAACAAACTTGGAAGAACTCATAAGAGAATATATGGTGAGAAATGATGCTGAAATTCCAAGCCAAGCCAAATCCTTGCAGAACTTGGAGATTCAAGTAGGGCAATTGATAGAGGAATTGAAAAACAGTCAACAAGAAATCTTGCTTGACAACAATGAGAATGTGGAACAAGAAGCACAAGAGCAATACAATGGGATGACATTTCGAAGTGGATTGGAGCATGAAGACCCTGAACTCCCAGTAGAAGCAAGAAGTATTCCAGCACTTGAAAATACTAAAGAGGCAAAAGAGACAGAAGAGATTAAAGAAGAATCGCCTCAAAAAGAGAATAAAGAAAAGGCACCAGAGAAAGAAGTTGTAGTGAGCCATGCAGATACCACTTCACAACAAGTGAACTTCGATGTGCTCCAGGCATTAGAACACCCTGATGAAATGAATGGGTATTTTGATTTTTATCCTAATGATTCCTTTACTTGTTGTAGCTTGCAGAAAATGTTATTCGAGGAAGAAATCCAGGAGGAAATCATGGAGAATGAAAATATGCAATATACGACAGAGAATGAGACCATAAAGTCTACATTCAAAAGTAGATTGAGCGAGCCGATAATAGAGACTAAGCACTCCATGATTAAAACGCCTCAGTTAAGACTCAAATCTCATCTTTTATCAAGACCTAGAGTCAAGATGAAAGTTGTGTTGCAAGAAGTAGGAATAAAGCTTTAATCTCCCTGTTGGAGATAAGCTAAGTCATTCTTTTTCTTTGCCTAAATAAGTATTTAAAAAAAGAAAGAAAAAAAGGAGAAAAAAACATATGAGCTTGTGAACTTTTTGATGTGTTTGTTTATGTTTCAGGAAACTAATAAAGTTATGAGACAAGAAGAAGAGAACATGAGACAGGAAGATCCAGAAAAGGAGTAGAACAAGGACCATTAGACTTATGCTCAAGTAAAGGATGGGGCTATCAAGCAGATGTTCCTGGCCAGCTCATCTGATGAAGCTTCAATTGCCCTCCATTTTTATCATTCCTCTTGGATGAGCCTGAGACCTCTGATATGGAGGACAGATCTTCCAAGAACTAGGGGAATTTTCGTTCTTCTTTTACTTCTTACTGCTTTCCTTATTAATATCAACATGTTCCTTTGTTTATTCTTTCCTTTGTTTGCTTTATTATTTCCAAAAACCCCAACATAAATTATTTTTACTTGGTTACCTACTTCACAATTTAAGAGCAATTTCTTCTTCAAATCTGTGTTTAATTAGTCACTGTGGGATCGATACTTTTGGAATACTTCAAGAGTTTTTATTACTACATGCGAAAGTGTATACTTGCACTTAGCTTGATTGAATTCATCTTTAATCATTATTTTTCATCTTATTCCTACTTCCATCTTCAGTCACAACTCGCATCAGACGCCTCTTTGAATCTATATTGTGTGCATTCTATTAATTATTTTGGATAGCCACTAGGTTGAGGCAAGTCCATCACTAATCTCGCATGTTTAGTGTAGACTCTTGATAGGCCTAAGATGCATGTTAAAATTGATTTGGTTAAATCTGAATTTCCATTCTATTTATTATTTCAATTTCGGACCTTTGTGTTTAAAGCAGTTAATTTTTGTAAGCAATCGCGATATCTCGGGTTGTTTATTTTAAAATTAATTAGATATAGTTTGATGATTATCGGGCTATGCATGTGGGGTAGCCGGAGAATTCTTTAAATTAATTAATTAAATTAGCTGCAGGATCTCAGGTTAATTAATTAATTAAACACAGGCTAAGTAGGGGGATCCTCCGGCCAGCCAAAAAGCACTATTAGACTCAATTTAAATTGCATGAAGTTATCTTTAGAGAAAACTAGGAAGCTAGGTTAAAAATCATTCAGGCATAGAACCCCCAATCCAACGATCTTTCGTTTCATTGAAATTTTAATTCTAATTTCTCCTTTGTTTCATGCTTTATTTATTTAGCTTAATTTTGCACCCGTCTTTTATTTTAGTTTCTTTAGACATTGCATCTCTAAAACCCTCTGTTTGTGTCCTGCACAAAAGCTTAATTCCTGCTAGGACTCTATTCCCTGTGTTCGACCCCGACCGCTATTACTACGAAGTAGCTAGTGCCGTGGATTGTAAATTTCATTTGATTAGGACCCTCGACAAGTCCCGTCAATGGCTACAGAGGTTGATAAAGGAACCAAAGAAGCTCTGATACCAAATGATAAAGGAACTATCTCAATTACGTTTGAGAAGTCCCCTTATTTCAGGTGAACCCCCACAACAATAATAAGAATAATCTCATTAATGAAATGATAAGACAACCCCAAGAAAGATAAACATATTTGACTTGCAAGGATGATCAAAGATCAAGAAGAAAGGAGAACTCATTCCTAACTTCAAGATTTCGAACTCTTCACAATCTAATTGATCAGACTAGATTGAAAGTTCTAAGCATGCATTCTAAACACAAGAACACAAAGAAAGCATAAAAGCTTGAGAGAGACTAAACTCAATCTGAAATTTCATTCAAATTCAACTTCAACATGTTCTCAAATGACAAATTACATCCCTATTTATGCTAATTGAAAAGACACCATGAAAGAACACAACCCTTCATCTATGTGGTCTAAATTCTGCCCCTAACCTTTCAAATTCATGCATGAACCTTCATAAATACAAATTCATGAACTCAAATGATACATTATGCACAAAATATGTGAATGAATCTGGATTTTTAGATTCATTGTGTCTCTTGGTTTGAATAGGTGCCTTTCCAAGCTTGAATGGATGCAACTCTTGGTCATGGATAGTCACTTTAGCTTTGAAGTCACCATTTAATGCGTCTTGTAATCTTTTAGCTCTAGCTCTTGTCATTGGAGTTTGTGGCATAATGATTGCCTCATGATTGGATTGAATTGGAGTTGACACCCATGAAGCTTCATTCGAGCTTGATTGAGTTGGTTGAGCTTGGAATTCTTGTAAATTTCTCTTTTGGTCTCCTTGATAATTTTTTTCCTTATCAGAGGTCTTCGGTTTAGAGAAAGAGATGGGAGAGAAGATGAATTTTTTTAACCTCCTAGGGCTACGTGCATTGAGCTTAAAAGAGCGTTAGGGTTTTGGCTTGGCTTAGCTACTTGTCATGTTATTTACAAAATCACCATCCAACTTACTTAAATTGCAAAATTGCCATCAAGTCTATCAAATCTTTTTCCAAGACAATTAACTCTTTTAATTGAACTTTTAATTCAACCAATTAACCAAAAATTTGCCAAATTAACCTTCTAATTTGAGAAATAAGAGCTTACATTAAATTATGTACGTTACATTTCACCCCTTTTCATCTATGGTTTTTGATCTGTCTTTTCCGGGTGGTTTAGACCACTATTTATAGGGTTCAAGTGAGTCTCGGTGGTTATGACAAATCTTTTCAAATTAGAAATTTTGAAATTTTAAAACAATCTTAGTTTTTCAAATTTAATTTCAAATTTTGATTTGATTTAACCAAAAATTAAACTTAATTATCTTTTTATTTTTGAAAAATTAAAACAATGAATATAAATTTAGATTTCACAAAAAATTAATTAAAAAAATTCGATTTATCACAACCACCGAAAACCAATTAGAATTAATAATTAAATAAAAAAATATTCTAATTTTCACAACCAAAAATCAATTACAATTAATAATTAAAGAAAAAAATCTTCTAATTTTCACAACCGAAAATCAATTAAAATTAATAATTGAATAAAAAAAATCTTCTAATTTTCACAACCGAAAATAAATTAGAATTAATAATTCTAAAATCAATTATCTTGTTATTTATCATAACCATCAAAAGCCAATTAGAATTAATAATTAAATAAAGAAATCTCCTAATTTTCACAACAAAATGAATAATTAAATAACCTTTTTTTTTCTTCTAATTTTCATAACCGAAAATCAATTAGAATTAATAATTCTTAAATCAATTATCTTGTTATTTATCATAACCACCAAAAGCCAATTAGAATTAATAATTAAATAAAGAAATCTTCTAATTTTCACAACCGAAAATCAATTAAAATGAATAATTAAATAACTTTTTTTTTTTCTAATTTTCACAACCGAAAATCAATTAGAATTAATAATTCTAAAATCAATTATCTTGTTATTTATCATAACCACAAAAAACCAATTAGAATTAATAATTAAATAAAGAAATCTCCTAATTTTCACAACCGAAAATCAATTAAAATTAATAGTTAAATAAAAAAAGTCTTCTAATTTTCACAACCGAAAATCAATTAGAATTAATAATTCTAAAATCAGTTATCTTGTTATTTATCATAACCACGAAAAACCAATTAGAATTAATAATTAAATAAAACGGAAAAATGATGAATTTGATGATTAAAAAGGGGCAAAAAAGGAAATCAAAAGTTTCTCCCTTAAAGCCCCTTATATATATATATATATATATATATACACATACATACATACATACATATATAGATGTTTTTGACTTTTTCCCCCAACAAATATTACAAATGACTTCCAAAGATGATGATTTAGAGTGTGTTTGGTTTAACTTTTCAAGTGTTTAATTTTGAAAAAGAATCATTTTGAAAAAATTTCTAGTGTTTGGTAACCACTAAAAATGACTTATTAGAAAATGAGATTGAGAAATAAACCATTTTGAGAGAAACACTATAACCAACTTTTTCAAAAAGAATATTTAAGTATACAATAACTTGTGTATAAAAACACTTAAAGGAAATGTAACCAAACATATGAGTGTTTAAATTCTAAACAATTTTTATGCAAAATGTTTTTTAAAAAATGCATTCTTAAAAAATATTGAAATTAAAATGTATTTCAAACGGACCCTTGGAGTAGGTACCACTCTTGGCCACTGCAATGACGTTTTTGAATGACCAAAAGTACTCTTTATTGTGGCAAAACTCAAGAAAGTAATAATTGGATGAGTTTCCTGTAGAAGTCATAATTCACACCATAAATAATTTATATATGGTCATAGGTGCGGTTAACCTAAAACATAATGACAATTAATTGTTGTGTAGTTAAAATAGTGTTCACCCTTGAATTGGCAAGAGTCTTATTTTAGAACCTAATATACCATAGGTGATGTAGAGGCTATTTGAAACGACTTTTTTATTGGTTAAAAAATTATTTTTAAGTGTAAAAGAAGTGTTTTTAAACACTTAGAAAGTCATTCTAAATAGATCCTAATATTTTTTTATATATAAAAAAAATCGAAGGATTGATAGGATTATACTTTTAAGTTTGTCAATATCCAAGAGTGTACACCTATATATATCTACGATATATTAAAAAGTATATAATCATGAATAATGTTCCGTCTTTAATATCTAAATACAAGTCCTTTGATTTATAATTAAGAATTTAACTATAAAAAAATACCTTTTTGAAGTATAGGTTTCAACTATGGTCCTGGACTTTGGAAAGTTTCATTTTAACTTTTGGACTTTGAAATTGTTCCAAGAAATACCCTCGAAAATGTTTTATGTTTACATGATATTGGAAGGCATATGAAACATCATTTACACCATCATCATTCACTTAAATTGTGTGAAAATTGATTACGTGAATGATGTTGTAAATAATGTTAACACCTTAAGTTGAAATGAATAGTATGATATTTAATCTTGTATATAGTTGAAATTGAGTTATAAATGATATTACTCACATCTTTCAATCTTTACACATAAGTTTCTACGTTAAGTTTTCATCAATTTTAATGGAAAAACTCTTACCCTTTGTTTGGAAGCAGGAAAGTTTAAGAAATGATTTTAAATCTTATGATTTGAAATTTGAGAAATGATTTAAAATTCTTTGTGTAACGACTCGACTAAATATGTAAATTAAAACATGTTGAAGGTCGTTACTACATACATGACAACATAAAACTTTTGATACTTTAGAGCGGAAGAGACCAATAGTAAATTCCTTTATTAAACAAACTAGGCCCAAAACTGAAAAACATTTTACAATAAAAGCAGTCAAAAACATGGTAGACAAATTTTCACAAAGTTGAAAATTTAAAACATCTAAAAGCATGAAACTAGAAAACTCGGTTCTAGACTTCTAGGGACATGATTTGCAGCTGCATCCAATAGCCTAGCCAAGTCATTGCCATCGCCACTTGCCTGATGTCATCAAGTACCACCTAAAAAGGAAAGTCATGTAGCATGGGTGAGTATATAAGAATATACTCAGTAAGTAGCCCACTTAAGGGCTGAAACTGATAACATGAAATCTAATAGCATGAAACTTGAGTTTGGGTCTTAACATCAACGGGTTTCTAGCCCTAAGGCCATAATGAGGTTCATGAAATGTTCTGTCTAGGGTGATTACCTATATCCCCAACCTGAGCCAACAATGATATTGCGTGGGTTAGTCCTGTAAGGCAAAATAAACTAGAGACTAGCAGGCATCCCTCTAGCAAAACTAGACCTCTCCCAACACAATACCTCTGAAACATGAACATGAAATACAGTGGAGCAACTGGTGCATGAAGACATGCCTAAGTGCTATCTGGCACACGAAAAACGTGCCTGCTGAGCCAACTATGGTATGGTGTGGGCCAGTCCAGTAAGGCAAAGTAAACTAGAGACTAGCTGGCATCCCCCTAGTAAAACTAAACCTCTCTCAACACCATACCTTTGAAACATAAGCTCGACACCGTCCTGAGACTGATAGAGCGCACAATCTCGTGCCTGAAAACTGAGCTCTAACAATCGTCTGATGGAATGCACGAGATCTCGTGCCTGAAAACTGGAATCTACCAGTCAATGATAGAATGCACGATCCCATGCTTGAAAACTGGGTTCCATCAGTCCTGAGATGGGGAAAGAAATAACCCTAGCTAACATAAGACTTAAGGATCCTTCAAGTCTACTTGAGGCCCTAAAACATGATTAAGGTCCCTATTCTAAGTCTATTCTCATTCATACATATGGTTCTCTAAAAGTCATACTAAAACGTGCTTGGAGAACTCATGGTCTATTCTAATCAGCCAGCCAATTTCAGCACATCAATCACCAAGGGATGTTACTAAGCTTAACCCCGTTCATCATATAGTAAACCCCAAGTTTTCTTATCACCTGGTAACGAGATAAAACTGTAACGCCCAGGATTTTAAAACTAATCCTAGCGACATTACTAACTCCTAAACCAAACTAACCGAATGCACCAAAAATTTCGACAGCATAACGACATATGTAAGACTAAACAAAAATTTTTCTTTAACTTGATAAGCATAGAAAACACACTTCATATAACAATCAGCCCTCAACTTCACGTTCACAACACAGATTCACAACAGAACTCCAACCTCCAGTTACACAACCACAATACGAGTTAGATCTCGCATTCTCATATAGCCACAACCAATCTACAGAATCTCAACTTACTAAATTAAAGCTTACAACTAAATTACTAGAAACAACTTCACTTTATTAAATTAAATGAGGAGACAAGTTTCAAAAAAACTAACACAATTGAAGCCTGCCCTTCAAGAATAATTTACAAAACTAAACATTCAGCAGAAACAACTATCCAGCTAGAAACAACTACCCTAACCAACAAGACAATACAAGAAAGATTAAAGAGTTAGCTACGGTCCTTCCTCATACGCCTCCTCCTCTGCATCACCTGGCTCATAACAGACTTTATCACTTGCACCATCTAAAAATGTTGGGGGGAGAAAATGGAGGGGGTCAGTACAACCACAGTACTGGTAAGCAGCTCACACCCGGTGAGCCATCAAACAACAAACAAAATATCAATCATGCTAGGCACACACATCCAACATACTTTTAAAACAATAAACAACTAATCATGCTTCTTAAAGCGATAAACCAACAACGAGACTCATGCTGACTCAACAGGATGCCTTCATGCACACACGCAACATGCTATGCAACCCCACATGGTTTCTACGCCATGCTCGCTTTCTTAGCACATGATTTACGCGTCATGTCACACACCAAAATACATGAATTCGGCGCCATGCAACGCAACTTAACACGTGATTTACGCGTCACACTCCGCACCAAAACATGATTTCCACGTCCTGTAACGCACTCACACCCAACACATGAATTACGCGCCATGCGCACCGCACACTCACACATGATTTACGCGTCACGCTCCACACCAATAACATGATTTCCGCGTCATGTAGCGAAATCTTAACTCGTGATTTTCGCGTCACGCTCCGCACTCACAACCCACACTTGATTTACGCGTCACACTCCGCACCAATAACATGATTTTCGCGTCATGTAGCGCCATCTTAACACGTGATTTTCGCGGCACGCTCCGCACACACACCCAACTCACCTCTCCATGAGCTCACAAACTATGCAACCATGACACACATGCAACATAGCCCAAGAACAATAACACAACATGCTTAACACTAGTCGTAACAACATACTTTAAATCAAGCGGAACAACGTGCTTATCACATATAACGAGTTATATAATAACCAACAGCACATACTAGAGAAACGAGTAACAAACAATATGCTCATGCAGTCAAACAGACTCAACGGATAGAAACTACTTACCAAAGCTTACGAGCGCTCCTAAAGAACTCCTTAAACAACTCAAAAGATCCAGATAAACTCCTAAACAACGAGGATAACTTCTAAAAATTAAAACCAACCTACTGAATACTTTAAACATGCTAGAAAGACCTAAATCAACTGAGAAAAGTCTATTTCCTTGCTGGACAACCACTCAAAATTCCCCAAATCAACAACCCAAAACCTTTAGACCATGGGCAACCACGTCAAAGGCACAACGGGCAATGGGTATTCGTTGAATGGCCATATTTAAGGCTTTTCAGCCGCTGGACAGCAAGTAAAAAGACACATTTTGGGATTCTAAGGGCTCCTAGAGATTGGGCAACGCTACTAGAGTCTAGACAATTGATAGATGATAATTTAGCATGCTTTTTAAACCACGACCAGCAAGCAAAACCCCTTCATGCACACCCTTTTTCCCGATTTTGAACGATTCAAAGAATCCTATCAATATGTTCTAGGCTCTAATCCGATATGAGCTAGTAGGGGGACCTAATGGACCTATAGATCATGGGCTCCAATGATTCGAGGCTAGCCGACTAATCTCATTATCTAAGCTAGCCAACATTCGTTAACTACTGGGACACTCCACTATAGCCCGATAGTTGCACTCCCCTCACTATAGATATATTTCCGTCCACTTGATTTAATCATGTTTAGTAAGTCGTTCCTTCACAGGTTGTTCGTAACTTTAGCTTGGTCAAATGACCGTTTAACCCCTATAGTACTTCTTGTTCCTTAAGTTCCACTAATCCTCTAATGAATAATCGGTTTGTGGTCCAACCATCAAACCTAAGTCCCTCTCGATCCAACGAGAGGGTGGGGCCCCTTGTTCAAGTCCTGGAGTTAGTACTTAAGGGAACAACCTCTCTACTATCCCTGAAATGGGTAGGAGCGAATTCCGTCTTACGAGACTACGTCCCCAACTATCTATTCGATCTTATCCCCAAAATGGTAGGCTTGTTGAGTCGACGATGCTGGCCAACTCTCACCCATGCAGATCAAAGGATAATCTCGTATAAATAGGAGTTCATAGTTAGCTTAGGATTAAGAACGAGTTACCTAGGTCATCTTTGAGAAATAGTCAGTTTCTTCAGTAAACGGCGTTATAAAGAGAAAGTGACTAATTTCGTGGTCCAGTCTTATGCAAACTCATTGCATAGGACGCCCCCACTCGCATGTCTCCACATGAACGATTTAGGATCTCATCGTTTGTACTTAATACAAAGTGGGCCGCATCCATAGTGTCCCCAAGATAAGGCACCCAACCGTATCCTTATACTATAGACTATTTTGACTATAAACTTGAACTTGATCCTACGATATGTGATGTGGAATTTTCCTTACCACAAGCGCACGGGTCAAGTAATAATAAAGTGTTCGTATAAACGAGTGTCGTCCTCTGGATTGGATTTTTAAGCAAATCAAGTATTGTGAATTATCTTGCTCAATTTTATTTAGGGATCAAAAAGTAGTGAGTGAATGATATGAAAACTAAATCAAAGCAAGTAAAAAGTGGAAATTCAATTGGGAAAAATACTTAGGGAATTGATTTCGCCGATTAGTCTAGGATTGATTTTAAAGGAATAAGTTATTATGCACAATGAAATTATGAGCCAAAGACCCTTTAATCACAACTACCTCTCCCGAGTATAATTGATTCTCATGCAAATTAACCAACTTGATATCCCTATCTAAGTCTATTAATAAGCAAGGCAATGAGATCTTTTGACCAATTCTAAAGTTAATCTAAAACCGTCATGAATTAGAAAGTAAACTTTAGTCATGCAATCTTGAGTAAGTCTATATTAAATCCCCTCTCCCGAGCTAGATTCAAAACTTAAATCAATCAATTAATGGCCAATTAATTGAAAGCATTAAATCAAGATTACAAACATAATAAACATTGCACAACTTAAACCATAAATCAATCCATAACAAAATCAACTACATCAATCCCTAAGCTATGAGTTTAGCTACTCATGAATGTAATTACAAGCTCAACTAAACATAATGAAGCCATAAATCTAACTAGAGAAAAGGAAAGGGAAAAGAAAACTCAATGTAGGCCGAGACCGAACGTCCCCGTCACGATCCCCACGAACGATGGGTTGATTTCCGCTTTTCTCCCTCTTGTTCAGCCTCAATTCTCTGTTTTCTCCTCTGTTCTAGGGCTCCCAAAGGTCCAAAATTGAATCCCCAAAAACCTAGCCGAAAAGAACTATAAATACTGATTTTTCGTTGTAGCGTCGAGACGCTATCCAGACAGCGTCTCGACGCTGCCTCTAAAACACGCGCGTCTGGAATGGAAATAACGGTAGCGTCGAGACGCTATTGTCACAGCGTCTCGACGCTGTGACGCTGCCGCCTCTTCTAATTAAGGAAAACCAGCGTCGAGACCCTCCAAGAGTGGTGTCTCGACGCTGATGGGCAGAATGCCCTCTCTTGGCTCCTTGTTGCTTGAACTTTCCGATTCTTTGGCATATTTTCACGTCCCAAACACCCGATTAACTCCAATTCCACGTTTTAGCTCTAATCATCACTTTCCTACAAAATAAACAATAAAGCACAATAAAATGGCCCAAAAATCATAAAAGACTAGCTAAATTAAATAAGTAAAAGTAGCTAGCTATGCTCGCTATCAAATACCCCCAAACTTAAGCTTTTGCTAGTCCTCGAGCAAACTACAAATCAAACACACAGTAGAAGAATGGATGCAATAATCATAACTCAATCCTCAAGGCTCAAAAGTCAACAGTCAAGCAAGCAAGAGGCATGCACATAAGGACCAATGAGGGAGACAAATTAAAATTTTTCCAAAATTAACTTGCACAAGCGAGATCTAACTCAACAAGATCAGACTCTACTAGCCCGGGATTGGATTATTAAACTCTCAGCTCATCTTCCCTCTACACTGGCACTAAGGTTTCACTAATGAGTTAATGAAACAAATTAGTTTGTTTTTCTCCATACTTAGGTGCTTTTAATTAACAATTGAATGAAGCATGTATATGTGGCACTAGCTTTCACACACCCATTGCAGGGACCCTTAACCTGAGATTTCTCTGGTTGGCCTAACTGATCACAACAGAGGTAGCTCTTTTTGCCTAAATCTTTATTACTCATTGCTTTGTGCGCACAAGTCATGACTTTTTTCTTTTTCAACAATAACAACAAGAATGATTTTTCTTTCATGATCATGATAAGCAGGTATTCTTTTCTTTTCTCCTAAGCAAGATCAAACATGCTAATTTGCAAAAAATTAACTCTTTAGCTCTACCCTACACCTATCGAGGTGACAACAAGCATATGAACCCAATAATTCGCTCCTAAGCATTCAAATCCAAATCTAGCTAAGACAAATACTCTACTCATGCAAGCCATCTCCTAGAAAAATTTTAAAAAGTCTCCCTTTTTGGGCACTCATGCTTACAACTCATCACAAGCTTGAAAATTGACAAGAAAGCCTATCCTAGGACATCATAATCATGCAAAAATACATCCAGACAACAACCATATGCATAATTCAAAGAAAGCTCCAAACTATAGCCCGAACTCAGATGCTCAAGGGCTCCACAAACATGCTAATCCACCCCCAAACTTAAAACATGCATTGTCCTCAATGTATAAAGAAAATAAGGCATAAACAAGCATGAGAACAATAAAATAATGAAAGGAGTGAACAATGCTGGCCTGGAATAATGATGACTTCTTGACTGAAAGCTTGGAATCTTGAAAGCTTGAAAGCAAAGGAGAGAAAGACAACAAGACCTACAAAACAAACACAAACAATAAATAAAACTCAAAAGAAAGACACAACTAACTTACTTGGGTTGCCTCCCATAAGCGCTTGTTTAACGTCATTAGCTCGACGTGTCGACCGTGCTTCAAGGAGGCTTCTTTTCTGTGAATCCAACAGAGGTGCTCTTTCTTGCACCTTTCTTGTAGCCCATGAAAAGCACTTCAGATTGTCCCTTAGAGTCTTCAACTGCCTTAAAAATTTCTTTTTCGTTCCTGACTCTAAGAGTGAGCTCCCTGCGCTCAATATCAATAATCACTTGCCCAGTAGCGAGGAATGGTCTTCCTAGTATGACAGGCATTGAAGGATTTTCTATCATGTCCATAACATACAGATCAATAGGGAGGAAAAATCTACCTACTCTGATTAAAACATTTTCTACAATGCCAACTGGTCTAACCACAGATTGATCAGCCAATTGGAGCTTTATAGGAGTAGATTTAATCTCACCTATGTCTAACTTTTTACACAAGGACAAAGGAATGATATTAATGCTAGCACCTAAGTCACATAAAGCTCTAAAAGAGTAAGTACCAAAACTACAAGGAACAGAAAAACTCCCTGGATCTGCTACTTTTTCAGGTACCTTCTGTTGTACTCTTGTGCTGCATGTGGAAGCAAGATATACCGTGTCAACCTTCTTTTCCTTTCGCTTCTTTGCTAACCACTCCTTCATGAACCTGTTATATTGAGGCATCTCTAATGCCTCTGCAAAAGGGATATTAATGTTCAGATTCATAAAAGGATTCATAAATTTATCAAACTGAACCTGATTGTTCTTTTTCTTCTTTTTCTTTCTCTTTTCCTTAGGAACCATCAGTGTGGGAGAAGGAATAGGAGGCTCAAGGTTAGGCTTTTCAGCCTCATCTGCTGATGTGTCCTCCTCAGCTTCCCCTGTGGGCGTGTCATAGTCCTCAGACTCAGGCTCCTCTTCATTTTCCTCCTGGTGCACAGTGATTGCCTTACAGTATTCCATCTGAGTTTTCTCCTGCTCAGCTGGGGCCTTACCTTTATTCATGGTGCTTACAACACTTACCAACTGTCCCAGCTGAGTCTCAATGTTCTTTATGGCTGCACTGTGGCCATTGACTGTGGTGTTGATGGCCATGACTGCCTCCTCTAACTTGGTTGTCCTGTTACTTGACTCTGCAATGAAAGCTCCAACAAGATCTTCTAACTTTTTATTTTCTTGAGTTTGAGGGGCAAAACCAAGGGGATTAAGAACATTCTTAGTATTGGCATAAGAGAAATTTTCATGGTTCCTATTGTTAGGGTGATAATGTGTAGGTGTAGAATTATTATTATATCCCCTAAAATTAGAATTTGATACATACTGAACCTGCTCGATGGTCTCCTCCTGAGGTCTAGATGCCAAAGCAGCAGCTGATTCAATTGACTGTGCACTCCCTGTACCTGAAAGTTTCATAAAAGCATTAGCAAGGGAGGTCATCTGGGCCTGGAGTGCACTTACTTTATCAACCTCAAACACTCCAGCAACAATCTTTTTAGGTGCAGACCGCTCAGATGGCCACTGATAGCTGTTGGTGGCCATATCCTCTAATAATGTTCGAGCATTTTCCACGGTCTTGGACAACAGAGTCCCACCTGCAGCTGCATCAACAATCGTTTTTGTACTAGGAGTTAAACCATTATAAAACAATTGAACCTGAAGCCAGTCGGGATATCCATGCTGAGGGCACTTCCTCAGTAGCTCTTTAAATCGCTCCCAAGCCTCGAACAGCTGCTCATCATATTGTTGTTGGAATGTCCCAATCTCGGTCCTCAGCTTGACCGTCTTTGCAGGAGGGAAAAATTTCTTTAAAAAGGCCTGGACTAAAGCATCCCAGGGGGAATGGACTGCAACCAATCTCGTGCTTTATCCTGCAAAGAAAAAGGAAACAAGCGTAAGCGAATGGCATCGTCAGAGACTCCATTAATTTTTACCGTCCCACAAATGTCCAAAAATGATTTAAGATGAGAATTTGGATCCTCGGTGGGCGATCCTCTATAAGCACAATCTCGAGCCATCTGAATGAGACCGGTCTTCAGCTCAAAGTTGTTGGCATTGATCGGGGCATAGACAATCCCCGATTGTTGCCCCTGAAACACGGGCTGGAAGTAATCTCTAATAGGCCTAGGCTCCTCAGGTGGATTTGGGTCGGCCATTTGAAAATTTTCTCTAGTTTCCCTTCGAATCCTATGAATTGTTCTCTCGATCTCGGGATCCAAAGGTTCCAAAATTAAATCTTTATTACTTCGCATAAAAAATCTACACTAACCTAAAAGGAAAAGAAAACAATTATGGAAAGAAACAAAGAAAAGAAAACAACTAATCTAAATATAGAAAAAAAATAATCTAGAAAAAGAAACAAAATAACCTAATATGGAATGCAAAAATAAATATGGCAAAACACAAATAAGGAATCTAACAAATAAAGAAAAACTAATCTACAACGGAAAGAAAACACTAAAAAGGAAAAAGAATCTATCTATGGAAAAAAATCAAACAACCTAAACTAGAAAAACAAATATGGAAAGAAAAACAAATAATGAAAAAAAATGCAAACAACCTAGAAAAGTAAAAATACACCCTAAATTAAGATCAAACAATTTTTTCACAATATCAATCTAGCTAAATGTGCCAATCCCCAGCAACGGCGCCAAAAACTTGATGTGGAATTTTCCTTACCGCAAGCGCACGGGTCAAGTAATAATAAAGTGTTCGTATAAACGAGTGTCGTCCTCTGGATTGGATTTTTAAGCAAATCAAGTATTGTGAATTATCTTGCTCAATTTTATTTAGGGATCAAAAAGTAGTGAGTGAATGATATGAAAACTAAATCAAAGCAAGTAAAAAGTGGAAATTCAATTGGGAAAAATACTTAGGGAATTGATTTCGCCGATTAGTCTAGGATTGATTTTAAAGGAATAAGTTATTATGCACAATGAAATTATGAGCCAAAGACCCTTTAATCACAACTACCTCTCCCGAGTATAATTGATTCTCATGCAAATTAACCAACTTGATATCCCTATCTAAGTCTATTAATAAGCAAGGCAATGAGATCTTTTGACCAATTCTAAAGTTAATCTAAAACCGTCATGAATTAGAAAGTAAACTTTAGTCATGCAATCTTGAGTAAGTCTATATTAAATCCCCTCTCCCGAGCTAGATTCAAAACTTAAATCAATCAATTAATGGCCAATTAATTGAAAGCATTAAATCAAGATTACAAACATAATAAACATTGCACAACTTAAACCATAAATCAATCCATAACAAAATCAACTACATCAATCCCTAAGCTATGAGTTTAGCTACTCATGAATTTAATTACAAGCTCAACTAAACATAATGAAGCCATAAATCTAACTAGAGAAAAGGAAAGGGAAAAGAAAACTCAATGTAGGCCGAGACCGAACGTCCCCGTCACGATCCCCACGAACGATGGGTTGATTTCCGCTTTTCTCCCTCTTGTTCAGCCTCAATTCTCTGTTTTCTCCTCTGTTCTAGGGCTCCCAAAGGTCCAAAATTGAATCCCCAAAAACCTAGCCGAAAAGAACTATAAATACTGATTTTTCGTTGTAGCGTCGAGACGCTATCCAGACAGCGTCTCGACGCTGCCTCTAAAACACGCGCGTCTGGAATGGAAATAACGGTAGCGTCGAGACGCTATTGTCACAGCGTCTCGACGCTGTGACGCTGCCGCCTCTTCTAATTAAGGAAAACCAGCGTCGAGACCCTCCAAGAGTGGCGTCTCGACGCTGATGGGCAGAATGCCCTCTCTTGGCTCCTTGTTGCTTGAACTTTCCGGTTCTTTGGCATATTTTCACGTCTCAAACACCCGATTAACTCCAATTCCACGTTTTAGCTCTAATCATCGCTTTCCTACAAAATAAACAATAAAGCACAATAAAATGGCCCAAAAATCATAAAAGACTAGCTAAATTAAATAAGTAAAAGTAGCTAGCTATGCTCGCTATCAATATGTCCCTACATATAGTTCGAGTTTTCATTTTATAGTCAAGGATCTTAGTTTATTGGATTTAGGTTAATCATTCGCAATTTACATATTCAATAACATCTTTTACTGAATAACCTCAATAACAACTTTATTGGAAATAGAAATATGTTTAATGATTTACAAACTACAAGTTTATAGGACATTAAACCCAACAGAGACGCTAAAGAACAACGTCGCAACGCTGATGCGACTGGAAGCCCCCTGTTCTTCGGCCAGCTTGAGTTCTTCGTCTTCTTTCGATCAATTACACTACTAAATGGACTCTAATGACTCTAAAAAAATTACAGACCGTTTTCAACACATTAATGCTCATATACATGTGAGCAATTACAACTTCATCAACAGATTGAAGAGAAAAAAATTGCCAAAACCGTAATATATCTATTTTAGCACTAAAGGGACGAGCTGTCGAAGCTCGAACTCAAATGAATTCATAATCACCGACTACGAAAGCTAACTTGTAGCAGTAGTGGTCGGGGTCGATCACAGGGAACAACTGGTTTTCCTCTAACCTCTTTTGTGTTTGTTAACAAAAGGGGGGTTGAAGAAAAAGGGATTTAATGCGAGGGAAAAGTAAATTGCGAGAAATTAAATGGTAAAAAAGTAAATAACAGGAAAGTAAAGGGTGGTTGGTTAATCTCACCTTGGCGATCACTGTAGCTGGGGATACTCGGATTCAATACATTTGTTTTTACTCATTGATTAGCAAATAATGATTTAAATGCATGCGTCTAATTGGTACTCTAAATCAATTAACTCGATCCCATCGTCCATCGATTCAATCACTAATTACCAATTAATTAACCCCTACTAATTCATCGAGATTAATCAATTAAATAACCGCATTAAGATTAAGATACCCCTAGAGCGCGAACCCGACGAATCCGTCGAACCAACATGCAATCGATTAATTAATTAATCTGGTCGTGATTAACAAACTAACCAATTGTTGCTCTAGGCTAGAATGCTCTAATTAACTAGGAAAAGCCTAAATTAATTATGAACACCGATTTAGACCCTAGACGTAAGATGTAGAGCTACGATGTTCGAGAATCGCTCTCGGGACCCGTGCCCATGAATCGGTTTATATGCTAACTACAATTAAAATTCCATTCGCGACGTGAATTTCAATTTCTTAGCTAATTACTAACATACAAGCTGCAAGTTAGGGCGTCAATCTAACCTACTGTGCATGCTAGTAGTGTAAACGGGAATCTAAAATCACGAACAACAAATAAAACATACATTAAGCATAGTAAACTCAAGGAGAGTATACAATCAGCACAGAAAGCTCAATAAATCTCATAAAAACTAAATGTACTTACAAATTCGTGGTTCCAACTACAACGAACGACGCTTAGACGACCATAGACAAGTCTAATCTAAGCCCAGGGCTTGATTAACCTCCCTAAAACTAATCTTAGGTAAAGAAATATAGAAAACAGTGAAGAATCGGAGAGGAAAGCGACTGAAACGAAGTGAAACGACGGAGAATATATGACCTAGAATCAAAAAAATAGCATTTAAATAGCGAGGTGGCATCGAGACGCCGTGGGCGACGTCTCGACACTGATGGTGATTTGGGTGGTCCCTAGAGTTCGTAGCGTCCAGACGCCATGAGGTAGCATCTTGACGCTACCTCTCAAGTCTTCCTTGTTTGGCTGCTTCAATTTTTTATCCTTTTGACGTTGTCTTCGAGTCTTGAGTGCTCCGCTTTGGCCTTTTCACCTCCTCAACATCCCATGGACTTCAAGTTGGATCAAAGCCACGTTAATTTCCTCGAATTAACGTCAATTTGGAATATTGAATCTTGAGAAGCTCTAACACCAAACACCTACAAAGTAATACAATTAAGCACAATAATTAACATAAAACTAGCAAGATTAAGACTAAATATATAGGGCCAAATTGGTCCTATCAAATACCCCCAACCTAAACCTTGCTAGTCCTCGAGCAAGCATACAAAATAAAAGAATAGGATTCAATAGTTGCAATTCTATAACTCTGATCTCAATGCCTAAAATGCCAAAAATATTGCAATAAAGAGACATGCACATATAGCCCAATAATGAGACAAATCAAAAGTTTTCATGAAAGTTCTTGCTCAAGCTCACACTTAGCCTTCCTAAGATTAATTCTACTAACCTGGGATTGGATTATATTACCCTCGGCCTATCTTCCCTCTACACTGACACTAGGAACTAACCAGGGAGCAATCAAAACAAATTAGACTATTTTTCTCTCCACCTAGGTGCCTGAAAAATAAAAGATATTTTCTTTCTTCATTCTTTTTAGGCGCGGCACTAGCTTTCACACTATGATGCAGGAACCCATAACCCGAGTTTAACCATTGGTTGGCCTAACTGATCACTCCGCAGGCAGCTCTTTTTACGCCTTATCACTCATGAACGTTGCAAGCATGCTTTTTCTTAAAAATAAAAACAAGACAGACGAGCATATAATTTTTCTTTTAAGCTCGCGCTCACTAACTCATTTTTCCACTCATTTTCTTCTTCTTTTCTTTTTCTTTAGGCATATTTTCTTTCTTTTCTCCTAGGCAAGATATGACATGCTAATTTGCAAAACAATTTGACTCTCCAGCTCATCCCTACGCCTATCGAGGTGACAACAAGCATATGGATCTTATAATTCCCTCCTAAGCTTTCAAACTAATCGTAGGCATACTAAGGTTTACTCATACAAGAAAAGTACTATAAAAGTTTTAAAAAAGCTCAATTTTGGGCAACATGCTTACAACTCATCAAAAGCAATAGAATTGGCAGAATGACACATTGTTGATTCTCATAATCATAGAAAAAGCAACTAGATTATCCATACATCAACACTCAATTTTTTAAAATTTACTTAAAAATATGTCCAATGCTTAGATGCATGACCTCAATCAAATAAGCATAGAACAGTAAAATAAAGCATGCACAATACAATAGTCTGATGCTCAGGTGCATCTAGACTCAACCGAAAACAGGCATGCAAAGTGATAAGGGCAAAAATTATACCTATTTTACCCTTATATTTAGCTCATTTTCTTGTGAAACTTGTATGTTTTAGATCAAAAACACTATTCCCGAGCTTAAAAAGTGTTAAAGTTGATGAGTTAGGACTTTGAGAGTCGTGTGTGTCAAATTATAAATATTTGTGCTTAAAAGAACTAATTTTGGTGTGAATTTGACTTAGTTTTGGTGTTTTGCAGCAAATAGAGGAAAACAGGAAAATCTCCAAAAATGCAACTGCATTTTTGCCAAGGCCAAAGGAAAATGCGACTGCATTTCTGGGCAGATGCAGACAATTCTGAGTGCGTCGCGGGTCGTTTTAAACGAGCGTTTTGCGCACCAAACCGGCTGTTTTGACTTCGAAACTGACTGGGCCATGTGCAAGCATCATTTTCGTGACTCCTCAACCACTCCCCACACTATAAAAAGGTCACGATTCGAAGGCAAATTCAAGCATAACTCACTGGGAAGAAGAGGGTAGTGACAGAACCCAAGAGTCAAAGTGTTCCAAATATGAACTTACCTAATACAAGACAAACATGCACATTGTAGCATGGAAGTATTCCTGATTCGTTCGCGAAGACTCTCTCGGCTAAAGTGTATGAGGGTCATTTAGATGGTCTAGGTTTACGAGATAAGTACAAAGATGTGTAATCTAGGGCAAGTGGGAGAAATGTAATAGGTATAGTGGATGCCCTAGTTTATTGTATTTGTACATATTATATATACGTTTTATGTATTATACATGTATCTATACACCCATTGCCATGATAGATTATTGTACATTCCACTAAACTAGAGTTTTAGTTCAAGTGGGAGTTGTTGGGTTTTATGCCCTAAAACTCGTAGATAGTGAATGGTGACAAATTGTTCACTTCTCTCAATACGTTGTTATTGAGGTTTGTACAATAAAGAGTTATTGTTACTAAAATTTCACAATTTGATCCAAATCCAATAAACTAAGATCCTACGTTGTTTAGATGAAACTTGGACTAGAATGTGGGGACATACGAGGATCAGTGTTCAAGTAACAACCCAAATGGTCTATACTATGTGATACAACCCACTTTGTATTCGATACCGATGCATTGATCCAAAGCAACCATGTAGGAGACATGCGCGTGGGGGTATCCTATGCAATGAGATTACATAAGACCGGAGCGCAAAATAGTAACAACTAGATGTAACGTCGTTGACTAGTTTAGGTTTGTATTTCAATAGGAAGACCTAGGTAACTCAATCTCAATCCTGAGTCTGTTATGAACCCGTTTTCAGGAGGGATTGTCCTTAGATTTGTATGGGTGAGAGTGGCCTGTTCGCCGACTCAATAATCCTACCATTTCCGAGGCAAGACCGAATAGGGGTTGGGAACATAACAGTACAAGATGGAATTCACTCCTTCCCCTATTGGGGTAAGTAGATGTGTGTTCCCGTAAGGGCTGATTCCGAGGCTTTAACAAAGGTGCGCCGTCCTCTCCTGGCCCGAGACGAACTCATGTTTAGTGGTTGGACCCTAAACAACTTGTTCATTAGAGGGATCAGTGGTACTTAAGAATTCCGAGGTAACCTAGGGGTAAAACGGTAATTTGTCCCTGCTGGCGTTACGAACACTCGTGAAAGATTGACTTACTGCATTGGTCGATATCCGTGGACACAAAAATATTCTACAGTGAGAAGAGTGCAGCTGTGGATCTTCAGTGGAGTGACCAACAGTTAACGAATGTTGATTAACTTGGTTAATGAGTTTAGCCAGTTAATCTCGTATCGTTGGAGCTTCTGATCTGTAGGTCCATTAGGTCCACCTGCTAGCTCGTAACGGGTACTGAGATAATATAGTCTTGCATATTAAGGGAATTTTAGTTAATTTTATTTGATGCAATTAATATAATGTATAGAGATACATTATAGTATAAGTTTAATAAAAAAATTAAACTTTATAATAAAATTAATTTTGGATATGATTCAAAATTAATTAATGAGAGAATATGAATTTAATTAAATATGTGATATTTAATTAATTCATGAATTAATTAATTAGAGAATTAATTAATTTAATTTATTTTGGTTAAATGTGATTTAATCAAATTAATACTAAGGTTTATGTACATTTGATGCACATTAAAATTATAGGTTAAATGAGAGAAATACAATTGAATATGATTGAATTGTGAAATTAATTAAATATTTGATATTTAATTAGTGTGGGGGATCAATTAATTAAGAATTAATTGAATGGCCAATTTAATTCAATTGAATATGATTTAAATTGAATTAAATACTTTATATTATAATTGGTTTAATTAATATTGATTTAATTAATTAATTAAATATTTATTATTAAATTATTTAATTAATTGACGGCCAGGATCACGTTGATGATGATCAACGGTGGAGATCGTGTAGGGAGTTAACCTCCCATTCCCCACGTATGAGTTAGGGTTGCCTCCCTCTCATTTTGTGGGTTACGCAGAAACATAGTGGTGAAAAACGGCTCTAAAATCTCTCTCTCTCTCTCTCTCAAATCCAAAATTCAGCAGCCTTACCTTGCTGAATTTTTCCTTTCCAAGACAAGTTTTGGGTTCCCACAAGCCAATCTTAGAGATCCAAGAGAGTAGCAGGTGCTCTCAAGTGGTTGTGTTCGTTGGGAGGAAGAAGTACGTGAATTGGAGCATCGTGCGGTGTTTTTCGGGTCTCCATTCATGTAAGTTTTCTAAGTTCTAAATAGTTTAGATCTTAAAATTCCAGCATGCTTAATCTTAGTAATTATGGAAATAGTTTCTGTTTTTCATTTGCCAACGTATTGGTTTTTCGTTTTTGAAATTAAATTCGAGATCGGTCTTGATTGTTTCCACTGCCAAAAGAATTTCAACCCTTCAAGAATATCCTCATCCGTCCAAAATATGTTAATTCTAAGCACCCTAAGCTTAACTTGGTCAGCCACTTGAATCACTAAGCCTAAATCATGCTTTTTCAGAACTATGAATTTCAAGGGAAAAAGAAACAGGCATGGAATAATCAAAATCATGCTCAACATCCCTATTTTCTAACTCTCCTAACATGCATGAAGTACTAGATGAATCAGGCTCAGAATGAATAGAAGAATTAAGCTTGGGTTCACTGACCTCGATGAGATTTTCTTCTAACTTACCTTCCTGCTGCTGCTCTGAAATTTGGCTCTCTAGTTCATCAAGGGAGGTGGCACAGAATCGAGTGATTTCTGCCAGTTTTGCAATGATCTACCACTCTTCACCGGGTGTCGTAGCAAGCACATCACCACCACTAGCTGAGTCATGCATTCTTCTATCGTCAGGCGTCAACCCTTTGTAGAAGCTTTCTATCAGGGACTCCTCAGAAAGTGGGGTGTGATGTTCCATGCAGTATAGACTGAAGCGGTTCATGAACTCATGGAACAACTCCTCAGGTGCTTGCGTGGCGTTGACAATTCTTCCGGTGGTTTCAATCAACAACGTGGTAGGGTGGTACTTCTTCAGAAAAATACTTCTCATCTCGCTCCAAGAAGATACTGATTCTGAAGGCAACAAGAAAATCAACTTCCTAGCTCCTCCTTGCAGTGAATATGGAAACACCCTCAATTTGAATTGATCTTCAGACATCTCTGGGGGTTTCCTTTCGGAACAGCTCGAGAAGAACTCGGATACATGAAAGTAGGCTCCTGTTCCTGGTTCACCAAAAAAGGAAGGAATTAAGAAAATAAATTCAGATAGAGGTACAAAATTACCTTCTTTGTTATCAACAACGCATGGAGGTGGCAGATATTTTGGAACTAAAAAGAAGACTTGCACTGTACGCTTGACTCTTTCCATCTCAGCGGACAGTGGGTCGAGAGTCTGCCAGATATCCATGAAGCTCAATTGCCTTTCCTTGCTTCTTGGTAGGGAGGTGTTTGCTCTTGTAAAAATATGTCATTGGATCTTGCAAGAAACAAACAAATACACAAGAAACAAGAAAAAGGGTGAAAAACACAAAATCAATCAGAAATAAAGCACCGCGATCCCCAGCAGCGGCGCCAATTTAAAGGGACGAGTAGTCGGGGCTCAAACTCAAATGAATATATAATCACCGACTACCAAAGCCAACTTGTAGCAGTAGTGGCTGAGGTTGATCACAGGGAACAACTGGTTTACCTCTAACCTCTTTTGTGTTTGGTAACAAAAGGGGGTTGAAGAAAGAGGGATTTAATACGAGGGAAAAGTAAATTGCGAGAAATTAAATGGCAGAAAAATAAATAACAGGAAAGTAAAGGGTGGTTGGTTAATCTCACCTTGGCGATCACTGTAGCTGGGAACACTCGGATTCAGTACATTTGTTTTTACTCATTGATTAGCAAATAATGATTTAAATGCACGCGTCTAATTGGTACGCTAAATCAATTGAATCGATCTCATCGTCCATCGATTCAATCACTAATTACCAATTAATTAACCCCTACTAATATGTCGAGATTAATCAATTAAATAAACGCATTAAGATTAAGATACCCCTAGAGCGCTAACCTGGCGAATCCATCGAACCAACATGCAACCGATTAATTAATTATTTCGGTCGTGATTAACAAACTAACCAATTGTTGCTCTAGGCTAAAAGGCTCTAATTAACTAGGAAAAACCTAAAATTAATTATGAACACCGATTTAGACCCTAGACTTATCATGCAGAGCTATGATGTCAAATAACTGCTCGTGGGACCCGTGCCCATGAATCGGTCTATATGCTAACTACAATTAAAATTCCATTCGCGACGTGGATTTCAATTTCTTAGCTAATTACTAACATACAAGCTACGAGTCAGGGGGGTCCTCCGAGTAACCAAGAAGCCAACCAGACTAATAAAAATCGATATAGAATAATTCTTAGAGAAAACTAGGAAGCCAAGTAAAATAGCATTCAGGCATAAGAAATCCCAATCCAGCTATCCCTATTTATGATATTGATTTTTGCTCTATTTCTCCATTGTATGCTTTATTCTGTTTCTTTTACATTCAGCAATTTATTTTACTGCATGACCCTTTTATAACCCCCCTGTTACATGAACACAAAATTCTGCATCTACTAGTTACCCTTCCCTCTGTTCGACCCTGACCACTATTTCTACAAAATAGTTATAGTGTTGTGGATTATAAATTTATTTGGCTCGAGCCCCACGACAGGCTCCGTCAAATTGGCGTCGTTACTGGGGAAGGGCATTTTCTAGTATTTATAGGATTTTGTGTTTTTAAGTCTTGTTTCAATGGTTTATGATCACACGTACTTTGTAGGGCAACGATCTTAGGTTTTAACCAGAGATCTAAGGAGCGGAGACGAGATTAAGAAGGCGAGCAAGAAGAAGAAGAGTTAATAATCTTGGCGAGGTTGAAGCCCCAGCCGTCGCTGAAAGAACGTTAAGGCAGCTGGCAGCGCCAAATCTGAACCAGCAGCCACTTTGTATTACTTACCCCGAGATGGCAGGTAACTTTGAGTTAAAGTCAGGTTTAATTCACTTACTCCCTACTTTTCGTGGTAGTGCAGGAGAGGACCCACACAAGCCTTTGCAGGAATTTCACATTGTATGTTCTGGTATGAGACCTCGTGGAGTGACAGAGGAAGCACTGAACCTGAGGGCATTCCTCTTTTCGCTAAAGGATTCAGTAAAATATTGACTTTATTACCTTCCCACCGGTTCTATCAGTACATGGAACGAGATGAAGAAGCAATTCCTGGAGAAGTTCTTCCCAGCCAGTAGAGCTTCCAATATTAGGAAGGAGATTTATGGGATTTCGCAGATCACTGTGGAGACACTCCATGAATACTGAGAGAGGTTCAAACGTTTGTGTGCCAGTTTCCCACATCACCAAATCTCGGATCAACTATTGATCCAATACTTTTACGAGGGACTACTACCCATGGATCGGAGTATGGTGGACGCTACAAGTGGAGGAGCACTAATCAACAAGACACCAGCTGAGGCTAGACAGTTGATTTAGAGTATGGTTGAGAACTCTTAGCAATTCAGGACGAGAGGGCCCACCGCAGTTGTGCAAGCCGCCACGAAAAGCGAGGTAAGTGAAATGCATTCTGAAATGAGTGAATTGACTAAACTTGTTCGCTCTTTGTGTTCAGGACAGGTGTAGGCGAAAGCCTGTGGACTTTGCTCGATGACTAGCCATACTACCAATGCCTGCCCAGAGATCCAAGAAAATGGAGAGGTGAATGTTGTTGGTGGATTCAATGGAAATCAAAGGCAATGCAACCCATACAGCAATACTTACAACCCGGGATGGAGAGACCATCCAAATTTCAGCTATGGGAACCAAAAGAGGCCACTAATGTTCAAGCCGAATCAAGCTTCCACCTCCTCTACTTTAGGTACGTCTTTTGATGAGGCCTTAAATAAAAGTCCTGGTAAGTTTCCTGCCCAACCTGAAGTAAATCCTAAGGCGAATGTGGGCGCAATGTGGAGTAGAGTAGCCACACCTGACTATCCCCCAAGATTCCCTATTGTTTCTGATAAGTTTTCTGTTTCTTCTGGCAAAATTTCTTATTTTGATTCACTTAATATGGGTACAAATTCTTTTCTTGTTTCACCTACGAACTTTACTGAACTTGCTACTCCAAGTGTGCAGATGATTTAGATGTTTTTAGGTGAGTTAAGGTGAACATTCCATTGCTTGAGGCAATCTTGAAAATCCCAGCCTATGCGGAGTTCCTGAAAACTTGGTACGAAGGTAAGGAAAAGTCCTCAGGTAAAGAAGAGGTTAGTGAAAATGTAAGTGCATTACTGTCTGAAGACTTACCTGTAAAATGTTTTGATCCTCGCATGTTTACTTTATCGTGTATGATCGGAGATTGCAAGATAAAATATGCCATGTTAGATCTAGGAGCATTGATAAATGTTATGCATGTGTCTGTTTATAAAATATTGAACTTGACTAATATTAAAACATCTGGCATAGTCATACAATTAGCAGATAAGTCATGCATAAAACCTCTTGGAATAGTTGAAAATGTTCTAGTTAGGGTAGAAGATTTGGTCTTTCCTGCTGACTTCTATGTTTTAAATACACCTAATCTTGATCACCATCCATCTTCCGCTACAATACTTCTTGGTCGTCCCTTTATGAAGACTGCCAAGACAGTTATTGATGTAGATGAGGGAGTTGTATCAGTAGGATTTCAGGATAAGACCCTGTACTTTAAAATTTTTGATGATATTGAAAATCCTCATTCATCTTTTGTTGAGTACTACATGCTTGAACCTGACCCAGTGAATGATCGCATGTTAAATTCTAAATCATGCACGGTTACTGATAATGAGATGCATTCATCTGCTATTAGATGCCCTGACATAGATGGTGAACTGTTAGATGTAGTTGATGAGCACCAGATAACCCTTACTGATAAATCTGGTGGAGTCACCAAGTGCTCATCTTCTAAAACAATAATTTTCCGAAAAAATGTATTCTGGACCTGTGGAAAGAAGCCACCATAAGAAGGAATAGAGGAGAGCATGATCGCGCAAACGACCTTAAACATTTGCAATCTATAATTTTCCTGCTTTCTGTCTTTCAATTCTTAGATAGGTTTATTTTTATTAGTTTCTTTTATACTTGTTTGCTTGTTTTTGTCTTTTAGGATTGGCGGTACCAAACCGATGCCTCTATGTTTGTAAGCAAACATGATTCACCACCCACGAGCTCAAAATTCAGGGAAGTTCTATTCTTTCCCTTTACATTGTCTTATTTTTCATGATTGATTACATTGAGGGAAATGTAAACTTTAGGTTGGGGGTGGGGGATTGTACTTTATATTCTTGTTGGGCCTTGAGCATCTGAGCGTCAGGCCAGCGTTTGTGCTTAATGAATCTTTTGCATGCTTGTTGTGTATATACTTGTTTAAGTGATAATGATTTCCTAGGATTGACTCAAATTTTTTTCGAAAATTTTTAGCTTTCGACGAGTTGTGACCATGAGTGCTCGAAAAGGAGCCTTTTTAAAACTTTTCTTGGATATGTCTTGCACGAGTTGGGTGTCTATCTTGCTTTAAAGTAGGACTTGAATGCTTATGAGGGAGTTACTTAGCTCATATTCCTGTTGTCACCCCGATAGGTGTAAGGTTAAGCGAGAAAGTTTAATTTTTTTGCAAAATAGTGTATGGAGTCTTGCCTAGGAGAGAAAAAGAAAACATGTCTGCTAAAATAAAGAGTGGAAAAATAAGTCAGTGAGCGCAAGCCAAAAGAAAAATCATATGCTCGTCTTTCTTATTTTTATTTTGAGAAAAAAAAGCATGCTTGCATTGTATTGAGCGCTTAAGGGTAAAAAGAGCTACCTCTAGTGTGATCAGTTACGCCAACCAAGAGTCAAACTCAGGTTATGGGTCCCTGCATTGTAGTGTGAAAGGTAGTGCCCCATCCTAAAAGAAATGCAAAAAAAAAAAAAAAAAAAAAAGGCAAAATAAAAAGCAAAAAAGAAAGAATAAAAAAAGGAATTCCTTATTCAGGCACCTAGGCAAAGAGGAAGCAACCTAGTTTGTTCCATTTAGGCCTTTTAGCAAGACCTTAGTGCCAGTGTAGGGGGAAGATAGGATGAGAGTTGAGTAAGCCAATCTCGGGCTAGTAAAGTCTTCTTTAGGTGGGATGAAGCTCTCTTGTGCAAGATTATCTTCGAAAAAATTTGATTTGTCTCCTCATTTGTCTCTCTTGCGAATGTCTCTTGATTGCTTTAGTTTTTGGAATATTTGAGTCTTCAGGATTAAGTCACTTTTCAATTATATACACAACATCTTTTTCTTTGGTCTGTGTGTGCCTTGCTCGAGGACTATCAAGATTTAGGTTGGGGGTATTTGATAAGACTTAAATAGTCCTATTTTATTACCTCTAATCTAAGCTTCTTAGTGGAATTTTATGCTTTACTTGTCTTATATGCAGGATCTTTGAGCTTAGGCAATGTCAGGAGCCAATCATGCTAAATTGGTGTTAATTTGGGCCAATTATGGAGTTTTGGAGCCATCTCGGTGTCTTGGATGACGAGGAGGTGAAAAGACCCAAGTGTATTAAAGTGGGTCTGAAGAACGACACCAAGAGCCAAAGATTGAAGCCCCGTACCGAGATGTAATGAGACAAGACCTAGAAAATAAAACAGCATGCTCGGAATAGGGATGATGTCGAGACGCTGCCCCTAGCGTCTCGACGCTGACGCAAATTTGAAGCGGAATTAAAAGTTCGTAGCGTCGAGACACCGAGCCTGGAGTCTCAACGCTACGACGTTTTCTATAAATATTAGGTCTCAGTTTAGTCCACGGTTAGGTTAGATTTTTGGTATCTTTTCATTTTGTTTCGTTCTCTTTACTTTCCAGCTGCTGTATAAACATTGTTAGGTCATATCTTATGCAATTCCTTGTATTTGTTTATGGTTTTACCTTGTTTATGAGTAGCTAAACGTCTTTGTATCGTTGGATTGGGATTATGACTTGATTGTTATTTATCTTGGCTGAGTTTTCTGGTATTTCAATTCTGTTCTTGCTGCATTTTTATTGAGTTTTGCATGTTATCCCATTTAAACCAACACATGAGGCTAGTGTCTTAGGATTGACGACCCTAGGAGATTACCGCTTGTGTATTATATCAGTTATTTTTAGATAGTCACTAGGCCGAGGCAAGACAATCTATACGGAGTGACGACCCTTGATAGGCTTAGGATGATTGTTAAAGGTTGTATGAATTAGATTTAAACTAAGTTTAAATTTAGTTAATAGAATTCCAGACCCACGATCCTAAACCGGCTAGTTTAAGTAGGTAATTGCAAGATTGCTTATTCTAGATTAGTTAGATATAATTTTGTGGCCATTGCGAGGTCTCGGATGGTTGCTACTTTATGTATGAGGGGTGGCAATCGATAATGATAAAATTGATTAATCTTGTTAATTGCAGAACTTACAGTTAACGGGTTAATTAAGCACAGGTTAGTGTAGGGTCTTTCGAGTAACCAAGAAGCCAACCGGACTAATAAAAATTGGCATAGAATAATTCTTAGAGAAAACTAGGAAGCCAAGTAAAATAACATTCAGGCATAAGAAATCCCAATCCAGCTATCCCTTTTTATGATATTGATTTTTGCTCTATTTTTTCATTGTATGCTTTATTCTGTTTCATTTACATTCAGCAATTTATTTTACTGCATCATCCTTTCAAAACCCCCCTGTTACATGAACACAAAATTCTACATCTGCTAGTTACCCTTCCCTGTGTTCGACCCCGACCACTATTTCTACAAAATAGTTATAGTGCCGTGGATTATAAATTTATTTGGCTCGAGCCCCACAACAGGCTCCGTCAGCATGCTAGTAATGTCAACAGGAATCTAAAATCACGAACAACAAATAAAACATACATTAAGCACAGTAAACTCAAGGAGAGTATACAATCAGCACAGAACGCTCAATAAATCTCATAAAAACTGAATGTACTTACGAATCCGAGGTTCCAAGTACAGCGAACGACGCTTAGACGACCATAGACAAGCCTAGTCTAAGCCTCAAGGCTTGATTAACCTCCCTAAAACTAATCTTAGGTAAAGAAATACAGAAAATAGACTGAAACGAAGTGAAACGACGGAGAATGTATGACCTAGAATCGGAAAAACAACATTTAAATAGCGAGGTAGCTGGTGCGTGGCTAGCTGAATGGATGGAATGTGAGATAAGATGATAAATGAAATAATAAAGAAATATCCAACCAACACTTAAGTGCAAGTATACACTGTCGCACGTAGTAATAAAAAAACCTTAGAAAGTATTCCAAGGGTATCGATCCCACAAGGACTAAGTTGGAAATTCAGATTTGATGAAGAAACTGCTCAAATGATTGCTTTTGAAAAGGTAACCAAAGAAAATAGGATTGATTGATTGGGTTTTTGAAAAGATAAATAAAACAAACAATAAAATAGTAAAGAATAACAATAAGATAAAACGAGGTATTCAACATGGATTCATCCCTAGGGTAACAACCATACTTATGCAATATCTAACTTAAGAGTGTTTAATGCATTGGGTCAGATTTAACTTCCTTTTGGCCCTTGTTTCCAAAAACCGTAAGAAGGTTAAGCGAGTACCGTTATGCCCATTTCTGGGACTCGACTACGACATAGATAATTCACGAATGCAATCTATAACCCTATAGTCGATATAGGGTGCCTTAGGCAGCTTGCCCTATACCGCCGAACAATCTCTTTCAAGCTTTTTCTCCTATATCACCTTTATGAGAACCGATATCGTTTGTCCCTTTCGAGATCAAACTCACATAGCATGCAAAGTCTAAGTGATCAAATTAAACTCAGCAAGATCAGAATGATATTCAATAAAGAATGACATGCATTAAACCCTACTGAAGCAAATAAAACACTTTCAAGCCATTAAACCCTAAAGGAATTCACCACATTGAACCCCTCAACGGGATTTAGCTACTCATGATGGGATGAAAAGCAAATGAACACATTTTCATTGAAATAATGATGTAAAGAATACAAAGTAATGAAAAGATTCAACAGCTGGAAATAAAAGAGATAGCTAAATATTATGGGTTTTTTTGTTTACACAATCCTTCTAGAGTTTGCTAAGACACTCCACTCTCTCACTTTTACAAGATGGGAATGGGTGAAACTCTCTACAAACCACAAGGTTTGATGTCTAACTCTCTTTTTCAGGTTAGAATTTGGTCATCTAAGAAGGACCTCAGGCATCCCTACTCATTGGCGTCGAGCCAGGGTTCTGTCACCACTCTTTTCTTCCAAGTGAGTTCTGCTTGAATTTGACTTCGAATCTCGAGCTTATATAGTGTAGAAATTGGTTGAGGAGCTGCGAAATAGGTGCTGGAAGGTTGCCCAGTCAGTTTCGGGGTCAAAACAACCGATTAGGTGCCAAGAAGACTCGTCAACAACGACCCGCGTGCGACTCGAAACGACCTCTATTTTTCCAGAAATGTGGTCGCATTTCATTTTTGCCTTCGCATTTCTGGGGAATTCCAGCTTCAACTCTGTTTTTCTGCACAACAGCAAACTAAGTCAAATTTGCTTCAAATCAAGTCTTTTTAAGCATAAATAAGCATAATTCAACACAAGTGACTCTCAACACCCTATCTTATCAAATTAACATGTTTTGAGCTCGGAAATAGTAAAATTGACCTAAACACTCAATATTTGACCAAGAAATGAGATAAATATATATAAGGGTAAAATAGGTATATTTTTTACCCTTATTAGTAGCGTCGAGACGCTGACGGTGATTTGGGCTGTCCCTAGAGTTTGTAGCGTCTCGACACTACCTCTCAGGTCTTCCTTGTTTGGTTGCTTCAATTTTTTTTTCTTTTTTACGTTGTCTTTGAGTCTTGAGTGTTCCGTTTGGCCTGTTTCACCTCCTCGACATCCCATGGACTTCAAGTTGGATCAAAACCATGTTAATTTCCTAGAATTAACGTCAATTTGGAATATTCACTCTTGAGAAGCTCTAACACCAAACACCTACAAAATAATACAATTAAATACAATAATTAACATAAAACTAGCAAGATTAAGACTAAATATATAGGGCTAAATTGGTCCTATGAAGCACCCATGCACATTCATTTTCAAAATGCTACCCACCATGATCAAATTAATGTAAATTAGGTGCCCAAACCATGCTTTGATACCAATTGAAGGTGTTAATATCTAACACGCGGAAGCAATTTTGGATCTTAGAAACATAATAACATCAATTTGATCATACAAAGCATGCTGTCCAAAATGGGAAAAACAGAGACAATGGGTACCAACCTCTTGTAGCTCGAAATTGAACGAATTGGTTGGTTGTTTTTCCTCACCAACTTGTCACAAACCACCACTGAATTTTCCTTGCTATTCTTAGGCCTTTGGAACTGATTGTGGGATCCTCTAGTGATGGAATTTGAGAGGGAAAAAGCTTGGATTACAAGCTTGAGAGAGTTTTGAGTTCTTGAGTTTGAGGGGATATTTTGACAGCATAACACTTGATTTCTCAACCTCCTTTCTTCAGCAGTCTATCCTCTATTTAAAGAGGAAACTAAGCTGAGAAGATGCACCAAAAATTGACAACAAAATCCCTCCCAAATTAAGTGTGATTTATTGGCTTGACGAGGAGGAGTGCATGAGTTTAGTCACCATGCACTCCACCTCCTAAAATTCAATTTCTTTTGAATTTTAATTAATTCAATTGAAATTGAATTTTAGTTAATTTAATTTGTTTAATTAATAATCTAAAAGATCAATTCTAAAATTTGAATTTTTAATTTTAAATTAATTCATAATTAATTTAAAATAATTATTAATTAAATAATCAATTATATAATTAATTTAATATCTAATATTAAATTAATATTTTACTACCAATCCCGATGATTTTCGAAATGTCATTTTTTCAACCATGAATCCCTATTCATGTGCTCGATATCTGAATCATATTTAAATATACTAAACGCTCAAAATTAGGTTTAACTAAAAACTAGACGTGTCGGAAATATCCAATATGACCGATGTTTTCCCTAAACCGAATTTGAACTATTCGAATTCTTTCCATTATATTGTTCCAAAGTTTATTCCTTAAGCTAGCAAAGTGACCTAATGGACTGACGCGGACGATCGGAGCTGTCGAGGCTCCAAGTTGTCAAATAAATTTATAATCATCGACTACTAAAACTAACTTGCAGTAGTAGTGGTCGGGCTCGATCACAGGGAACAACTGGTTTACTTCTAATTTATTTTGTGTTCAGTAACAGAAGGGGGGTTGAAGAGAGGGGGATTAATTGCGGGAAAAGTAAAATTGCGAGAAAGTAAATGGTAGGAAACTAAATGACAGAAAAGTAGTTGGAGACACTCGGATTCAGTACATTCGTTTTTACTCATCGATTAGCAGATAATGGTTTAAATGCATGTTGTCTAATTGTTACTCTAAATCAATTGAATTGATCCCACTGTCCATCGACTCAATTACTAATTACTAATTAATTAACCCCTACTAACTCGTCGAGATTAATAGATTAAATAACCGCATTAAGATCAAAATACCCCTAGAGCACTAACCCAACAAACCCTTTGAACTAACATGCAATTGATTAATTAATTAACCTGGTCATGATTAACAAGTTAACTAATTGTTGCTCTAGACTAGAATACCCATAATCAATTAGGGGAAATCTAATTTAATTACGAATATCGATTTAGACCCTAGACCTATCATGCAGAGCAACAAAGTCAGAGAACTGCTCTTGGGACCCGTGCCCATGAATCGGTCTATGTGCTAACTATGAATTAACTATCCATTAGCTACGTGGAAATCAATTCTTTAGCGGATTATTAACATACGAGCTGTGAGTTAGGGCGTCAATCTAACCTACTGCGCATGCTAACTGTAAAAGCGGGAATCTAAAACCACAAACGACAATTAAGACATCCATTAAGCACAGAAAAACTCAAGGAGAATAGACATTCAGAACAGTAAGTTCATTAAATTTCATAAAAACTTAATGTACTTACAATCTTGAGGTTCCAAATAAAGCGAACGGCGCTTAGACGACCATAGACAAGTCTAATCCAAGCCTAAGGCTCGAGAAACCAACCTAAACTAACCTAAAACTATAAAATACAGAGGAAGAACGGAGAAATCGAAGAGAAAATCGAGAGAGAAAAGGAAAAACAGCTGGGAATTATCGACTATCTATGACCTAAAATGCGAAAACACTATTTAAATAGCGAAGCAGCGTCAAGACGTCGTGGCCGGCATCGAGATGCTGACGGTGAATTAGCCGGTACTTCAAGTTCGTAGCGTCTCGACGCTACCTCTTGGGTCTTATTTGTTTGGCTGTCGTCGGAGCGGTGCTAGCTTGTTTATAGATGACCCGGGTCAAAGTGAATCTACATTCTGAAGGTGTACATATTACACATGCGGAAGCAATTGAAGATCGAAAGCACTTAAGACATTCAATTTTACTCCTAAAGCATGCATGTTCTAGAAAAGACAGAATAGAGAGTTTAGAAAACACCAACCTTTGTAGCTCACTTATGTTGAACTCCTTGTGGTGTTTTCCTCTCCTATGCTCCTTGGACAACCTCTAGAGTCTTCCCTACTATACTCCGGGCCAAGAACGACTTGTGGGAGTCTATATAAGATAGGGAATGGGAAGGGAATGCTTGAAGCATCAAGCAATGGAGAAGAATGAGAGATGAGAGAACTTTGAGTCCAAATTCCAGCAGCATAACATTATGCAAATGGCTCTCATCACTTTGAATTTGATTCAAGCTTCTTTTAAAGACATTCTCCATGCAAAGCCAAGCCTCAAGACACAAGACACATGGTGTATTTGCAAGTTCAAGTGGATTCTAGGTGTACATCTCACAAGACATGCAACAATGCATGAGTGAGTTGTCTTTCCACTTTGAATGTTCATGCATAAGTGGATTTCCAACTAAATCCACTAAATACAAATTGAAATCTAATTTCAAGCTTGCAATTTAATGTTCATTTCAATTCCAAATTGAATTTAACATTAGGTAATTGATTTTGAGGCATTTCAAAATGATTTCTTATGATTAATCCAATTAATCATACTAATCTTGTGCAATTAATCATATATGATTCCTAATACATATATATGGTATTCAAAACACTTTTAAATACTCCATCTCTCATTTTCTAATTTAATTCATAATTAAATTATTGTGTCAAACACAATTTACGATAATACCCTTTTTCCCGATTTTGAACGATTCAAAGCTTCCTATCTTTTGTTCTAGGCTTAATTCCGATATGAGCTAGTAGGGGGACCTAATGGACCTATAGATCATGGGCTCCAACGATTCGAGGCTAACCGACTAATCTCATTATCCAAATTAGCCAACATTCGTTAACTATCGGGACACTCCACTATAGCCCGATAGTTGCACTCCCCTCACTATAGATATATTTCCGTCCACTTGATTTAACCATGATTAGTAAGTCGATCCTTCACAGGTTGTTCGTAGCTATAGCTAGGTCAAAAGCCCGTTTTACCCCTATAGTACTTCTAGTTCCTTAAGTCCCACTGATCCTCTAATGAACAAATGGTTTATGGTCCAACCAATAAACCGAGTCCCTCTCAGGCCAATGAGAGGGCGGGATCCCTTTGTTCAAGCCCCGGAGTCAGCACTTAAGGGAACAACCTTTCTACTATCCCTATTTTGGGTAGGAGTGAATTCCTTCTCGCACGACTATGTCCCCAGCTATCTACCCGTTCCTATCCCTGAAATGGGAGGCTTATTGAGTCGGCGATACTGAGCCACTCTCACCCATGCAGATCTAAGGATAAGCCCGAATAAACAGGAGTTCATAGTTAGCTCAGGATTAAGATCGAGTTACCTAGGTCATTACATGAAATAGTCAGTCTCGTCAGTAAACGGTGTTATAAAGCGAGAGTGACTTATTTCTTGGTCCTGGTCTTATGCAAACTCATTGCATAGGACGCCCCCACTCGCATGTCTCTACATGGACGATTTAGGATCACATCGTCTATACCATCTATAAAGTGGGCCGCGTCTCATAGTGTCCCCAGAATAAGGTACCCAACCCTATTCCTATATTATAGACCGTTTTGGCTATTACTCAAGCTTGATCCACTTTTATGTCTCTACATAAAGCTCAAGAGTTCATCCTATAGCCATGGATCTTAGTTTATTGGATTTGGGTAATTATAAGTGCAATTTACTTTATTCAGTAATAACTTTACTGAATTAGTCTCGATAACGCTTTTATCGAATAAGTATATAATTCGTTTATCATTCACTATCTACGAGTTTTAGGACACCTATCCCAACAATCTCCCACTTGAACTAAAACTCTTAGTTTAGTGGGATGTACTATAATCTATAACAACAGTGGGTGAATAAATACTTGTATTAATAACAGAGTAAAAATACAATAAACTAGGGCATCTAAATACCCAGTATGCAAAGGTATCAAAATACCGGTTACAAAATCTCCCACTTGACCTAGATTATTTCTCGTACATATCTCGCAGACCTAGACCTTCTAGATGACTCTCGAACACTTTAGCCGTGAGAGCCTTTGTGAATGGATCAGCAATGTTGTGCTCCGATGCTATCTTCGTGACGATCACGTCTCCTCGGTGCACAATCTCCCTAATGAGATGGTATTTCCTTTCGATGTGCTTGCCTCTCTTATGGCTGCGAGGTTCCTTTGAGTTTGCAACTGCGCTGCTATTATCACAATACAAGGTGATAGGCAGATGCATATTCGGAATGACTTCCAAGTCAGTTAGGAACTTCCTGAGCCATACTGCCTCTTTTGCTGCTTCGCAAGCGGCTACATATTCGGCCTCCATGGTCGAGTCTGCAATGCATCCTTGCTTGATGCTACGCCATACTATTGCTCCTCCATTTAGAGTGAATACTGACCCCGATGTAGATTTCCTCGAATCTTTATCGGTTTGAAAATCAGAATCAGTGTATCCTGTAAGGATCAAATCCTTCGAACCATACACGAGCATATAGTCCCTCGTTCTCCTTAGATACTTGAGGATATTTTTAACGGCTGTCTAGTGATCGAATCCTGGATTGGATTGATATCTACTGACAATCCCTACTGCATAACAAATGTCAGGCCTTGTACACAACATGGCATACATTAGGCTACCTACTGCAGAGGCATAGGGAAAACGTCTCATGTCCTCAACTTCTTGAGGTGTCTGAGGACACTGTTCCTTAGACAAGTTAATTCCGTGCCTGAAAGGTAATAGTCCTTTCTTGGAATTTTGCATTTTATATCTAACTAACAATTTGTCGATATAAGACGCTTGAGACAGGGCTAGCGTTTTGTTCTTTCGATTTCGAACAATTTGGATCCCTAGAACAAATTGTGCCTCACCCAAATCTTTCATTTGGAATTGAGTTGCTAGCCACAGTTTAATGTCAGTTAGATAACCTACATCATTCCCGATGAGTAGGATATCATCCACATACAGTACTAAGAAAGCTACGGAGTTGTTGATGATCATTTTGTAAACACAAGGCTCATCAACGTTTTGTTCAAAGCCATAAGATTTGATCGCAGTATCAAATCTCATATTCCAGGATCTAGATGCTTGTTTTAATCCATAAATGGATCGTTTAAGCTTGCAAACTTTTTGCTCTTGATCCTGAGCTATGAACCCCTCTGGCTGAGACATGTAGATACTTTCTTCAAGATTACCGTTCAGAAAGGCAGTCTTGACATCCATTTGCCATATTTCATAATCGTAAAACGTGGCAATGGACAAAAGTATCCGGATCGACTTTAACATGGCAACAGGGGAGAAGGTTTCTTCATAGTCAATCCCCTCCCGCTGGGTAAAACCCTTTGCCACAAGTCGTGCCTTAAAGGTCTGTACCTTTCCAGCAGCGTCTCGTTTTCTCTTGTAGATCCATTTACACCCTATGGGTCTAACCCCTTCAGGTTGATCTACAAGATCCCATACTGAATTAAAATGCATGGACTCGATTTCCAAGTCCATGGCTTTAATCCACTCGTTCTTGTCAACATCATCCATTGCCTGTTTAAAGGTTAATGGATCCTCGATTCCGTCATCAGGTATGACGACTGGAGTTTCAGTTAAACCCAAATAGCGATCAGGTTGTCTAACAACCCTCCCACTACGTCGAGGTTCTCTTATTTCTTGAGAAGGACGCGATTGACTCGAGGTGCCAGCATCATCAACAACTCTTGTTGATGTTTCTGTAGCTTCGTTTGATAGTTCACTTAAAACGACTTTACTTCGTGGCTTGTAATCTCTGAGGTGGTCTTCTTCTAGGAATGTAGCATTTGTCGATACAAGTACTTTATTTTCCTCTGGATCGAAGAAGTATCCACCTCTCGTTTCTTTGGGATAGCCTACAAATAGGCAAAATTTAGAACGAGGTTCTAATTTCTTTGGATTTGCTTCTAGCACGTATGCAGGGCATCCCCAAATTCTGAAATGTCGTAAACTAGCTTTACGTCCTTTCCAGAGCTCAAACGGTGTTTCAGAAACACTCTTTGAGGGAACTACGTTCAAAATATAAACTGCAGTCTCTACTGCATAACCCCAAAACGAGTTAGGCAACCGAGCATAACTCATCATCGAACGAACCATGTCCAACAAGGTTCTGTTTCTCCTTTCCGATACACCGTTTTGCTGAGGTGTACCAGGGGCTGAGAGTTGGGACGTAATTCCATGCTCTATCAAATAGTCTTGAAAACTTGAGTCCATGTACTCTCCACCTCGATCGGATCGAAGTGTTTTTATCGTCTTACCTAATAGGTTCTCAACCTCGGCCTTGTACTCTTTGAACTTTTCAAAAGCTTCGGACTTATGATGCAACAGGTAGAGATAGCCATACCTCGAATAATCATCAATGAAACTGATGAAATATTCGTACCCTCCTCGAGCTCTAATGTTCATTGGTCCACAGAGGTCCGAATGAATGAGCTCTAGGGGCTCTTTGGCACGATAACCTTTTCCGGTAAAAGGTCGTTTTGTCATCTTGCCCTCAAGGCATGACTCACAAGGAGGCAACGAGTCGTCTTCTAACTTGTTTAGAAGTCCACTCTTGACCAATCTCCCAATCCTATTGAGGTTGATATGGCCTAACCTCAAGTGCCAGAGATAGGTATCTTGAGAAACTCTTCGTTTTTTTAGGTTGAGTCTCAGCGGTTTTAAACATCTCGTGATTTAAAATAGCTTTAGACTCAATTGGTCTCAAAACATACAATTTATTCTTCAAGTTTGCAGAGCAAACATTAATACCTCTTTTAGTTATGAACGCTTCATTAATAGAAAAAGAAATTGAGTAACCTTGTTCCAATAAACAAGATAAAGAAATCAAATTTCTTTTAATTTTCGGAACTATGTACACATTATCTAATATCATGTAACGTTCCTTGGTGAAGAATAATTTTATGTCTCCCACTGCAATAGCCGAGATGACTTCTCCTGTTCCAACTTTAAGAGTCATCTCTCCAGCTTTTAGCTGTTGCCAGGAACTCATTCCTTGAAATGAAGAACATATGTGATTAGTGGCACCTGAATCTAGTATCCAGGCAGAATCGTTGTTTTCCACTAAACACGTTTCCAAGACTAATAAATCGCATTTAGAGTCGTGGATTATGTTTTTCTTGACTATGCAGTTAGTTTGAGGATATTCCTCAGTTAAGACCAAACCTAAATTCTTTGCCACGTGGTTAGCGTTTAAGCAAGTATTCTTAGTCGTATGTACTAAACCGTTTAATTTGGCATTTGACAAAGCACATACGTTTTTCGACATATTGCTGAAACAAACAAATTAATCTCTATTAGAAACATGCACTAAACCCATTAATCACATTTATCCAATCAGATTTAGCAAAAGCAATCATCGACCCATATATACAATTGATTTATTTTGCAACGATACTTCAGGGGTTTAGAATAACCGCTACCGTAGGGCAGTCAGCTACTCCTCCTCTGAATCGAGACAATCTCGGCCAAATACTATTCCCAGAATAACTCTTACTCCAATAGTTATTAGCTAACGTTAATTTGGTCAAGACCATCTTGTAAGTGTTACCCATCATTTTCAGATCGCAGAGGACGGCCCCAACAATGCCACCGTAGGGAAGAGCTAATGTTGGGAATGGCCCTAGGAAACCCTATCCATTTCTGGAGTTTGCGTTGTTCCGAATCCCATGCGCAAGCCCTCCGTAGGGTGATCGCTCCCAGGGCGACTCGCAGGCAGCGCATAGGAATCTCACGGTGCAACCTAATGATGGAGACCACAGGATACGTTTGACACGTTTCCTTCTCCCACTTACTATGAACACTTTCCCCATTCACCTTGATATTAACCCATGCAAACACCATCCGTAGGGGGACGCTCCCAGGGCGCCTCGAGGCCAAGCATGGATCTCACGGTGTGAACTCAGGGGGACGTGAGAGTAGAAACTTAATATTTCGTTTCTATACTTTTCCTCCCACTAAAGTGTCGTAAGGTTTTAGGGTCTATTACTTAGGTAAATTCCGGCTAAATGAATCTATCTAAGTCTATGCCTCATTAAACAAGGTCTTTAAACTAAATGTCTAGGTGAATTAAACTTTTTTAATAACCTAGTGACATTGCATGCTAGTAAGACTTTGGTTAATTCAACTCATGTTCCGAACCATTTGCCGGGAGAGTTCCCTTATAACCAAGGTCTTATGTCCTACTTACTCGAATTTTAAAACTATTTTAAAAAAAACTAAGTAAGACATATTTCTAATCCTATTAGAGAAGGCGATCTTAGGTCTATTTCATTTTAAACCATTTAAAGAATGACATGATCCTAAGATCCTAGGTTAGCATGCAACTCTTTGTTATAGGTTTTACGGTTTCTATTCATCAACTTTTATAACTCTTATAAATTTTAATGAATAAATCCTATAACATGCTTTCTAATGGTGTTTAAAAGCATATAACAATCAAGCATTCAAGTTATAAGAAAAGCACCATTTAGAAACAACCTATGTCTAGGTGTGTATAACCCTTTATACTACGATGTCTAGGTGAAAACACTTTAAAACCTCACATCGCTCACGCATGCTCATAAAACTCGAGTTAACTTAACTCAAGAACCGACTCGATGCCCAGGTAGGAGGTGTTCCGTAAACCGTCAACTTAAATACCTCCAGCCTTAGACAGCATCTTGTCGGGTGAGTTCTCTTGTAACCGTTGTTTTACAAGATATCGACCTAAACTATGCAAGTTGATCGATTTGGAGGTTCATTAACCTAAGTGAGCATGCATTTAATCTTGTTATAGATTTTAGATTTCTATCTCTTTTTATAACAATTATAAAACAAATCCATAACAAGCCTAATTTGAGTATAACACTTATAATCAAACTAATGAAATTTCATGCTTCATGCTTGGTTAATTTTATTCTTTAATAATTATAACTATTAAAAGAATTAATCAATTAGGAAATTAACCATTCAAGCATGAATCTCCCTAATTAATACAACACTTATATTAATTAACATGAAATTTCTTTTATGCATTAATAACTATTAATAACTCTTATAATAATTGGATTAATCCATGATCATGCTTTCCTATGGTGGGATTTTAAACTATATGGCATGCTCATAATGCACATACAATCCATTTAATTAAATCATACATTCACAATGCATAAAGTAATTAAATCAAGCTAAAATGGAATAGTTTGGCAATTTTTTAAAAAAAAAAAAAAAAAAAACACAAGCAATTTCACTAATTATTACAATAATAATCAATAAATAAACTTGCAACACTCCCGAGCTTCACGAACCATCCCGAACCGCTCATCCAAGCAATGAACAGGCCATGCAATGAGTGAAATGAGGCTGCAACAGACCGAACCGGACCAAAAGGCAGCAGCTGAACCGGACCAAAATTCTGGAATAGAAGAAGAAAAAAAAAACTGCTTGCTGGAATTTTCATTTTCTGCTGCGTCTTCTCCGGTTTTTCTTCGATTTTACAGCCTATATGGACTCTAATGACTCTATAAAAATTACAGACTATAGTACACACATTAACGCTCTTACATATCCGAGCAATTACAATTTCATGAAGGTTTGAATGCTCAAAAAATTGCCAAACCAGAACACTTCCATTTTAGCACACAGAAAATTCAATTTCAAAATGGTACCCACCAAAGCAAAATTAAAACGAATTAAGTGCTCTAATCATACTCTGATACCAATTGAAGGTGTACATATTACACATGCGGAAGCAATTGAAGATCGAAAGCACTTAAGACATTCAATTTTACTCCTAAAGCATGCATGTTCTAGAAAAGACAGAATAGAGAGTTTACAAAACACCAACCTTTGTAGCTCACTTATGTTGAACTCCTTGTGGTGTTTTCCTCTCCTATGCTCCTTGGACAACCTCTAGAGTCTTCCCTACTATACTCCGGGCCAAGAACGACTTGTGGGAGTCTATATAAGATAGGGAATGGGAAGGGAATGCTTGAAGCATCAAGCAATGGAGAAGAATGAGAGATGAGAGAACTTTGAGTCCAAATTCCAGCAGCATAACATTAAGCAAATGGCTCTCATCACTTTGAATTTGATTCAAGCTTCTTTTAAAGACATTCTCCATGCAAAGCCAAGCCTCAAGACACAAGACACATGGTGTATTTGCAAGTTCAAGTGGATTCTAGGTGTACATCTCACAAGACATGCAACAATGCATGAGTGAGTTGTCTTTCCACTTTGAATGTTCATGCATAAGTGGATTTCCAACTAAATCCACTAAATACAAATTGAAATCTAATTTCAAGCTTGCAATTTAATGTTCATTTCAATTCCAAATTGAATTTAACATTAGGTAATTGATTTTGAGGCATTTCAAAATGATTTCTTATGATTAATCCAATTAATCATACTAATCTTGTGCAATTAATCATATATGATTCCTAATACATATATATGGTATTCAAAACACTTTTAAATACTCCATCTCTCATTTTCTAATTTAATTCATAATTAAATTATTGTGTCAAACACAATTTACGATAATACCCTTTTTCCCGATTTTGAACGATTCAAAGCTTCCTATCTTTTGTTCTAGGCTTAATTCCGATATGAGCTAGTAGGGGGACCTAATGGACCTATAGATCATGGGCTCCAACGATTCGAGGCTAACCGACTAATCTCATTATCCAAATTAGCCAACATTCGTTAACTATCGGGACACTCCACTATAGCCCGATAGTTGCACTCCCCTCACTATAGATATATTTCCGTCCACTTGATTTAACCATGATTAGTAAGTCGATCCTTCACAGGTTGTTCGTAGCTATAGCTAGGTCAAAAGCCCGTTTTACCCCTATAGTACTTCTAGTTCCTTAAGTCCCACTGATCCTCTAATGAACAAATGGTTTATGGTCCAACCAATAAACCGAGTCCCTCTCAGGCCAATGAGAGGGCAGGATCCCTTTGTTCAAGCCCCGGAGTCAGCACTTAAGGGAACAACCTTTCTACTATCCCTATTTTGGGTAGGAGTGAATTCCTTCTCGCACGACTATGTCCCCAGCTATCTACCCGTTCCTATCCCTGAAATGGGAGGCTTATTGAGTCGGCGATACTGAGCCACTCTCACCCATGCAGATCTAAGGATAAGCCCGAATAAACAGGAGTTCATAGTTAGCTCAGGATTAAGATCGAGTTACCTAGGTCATTACATGAAATAGTCAGTCTCGTCAGTAAACGGTGTTATAAAGCGAGAGTGACTTATTTCTTGGTCCTGGTCTTATGCAAACTCATTGCATAGGACGCCCCCACTCGCATGTCTCTACATGGACGATTTAGGATCACATCGTCTATACCATCTATAAAGTGGGCCGCGTCTCATAGTGTCCCCAGAATAAGGTACCCAACCCTATTCCTATATTATAGACCGTTTTGGCTATTACTCAAGCTTGATCCACTTTTATGTCTCTACATAAAGCTCAAGAGTTCATCCTATAGCCATGGATCTTAGTTTATTGGATTTGGGTAATTATAAGTGCAATTTACTTTATTCAGTAATAACTTTACTGAATTAGTCTCGATAACGCTTTTATCGAATAAGTATATAATTCGTTTATCATTCACTATCTACGAGTTTTAGGACACCTATCCCAACACATTCATAGACTCAGGTGCGTCCGGGCCGCGGGGCTCACCTCAAAACAAATTTATAGTCCATGGACACCAAGCTACCTTGCATTAGTAGTGGTCGGGGTCGATCACAGGGAAAAACTGGTTCACTCCTCATCTCTTTTGTGTTGTGGGGTGGCAAAGAAAAAGGGTGTTTGAGACAGATGGTGAAAATTGTGGGTGAAGGATGGACATAAGAAGGTAAACTGACAGAAAGTCAGCGGATAAGAAGATAAACTGACAGAAAATTTAAATGACAGAAAAGTAAATGACGGAAAAGTAAATGGGAGGGTTGGTCCTTCTCACCTTGCCGATCGTTGAAGTTGAAGACACTCGGGTTCAGTACATTCACTTTTTACTCATTGATTAGCAGATAATGATTTATATGAATGTTGTCTATAGGTACTCTAAATCAATTGACTCGATCCCAACTTCCATCGATTCAATTACTAACCACTGATTAATTATGTTGGGTTTTATGCCCTAAAACTCATAGATAGTAAATGTAACATTTTTACGACTGTTTATAATAAAGAGTTATTTCTGTTCAATAAAGTGTTATTGATTTTAAATCATTAGTATTGCCTAAATATAACCACAAATCCAATAAACTAAGAACCCATGACTATATTGTGTATACTTGAAGTTTATGTGTGACATAAGTATGGATCAAGTTCAAGTAAATAGTCTAAACGATCTATAGTATATGGATAAGGTTGGGTACCTTAATCCTGGATAAGGTTGGGTACCTTAATCCTGGGCACACTATTGGCGCGACTCGCTTTGTTATTTAAAGACAGAAGATGTGATCCTAATCGTTCATGTATAAGACATGTGAGTGAGGGCATCCTATTCAAAAAAGTTTGCATAGAGATCGAACCACGAGATACGTCACTTTCACTTTACAACACCGTTTACTGTTGAAACTGAACATCTCATACATATAACCTAGGTAACTCGATCTTAATCCTGAGCTAACTATGAACTCCTGTTTATTTAGGATTATCCTTTGATTTGCATGGGTGAGAGTGGCCAAACATCGCCGACTCAATAAACCTACCATTTTGGGGATAAGACTAAATGGATAGCTGGGGACATAACTTTGAAAGATGGAATTCACTGCTACCCGTTTTAGGGTTAGTAAAGGTTGTTCTCTTAAGTGCTGACTTCGAGTCTTGAACAAAGGGGCCCCGCCCTCTCATAACCTTGAGAGGGACTTGGTTCAGTGATTGTATCGCGAACTAGTTGTTCATTAGAGGATCAGTGGAACTTAAGGAACAATATGTAACTATAGGGGCAAAATGGACATTTAACCTAGCTCTAGTTACGAACAACCGGTGAAGGGTCGACTTACTAATCATGGTTATCTAAAGTGGACAAGAAATATATCTACAGTGGGGGGAGTGCAGCTACGGGCTATAGTGGAGTGTCCCGGAAGCTAACGAACGATGAATGACTAGGTTAATGAGATTAATCGGTTACCATCATTTCGTTGGAGCCCATGATCTGTAGGTCAATTAGGTCCCTCTACTAGCTCAATAGGAATAAAACTTGGAACAATATGATAGATTAATATTTGAAACGTTCAAATTCGGAAAAGGATACAAAAGTCGCTTATATACGATATTTAACGACATATTAGTTTAATTATAAATTAAACTTAAAATGAGAATTATATATTTAAATATGATTTAAATATTAAACACGTGAATATGGATTCATGTTCGAGAAAATTCGTCGGGAGAAAGAAACCAAGATTGCACAAATGGTATTAATTTAATATGAGATATTAAATTAAATAATTTTATTTTAATTAAATAAATGATATTTAAATTAAAATTAAAATAAAAACAAAAGAAAGGGGGATCATTCAGAATTTTATTTGCAAATTTTGAATTTAAAAGAAATTAAAAAAAATTTGCAAATTTTTGAGGTAGTGCTTAATGACTAATCACTTGTAATTAGCCTTATTGCACCACCTAATCTTGTGACTCAAAATAATCCCTATTTGTTGTCAATTTTTTGTGCAATTCTTGTGCATGATTTTCCTCCATATATAGAGGATGGGCTGATGAGGATGAGCTGATGAGAATGAGTGGATTTCTTCAACCTAAAATGACTGCAAAAATTCTCCCAAGAACTTTCATATTCATACTCTCAAGCTTGCTTATACCCATAAGCTTTCCTTTCCAATTCCTATCAGTTGAGGATCCCACAATCCGTTCCAAGGCCTGAGGATAGTAGAGTAGATCCAAGTGGTTGTCCAAAAGCTGTTCATGTGAATTATAAAGCATCGGATTATACAAATTGGGAGCTTCAAGAGGTAGGTACCTTATTGCTCTGTTTTTTGTACTTATGAACATCATGACTTCAAGAATTAAATTGATCAAATTGTGAGCCTAAGATCCAAAATTGCTTCCGCATGTGTGATAGAAACACCTACAATTGGTATCAGAGCATGGTTTGGGCACCCAATTTGCATTAATTTGATCATGGTGGGTAGCATTTGCATATTGAATTTTTCTGGGTGCTAGAATGGATATATTATGGTTTTGGCAATTTAATTCTCTCAAATTTGTTGTAATAATTTGTAATTGCCTACATGTTTATGGGCATAAATGAGTTAGTATCAAGTTTGTAAAATTTTAGAGTCATTAGAGTCCATTTAGTACTGTAATTGCTCAAAAAAGAAGAAAAACTCAAGTTGGCCAAAAGAAGAGCAGGCTGACCAGAGGGGCTAACCATTGGGGCTGACAGATGGTTGACGGACTGACCATTCGGGCTGACAGATGGTTGATTGGCTGACTGGCTGACCATTCGGGGTGACAGATGGTTGACTGACTGATGACTGGCTGATTGGCTGACCATTCGGGCTGACAGATGGTTGACTGGCTGACCATTCGGGCTGGCAGATGGTTGACTGGCTGACCATTCGGGCTGCCCATCCATTTTAGTGTGATTTAGTTAATTATGCATGGATGGATGTATGTTTTAATTAAATAGCCAATAATATGCATAAAGCATGTCATATAGATTTAAAATCCCACCATAGGAAGCATGTTACATGCATTAAGTATGTTATAATTTAGTTATAATATTAAAATGTAGGTTTAGGTTTCATGATTAGATGCATGTTGAATGTTTAAATTCGTTTAGCTCGTTTAGTGTAATTTTTTTTAATAAAAGAAAACGAACAAACATGCAGCATGAAACCTCCTTAGCATAGATGAATGTTATAGGTTGTCTATGTTATAATCGTTATAAAACCGACATAGACATTTGAAATCTATAACAAATATAAAAGCATGCTCACTTAGGGTTAACGAACCACAAATTCGAAGAATTTGAATAGAATAGATCGATATCTTGTAAAGCTAAGGTTACAAGAAAACTCACCCGGTGAGATGCTGTCTAAGGCTGGAGGTATTTAAGTTGACGGTTTACGGAACACCTCCTACCTGGGCATCAAGTCGGTACTTGAGTTAAGATAACCCGAGTTTTATGAGCATGCGTGAGCGATGTAAGGTTTAAATGAGTTTATCACCTAGACATCGTAAGCATAAAATAATTATGCACACCTAGATATAGGATGTTTCTAAATGGTGCTTTATATAACTTGAATACTTGATTGTTATACGCTTTCATCACCATTAGAAGCATGTTATGGGGCTAATTCATTAAAAATTGTAAAGAGTTATAAAAGTTAATGAATAGAAACCGTCAACCTATAACAAAGAATTGCATGCTAACATAGGATCTTAGGAAATGAGTTAAAATTTAAACGGTTTAAATTTTTATTAGACCTAAGATCACAATTCTAATAGGATTAGAATGTCCTACTTAGATTTTTTTTTAAAAAAAAATATAGATTTGAAATATGATTAAGTAGGATATAAGACTCTTGGTTATAAGGGAACTCTCCCGGCGTCTGGTCTGGAACCTGAGTTGAATTAACCACGGTCTTATTAGCATGCAATGTCACTTGGAATTAAAAGAGTTTAATTCACATAGAAATTAGAGTAAAGACCTTTTTTTAATAAGGCATAGACTTAGATAGTTTCATTTAGCCGGATTTTTTCTAAGTCAAAATAAAACCCTAAAATAAATACGACACTTCAGTGGGAGGAAAAGTATAAAACACAAGATGTTCATATCGAGTTGTTTTTTCTCTCACGTCCCCCTGTGTTCACACCGTTAGATCCATGCTCGGCTTTGTGTCGCCCTGGAAGCGACCTCCCGTTTGGATAGTGTTTGCAAAGGTCAATACCAAGGTGAATGGGGAAAGTGTTCATAGTAAGTGGGAGAAGGACACGTGTCAACACATCTTGCGGTCTCCTCCCCTAGGCCGCACCGTGAGATTCTTATGATCCACCTGCGTGTCGTCTTAGAGTGACCATCCCGTTTGGAGGGCCGGATCATAGGTTTCGGAACACCGCGAACTTCAGAAATGGATAAGGTCACTTAGGGTAATCACCAACAGTTGTCTTTCCTATTGGTAGCCTGTTGGTGCGTCTCTCTGGGATCTGAAAGTGGGAGGGTTACACTTACAGGATTGAGTTTCTGGACCAAACAAACGATAGCTAAATGTAATATAGACATATGAGATGTTCTGATATTAAGTATTGGCTGAGATAGGTTTCAATTCAGAGGAGGAGTAGCTGATCACCCGTTTGGTGACTGTTGCTCTAAACCTCCGAAGTATCGTTGCAAAACTATATCGATAGTTTATTAGGGTTTCTTTGATTAAATAGTTTTGCTAAAAATCGATTGGATTTTCTTTCACTGCTACAAAAATCGCTTTTAATGACGGGCGTTGTACGTCGTCTATACGAGTGTCGTGGTAACTTTTCATAAAGGTCCCGCCCCTTTTTTTCTGTCCGTCATTAAAGGCTGTTTTTGTAGTAGTGTTTATTAATGGTTAAGGCTAAGATTACTAATACAGTTGTATGTTTTAAGATTTTCAGCATGTCTTCCTCTATAAATTCACTACTTAAAAACAATATGTTAACCGAAAATAATGTTACGTGGAAGTCTAGCCCAAATACGATTCAGGCTATAGACGAAGTACGGTTTGTCTCAACGGGGGAGAAAGAAAGACAAGGTAAATTTGATTTACTGGTTTTAGAAACTTGTCTCACTGAACATGATCGTAAGGCCTGGATACTAGACTCCGGTTCTACCAATCATGTTTGTTTCTCCTTGCAAGGAAATGGTTCCTTTCAACCACTGGAAGTAGGTGAAGTGACACTCAGGGTCGGAACAGGAGATGTCGTTTCAGCTTCAGCAGTGGGAGATGCTAAGTTATTTTTTGGAGATAGATTTTTACTTCTTGAGAACTTGTGTCTATCTCCTGATCAAGGATATTTTGTTTCCTTTGATTCTAATGAAGCGTTCATTTTGAAAAAATGGAATCCTTATATGTTCAGCCAAACAAGAAAATAACTTATATGTAATTAGACCAACCGATACAAAAGCAATTTTAAATCACGAGTTATTTAAAACTGTTGAAACTCAAAGAAAAAGGCAACGAACTTCTCCGAAAGAAAATACCTATCTTTGGCACCTGAGGCTAGGCCATATAAATCTCAACAGGATTGAGAGACTGGTCAAGAGTGAGATTCTAAATGAGTTAGAAGATAACTCATTACCTCCATGTGAGTCATGCCTTGAAGGCAAAATAACTAAAAGACCTTTTACCGGAAAAGGCTATCGTGCCAAAGAGCCCCTAGAGCTTATACATTCTACCTTTGTGGTCCAATGAATGTCAAAGCTCGAGGAGGATTCGAATACTTCATCTCTTTCATAGATGACTATTCAAGGTATGGATATATTTACCTAATACATCATAAGTCCGATGCCCTTGAAAAATTCAAGGAGTATAAGGCAGAGGTTGAAAACCTGATAGGTAAAACAATCAAAACTCTTCGATCTGATCGCGGATGAGAGTATATGGATTTAAGATTCAAGGACTATATGATAGAACATGGAATTCAATCGCAACTCTCGGCACCTGGTACACCTCAGCAAAATGGTGTATCAGAAAGGAGAAATCGAACATTATTAGATATGGTTCGATCGATGATGAGCTATGCTCAGTTGCCTAGCTCGTTTTGGGGATATGCAGTGCTAACTGCAGCCCATATCTTGAATAATGTTCCCTCGAAAAGTGTATCTGAAACACCTTTCGAGCTATGGAGAGGGCGTAAACCTAGTATGCGCTCTTTCAGAATTTGGGGTTGTCCAACACATGTGCTTGTGACAAATCCTAAGAAATTGGAACCACGTTCAAGATTGTGCCAATTTGTTGGATACACAAAAACGAGAGGTGGTCTTTCTTACGACCCACAAGAACACAAAGTATTTGTATCAAAAAATGCGATTTTCTTGGAGGAAGACTATGTGAGAAACCATAAACCACATAGCAAATTAGTATTAGAAGAAACTACTGAAGAATCAACAAAGGTTGTTGATAAATCTAGTTCGTTATCAAGAGATAATGCAGGAACTAGTTCTTCTGGTCAGTCTCGTCCATCTCAGACGATGCCTCGACGCAGTGGGAGGGTTGTAACACAACCTGAACGCTACTTAGGTTTAACTGAAACTGAAGATGTCACTCCAGATGACGGCATAGAGGATCCATTGTCTTTTAGACAGGCAATGAATGACATAGACAGAGACCAATGAGTCAAAGCAATGGACCTCGAAATGGAATCAATGTATTTCAATTCAGTTTGGGAACTTGTAGATCCACTTGAAGGGGTAAAATCCATTGGGTGTAAATGGATCTATAAGAGAAAGAGAGACGCTGTTGGGAAGGTATAGACCTTCAAAGCACAACTTGTAGTGAAGGGTTACACCCAAAGGGAAGGAGTTGATTATGAAGAAACTTTTTCCCCTGTTGCTATGTTAAAGTCAATAAGAATTCTTTTATCCATAGCCACATATTACGACTATGAAATATGGCAGATGAATGTCAAAACTACTTTTCTAAATTGCGAACTTGAAGAGAATATCTTTATGTCTCAACCCGAGGGGTTCGTATCTCAAGGTCAGGAGCAAAAAGTTTGCAAACTGAATCGATCTATTTATAGATTGAAACAAGCCTCCAGATCTTGGAATATGAGATTTGATACAGTGATCAAGTCTTACGGTTTTGACCAAAACCTTGATGAACCTTGTGTGTACAAGAAAACCATCAAGAATAAAGTAGCTTTCTTGATACTATATGTGGACGATATCCTACTTATAGGAAATAACGTAGGATACCTTACTGACGTGAAAAACTGGCTAGCAACCCAATTCCAAATGAAAGATTTGGGAGAGGCACAGCTTGTTCTTGGCATCCAGATAATCAGGAACCGCAAGAACAAAACGCTAGCTCTGTCTCAGGCAATGTATATCGACAAGATGTTGGCTCGATGTTCGATGCATAACTCCAAAAAGGGATTGTTACCCTTTAGGCACGGAGTTCACTTGTCCAAGGAACAATGTCCTAAGACACCTAAAGAAATTGGGGATATGAGACGTATTACCTATGCCTCAGCGGTAGGCAGTTTGATGTATGCAATGCTCTGTATAAGACCAGACATTTGCTACGCAGTGGGAATAATCAGTAGGTACCAGTCCAATCCAGGGTTAGACCACTGGACAGCGGTTAAAATCATCCTCAAGTATCTTCGGAGAACGATGGACTACATGTTGGTGTATGGATCTAAGGATCTGATCCTTACTGGATACACCGATTCTGACTTCCAAACTGACAAAGATTCCAGGAAGTCTACGTCAGGGTCAATCTTTACCCTAAATGGGGGAGCAGTAGTTTGGTGAAGCATCAAACAAGGATGCATCGCAGACTCCACTATGGAAGCGGAGTATGTCGCTGCTTGCGAGGCAGCTAAAGAAGCAGTATGGCTAAGAAAGTTCCTAACGGATTTGGAAGTCGTTCCAAATATGAACTTGCCCATTACTTTATATTGTGACAACAGTGGGGCCGTAGCCAATTCAAAAGAACCTCGAAGCCACAAACGAGGAAAACACATAGAGAGGAAGTATCACCTGATTCGAGAGATTGTGCAGCGCGGAGATGTGATTGTCACAAAGATTGCTTCAGAGCACAACCTAGCAGACCCATTTACAAAGACTCTATCGGCTAAAGTGTTTGAGAGTCATCTACATAGTTTAGGTCTACGAGATATGTATATAGCATAACCTAGGGCAAGTGGGAGATGTAATAGGGTGAAGTGTGCCCTAGTTTATTGTATTTGTAACATTTCCTTGCTTTGGTTATTTTAATGCATATACATTCCACTCACTAGAGTTTTAGTGCAAGTGGGAGTTTGTTTGGTTTTATGCCCTAAAACTCGTAGATAGTAAACGTAACATTTTTACGACTGTTTATAATAAAGAGTTATTTCCGTTCAATAAAGTGTTACTGATTTTAAATAATTAGTATTGCCTAAATATAACCACAAATCCAATAAACTAAGAACCCATGACTATATTGTGTATACCTGAAGTTTATGTGTGCCATAAGTATGGATCAAGTTCAAGTAAATAGTCTAAACGATCAATAGTATATGGATAAGGTTGGGTACCTTAATCCTGGGGACAATATTGGCGTGGCTCGCATTGTTATTTAAAGACAGATGATGTGATCCTAATCGTTCATGTATAAGACATGTGAGTGAGGGCGTCCTATTCAAAGAGTTTGCATAGAGATTGGACTACGAGATAAGTCACTTTCACTTTACAACACCGTTTACTGTTGAAACTGAACATCTCATACATATAACCTAGGTAACTCGATCTTAATCCTGAGCTAACGAACTCCTGTTTATTTAGGATTATCCTTTGATTTGCATGGGTGAGAGTGGCCAAACATCGCCTACTCAATAAGCCTACCATTTTGGGGATAAGACTAAATGGATAGCTGGGGACATAACTTTGCAAGATGGAATTCACTGCTACCCGTTTTAGGGTTAGTAAAGGTTGTTCTCTTAAGTGCTGACTCCGAGTCTTGAACAAAGGGGCCCCGCCCTCTCATAACCTTGAGAGGGACTTGGTTCGGTGATTGTATTGCGAACTAGTTGTTCATTAAAGAATCAGTGGAACTTAAGGAACAAGATGTAACTATAGGGGTAAAACAGACATTTAACCTAGCTCTAGTTACGAACAACCGGTGAAGGGTCGACTTACTAATCATGGCTATCTAAAGTGGACAAGAAATATATCTACAGTGAGGGGAGTGCAGCTATGGGCTATAGTGGAGTGTCCCGGAAGCTAACGAACGATGAATGACTAGGTTAATGAGATTAATTGGTTATCATCATTTCGTTGGAGCCCATGACCTGTAGGTCCATTAGGTCCCTCTACTAGCTAAATAGGAATAAAACTTGGAACAATATGATAGATTAATATTTGAAACGTTCAAATTCGGAAAAGGATACAAAAGTCGCTTATGTACGATATTTAACGACATATTAGTTTAATTATAAATTAAACTTAAAATGAAAATTATATATTTCAATATGATTCAAATATTAAACATGTGAATAGGGATTCACGTTTTGAGAAAATTCGTCGGGAGAAAGAAACCAAGATTGCACAAATGGTATTAATTTAATATGAGATATTAAATGAAATAATTTTATTTTTAATTAAATAAATGATATTTAAATTAAAAAAAAAAAAAAAGAAAGTGGGATCATTCAATATTTTATTTGCAAATTTGTAATTTAAAAGAAATTCAAAAAAATTAGCAAATTTTGGAGGTAGTGCTTAATGACCAATCACTTGTAATTAGCCTTATTGCACCACTTAATCTGGTGACTCAAAATGATCCCTATTTGTTGTCAATTTTTTGTGCAATTCTTGTGCATGATTTTCCTCTATATATAGAGGATGAGCTGATGAGAATGAGTGGATTTCTTCAACCTAAAATGACTACAAAAATTCTCCCAAGAACTTTCATATTCATACTCTCAAGCTTGCTTATACCCATAAGCTTTCCTTTCCAATTCCTATCAGTTGAGGATCCCACAATCCATTCCAAGACCTGAGGATAGTAGAGTAGATCCAAGTGCTTCTCCAAAAGCTGTTCATGTGAATTATAAAGCATCGGATTATACAAATTGGGAGCTTCAAGAGGTAGGTACCTTATTACTCTGTTTTTGGTACTTATGAACATCTTGACTTCAAGAATTAAATTGATCAAATTGTTTGCCTAAGATCCAAAATTGCTTCCGCATGTGTGATAGAAACACCTACAATTGGTATCATAGCATGGTTTGGGCACCCAATTTGCATTAATTTGATCATGGTGGGTAGCATTTGCATATTGACAAGTATCGATTTAGACTCCTAGATCTATCGTGTCAGCAGGAAAGTCAGAGTCTGCTCTTGGGACCCGTGCTCACGAATCAATCTAACGCTAACTATTGAATTAACTATCCATTAGCTAAGTGGAAATCAATTCTTTAGCAGATTACTAACATACGAGCTGCGAGTTAGGGCGTCAATCTAACCTACTGCACATGGTAATTATAAAAGTGGGAATCTAAAATCACAAACAACAAATAAATCATGCATAAAGTTCAAGAATCTCAAGATAAACAATGAATCAGTTCAGATTGCTGGTGCGTCGTCAGCTGAATGGATAAGGTAACCAAAGAAAATAAGTTGATTGATTGGGCTTTTGAAAAGATAAATAAAACATGCAAATAACTAAATAAAAATAACAATAAAAAATAAACGAGGTATTCAACATGGATTCATCCCTAAGGCAATAACCATAATCATGCAATATCTAACTTAAGTGTATTCAATGCATTGGGTCAGATTTAACTTCTATTTGGCCTTTGTTCCCAAAAACCATTAGAAGGCTAAGCGAGTACCGTTATGCACATTTCGATGACTCGACTCCGACATAGATAATTCACGAATGCAACCTATAACCCTATAGTCGAAATAGGGTGCCTTAGGCAGCTTGCCCTATACCGCCGAACAATCTCTTTCGAGCTTTTTCTCCTATATCGCCTTTATGAGAACCGATATCGTTTGTCCCTTTCGAGATCAAACTCACATAGCATGCAAAGTCTAAGTGATCAAATTAAACTCAGCAAGATTAGAGTGATAATCAATAAAGAATGACATGCATTGCACACAACTTAAGCAAATAAAACACTTTCAAGCCATTAAACCATAAGGGAATTCACCACATTGAACCCCTCAACGGGATTTAGCTACTCATGATGGGATAAAAAGCAAATGAACACATTTTCATTGAAATAAGAATGTAAAGAATACACAATAATGAAAATATTCAAGAGTTGGAAATAAAGGAGATAGCTAAATATTACGGGTTTTTCTATTTACTCAATCCTTCTAGAGTTCGCTAAGACACTCCACTCTCTCACTTTTACAAGGTGGGAATGGGTGAAACTCTCTACAAACCACAAGGTTTGATTTCTAACTCAGGTTAGAATTCAGTCATCTAAGAAGGACCTCGGGCATCCCTACTCATTGGCGTCGAGCCAGGGTTCTGTCACCACCCTTTTCTTCCAAGTGAGTTCTGCTTCAATTTGACTTCGAATCTCGAGCTTATATAGTGTAGAAAATGGTTGAGGAGATGCGAAATAGGTGCTGGAAGGTCGCCTAGTCAGTTTCGAGGTCAAAACAGCCAGTTAGGTGCGAAGAAGACTCGTCAACAACGACCCGCGGACGACTCGGAACGGCTTCAGATTTTTCTAGAAATACGGTCGCATTTCATTTTTGCCTTCCCAAAAATGCGGTCGCATTTCTGGGGAATTTTAGTTTTTCCTTTGTTTTTCTGCATAACAACAAACTAAGTCAAATTCTCTTAAAATCAAGTCTTTTTAAGCACAAATGAGTTAAATTTGACAAAAGTGATTCTCAACACCCTAACTTATCAAAGTAAGCATATTTTGAGCTCGGGAACAGTAAATTGATCACAACATACAACATTTGGCCAAGAAATGAGCTAAATATATGGGTAAAATAGGTATATTTTTTACCCTTATCATACCCCCAAACTTAACTCATTGCTTGTCCTCAAGAAACTGCCAATCAAAATGTAAGAGATCAACTCTTTAATTGCCAATCAAAATGTAAGAGCTCAATATTAATTATGCATCAAAATGTTAGAGTTCATGCATAGTAATGAATCATGGTACTAGTATCAACTTTTCATTTTAAATCAAATGACATGGAATCAAGTAAACATGTTTTTCAAGATCGTTTTCTAAAAAGTTTGCCTTTCAGGAGAGGGTTCTACTCTAGTGCCAGTCACAACGTCTGAGTTTCTAGGCATGAAGATTTCTACTGTTCTTTTTCAAAGCACAACTCTCTCTACTCCATCCTAACCAATGTGCTTAAACTACATGACTTCTACTCATAGAGCCTAGTGTAGTCCTTTTAGTTTAAGAAAACAATCTTGAGGAAAGCATGAGCATATATGAACTACTAGACTTTTTCTATCTCCCCCAAACTTATTTGACTGTTGGTGCTCTTTTTATTTGACTTCTTTTTCTCCCAAGAGCATCCTTGCTGTCATCTTTACCTTCGTTCTAGCTTATTGACACTTTGTGGTGAAGATATCTAGCTATGAGCAAAGTTCACTAACTCAGAATGATACTCACTTCCCTAGGTAAACCTTTCATGCAGTGGCAAACCATGGGTGTCATGAATGCCCTTGGTTACTCAGTAAACCCTAGGAAGGAGGAGTAACTCTCGGTTTTCTCTTCTTTTCATTTTTTTTTCACATGCTGAGCACATCTTTTTTCCAGCAGTTCAAATTTACAAAAGATATTTACATAGTAAAGCATAAAGCACCCCCCCCCCCCCCAAAAAAAAAAAAAAACTTAAAGGTAGACAATGTCCTCATTGGCTTGTTTTTTAGGCATGGGCTTAACATAAGACTTTTGTTTTCAAAACTTCAAGGTTAAACTCTCCTAGAGTGTTAAAAAGGTTAAACACGAGGAAGTTTAGACTCTAGGAAAATTTTGTAAAGAAAAAGACTAATGGAAAACCTATGACTAGAAAACAGTTCAATTGTGACGGTGACATTTTTGAGATAGAACAAAGCTCTAGTTTTCATCATCAAGGGCTTAAAAGAAAACTCCTTTGAAAACATGTTTTTTCTTCCAAGACATTTTAAAGCAATTTTTTTAAAGTTGATTTTTCCTAAAAAAAAATTCATAGGTTAAGCTAAAAAACAGCAAGCAAATTTTTTCAAGACAAGATAAAAGCCCAAGCTTATTTATCCTAAACTATCCACAAACTATCTAAACTACCCTATGATCAAAACTATTAACAACTAAACATTAAAATCCATCAAAACAACAATTAAACTACTAAAAACATAATGCAAACATGTTAAACTAAAAAAACAGTAAACAATATTATTCACAAAAAATTTCAGTCAAAGGGGATCAGAAAACTCCCCTATTCCTCGTCCGAGGAACTCTCTTTCTCTTCATCATCATTCTCTTCATCTTCCTCTTCATCAGAATCCTCTTCTTGGGGCAACAACGATTTAGGGAAATCTGGAAAGACCGAAGCGATACTCGGGGTAATCGAGAGATAGAACTCTCTAATAGCTTCATCCCTCTCCTTTGCATCTACCCAATACGTCTTCAGGTTCTCCCTGATTTGATCTAGCTGACGATAGGCAATGGCTAGGGCTTCAGATGATGGCGAAGGCCCTGTGAAAGGTGTGTGCTGGGATGGAGAAGCTACATTCGGCCCTGTAGGTGGAGTAGCTTGAGATGTAGAGGCTTTGTCTTTCCTCTGGATACTGTTCTGCTGGAGCTTCCCGATCAAGGACAGGTCGATGGTTGGTTTGAAGAAGTGACGCTCTTCGTCCTTGCCCGGAACGATCTTCACCCTTTGACAAAGCTGAGTGATGAGTGATCCAAAGAAAAGCTTGCCTGCTTGCTTTCTCCCACAGGGTAAAATCTCGTCCCTGATAATGCTCCCTACGTTGGTCTCCAACCCCTTCATAAGGCAATAGAGTAGCATCACTCTATCCACTGAAATTGTGCTGTTGTGGGTGGTTGGGATCAAACGGTTTTTGATGAAGTGAAGCCAAACTGCCGATTCTGGCTTTAGGTCGCTTGGCACTAGAGACTTCATTTTTGTCTGCGATTCTTTCCATTGGACCCCCTTATTGGCAACAAGTTTCAGAGCTTCCTTCATTTGCTTGGCCGAAGGGTTCCTGATCACATCATTCCCTCTTGGATTCGAGGGTGCCTTGATCCTGTAGACCCTATTAATGTCGACTGAGGAGAAACTGACCATCTTCCCCCTCACAACCGCCATGCTAATACTCTCCTCCCTCAGGCCAGCGTAAAACTCACGAACCAAAGGCACAATAGCCTCTTGAGGGTGAGCACAGAAGTCCTGCCACTTGTACTGGAAGATAACTCTCGTTACGAACTCTGGCAGTGCTCCAGCTCTGTTAGAGAATCCCTTATCATTGAGGAAATCTCTATTTCTCATGATCTCCATCCGTTCCTGAAAATTAACATCTTTAAATACCTCGGGGAATGGATTTTTGGGAGATGCAGCCTTGGGTGATTTGCCCTTTGGCTTGGCGGGTGAGATAGTAGGAGGAACTGCAGGAGACGTCCATGGACCTCGTCCTCAGCCTCTTGGCAAATATTGGGTCATTTTTGTTCTTTGTCCTCCTCTCAGCCTTAATCTCTCTCTTCCTCTTTCTCCTTAACGCTGCAGAGATAGGAACTTGATCATCATCCAGCTCCCTAATCTCTGAATCAGATTCTGTGTCAAAGTCGGTGGAGGTCTCGGCCTCCTCATCTTCTTTTTCCTCTTCAACCCTCTTCTCTCCTGAAGAGGTGCTATCAGCAGCTGGTGGGTCATTCGTTAATAGAGGCTCAGAAACCTCTTCAACTGGCTGATCGATAGTGGCCTCGGCTAGGCCTCCTTCAGAATGCGGCCCAGATGCGGTCGCATTCTGGCCTTCATTCTCCATTTCTCTTTCTTTTTCTTTTTCAAAAATTTCTTCAATTGGCCCCTGTTAGGCCTTTTCTTCTACCCTCCCTTGCAGTAATTCAGCTTCACATCGAGCCTTGTGGAGTGGCTCAAAGGCTGCAAGGAAGTCTTCCGCTTCCTTCCTTCTTTTTTCATCTTCTTTTATTTCTTCCCGTCTCTTTTTCTCTTCCTCAAGGAGTTGCAAATCCATGGCTGCCCTCCTTAGGTTTTCCTCATACTTTCTTTCTTCTTCAGCTTCTAAGGCCCTCTCGGCCTCTTGTTCTTCTTCTCTCCTTCTTTTCTCTTCTTCATGGTTTCTTTCCTTTCATCTCTCTCTCAGCCTCAATATCTTTCAAATCATCCTGTTCAGCCTTATATCCCTTAGCAATCTCAAGGGCCTTTGTCACAGCTTGGCGGATTATTCCTTCGAATACGTCGGGAGGCATCCTTGCGGTTTTGAGGGGCTCAATTTTTAACGGCCTTTCATTCACAACCTTCTTCGGGCTCCTTTTCCTTGCGCTGTAAGTAACAACGAGCTTGGTCCTGCAAGATAGAGAAGGGTTAGTTGAAGGTTCGAAAACCTTGCCCATTGAAGCTTCTCTTTGTCGAGAGCTTTCAGCTGCCTTGGCGACTTCTTTTTCATCTTGCCGATTCCCTTCCTCTTCAAGGGCAGCACGTCTCTGAGCACCCATCTCCTGGATCATTGCAAACCATTCCCGCGAACGTTTTCTGAACTGTTGAGTGGAGGGTTTTTGGGTTTGGCGGATAGCAGTGGCACGCGTGAACCTCCTTGGCGTAGACGAACTCGGCATCTCCCTCGAACTGGCCGACATTGCTGAAGAAGATGGAGTTGGTGCGTTGGACGCTTGGTTCACGATCGCCGGCGAGAATCCCGTGGGTCTCGTTCTTCGTGTGCCTTACATGGGCGTTTCGAGGCTCTCCTCTTGTCGTCGCACGTTTCCTTCAGCTTCGTGGGTTGCTTGAGCACTCTGAGATCTAGTGTTCTTGCGTGATGATGACGATCCTTGAGTGTTCTTCATCTTCTTTGAGCGTGGGTTTCGGTTTCACGATGGAGAATATGGAGTGTTTGAGGATTTGACTTGAATGCAAAGGGTTTAGTGTTTGGTGAAGAGAAAAAGAACTTAAGTCAAGCTATTTATACTTTTCCAATTAGGTCACGTGCAGGTCAAATGATTTTCGTGACTCCCTTTTTATTCGGACAAATGTGATCGCATTCCCAAATACACTGGGGAGAAATGCGATCGCATTTCACCCCGTTTTTTCCCTTTTCCTTTGCTTTCTCCTCTTCTCTGAAACACTCATAAACAAGTTAGAAAGCTCATATGCTTTAATCATGATTTTTTTTATTATCATTTTTTCATTTTAAAAAGAATTAAAGAAACATTTTGATCAGTTCAACTTACAGGTAAGTCCCCAGGTAGAGGTGTTCCCAATGGTCAGCTTAAATACCTTAGCCTAGGCAGGACTTGCCTTAGACAAAGTTCCCTCTTGATCAAAAAATCATTTATTCAAAACAAACTTACACTTTTCCCATTTTCCTGCTTTTTATTTTCAAACACAAGACATGGCTCAAAATAATATGGACTCTTCAAAACTCCCAGGTAAATCCCCAGAAAAAGGTGTTCCCAATGGTCATCTTAAGTACCCTTTCCTAGACAGGATTTTCCTAGATAGAGTCTTTACTCTCGTCCAGATATTTTAAAGCTCTAGTCTAGATTATTATTTATAAACACGGATAATATAGAAAAATGAATTCTTTCAAGGTATAGAAGTCATACCAAATCAATCACGGAGACATGGGCTTCCTCATCCTCGAAGCCTTTCCCCCAATATGGTTTTATCCTTTGTCTTTTCAAGGGTTGACTGATCTCTTTAACTTCAATCTTTTTCCCACCTTTCTCTTCTGATTCTTCATCTCCAAGTATATCCTCCAAAGTTTCTTTTTTCATTATTTCCTGCAAAGTAGATTGAGAGAGTTCATCAATTTCATCGATCATAGGAACATCCTTCAAAATCTCCAGGGTACTTCATTGCACTCATCATGTTAAACGTGATTTGCTGATCGTTGACCCTCATGGTCAATTCTCCCTTCTGTACATCTATTAAAGTTCTGCCAATGGCTAGGAACGGTCGTCCTAAGATGATCGGCACATCCTTGTCAGCTTCACAATCTAAAATGATAAAATCTGCAGGAAAAACAAACTTATCAACTTTAACCAATACATCTTCAATCTTTCCAATGGGATGTGTAAGCGATCGGTCCGCCAACTGTAAGGTCACAGTCATTGTCCATGCTTCACCTATCCCTAACTGTTTAAAAACTGAATATGGCATTAAGTTGATGCTTGCTCCTAAGTCGCACGGAGCTCTGCCTACATCCCTGCTTCCTATAGAGCACGAAATTGTAAAGCTTCCTGGATCTTTAAGCTTGGGAGCGATCTCGTTCTTCACTAGTGCACTAGAACATTCCGTGAGTGCAACCGTTTCGTACTCTCCCAACCTTCTCTTTTTTATAGGATATCTTTCAGGAACTTCACATATGTAGGCATTTGTTCAAGTGCCTCCACTAATGGTATGTTGATGTTCAACTGCTTCAATACATCTAAAAACTTCTTGAACTGTACATCTTGTGAGGCATGTTTGAATCTCTGAGGGTACGGAGGAGGTGGTCTGTAATCTGGGTCTATCACAAATTTTTGAGATTTTGCGGTCGCATTTCCTTGTCTTTTCTACAACTTTGATTTTTCTTCTTTTTCTACCAAGGCTTCAGGCTCCTTGGTCTTTTCTACTTTATCTTCTTTATTCTCTGAATATCTGTGGTAATGTCTGACTTCTTTTCACAAATCTTTTCTCGAGCTTCAACTGGGATCTCTGCTTCTTGACTTCCTGGATACTTTGGTCCATCGTATTCTAATCCACTTCTTAAGGTCACTGCCTTGCATTATTCCTTTCATTCTCTGTGTGGGATCTCGGTCTTGCTAGGCAACGTCCCTTGCGGTCTATTCTTAATCTCCTGAGAAATTTGTCCAAGCTGAACTTCCAAATTTCTGACTGCAGCATCGTTCCTTGCCATGTACTCCTTCATAAGAGTCTCAAGATTTGACTCTTGGCTCTGCACTGGAACTTTTTGGAAATTTTTCTGCGGCTGTTGTTGTGTAGGTTGCTTCCCAAACTGATGAGTGTTGGAATTACTTGACCCGGCTTGTCCTCCCCAAGAAAAATTCGGATGTTGTCTCCATCTTGGGTCGTAGAAGAGACCACCTCGCGTTTCTTTTGGATATCCAACAAATTGGCATAATGTTGAACATGGTTCCAATTTCTTAGGATTCGTCACTAACACATAGGCCGACATCCCCAGATCCGAAAATGGAGCAAACTAGGTTTACGACCATACCATAATTTGAAAGGTGTTTTAGATACACTTTTCGAAGGAACATCGTTCAATATGTCGACTGCAGTCAACACTGCATGCCCCCAAAACGAGCTAGACAACTGAGCATAGCTCATCATTGATCGAACCATTTCCATCAATGTTCTATTTCTCCTTTCGGATACACCATTCTGTTGTGGTGTTCCTGGTGCTAAGAGTTGTGATTTGATTCCATGTTCTATCATATAGTCTCGAAATTGTAAATCCATATACTCTCCTCCTCGATCAGATCGAAAAGTTTTGATTGTTTTTCCTAATAGGTTTTCAACTTCAGCTTTATATTCCTTGAACTTTTCAAGTGCTTTAGATTTGTGCGCCATTAGGTACAAGTAACCATATCTCGAATAATCATCTATGAAAGAGATGAAATATTTGTATCATCCTCGAGCTTTTACATTCATTGGACCACAAAGGTCTGAATGTATAAGTTCTAGAGGTTTTTTGGCTCTATAACATTTTTCCGTAAACGGTCTTTTAGTCATTTTTCCTTCTAGGCAGGATTCACATGGAGGTAATGAATCGTCTTCTAACTCATTTAAAAGTTCATTCTTTACCAATCCTTTGATCCTATCAAGATTAATGTGGCCTAGCCTTAGATGTCAAAGATAAGCGTTACTATTTTGAGAAATGCGTTGCCTTTTTCTTTGAGTATCAGCAGTTCTAAATAACTCGTGATTTAAAACTGTTTTTGTTACGGTCGGTCTTATGACATACAAGTTGATTTCTAATTTTGCTGAACAGACGAACATTCCTTTTCGAGAGATGAACGCTTCATTAACTTCAAAATTTCCAGAATATCCTTGTTCGATTAGACAGGAGATAGATATAAGATTCCTACGTATTTTAGGAACTATATACAGATTTTCCAAAAACAAAAACCTATCTCCTACAAACAATTTGATATCTCCCACTGCAGAAGTTGAAATGACGTCTCCTGTTCCGACCTTGAGCGTCATTTCATCTTTCTTTAACTGTCGAAAAGAACTATTTTCCTGCAAAGAAGAACAGACATGATTAGTAGCTCCAGAATCAAGTATCCAGACATCTTGATCATGTTCTAAGAGACAAGTTTCTAAAATGAGTAAATCGAATTTCCCTTCTTTTTCCTTCTTCTTTTCAGCGAGGTATTTGGGGCAATTTCTCTTCCAATGCCCCTGAACGTTGCAATGGAAGCAATTTCCTTTATTAGCTTTCTTTGCTTTCTTCTTTCCTCGATTAGCAGTAGAGGGAGCCTTTCTCTTTACTCCTTCCTTTTTCTGGATATTCTTAGAGCCAGAATTTTGAGGTGCAGACTTTTTTCCTGAGGATGAACCCTTTAGGAATTTTCTTTTGGAATGGGCTATATTTGCCTCTCATTCTTTCAATTCCTTAACTTTCATAAGTGATTGAAATGTCTGTAACTCATTCAGGAGCGTAGTCAAATTGTATTGAATCTTATTCATTACAGTGTTGCTTCGGAATTGTAGGAAGCTTTTTGGAAGTGACTCCATTATAAATTCTACTTGACTACGTTCATCGATGATCACTCCATTTACTTCAGCAACATTGAAATGTACCATCATATCAAGAACATGTTCTCGAACAGGTTGGCCTTCTTTCATGCGACAACTGTAATTGTATTTGAGGGCTTCATGATGGAGTTGAAAGGACGGCTGTCCAAACATTTCCTGAAGTGAATTCATGATCTCTCTTGCTGAGACCATTCCCACATGTTTCTTGGCTAAAATTTCAGATAAACTAGCCAGAATATAGACTCGGACCTTTTCGTTGGCCTTCATCCAGCGATCATATGCATCTTTAACAGATTGAAATGCAGTACGAATAGGGACTGGAGGACATTCCTCTGTCAGGACAAACTGTAGATCATCAGTAACCAGAACCGTGTTCAGGTTAGATTTCCCCATTGCATAATTTGTGTTGGTTAACTTATCGTTTTTAAGCACCTGTAATATTGAGGAAGACATGCTGAAAACAATAAACAATTGACTATATTAGTTTTTGCCTTAAACCATTTAAACAATCCAATCATTTTAGCAAAACTATTAAATCAAAGTAACCCTAACAAACTATCGATATAGTTTTGCAACGATACTTCAGAGGTTTAGAATAACAGCCACCGTAGGGTGATCAGCTACTCCTCCACTAAATTGAGACGTATCTCAGCCAATATCTAAAACCAGAACATCTCATATTCTTTTAGTTACTAGCTACCGTTTCTTTGGTCAAGACTTATTCTTGTAAGTGTGACCCTCCCACTTTCAGATCCCAAAGGTATGCACAAAGACAACTATTGGTGACTGACCTAAGAGACCCTATCCATTTATAGAGTTCGCGGTGTTCCGAATCCTATGATCAGGCCCTCCGTAGGGGTGGTCACTTCCAGGGCGACGGGCAGGCGGATCATAGGAATCTCACTGTGCAACCTAGGGGTGGAGACCGTAGGATACGTTGTCACGCGTCCTTCTCCCACTTACTATGAACACTTTCCCCATTCACCTTGGTATTGATGCATGCTAAACACTTTCCGTAGGGAGGCCACTTCTAGGGTGACGCGAAGTCGAGCAGGTATCTCACGGTGTGAACACAGGGGGACGTGGGAGTAAAAACTTGATTTCAAATATCTCGTTTTTATTACTTTTCCTCCCACTGAAGTGTCCTATTATATTTTTAGGGTTTTAATTTTGACTTAGATAGAATTCGGCTAATAAATTTTACCTAAGTCTAGGTGATACGTCCATAAACGGACTTATCCTACGATGTCTAGGTGAAAAATTCATATTATGACCTCACATCGCTCACGCATGCTCATAAAACCAGGTTAACTTAACTCAAGAACCGGTTTGATGCCCAGGTAGGAGGTGTTCCGTAAACCGTCAACTTAAATACCTCCAACCTTAGACAGCATCTAACCGGGTGAGTTCTCTTGTAACCTTAGCTTTACAAGTTATCGACCTAAAACTATTTTGAATCGATTGATCTTTGAGTTTCTTTTAACCCTAAGTGAGCATGCTTTTATATTTGTTATAGATTTTAAATGTCTATGTCGATTTTATAGCAATTAAAACGACATTAACCTATAACATGCATTTATTCGATCGAAACGCTTTAAATCGAGCTAAGAAAGTTTCATGCAGCATGTTTTGTTCGTTTTCGTTTAGTTAATATAACATTTATATAATCAAACGATAACGTAATTACTTCATTCAACATGCATCTATCATGAAACCTAAACATGCATCTTAATATTATAACTTTAGTATAACATACTTAATGCATGTAACATGTGCTTCCTATGGTGGGATTTTAAATCTATATGACATTCTTTATGCATATTGTTGGCTATTTAATTAAAACATACATCCATCCATGCATAATTAACTAAATCACACTAAAATGGACCGGTTTTGGCAATTCAAGCAAGCAAACAACTAAATTATTGCATTTAGTAATTAAAAAAACTGCTTAAATTATCCCTGTCTGGTCAGCCCGACAGCCATATGTCAGCCCGAATGGTCAGCCAGTCAACCATCCGTCAGCCCGAATGGTTAGCCCAACTGATCAACCATCTGGTCAGCCCGTCAACCATATGTCAACCCGAATGGTCAGCCCGTCAACCATCTGTCAGCCCGAATGGTTAGCCCAACTGATCAACCATCTGGTCAGCCTGTCAACCATCTGTCAGCCCAAATGGTCAACCCCTCTGGTCAGCCTGCTATTCTTTGGCCAGCTTGAGTTTTTCTTCTTCTTTCGAGCAATTACATTACTAAATGGACTCTAATGACTCTCAAATTTTACAGACTCGATACTAACTCATTTATGCCCATAAACATGTAGGCAATTACAAATTATTTCAACAAATTTGAGAGAATTGAATTGCCAAAACCGTAATATATCCATTCTAGCACCAATAAAAATTCAATATGCAAATGCTACCCACCATGATCAAATTAATGCAAAATGGGTGCCCAAACCATGCTCTGATACCAATTGTAGGTGTTAATATCACACATGCGGAAGCAATTTTGGATCTTAGGCACACAATTTGATCAATTTAATCCTAGAAGACATGTTGTCCATAAGAAAAAAAATAGAGTAATAAGGTACCTACCTCTTGGAGCTCCCAATTCGTATAATCTGATGCTTTATAATTCACACGAACGGCTTTTGGACAACCACTTGGATCTTCTCCACTATCCTCAGGCCTTGGAACGGATTGTGGGATCCTCAATTGATAGGAATTGGAAAGGAAAGTTGATAAGGGTAAAAAATATACCTATTTTAGCCTTATATTTAGCTCATTTCTTGGTCAAATATTGAGTGTTTAGGTCAATTTTACTATTTTCGAGCTCAAAACATGTTAATTTGATAAGATAGGGTGTTGAGAGTCACTTGTGTTGAATTATGCTTATTTATGCTTAAAAAGACTTGATTTGAAGCAAATTTGACTTAGTTTGCTGTTGTGCAGAAAACAGAGTTGAAGCTGGAATTCCCCAGAAATGCGACTGCATTTCTGGGAAGGCAAAAATGAAATGCGACCGCATTTCTGGAAAAACAGAGGCCGTTCCGAGTTGCACGTGGGTCGTTGTTGACGAGTCTTCTTCGCACCTAACCTGTTGTTTTGACCCCGAAACTGACTGGGCAACCTTCCAGCACCTATTTCGCAGCTCCTCAACCAATTTCTATACTATATAAGCTTGAGATTCGAAGTCAAATTGAAGCATAACTCACTTGGAAGAAAAGGGTGGTGACAGAACCCTGGCTCGACGCCAATGAGTAGGGATGCTCGAGGTCCTTTTGAGATGACCAAATTCTAACCCGAGAGAGAGAGTTAGAGATCAAACCAAATTCACCCATTCCCATCTTGTAAAAGTGAAAGAGTGGAGTGTCTTAGTGAACTCTAGAAGGATTGTGTAAACAAAAAACCCATAATATTTAGCTATCTCTTTTATTTCCAGCTCTTGAATCTTTTCATTACTTTGTATTCTTTACATCATTATTTCAATGAAAATGTGTTCATTTGCTTTGTATCCCATCATGAGTAGCTAAATCCCATTGAGGGGTTCAATGTGGTGAATTCCCTTAGGGTTTAATGGCTTGAAAGTGTTTTACTTGCTTAAGTAGGGTTTAATGCATTTCATTCTTTATTGAATATCATTCTGATCTTGCTGAGTTTAATTTGATCACTTAGACTTTGCATGCTATGTGAGTTTGATCTCGAAAGGGACAAACGATATTGGTTCTCATAAAGGTGATATAGGAGAAAAAGCTCGAAAGAGATTGTTCGGCGGTATAGGGCCAGCTGCCTAAGGCACCCTATATCGACTATACGGTTATAGATTGCATTCGTGAATTATCTATGTCGGAGTCGAGTCCCAGAAATGGGCATAACGGTACTCGCTTAGCCTTCTTACGGTTTTTGGAAACAAGGGCCAAAAGGAAGTTAAATCTGACCCAATGCATTAAACACTCTTAAGTTAGATATTGCATAAGTATTGTTGTTACCCTAGGGATGAATCCATGTTGAATACCTCGTTTTATCTTATTGTTATTCCTTACTATTTTATTGTTTGTTTTATTTATCTTTTCAAAAAACCCAATCAATCAATCCTATTTTCTTTGGTTACCTTTTCAAAAGCAATCATTTGAGCAGTTTCTTCATCAAATCTGAATTTCCAATTTAGTCCTCGTGGGATCGATACCCGTGGAATACTTTCTAAGGTTTTTTTATTACTACGTGCGACAGTGTATACTTGCACTTAAGTGTTGGCTGATATTTCTTTATTATTTCATTTATCATCTTATCTCACATTCCATCCATTCAGCTAGCCACGCACCAAGTTTTTGGCGTCGTTGTCGGGGACCAAAAGTGAAACCAGATTTGTTTTTGAAATTGCGACCGCAATTTCTGTCTCAAAGAGAATTTAACTTCGGTTTGCATGTGTTTTTTTCTTTTGCAGGTTGGAGTTAGTGCATGAGCAAGGAGTATCCACTCCTTGACATTGATCCAGAGATAGAAAGAACCTTTCGTCGTCGAAGGAAGGAATAGAGACGAAAGAAGAAAGAGCAACGAGAGTTGAGCGCACGGGAATTTCTAGAGGAAGCATCTTACATTCAAGAGTTTCCAATGGAACGTCTTGGAGTCGATCCTCAAGTTGATCCTCAAGTTCGTGGAAGGGAGCAGAATGGCGGGAGAATTGCTCCAGTTCCTTCAGTTCCACCGGTGCCACAACAAGAAAACCCGATCTACATAGCGAAAGATCGAAACCGAGCAATAAGGGACTACGCTTTACCAGTTTTCCAAACATTGAATCCAGGAATCTTGGAGCCACCGATTGATGCTCCACAATTTGAGCTTAAACCTGTGATGTTCTAGATGTTAAATACGATGGGCCAATTCTCAGGACTTCCAAACGAGGATCCACATAAGCATATTAAATTATTCTTGAGAGTTTGCAATTCTTTTAAAATAATAGGAGTGCTGGAAGATACTCTAAAGCTAAAACTTTTTCCGTTTTCTTTACAGGGAGATGTTGAAGCCTGGTTGGATTCATTTCCTCCAAACTCCATCACCTCGTGGAATGATTTGGCGGAGAAGTTTTTGGAGAAGTTCTTTCCCTCCAATAATAATGCCAAGTACAGAGCAGAGATCATCGCTTTCAGACAGTCATACAATGAACCATTGGATGTAGCTTGGGAAAGATTCCAGAGGCTGGTTCGAAAGTGTCCACACCATGGACTGCCTGCTTGCATTATTTTGGAGCATTTTTACAGTGGGTTAGATCAAGCTTCAAAGGCACTTGTAAACACATCTGCAAACGGATCTTTTCTAAAGAAGTCTGCTAATGAGGCGCACGCTATTCTAGATACCATAGCCACCAATAAACGACATTGGGGAGAAAATGAACCAACAACCATTTTGAAAAATCCAATGAAAGCAGTAGAAACAGAGGCTAACTCTACGATGCAAGCCCAGATCAAGGCCATTCATAGCATGATGATGGACATGTCCATGAATAATCAAGCCAATATAGCCCCTGCAAATGCTGTTTCTTCTCTCTGTTGTGAGATATGTGGTGAGGAACACATCGCTGATAGTTGTCCACTAAACCCTGCATCTGTTTTTTATGTAGGTCCACAAGGAAATCAGAACCAAAATAGATGGAATCCTTATTCGGCCACGTACAACCCAGGATGGAGACAACATCCAAACTTTTCTTGGGGAGGACAAGCCGGATCGAGTAATTCCAACACTCAATTTGGAAAGCAACCTACACAACAACAGCCGTAGAAAAATTTTCAACAAGTTCCAGTGCAGAGCCAAGAGTCAAATCTAGAGACTCTTATGAAGGAGTAAATGGTAAGAAACGATGCTGCCGTAAGGAATTTGGAAGTTCAGCTTGGACAAATTGCTCAGGAGATAAAGAATAGACCTCAAGGGACGTTGCCTAGCAAAACCGAGACCCCACACAGAGAAGGCAAGGAACAATGCAAGGCAGTGACCCTAAGAAGTGAATTAGAATATGATGGACCAAAGTATCCAGGAAATTCTGAAGTAGAGATCCAAGTTGCAGCTCGAGAAAAGATTTGTGAAAAGAAGTCAGAAAATACCACAGATATTTCAAAGAATAAAGAAGAAAAAGAAAAGACCAAGGAGCCTGAACCTTGGCAGAAAAAGAAGAAAAAGTAAAGTTGGAGAAAAAACAGGGAAATGCGACCGCAAAACCTCAGAAGTTTGTGATAGACCCAGATTACAGACCACCTCCTCCGTACCCACAGAGATTCAAACATGCCTCACAAGAACGAGATTCCTCCCAAGCTTAAAGATCCAGGGAGCTTTACAATTCCATGCTCTATAGGGGGCAGGGACATAGGTAGAACACTTTGCGATTTGGGAGCAAGCATCAACTTAATGCCCTATTCGGTATTTAAGCAGTTAGGAATAAGTGATGCACGGCCAACAACTGTAACCTTGCAGTTGGCAGATCGATCACTTACACACCCCATTGGAAAGATTGAAGACATATTGGTTAAAGTTGATAAGTTTGTTTTCCCTGCAGATTTCATTATCTTAGATTGTGAAGCGAACAAGGATGTATCGATCATCTTGGGACGACTGTTCCTAGCCACAGGCAGAACCTTGATCGATGTCCAGAAGGGTGAATTTACTATGAGGGTCAATGATCAGCAAGTCACATTTAATGTGATGAATGCAATGCAATATTCGGGATACCTTGAGAGTTGTTCCATGATTGAAGAAGTTGACGAAATTTTTGTATCTCTTTTGCAAGAGACATTAAAAGGGGAACCACGTGGAGGGAACAAGTTCAAAAAGGAGGAGGCAGAAGTAGGAGAAGTTGAAGAAGTAGACATCCCAGTCACAAATGATCCTGCAGTAGCAAGGATAGAAGCATTAAGGGATGCATCAGATCAAGAAGAAATCAGGCCGTTACAACCATCTCTGATCAATCTCCCTGAACTGGAACTTAAACCTCTGCCAGAGCACCTTAAATATAGCCTCCTTGGTGAAAATAGGACATTACCAGTCATTATCTCAGCTTACCTTACTGAACAAGATGAAATTTCTTTGTTGCAGGTCCTCTCTAAACATAAGAAAACAATAGGATGGACCATCGCAGACATTCAAGGAATCAGCCCTTCATTTTGCATGCACATAATAAACCTTGAAGAAGGAGCTAAGAATTCCATTGAAAGTCAGAGGAGGTTAAATCCCATCATGAAGGAAGTTGTTAGAAAGGAAATCTTAAAGTGGTTGGACGCAGGTGTTATCTACCCAATTGCAGACAGTAGCTGGGTCAGCCCAGTCCAATGCGTCCCAAAGAAGGGTGGAATGATCGTAGTAGAGAACGAGAAGAATGAGTTGATACCAACACGGACGGTTACAGGGTGGCGAGTCTGCATAGATTACCGCTGCCTTAATAAAGTAACCAGGAAAGACCATTTCCCATTGCCATTCATAGATCAGATGCTAGACAGGCTAGCAGGGAAAGACTATTATTGTTTTTTAGACGGTTACTCCGGTTACAATCAGATAACCATAGCACCAGAAGACCAAGAGAAGACAACGGTCACATGTCCATACGGAACGTTCGCCTTCCGAAGGATGCCATTCGATTTATGCAATGCACCAGCTACTTTCCAAAGGTGTATGATGGCTATCTTCTCCGATATGGTAGAACGAACCGTGGAAGTATTCATGGATGACTTTTCGGTCTTCGGTGAATCATTTTCAGCATGTCTACGGAATTTAGACCAGGTGCTAGAAAGATGTGAAGGAACCAACCTAGTACTGAACTGGGAGAAGTGCCATTTCATGGTACGAGAAGGCATCGTCCTCGGACATCGCATTTCGAGGAAAGGGATTGAGGTAGACAAGGCAAAGATCGAGATCATGTCCAAATTGCCTTTCCCAAAAACAGTGCGAGATATCAGAAGCTTTCTTGGCCATGCAGGTTTTTATAGAAGATTTATCAAAGACTTTTCTAAAATTTCCAAACCTTTGTGCAGGTTACTGGAGGTAGATAGACCATTCGACTTTAACGAAGATTGCAAACAAGCATTTGAGATTTGAAAGAACGCATTGAGCTCAGCGCCAATCATAATTGAACCAGACTGGACTCAATCATTTGAATTGATGTGCGACGATAGTGACTTTGCAGTGGGTGTCGTTCTCTGTCAGAAAAGGGGAAAGATAGTTCAACCTATCTACTTCGCAAGCAAGACACTCAACGAGGCTCAACTGAACTATACCGTCACAGAAAAGGAGTTACTTGCAGTAGTATTTGGTTTTGACAAGTTGAGATCCTACCTTGAGGGAACTAAAGTCATAGTTCACACAGATCATTCCGCCCTTAAGCATTTACTCTCAAAAAAAGATGCCAAACCCCGGCTAATTCGATGGATTTTGCTTTTGCAGGAGTTTGACATAGAAATCCAAGATAGAAAAGGAACGGAGAATCAAGTAGCAGATCACCTATCAAGACTTGGAGAAGAAGCGCAAATAGAAAAAGGGTTGGACATCCAAGAGTCATTCGTGGATGAACAAATTCTGGCAGTCAGAACTATTGAACTTCCATGGTTTGCAGACTATGTAAACTATTTAGTCAGTGGACTAAAACCACCAGAAGCAACCGCTCAACAACTCAAGAAGTTCTTAAGCGACGTCAAAGACTATTACTGGGATGACTCTTATTTGTATAAGCTAGGGCCTGATCAAATACTAAGACGATGTGTACCGGAAGAAGAGATACCTTTGATATTGGGAGCCTGCCACGCAGCTCCTTACGAAGGACATTTCGCAGGACTCAAGACAGCAGCTAAAGTCCTCCAATCCGGCTATTTTTGGCCCAGTCTCTTCAAAGATGCACACCTCTTCACAAAGAATTGTGATCAATGTCAAAGGACAAGGAATCTGACAGCCAAAAGCGAAATGCCTCTACACTTCATACTCGAAGTAGAGATCTTTGATGTAGACTTTATGGGGCCATTCCCACCATCCTTTGGGAACATCTACATCTTGCTCGCAGTAGATTATGTATCAAAATGGATTGAGGCAATCGCAACCGCAACAAACGATGCCAAGGTGGTCAAGAAGTTCTTTCTAAAGAATATTTTCACCAGCTACGGAACCCCTCGCTTCATCATAAGCGATGAAGGCTCTCACTTCTTGAACAGAATGAGCCAATTTATTTTCCAAGTATAACATCAGACACAGGGTAGCTACTGCTTACCATCCTCAAACTAATGGACAAGCAGAGCTCTCTAACAGGGAAATCAAGGCTATTTTGGAGAAAATAGTGGATCTGTCTCGTAAGGATTGGTCATTAAGGCTTGATGAAGCATTGTGGGCCCATAGAACTGCATATAAGGCACCATTAGGAATGTCTCCGTACTGCATCATATTCGGGAAAGCCTGTCATTTACCACTCGAGTTAGAACACAAGGCGTATTGGGCATTGAAAAAGTTTAACTTCAACATGGAGAAAGCAGGGATCAAAAGAAAATTGCAGCTTAACGAGCTGGAAGAACTTCGACATTTCTCTTACGAAAATGCAAAAATCTACAAGGAGAAAGTCAAGCGATGGCATGATAGAAGAATTCACCCAAAGGAGTTCCACAAAGGCCAAAAGGTGTTACTCTTCAATTCCAAACTCAAATTATTCCCAGGGAAACTCAGTCGAGATGGTCGGGACCTTTCAAAATAGTGAAAATCTTCGATTATGGGACTGTAATACTAAAAGATAGTCAGGGCATGCACTTTAAGGTAAATGGACAAAAAATAAAACCATATTGGGGAAGAGGCTTCGAGGATGAGGAAGCCCATGTCTCCGTCATTGATTTGGTATGACTACTACCTTGAACTAATTTGTTTACATTATCTGGGTTTACAAATAATAATCTAGACTGGAGTTCCAAAATATAGGGACAAGAGTAAAAACTCTGTCTAGGAAAGGGTATTTAAGATGACCATTGGGAACACCTTTTCCTGGGGATTTACCTGGGAGTTTTGAAAAGTCCATCTTATTATGTTGAGCTCTGTCTGGTGTTTGAAATAACAAGGAGAAAATTGCAACTTTTTCTTTTAATAAATGATTTTTCATCAAGAGGGAACTTTGTCTAAGGCAAGTCCTGACTAGGCTGAGGTACTTAAGCTGACCATAGGGAACACCTCTACCTGGGGACTTACCTGGAAGTTGAATTAATCAGAACATTTCCTTAAATTCTTTTTAAAATTGAGAAAAATGAAAAAATAGAAATAAATCATGATTAAGTGTATGAGCTTTCTAACTCGTTTGAGAGTGTTTCTGAGAAAAGGAAAAAGCAAAGGAAAAATGAAAAAATTGAAGGCAGGAAAACTGGGCGAAATGCGACCGCATTTCTCCCCAGTGTATTTGGGAATGCGATCGCATTTGCCCGAATAAAAAGAGAGTCACGATTTTCGTTTGACCTGCACGTGACCTAATTAGAAAAGTATAAATAGCTTGACTTAAGTTCTTTTTCTCCTCACTAAACACCAAACCTTTGCATTCAAGTCAAACCCTAAACTCTCCATATTCTCCATCGTGAAACCGAAAGACCCACGCTCAAGGAAGATGAAGAACACACAAGGATCATCATCCTCACGCAAAAACACTCGATCTCAGAGTGTACGAGCAACCCACGAAGCTGGGGCAAGAAGATAACCCCGTTACGCCCATGCAAGGCACGCGAAGGACGAGACCCACGGGATTCTCACCGGCGGTCGTGAACCGAGCGCCCAACGCTCCAGCTCCATCCTCTTTGACAATGTCGGCTAGTTCGAGGGAGATGTCGAGTTCATCTACACCAAAGAGGTTCACGCGTGGCACTGTTGTCCGTCAAACCCAAAAACCCGCCACTCAACAGTACAGAAAACGTTCGCAGAAGTGGTTTGAGATGATCCGAGAGATGGGTGCCAAGAGAAGAGCTGCCCTTAAAGAAGAAGGGAATCGGCAAGATGAAGAAAAGGCCTCCAAGGCAACTGAAAGCTCTCGACAAGGAGAAACTTCGATGGGTAAGGTTTCCGAACCTTCAACTAACACCTCTCTATCTTGGAGGACCAAACCCATGGTTACTTACAGCGCAAGGAAGAAGAGCCCAAAGAAAAATGTGTTTGAAAAGCCGCTTGAAGTTCAACCCCTGAAAATTGCAAAGATGTCGCCCGATGTATTCGAAGGAATAATCCGCCAAGCAGTGGCAAAGGCCCTTGAGATTGCAGAGGGGTACAAGGCTGAACAGGATGCTTTGAAAGAAGTTGAAGCAGAGAGAGAGATGGAAAATCAAAAGATGGCTGAGGAGGATGAGTTTGCAAAGGAAAGAGATGACAAGGATGAGAAAAGAAGGAGAGAAGAAGAGCAAGAGGCCGAGAGGGCCTTAGAAGCTGAGGAAGAGAGAAAATATGAGGAAAACCTCAAGAGGGCAGCTATGGATTTGCAGCTCCTTGAGGAAGAGAAAAAGAGAAGAGAAGAAATAAAAGAAGACGAAAAGAGAAGGATAGCTGAAGACTTCCTTGCAACTTTTGAGCCACTTCACAAGGCTCAAAGTGAGGCTAATGTGCTGCAAGGAAGGGTAGAAGAAGAGGCCCAACAGGGGCCAAGAGAAGAAAATTTAGAAAAAGAAGAAGAAATAGAAAAAGAAGTAGAAGGCCAGAATGCGACCGCATCTGGGCCGCATTCCGAGGAAGGCCTAGTCGAGGCCAATAGAGAGCAGACAGCTGAAGAGGTTTTTGAGCCTCTATTCACACATGACCCACCAGCTGCTGACAGCACCTCTTCAGGGGAGAAGAGGGATGAAAAAGAAAAAGAGGACGAGGAGGCCGAGACCTCTAGTGATTCTGACTCTGATACAGAATCTGATTCAGAGGTAAGGGAGCTCGATGATGACCAAGTCCCTATCTCTGCAGCATTAAGAAGAAATAGAAAGAGAGAGATAAAGGCTGAGAGGAGGACAAAGAACAAGAATGACCCAATCTTTGCCAAGAGGCCAAGGACAAGGTCCATGGACGCCTCTCCTGCAGTTCCTCCGACCATCTCACCCGCCAAGACAAAGGGCAAATCACCTAAGGCCGCACCTCCTAAAAATCCGTTCCCTGAGGTATTTAAAGATGTTAATTTTCAGGAACGAATGGAGATCATGAAGAAAAGAGATTTCCTCAACGAGAAGGGATTCTCTGACCGAGCAGGAGCACTGCCAAAGTTCGTAATTAGAGTTATCTTCCAGTACAAATGGCAGGAGTTCTGTGCTCACCCTCAGGAGGCTGTTGTGCCCCTAGTTCGTGAATTCTACGCTGGCCTGAGGGAGGAGAGAATTAGCATGGCGGTGGTGAGGGGGAAGATGGTTAATTTCTCCTCAGTCGACATTAACAAGGTGTACAGGATCAAGGCACCCCTGAACCCAAGAGGGAATGACGTTATTAGGAACCCTTCGGCCAAACAGATGAAGGAAGCACTTAAACTTGTGGCCAACAAGGGGGTCCAATGGAAAGAATCGCAGACGAAAGTGAAGTCTTTAGTGCCAAGCGATTTAAAGCCAGAATCGGCAGTTTGGCTTCACTTCATCAAGAACCACTTGATGCCAACCACCCACAACAGCACAATTTTAGTAGATAAAGTGATGCTACTCTATTGTCTTATGAAGGGGTTAGAGATCAACGTAGGGAGCATTATAAGGGATGAGATATTAGCCTGTGGACGGAAAAGGGCAGGCATGTTTTTCTTTGGCTCACTCATCACCCAACTCTGTCAGAGGGTGAAGATTGTGCCAGGCAAAGACGAGGAGCGCCATTTCTTTAAACCAACCATTGACTTGTCCTTGATAGGAAAGCTTCAGCAGAACAACATCCAGAGGAAGGATAAAGCCTCCACGTCATAGGCCACACCTCAATCAGGGTCGAATGTAGTCTCTCCATCCGAGCACACTCCTTTTACATGGCCTTCACCAGCATCAGCCCTAGGCATGGTCCACCCCAGCTTGATCGAATCAGGGAGAACCTGAAGACATACTGGACATATGCCAAGGAGAGGGATGAAGCTATTAGAGAGTTCTATCTCTCTATTGCCCCAAGCATCGCTCCGATTTTTCCAAATTTCCCTCAGTCGCTGCTGCCCCAAGAAGAAGAGGATTCTGATGAAGAGGAAGATGAAGAGAATGAAGAGAAAGAGAGTTCCTCAGACGAGGAATAGGGGAGTTTTTTTATCCCCTTTGACTGAAATTTTTGTGAATAATACTGTTTACCGTTTTTGAATGTGTGCTGTTTTTAGTTTTAGCATGTTTTAAATTTTGTTTTTAATGGTTAGTTGTTGTTTTTGCTTGTTTTAAATGTTTAGTTGTTAATAGCTTTGATCATAGGGTAGTTTAGATAGTTTGTGGATAGTTTAGGATAAATAAACTTGGGTTTTTATCTTGTCTTGAAAAAATCTGCTTGCTGTTTTTTGAGCTTTACCTATGAACTTTTTGGAAGAAAAAATCAACTTTAGAGAAAATTTGCTTAAAAATGTTTTGGAAGAAAAAGCATTTTTCAAAGGAGTTTTCTTTTAAGCCCTTAATGATGAAAACTAGAGCTTTGTTCTATCTCAAAAGTGTCACCGTCTCAACTGAGTTGTTTTCTAGTCATAGGCTTTCCATTAGTCTTTTTCTTTACAAGATTGTCTTAGAGTCTAAACTTCCTCGTGTTTAACCTTTCTAACACTCTAAGAGAGTTTAGCCTTGAAGTTTTGAAAACAAAAAGCCTCATGTTAAGCCCATGCCTCAAAAACAAGCCAATGAGGACATTGTCTACCTTTAAGTTTGGGGGGGTGCTTTATGCTTTATGTAAATATCTTTTGTGAATTTGTATTGCTGGAAAGAAGATGTGCTCAGTATATGAAAAAAAAATGAAAAATGGAAAAAATCGAGAGTTACTCCTCCTTCCTAGGGTTTACTGAGTAACCAGGGGCATTCATGACACCCATGGTTTGCCACTGCATGAAAGGTTTGCCTAGGGAAGTGAGTATCACTCCAAGCTTGTAAACTTTGCTCGTAGCTAGATATCTTCACCACAAAGTGTCGATAAGCTAGAACGAAGGTAAAGATGACAGCAAGGATGCTCTTGGGAGAAAAAAGAAGTTGAATAAAAGGAGCACCAACAGTCAAATAAGTTTGGAGGAGATGGGAAAAGGTCTAGTATTTCATATATGCTTTTGTTTTTCGAAAGATTGTTTTCTTAGACTAACAGGACTACATTAGGCTCTATGAGTAGAAGTTAGGTAGTTTAAGCATGTTGGTTAGGATGGATGAGAGAGAGTTTTGCTTTGAAAAAGAACAGTAGAAATCTTCATGCCTAGGAAACTCAGACGTTGTGACTGGCACTAGAGTAGAACCCTCTCCTGAAAGGCAAACTTTTTAGGAAACGATCTTGAAATACATGTTACTTGATTCCATGTCACTTGATTTGAAATGAAAAGTTGATACTAGTACCATGATTCATTACTATACATGATCTCTAACGTTTTGATTGGCAATTAACGAGTTGATCTCTAACATTTTGATTGGCAATTGCTTGAGGACAAGCAATGAGTTAAGTTTGGGGGTATGATAAGGGTAAAAAATATACCTATTTTACCCTTATATTTAGCTCATTTCTTGGTCACATATTGAGTGTTTTGGTCAATTTTACTATTTCCGAGCTCAAAACATGTTAATTTGATAAGATAGGGTGTTGAGAGTCACTTGTGTTGAATTATGCTTCTTTATGCTTAAAAAGAATTGATTTGAAGCAAATTTGACTTAGTTTGCTGTTGTACAGAAAAACAGAGTTGAAGCTAGAATTCCCCGCATTTCTGGAAAAACAGAGATCGTTCCGAGTCGCACGCGGGTCGTTGTTGACGAGTCTTCTTCGCACATAACCTGTTGTTTTGACCCCGAAACTGACTGGGCAACCTTCCAGCACCTATTTCACAGCTCCTCAACCAATTTCTACACTATATAAGCTCGAGATTCGAAATCAAATTGAAGCAGAACTCACTTTGAAGAAAAGGGTGGTGACAGAACCCTGGCTCGACGCCAATGAGTAGGGATGCCCGAGGTCATTCTTAGATGACCAAATTCTAACCCGAGAGAGAGAGTTAGACATCAAACCTTGTGGTTTGTAGAGAGTTTCACCCATTCCCATCTTGTAAAAGTGAGAGAGTGGAGTGTCTTAGCGAACTCTAGAAGGATTGTGTAAACAAAAAACCCATAATATTTAGCTATCTCTTTTATTTCCAGCTCTTGAATCTTTTCATTACTTTGTATTCTTTACATCATTATTTCAATGAAAATGTGTTCATTTGCTTTGTATCCCATCATGAGTAGCTAAATACCATTGAGGGGTTCAATGTGGTGAATTCCCTTAGGGTTTAATGGCTTGAAAGTGTTTTACTTGCTTAAGTAGGGTTTAATGCATTTCATTCTTTATTGAATATCATTCTGATCTTGCTGAGTTTAATTTGATCACTTAGACTTTGCATGCTATGTGAGTTTGATCTCGAAAGGGACAAACGATATCGGTTCTCATAAAGGTGATATAGGAGAAAAAGCTCGAAAGAGATTGTTCGGCGGTATAGGGCCAGCTGCCTAAGGCACCCTATATCGACTATACGGTTATAGATTGCATTCGTGAATTATCTATGTCGGAGTCGAGTCCCAGAAATGGGCATAACGGTACTCGCTTAGCCTTCTTACGGTTTTTGGAAACAAGGGCCAAAAGGAAGTTAAATCTGACCCAATGCATTAAACACTCTTAAGTTAGATATTGCATAAGTATTGTTGTTACCCTAGGGATGAATCCATGTTGAATACCTCGTTTTATCTTATTGTTATTTCTTACTATTTTATTGTTTGTTTTATTTATCTTTTCAAAAAACCCAATCAATCAATCCTATTTTCTTTGGTTACCTTTTCAAAAGCAATCATTTGAGCAGTTTCTTCATCAAATCTGAATTTCCAATTTAGTCCTCGTGGGATCGATACCCTTGGAATACTTTCTAAGGTTTTTTTATTACCACGTGCGATAGTGTATACTTGCACTTAAGTGTTGGCTGGATATTTCTTTATTATTTCATTTATCATCTTATCTCACATTCCATCCATTCAGCTAGCCACGCACCAAAAGCCTATGGGTATAAGCAAGCTTGAGAGTATGAACATGGAAGTTCTTGGTGCAATAAGGCTAATTACAAGTGATTAGTCATTAAGCACCACCTCCAAAATTTGCAAACTTTTGAATTTCTTTTAAATTCAAAATTTGCAAATAAAATTTTGAATGATCTCACTTTCTTTTATTTTAATTTAAATATTATTTATTTAATTAAAATAAAATTATTTAATTAAAATAAAATTATTTAATTTAATATCTCATATTAAATTAATGGGGGCTTTGCACAAATAGTAAAAACCGGCAAAAGAATTGCAAAAATAGCAAAAAAATAAAATTATTTGCGGAAATAGCAAAAAATACGTTAAATTACGAAAATGCCCTTAGTATCTCCAATAGTCTATCAGTCCCTATTATTGATAGTCACTGATAGACTTCGATTAATCGGAGTCTATCAGTGATAAATACTGATAGACTTTGATGATTAGCTTCAATTAATTGGAGTCTATTAGTGATAGACACTGATAGAGACTTTGATTAATCGAATTCTATCAGTGTGTATCACTGATAGACTCTGATAATCATAATCTATAAGTTTTTATCGTGTTTAATTCAAGCCTATCAGTGATAGCCACTGATAGAAAACAATTTAATTCAAGGCTATTAGTTCAGTTTAATTCAAGGCTATCAGTTTCTATCCATCAGTTTAATTTAAGTCAATCAGTGATAATCACTAATAGAAAACCGTTTAATTCAAGGTTATCAGTTTCTATCACTGATAGAAATCAATTCAATTTTAATTCAAGGTTATTAGTTTCTATCACTGATAGAAATCAATTCAATTTTAATTGAAGGTTATTAGTTTCTATCACTGATAGAAATCAATTCAATTCAAGACTATTAGTTTCTATCACTGATAGAAACCAATTTAATTGAAGTTTATTAGTTTCTATTAGAAATCAATTTAATTGAAGTATATTGACTTGTATCAGTGATAGAAATTAGTTTAATTCAAATCTATCATTTTCTATCGAGGATAAAAATCAGTTAATTGAAGTCTATCAGTTTCTATCCCTGATAGAAATCAGTTAATTATCAATTAATTGAAGTCTACCAATGATTGTTACTGATAGAAATCAATTTAATTGAAATCTATCAGTAAAGTACTTTCCATTGCAATCATCTCAGTAATTAGAAACTCATCCAAAATTATTATACTACAATGATAAATTGAACAAAAAATTTAAGTCTCTTGTGGAAATTAGAACATAAAATCCAAAAATAACCATTACGAATAAGTGACTCTCAATCAACAATATAATTTTTAAAGCCTAGCACACAAACTTCGTGACCACCATCATAAAATTGCTATTCTTGTATTCTTTGTATTTCATTATCTATCAATTATAGTCCGTGATAGACTTCAATCAATGATAGTCAACTACGATTAACTAGAGTATATCAGTGATATACTTTGATATACTTATACAAACACTCACCAAAATTGTTATTTTTGTACTCTTAGCATTCTTGCATTAAAAAGAAGGCCAACAAGAGCTTAGCTCAATTGACAAACAATAAGGGAAAAAAAATAAAGAATTAAAAAGAAAAGGAGAAATTGTGCAGCCGAAGAACCAAGGGAAGAAAGGGAAAACCAAAAGCGAGAGAAAGAAGAACCCACTGCTATTACTCTAGAATATTTCAAAAAACAATAAGGGAGGGTAAAACGAAAAAGAGAAATTGTGCAGCAGAAGAACCATGGGAAGAAAGGGAAAACCAAAAGCAAGAGAAAGAACCAACTGCAATTACTCTAGAATATTTCAAAAAACAATAAGGGAGGGTAAAACGGGAATTATTAAATTTTTTTGCCATATTTGCAATTCTTTTTGCCTTGTGCTAAATTTGCTATTATATATAATTAATTTGACACCCACTGCAATTACTCTAAATTAATACCATTTGTGCAATCTTGGTTTCTTTCTCCCAACGAATTTTCTCGAACATGAATCCCTATTCACGTGTTTAATATTTAAATCATGTTTAAATATATAACTCTCATTTTAAGTTTAATTCATAATTAAACTAATATGTCGTTAAATATCGTATATAAGCGACTTTTGTATCCTTTTCTGAATTTTGAACGTTTCAAATATTAACCTATCATATTGTTCCAAGTTTTATTCCTATTGAGCTAGTAGAGGGACCTAATGGACCTACAGATCATGTACTCCAACGAAATGATGATAACCGATTAATCTCATTAACCTAGTCATTCGTCGTTTGTTAGCTTCCGGGACACTCCACTATAGCCCGTAGCTGCACTCCCCTCACTGTAGATATATTTCTTGTCCACATTAGATAACCATGATTAGTAAGTCGACCCTTCACCGGTTGTTCGTAACTAGAGCTAGGTCAAATGTCCGTTTTACCCCCATAGTTACATCTTGTTCCTTAAGTTCCACTGATCCTTTAATGAACAACTAGTTCGCGATACAATCACTGATCCAAGTCCCTCTCAAGGTTATGAGAGAGCGGGGCCCCTTTGTTCAAGACTTGGAGTCAGCACTTAAGAGAACAACCTTTACTAACCCTAAAACGGGTAGTAGTGAATTCCATCTTGCAAAGCTATGTCCCCAGCTATCCATTTAGTCTTATCCCCAAAATGGTAGGCTTATTGAGTCGGCGATGTTTGGCCACTCTCACCCATGCAAATCAAAGGATAATCCTAAATAAACAGGAGTTCATAGTTAGCTCAGGATTAAGATCGAGTTACCTAGGTTACATGTATGAGATGTTCAGTTTCAACAGTAAACGATGTTGTAAAGTGAAAGTGACTTATCTCCTGGTCCGATCTCTATGCAAACTCTTTGCATAGGACGCCCTCACTCACATGTCTTATACATGAACGATTAGGATCACATCGTCTGTCTTTAAGAAATAAAGCGAGTCGCGCCAATAGTGTCCCCAGGATTAAGGTAACCAACCTTATCCATATACTATAAATCGTTTAGACTATTTACTTGAACTTGATCCATACTTATGTCACACATAAACTTCAAGTATACATAATATAGCCATGGGTTCTTAGTTTATTGGATTTGTGGTTATATTTAGGCAAAACAAATATATATAGAAATAATACTTCATTGAAGTGATGCGCAGATTGCTTACCGCAAGTGTACGGGTCAAGTTATAATATAGTGAATATAAATTCGAATGTCGTCCTCTGGATTGGTGTCTCGTCAATTTTAATTATCGAAAATACTTTTGACCAATTTTATTTAGGGAATCGAATTGAATGAGAATATAATTGATTCAAACACAAAACTAAAGCAAAAAGTGACAATCTAATGGGAAGAATTAGTCTTAGGGATTTGATTTCACCAATTGGAGTTATGGATTAATAAACGGATCAACACATACTATGATTCATAAATCTTGGCAACTAAAATCACACATATCTCTCCCGAGCATACATGATTCTCCCATATGTAATTGAACCCGATATCCCTATCTAAATCCAATAAACATACAAGGCAATAAGGCTAACCTTTATAACAATTTCTAGAATTAACCTTAATCTCCCGATTTTTAGCTAAATTCTAGTTATGCATATTGATTTCTAATTTAAATCCTCTCTCCCGAGTTAGATTCAAGCATAAACATCAATCAATTTATGGCCGGTAAATTGAAAGCATTAAGGACACACATATGCATAAATGACATCAATAGCATAAAAACCGTAAATCAATCCATAACGTGCCCAACGGCTACATCAATCCCTAAAAATTAAAACCTAGCTACTCATACACAACGTTACAATATAGCCATAGTCTAAAACAGCCATAAAAACTAACTAAAGTGAGGGAAAGAGGAATTAAACTCGTTGTAGGCCGAGACCGAACGTCCCCGTCACGATCCCCACGAACAATGGGTTGATTTCCAACTTGCTCCATTTGCTTCAGCTCCAAAATGCTCTATTTTTCCTCTGTTGTCGGCTTCAAAAAGTCCCAAAACGAAGTCCCCTAAAACCTAGCCGAAATTTCCTTATATTCTGATTTTTTCGTCGTAGCGTCGAGACGCTATGGACAGCGTCGCGACGCTGTCGCGATACCGCGAATCTGGAAATTTTGCCTAGAGCGTCGCGACGCTATGAAGTTTTTTTTTAAATCAGCTGGGCTGAATTTGACTTCTTCCAACTTTATCCTTTTTCGATCTTTTAGCCCTTTTTCATGTCCCGAACACCCAATTGACTCCAAAATCACGTTTTAGCTCCAATCAACAATTTCCTACAAAATAAACATTAAGTGCAATAAAATGGCCAATAAATCATAAAAGACTAGCTAAATTGATTAGGGAAAACTAGCTAGCTATGCTCACTATCAAACACCCCCAAACTTAAGCTTTTGCTAGTCCTCGAGCAAACTAAAAATCCAACATACAGTAGAAGAATGGATGCAACAAACATGACTTAATCCTCAAGGCTCAAAAGTCAATAACCAAGCAAGCAAGAGACATGCACATAAGGACCAATGAGGGAGACAGATTAAAATTTTTCCAAAATTAACTTGCATAAGCGAGATCTAACTCAACGAGATCAGACTCTACTAACCCGGGATTGGATTATTAAACTCTCAGCTCATCTTCCCTCTACACTGGCACTAAAGTTTCACTAATGAGTTAATGGAACAAATTAGTTTGTTTTCCTCCATACTTAGGTGCTTATAAATTGCAATTAAATTTAGCATTTATATGTGGCACTAGCTTTCACACACCTATTGCAGGGACCCTTAACCTGAGATTTCTCTGGTTGGCCTAACTGATCACAACAGGGGTAGCTCTTTTTGCCTAAACTTTATTAAACATTGCAAACTGTGCACAGGCCATGGCATAATTTATTTTCTCAACAGTAACAACAAGAATGATTTTTCTTTATGAACATGATACGCATATATTCTTTTCTTTCCTCCTAAGCAAGATCAAACATGCTAATTTGCAAAAAATTAACTCTTTAGCTCTTCCCTACACCTATCGAGGTGACAACAAGCATATGAACCTAATAATTCGCTCCTAAGCATTCAAATCCAAATCTAGCCAAGATAAATACTCTACTCATGCAAGCCATCTCCTAGAAAAAGTTTAGAAAGTCTCCCTTTTTGGGCACTCATGCTTACAACTCATCGCAAGCTTGAAAATTTACAAGAAAGCCTATCCTAGGACATCATAGTCATGCAAAAATAGCATCCAGAAAACAACCATATGCTCAATTCAAAGAAAGCTCAAAACTATAGCCCGAACTCAGATGCTCAAGGGCTCCACAAACATGATAATCCACCCCCAAACTTAAAACATGCATTGTCCTCAATGTATAAAGAAAATAAGACATAAACAAGCATGAGAACAATAAAAGAATGAAAGGAGTGAACAATACTGGCCTGGAAGGGTGATGACATCTTGATTGAAAGCTTGAAAGCTTGAAAGCAAAGGGGAGACTGAAAACAAAACCTACAAAACAGACACAAACAATAATTCAAACTCAAAAGAAAGACACAACTAAACTTAACTGGGTTGCCTCCCATAAGCGCTTGTTGAACGTCATTAGCTCGACGTGTTGACCAAATATGCATCAAGGTGGTCTCCTGTCAGATGTTCCATCATTGGTGCTCTTCCTAGCACCTCTCCTATAGCCCACCAACATGGTATCTGATGTGTTCTTAGGGTCCTCAAAAGCTTTTAAGAGCTCCTTCTCCTGTTGGACTCTGACGATTAGCTCCCTGCGTTCAATATCAATTATAACCCTCCCTGTAGCAAGGAATGGTCTCCCTAATATAATAGGCATAGCAGGATTCTCTTTAATATCCAACACAAAGAAGTCAACAGGAAGGAGAAATCTACCTACTTTGATCAGCACATTTTCCACAATTCCATAAGGACTAACCACAGATTGGTCAGCCAACTGGAGTCTAACAGCAGTAGATTTTATTTCTCCTATGTTAAGCTTTTTACATAATGATAGAGGAATTATATTTATGCTAGCCCCTAGATCACATAGTGCTCTACATGAAAAAGTACCAAAATTACAAGGAATAGTAAAACTCCCTGGGTCAGACAATTTTTCTGGTACTCCCTGTTGGACACGAGCACTGCACGTCGATGCAAGATATACAGTCTCCAACTGCTTTTTCTTTTTCTTCTTGTTGAGCCATTCCTTCATGAATTTTCTGTAGTGAGGCATCTGCTCCAAGGCATCTGAAAAAGGAATATTAACATGCAAACCCATAAAAGCATCTAAAAACTTGTCAAACTTAACCTTAGAATTTTTCTTTTTCTTTGATTTAGGAACTAAAACAGTAGAAGAAGGGATAGAAGGCTCAGGATTAAGCTTTTCAGCTTCGTTTGAGGTGGTGCCTTCTTCAACTTCTCCTGTGAGTTCCTCTGGTTCAGTATTCTCCTCCTCTTGAGATAATGGAGTCTCCTCCTCGTGATGCACAGAGACGGCCTTGCAGTACTCCATAGAAGATTTCTCCTGTTCAGCTGGGGCTTTACCTTTATTCATGGTGTTAACAACACTTACCAGTTGTCCCAGCTGAGTCTCAATGTTCTTGATGGCTGCAGAATGACCATTGACAGTAGTGTTTAAGGCAAACATGGCCTCCTCAAGCTTATTTGACCTGTTGCTTGATTCTGCAATAAAAGCTCCAACAAGATCCTCAAAAGACGTTTTACTTTCTTGCTTAGGAGTGAAGCAAGGAGGATTCAACACATTCTTATTATTAGCATAGGAAAAATTCTCATGATTTCTATTGCTAGGGTGATAATGTGTAGGTGTAGAATTATTATTGTACCCCCTAGAGTTAAAATTAGATACATACTGAACCTGCTCGAGATTTTCCTCCTGAGTCTGGGATGCGAGGGCAGCTGCAGACTCGATCGTTTGAGCGCTCCCTGTACCTGAAAATTTTAAGAACGCATTAGCCAGGGAAGACATCTGGGCCTGCAGTGCACTTACGTTATCGATCTCAAACACTCCAGCAGCAATCTTTTTGGGTCCCGACCGCTCCGATGGCCACTGATAGCTATTGGTGGCCATATCCTCTAACAAAGTCCTAGCACTCTCAACAGTTTTGGACAACAGAGTCCCACCTGCTGCTGCATCAACAATAGTTTTTGTACTAGGAGTTAGGCCATTATAAAATAATTGAAGCTGAAGCCAGTCGGGGTATCCATGCTGAGGGCACTTCCTCAGCAACTCTTTAAATCGCTCCCAAGCCTCGAACAGCTGCTCATCAAACTGCTGCTGGAACGTCCCAATTTCGGTCCTCAGCTTGACAGTCTTGGCAGGAGGAAAGAACTTCTTTAAGAATGCCTGGACCAAAGCATCCCAAGTGGTAATGCTTCCAGGTGGAATAGATTGTAACCAGTCCCTCGCTTTGTCCTGCAAAGAAAAAGGAAATAAACGTAAGCGAATGGCATCTTCAGAAACACCATTTAATTTTACCGTCCCACAGATGTCTAAGAAGGATTTCAAGTGAGAATTTGGATCCTCCATGGGTGATCCTCTGTAAGCACAATCTCGAGCCATCTGAATGAGACCCGTTTTCAGCTCAAAGTTGTTAGCATTGATCGGGGCATAGACAATCCCCGATTGTTGCTCCTGAAAGACCGGCTGAAAGTAGTCCCTAATAGGCTTAGGCTCCTCAGGATTAGGATTGGCCATTTGGATATTTTCTTGATTTTCCCTTCGAAGTCTATTGTATGTTCTTTCTATCTCTGGATCTAAGGGAACTAAGGCCAACTCTCTAACCCTTTGCATGCACAATCCAACCTCACCTAAAAAGGAAAAATAAAAGAAAAGGAAAGTAAACAAATAAGGAAAGAATCTAAGACAAGGAAAAGCTAAATCTAAAATAGGAAAGAAAAATAATCTACAAAAGGAAAAGATAAACAAATAAGGAATGTACAATCAAATATGGAAAAAACAAATAAGGAAAATAATCTAGAAAAGGAAAATAAACCAAAAAGAAAAATCTATCTATGGAAAATCCAAACAAATATGGAAAAATCTAAATATGGAAAAAGAAAATAAAGGAAAAAAATGCAATCTACCTAAAAACAAAAATAATAAAAATAACAAAAAAATAGAATACACCCTAAACTAAGATCGGACAATTTTTCTACGATATTAAAATTGACTAAATATGCCAATCCTCGGCAACGGCGCCAAAAACTTGATGCACAGATTGCTTACCGCAAGTGTACGGGTCAAGTTATAATATAGTGAATATAAATTCAAATGTCGTCCTCTGGATTGGTGTCTCGTCAATTTTAATTATCGAAAATACTTTTGACCAATTTTATTTAGGGAATCGAATTGAATGAGAATATAATTGATTCAAACACAAAACTAAAGCAAAAAGTGACAATCTAATGGGAAGAATTGGTCTTAGGGATTTGATTTCACCAATTGGAGTTATGGATTAATAAACGGATCAACACATACTATGATTCATAAATCTTGGCAACTAAAATCACACATATCTCTCCCGAGCATACATGATTCTCCCATATGTAATTGAACCCGATATCCCTATCTAAATCCAATAAACATACAAGGCAATAAGGCTAACCTTTATAACAATTTCTAGAATTAACCTTAATCTCCCGATTTTTAGCTAAATTCTAGTTATGCATATTGATTTCTAATTTAAATCCTCTCTCCCGAGTTAGATTCAAGCATAAACATCAATCAATTTATGGCCGGTAAATTGAAAGCATTAAGGACACACATATGCATAAATGACATCAATAGCATAAAAACCGTAAATCAATCCATAACGTGCCCAACGGCTACATCAATCCCTAAGAATTAAAGCCTAGCTACTCATACACAACGTTACAATATAGCCATAGTCTAAAACAGCCATAAAAACTAACTAAAGTGAGGGAAAGAGGAATTAAACTCGTTGTAGGCCGAGACCGAACGTCCCCGTCACGATCCCCACGAACAATGGGTTGATTTCCAACTTGCTCCCTTTGCTTCAGCTCCAAAATGCTCTGTTTTTCCTCTGTTGTCGGCTCCAAAAAGTCCCAAAACGAAGTCCCCTAAAACCTAGCCGAAATTTCCTTATATTCTGATTTTTTCGTCGTAGCGTCGAGACGCTATGGACAGCGTCGCGACGCTGTCGCGATACCGCGAATCTGGAAATTTTGCCTAGAGCGTCGCGACGCTATGAAGTTTTTTTTTTTTTTTTTTTTTAAATCAGCTGGGCTGAATTTGACTTCTCCCAACTTTATCCTTTTTCGATCTTTTAGCCCTTTTTCATGTCCCGAACACCCAATTGACTCCAAAATCACGTTGTAGCTCCAATCAACAATTTCCTACAAAATAAACATTAAGTGCAATAAAATGGCCAATAAATCATAAAAGACTAGCTAAATTGATTAGGGAAAACTAGCTAGCTATGCTCGCTATCATGAAGCAAGTCAAATGTTACATTTACTATCTACGAGTTTTAGGGCATAAAACCCAACAACGACAAGGTGGGCTAGTGTGCGGTATCCACCAAATTCTAGAGCAACTTCAACTTTCGACCAGTAGGCAAGAGTATGCTGAGAGGCAAGCTCATACCTACTGGACCTATGCTAAGAGGAGGGATGCCACCCTAAGGAAGGCCTTGAAATCCAATTTTTCAAAACCATATTAGGCGTTCCCAATTTTCCCCGATGACTTGTTTAATCTCTGGATTCCGCCGCCGCCAGTAGAAAGAGAGGAAGAGGAGGAAGATGAGCAGGGTCAGGAGGATTGATGAAGACAGAGAAGTTGGGCGAGCATTATTTTTGTTCAAATATTTTTGTTGCTCGCGTATTCCTGACCCTAGTTTCTTTTTCGATATTTCTGTTTTTCTATTTTTCTTGTTTTTAATTTTCTGTTTCTAAGCCACAAAATTATCTGCTTAATGTAAATCTTTTTATGTTTTAATGAAATTTCTGAAGTTGTTTAAGTTCTATAGCACTGAGCATTCCTAACTTAACCATTTTCTTATGAATTTTTGAAGCTTGGACTAGTTAGCTTAATTAGATCAAGGTGTTCTGATGTCCAGAAACCTTTTGCTTGAGCATTTCTTCTTGCCTGGTCATCGATGCGACAAGAAGATTCTGAGGTAGTATTGACTTATTTTATCCACCTTAAGCTTAATCTTAGTCCCACACTTAGTTTAAAATTCAAATAGAAAAAGAATTAAGTTTGGGGGTAATTGTCACGATTCATTGGGGACAATGAATAATTTAAGTTTGGAGGACTTTTAGCTACTCCGCTTATTTTACTTGAGCATTCCTCTCCTTCATAATTAATTTTCTAGGTTGTTGAGTAACCAGGGACATTTGTGACACCCATAGTTTGTCTTTGCGTCAAAAGATGACCTAGGAAATATTGAAAAATGAGGAAAAAAAATTAGGATTTGCTGAAAAAAAAAACATTGTGAAAATTTTGCTGAGAAAATTCATAGAGCAAAACTTTTGAAGGATGAATGATAATCTAGCAGTTTTTTTGTCTCCCAGGGCTTAGGTGAGCTTCATCATAAAATGTTGCCATTCTGAGAAGTAAGGGATAGAATAACTAAGGATTTTTTAGCTTAGCAATGAGTATTTAGCCTAGTTGGTGATAAGTTTGAGGCAAGGATATACTGCACCATAAAGTGGGTCATCTCATGCTGAAGAGCTTAAGATTGTAGGGCTGCTTTTAGTCTGAAGAACAGAAAATAAAACCCCTTAAAATGTGTTTAAATATGCCTGATAATAGAGCTAGGCTGTGGTAAGTTCTTAGGATTGAGTTAAAGGTGGTGATTATTTGTTCAATGCTGAAAGAATTATTTTGCTGTAGCAGAACTTGGTTTTGCAGAATGCTCAGGTAAAGGTTGAAGGTAGTGTTGGAATATCTGTTTTGATTGAGTTATGTTGTGCCTAATGTTTTGAATTTTCAAGGGAAGGTTAGTTAGTATTGCTCAGGACGCGCAATAGTTCAAGTTTGGGGGTATGATAACTCTCCAAAAGGGATTTATTTAGGCCTTATTTCTATAGTGATTTGTGTGTCATTGGTGTTAAATAGGGTTGCTTTTAGATGAATATTATATGTTTTAACCCATTTAGAAGAATGGATGCTTTGAAAGTTATTTTGTGCAGAATATAATGTTGAGCTACTTGAGGGAGCAAAATCCGTGATCCAGTAAAACAGGCAGCAAAACTGCCACGTGAGTCGCACGTGATTCATTAAATGAGGTGGCGTTAGCTGAATTAATCTCGGATCTAGGAAGCTTGGAGAGCCCCTCACGTGTAAAGTTTGACCTAATTAGGCCTTGACTCCACTCTATAAAAGGAAAGAGCCGTCTCGAGTCAAAAACATTCCAAATTGGAGAAAGGAAAGTCCTATTCCATTCGTGGAGGCTTACTTTCCATCTTTGGAAGCCGAATAGAGGAGGAAAGATTGGAGACTTCAAGAAGACCATCAACTACGAATCTAATCAAGGGAATTAATCTTTTCTTGTAATTTCTTGTAGTTATGGATCCACATACTCAGATTGTAGCGTGTGTTGTGATGAATCTTATGAACTAAATTTACTTAGGGGTTGGTTAGGAATTATGAAATTGTCGTGCTTCATTCTCTATGCAATATATGTTGATTTGAGCATCTTGATTATTTGTTGTGTCTATTTCTATTTTGTGCCCGCCTGGCCAGCCGGTATGAATATCACTTCTTAGTTTCAGGGATGATTTGAGAAGTGTGTGGCATTTAATCACACTAGACCATTATGTGTTGGTGGACGCCAGTGACTGAGTTAGGGATAACCAGTTGCCTAGTGCTTGATCGATAGCACGTCATTGGAGTTGAAACACATTCCAAAAAATCCAGAGTTCCGGGAGGATCCTGCTGATAAGACTGCAAGAGAATCGCCTAATCAATAATATTGCTAGAGCATCTTTTAAAACAATTACTGAAATCCTGACCAACACCTGTTTTCAATCTGTCTGCTTTATCCGTTTACTTTTTATTCTGTCATTTCTTTTGCTTCAGCATTTTATAAAAATCAATCATTTTAACAACCTTGAAACCATTAAAAAGTTGCACAAGATAGGTAAAGTGAGAGCTATTCAAAACCTCATGGATACGATAAATTACTTATCACTTGCTGCGGATTGTGTATACTTACACAGTATTCTAGAGCTTACTTTTTTCCATATTTTTACCCCACTCTAGAAGGCAACAATTGGCCTAACTGATCACACCGCAGGTAGCTCTTTTTACCCCCTTTATAGCATGCTTTTTTCTTGAAAATAAAAGTAATGTAAACGAGCATATGATTTTCTTTTAAGCTCGCGCTCATTTTTTTTTTCTCTTTTCTTCCTTTTCTTTCTATTTCCTTTCTTTTCTCTCTTTTTCTTTTTCTTTGGCATATTTTCTTTCTTTTCTCCTAAGCAGGATATTACATGCTAATTTGCAGGCATTTGACTCACTAGCTCATCCCTACACCTATCGAGGTGACAACAAGCATATGGATTATACAATTCGCTCCTAAGCTTTCAAACTAATCCTAGGCATACTAAGGTTTACTCTTGCAAGAAAAGTACTAGAAAAATTTTAAAAATGCTCAATTTTTGGGCAACATGCTTATCATTCAATAAAAGTAATAAAGTTGGCAGGATGACACATCGTTGATTTTCATAATCGAGAGAAAAAGCAACCAAATCATCCATACATCAACACTCAATCACTTAAAATCTACTTAAAAACAGGACTAATGCTCAGATGCATGGCCTCAATCCAAAAAACATAGAGTGTTAAAATAAAATCATGCATAATAGAAATAGTCTGACGCTCGGGTGCATCAAGACTCAACCAAAACAGGCATGCAGGACCACTTCCACCCCCAACCTAGAATCATGCATCCCTTTTTAATGAATCTAATCAAGAAAAAGCAAAAGGGACAAAAAGTAAGGGAACAAAAATTCTCCCTGATTTTAGACTCAATGGTTGGAAGGGAATGATTTACCATGACTTGAAATGTAGCAGCTTGCTGAAATAGGGCCACAAACTCCTAAAGACAAGAAAGGAAAACAAGCATATATAAAAACTAACTAGAAGGAAACAACTAGAAAATAAAAGAGAAGGAATAGAAATAATTTGAAAACTGGGCTGCAACCTAGGAGTGCAAATATTTAACGTCGATGGACATAAGAAGGTAAACTGTGGGCGAAGGATGGACATAAGAAGGTAAACTGACAGAAAGTCAGCGGATTAGAAGATAAACTGACAGAAAATTTAAATGACAGAAAAGTAACTCATGGAAAAGTAAATAGGAGGGTTGGTCAATCTCACCTTGCCGCTCGTTGAATTTGAAGACACTCGAGTTCAGTACATTCACTTTTTACTCATTGATTAGCAGATAATGATTTATATGTATGTTGTCTATAGGTACTCTAAATCAATTGACTCGATCCCAACGTCCATCGATTCAATTACTAACCACTAATTAATTAACCCCAACGATCCTGTTAAAATCAATTAATCAAGCGATTGCATTAAAAATTAGATACCCCTAGAGCGCTAACCCACCGGACCCACTAAGCTAACATGCAATTAATCAATAAACTAACCTGCCCACAGTCAATAAATCATTCAATCGTTGCTATAGACTAGAACACTCATAATCAACTAGAGAGATATCTAATTTATCACAAGTATCGATTTAGACTCCTAGATCTATCGTGTCAGCAACAAAGTCAGAGTCTGCTCTTAGGACCCGTGCTCACGAATCAATCTAACGCTAACTATTGAATTAACTATCCATTAGCTAAGTGGAAATCAATTCTTTAGTAGATTATTAACATACGAGCTGCGAGTTAGGGTGTTAATCTAACCTACTGCGCATGCTAATTATAAAAACGGGAATCTAAAATCACAAACAACCAATAAATCATGCATAAAGTTCAAGAATCTCAAGATAAACAATGAATTAGTTAAGATTGCTCATGAATCTCATAAAAATACAAATGTACTTACAATCCCGAGGTTCCAACCACAACGAACGGTGCCTAGACGGCCATAGACAAGCCTAACCTAAGCCCAAGGCTCGAGAAACCAACCTAATCTACCTAGAAAACGTAAAATACAAGAGAAAAGTGGAGAGATTTGACCCTACACCGAGAGAGAACGGCTGCTAAACACTTCAATCTGCGTTCCCTCTTTCTCCCCGCTCTGCTGTTGCCCTAAAACATAAGCTGATGTTTAAATAAACGTCCTGGCGTCGAGACGCCGACGGTAATTTGTCACGTCTTCAATTTCGAGGCATCTCGACGCCATCTCTTGGGTCCTCAAGAATTTGCTGCTTCAAAACTTGATCCGTTTGGTGCTGATTACGAGTCCCGAGCGCTCCACTAAGGTCTTTTCACTTCCTCGGCATCCCATGGACTTCAAGATGGATCAAAACCGCGCTAAAATCCTCAAATTAACACCAAAATTGAATATGTGCTATGTTGAAGCACTTGATACTCAATTCCTACAAAACATAGCTTTAAGCGAAATAATTATCGTAAAACTAACAAGATTAAACACAAATAATAATTGGGCAATTAGGTCCCATCAAATACCCCCAACCTAAACCTTGCTAGTCCTCGAGCAAGCATATAAAATAAAAGTATAGGATTCAGCTTAAACCTTTCTAAATCTTGAGAGAATATAAAATAGAAGTATAGGATTCGTTGGTTGAAATTTCATAGACCTCAATCTCAATGTCTTAAATGCCAAAGTTATTGCAATCAAGAATCATTCACATGCGACCCAAATAAAGAGACAAATCAAAAGTTTTCACGAGGTTTCTTGCTCAAGCTAACATTTAGTCTACCTAGAGTCAGTCTTACTATCCTGGGATTGGATTATACAACCCTCAACTCATCTTCCCTCTACACTGGCACTAGGAACTAACCAGGGAGCAAACAAAACAAATTAGACTGCTTTTCTCTTTACCCAGGTGCCTGAAAAATAAAAAACATTTTCTTTATGCGCTCTTCTTTTTCTCTCTCTCTCTCTTTTTTTTTTTTTTTTTTTTTGCGGGGCACTAGCTTTCACACTACAATGCAGGGACCCATAACCCGAGTTTAACTCATGGTTGGCCTAACTGATCACATCGCAGGTAGTTCTTTTTACCCCCTTTATAGCATTTTTTTTTTCTTGAAAATAAAAGTAATGTAAACGAGCATATGATTTTCTTTTAAGCTCGCGCTCATTTTTTTTTCTCTTTTCTTCCTTTTCTTTCTATTTCTTTTCTTTTCTCTCTTTTTCTTTTTCTTTGGCATATTTTCTTTCTTTTCTCCTAAGCAGGATATTGCATGCTAATTTGCAGGCATTTGACTCACTAGCTCATCCCTACACCTATCGAGGTGACAACAAGTATATGGATTCTACAATTCGCTCCTAAGCTTTCAAACTAATCCTAGGCATGCTAAGGTTTACTCTTGCAAGAAAAGTACTAGAAAAATTTTTAAAAGGCTCAATTTCTGGGCAAATTGCTTATCATTCAATAAAAGCAATAAAGTTGGCAGGATGACACATCGTTGATTTTCATAATCAGAGAAAAAGCAACCAGATCATCCATACATCAACACTTGATTGGAAATATAATCGCTTCTAATTTATATTGGATTAACTAAAGAATGTCGTTATTGTGCATTAATCCAAGTATAAATTATACACTATCAAGTAATACTTGGAGTATTCCAGGGTCGAATCCACAGGAAAGGGGCGAGTAGTAAAAGTGTCTTTATTTAAATCCTATCCTAATGCGATGGTGCTGAGAGTTTTTAAAGAAGTTGAGATGCGGTATGAACATGCGATGATATAAAACATAAACTAATGCATTAGGGGAAAAACAATGGGCGATGAGCTATCAAGACTTTCACCACAGCAACCACATGCGACAGATAAGATATTAATGTAGCGCATAACAATGAATCGACAGAATATTGATGCCCAAGCGAGAAATAAACATGTGATTACCTTTCGGTATTACACATGCGATGAACTAAGAATATTCCTATTGCTTAATTCATGCGTTTAATCAGTTCTCTATATGCTTGCAAGCGGTTGAATTATCCCTAAAGCAACCCAAACACATCCATGAAATATCCTAAGCGGCTGAGCTATTCCTAACACAACCAGACTACATGTAATGCATTATCTTGCTCTACTTAGATATTTCCACATGCGTTAGCCTTCCGGGATTTATCATGCTACTACCTCTATCGGTTGATCAGACGAATATCAGTAATGAAAGAATTATCACATCTAAGTAGAAAACATCAATATCATTGATTCATTGTATTGCATACAAAAATAATGTTAATGCCTCATGGGTGCCTAGGCTAAGCCTTGATAAAAAGAAATTAGTTCATGCTACAAAATAAAAGCATACAATAAAACATAAAAATCTAAGAATGCCTTGGATCCTTGGATCCTAGGATGAATTTTCTCCTTTCACCTCCCCTCTATTTATAATCTTCTCTTTACTTGGAGCCAAAGAGGAATACTTGGAGCCAAAGAGATAATACTTGGAGCCAAAGAATTAAACTTGGAGCCAAAGGATCATCGTTTGGATGGAAACTTGCTCCCTACTCAACACAAACTTGCTCCCCACTCGATATCAATGCTCTAGCTCATCATGCTCCAAGCTTGTAACTCATCAAGCTCTAGCGTGTCATGCTCCAAGCGCATCATGCTCTAGCGCATAAGCTTCCATGCGCCATACTTCTAGCTCATAATTGACCAAGCTTTTCCTGATGCAACAATAAATTAGAATTAGTGCAGTTTTGTATGAATTTTAAAGTTAATAATCAATATGAGCACATTAATACAAATAAATCAATATTACTGCATCTAGCATCTAAATTAGTTAAAACTTGGGTATTTTCACTCTCTTGAGGCTCACAGTAAGCTTAAATTAGGCACCTAATAACTTGATATGTTCAAGTTATCAACACTCAATCATTTAAAATCTACTTAAAAACAGGACCATTGCTCAAATGCATGGCCTCAATCCAGAAAACATAGAGTGTTAAAATAAAATCATGCATAATAGACATAGTCTGACGCTCGGGTGCATCAAGACTCAACCAAAACAGGCATGCAGGACCACTTTCACCCCCAACCTAGAATCATGCATCCCTTTTTAATGAATCTAATCAAGAAAAAGCAAAAGGGACAAAAAGTAAGGGAATAGAAATTCTCCCTGATTTTAGACTCAATGGTTGGAAGGGAATGATTTACCATGACTTGAAATGTAGCAGCTTGCTGAAATAGGGTCACAAACTCCTAAAGACAAGAAAGGAAAACAAGCATAAAAAAAAACTAACAAGAAGGAAACAACTAGAAAATAAAGAGAAGGAATATAAATAATTTGAAAACTGGGCTGCCTCCTAGGAGCGTAAATATTTAACGTCGATTGCTCGACGGGATTTCCAGTCTTCAACCGAAATCCACTTCTTTGATCCACAGAGGATCTTTCTTCTTTTTCTTTATCAGCTCCTGCACAGGAAAACTCAACTTGCACACAGAGTGCACGGCGTAAGAAAATTTAAACAGTATATCCTCATCCGCCCAATTAAAGCTAATTCTAAGCACCCTAACCTTAACTTGGTCAGCCACTTGATTATCTAGGCTTAAATCATGCTCTAAAGAAGTAGGGACATCAAGCGTAAAGGAGTTAGGTGCGTGATAGTTAGAGTTTTGCTTAGCATTCTTAACCTTTAACTCTCCTAACATGCTTGATGCGCTAATTAAATTAGACCTAGAATTAAAGGAAAAATTAAGTTCAGGCTTATTGACCTTGATGGGATCATCTTCTTTCTTACCTTCCTACTGCTCTGAGATTTGGCTCTCTAGCTCATTGGGGGAGTTGGCACGAAATCTAGTGACTTCCGCCATCTTTGCAATAATCTCCCACGCCTTACCGGGTGTTGTGGCAAGCACATCACCTCCACTAGATGAGTCAAGCATTCTTCTACCGTTAGGTGTTAGCCCTTCGTAGAAGCTTTCTATCAAGGACTCCTCCGAGAGTGGGGTGTGGTGTTTCATGAGGTAAAGATTGAAACGACTCACGAACTCGTGGAAAACCTCTTCAGGTGCTTGTGCAGCGTTGATTATTCTTCCGGTGGTTTTTATCAGCAGCGCAATGGGGTGGTACTTCTTCAGGAAACTTCTCCTCATCTCACTCCAAGAAGATACCGACCTTGGAGGCAGAGAGAAGAACCACCTCTTAGCTTCTCCTCGCAGTGAGTACGGAAACACCCTTAACTTGAATTGGTCTTCAGATACCTCCAGGGGTTTCTTTTCGAAACAACTTGAGAAGAACTCGGATACATGAAAGTAGGCACCTTTTCCTGGCTCACCAAAAAAGGAAGGAACTAAGAAAATAAATTCAGATAGGGAGACATAATTACCTTCTTCGTGATTTATGCAACAGGGGGGTAGTGGATAATTGGGAGCTGAAAAATTGTTCTGCACTGCTCTCTCGGCTTTATCTATCCAAGCGGATATTAAACCGAGAGCTTGCTAGATATCCATGAAGCTCGATGTTTTCCCTTGTCCTTGGTAGAGAGGAGTTTGCTCTTGTAATAATTGGTCACAGGATCTGCAAGAAACAAACTAACACAAGAGATAAGAAAGAGGTGAAAAACACAAAATTAATTAGAAGTAAACACTGTGTTCCCCGACAACGGCGCCAGTTTGGTCAGAGCGGTGCTAGCTTGTTTATAGACAACCTGGGTCAAAGTGAATCTGCATTCACAGACTCAGGTGAGTCCGTGCCACAGGGCTCACCTCAAAAAAAATTTATAGTCTATGGACACCAAGCTACCTTGCAGTAGTAGTGGTCAGGGTCGATCACAGGGAACAACTGGTTCACTCCTAATCTCTTTTGTGTTGTGGGGTGGCAAACAAAAGGGGGTTTGAGACAGATGGTGAAAATTTTGGGCGAAGGATGGACATAAGAAGGTAAACTGACAGAAAGTCAGCGGATAAGAAGATAAACTGACAGAAAATTTAAATGACAGAAAAGTAACTCATGGAAAAGTAAATAGGAGGGTTGGTCAAACTCACCTTGCCGCTCGTTGAAGTTGAAGACACTCGAGTTCAGTACATTCACTTTTTACTCATTGATTAGTAGATAATGATTTATATGTATGTTGTCTATAGGTACTCTAAATCAATTGACTCGATCCCAACGTCCATCGATTCAATTACTAATCACTAATTAATTAACCCCAATGACCCCGTTAAAATCAATTAATCAAGCGATTGCATTAAGAACTAGATACCTCTAGAGTGCTAACCCACCGGACCCGCTGAGCTAACATGCAATTGATCAATAAACTAACCTGGCCACAGTCAATACATCAATCAATCGTTGCTCTAGACTAGAACACTCATAATCAACTAGAGAGATATCTAATTTATCACAAGTATAGATTTAGACTCCTAGATCTATTGTGTCAGCAAGAAAGTCAGAGTCTGCTCTTGGGACCCGTGCTCACGAATCAATCTAACGCTAACTATTGAATTAACTATCCATTAGCTAAGTGTAAATCAATTCTTTAGCAGATTATTAACATAATAGCTGCGAGTTAGGGTGTCAATCTAACCTACTGCGTATGGTAATTATAAAAGCGGGAATCTAAAATCACAAACAACCAATAAATCATGCATAAAGTTCAAGAATCTCGTGATAAACAATGAATCAGTTCAGATTGCTCATGAATCTCATAAAAGTACAAATGTACTTACAATCCCGAGGATCCAACCACAACGAACGGTGCTTAGACGGCCATAGACAAGCCTAATCTAAGCCCAAGGCTCGAGAAACCAACCTAATCTACCTAGAACATGTAAAATACAAGAGAAAAGTGGAGAGATTTTACCCTAAACCGAGAAAGAACGGTTGCTAAACACTTCAATCCGCGTTCCCTCTTTCTCCCCGCTCTGTTGCAGCCCTAAAACAGAAGCTGGTGTTTAAATAAACGTCCTTGCGAGGGCGTCTCGACGCCGACGCTAATTTTTTGCACCTTCAATTCCGAGGCGTCGAGACGCCTGAGGATTGCGTCGAGACGCCATCTCTCGGTCCTCAAGAATTGGCTGCTTCGAAACTTGATCCGTTTGGTGCTGATTTCGAGGCCCGAGCACTCCACTAAGGTCTTTTCATCGCCTTGGCATCCCGTGGACTTCAAGATGGATCAAAACTGCGCTAAAATCCTCAAATTAACACCAAAATTGAATATGGGCTCCGTTGAAGCACTTGATACTCAATTCCTACAAAACATAACTTTAAGCGAAATAATTATCATAAAACTAACAAGATTAAGCACAATAATCATGGGCAATTAGGTCCCATCAGGCTGCTTCAATTCTTGATCCTTTTGACGTTTTTTTCGAGTCTTGAGTGTTTCACTTTGGTCTTTTCACCGCTTCGACATCCTGTGGACTTCAAGGTGGATCAAAACCACGTTAATTTCTACGAATTAACGTCAATTTGGAATATCGTCTCCAGAGAAGCTCTAACACCAAACACCTACAAAATAATACAATTAAGCATAATAATTAACATAAAACTAGCAAGATTAAGGACAAATATATAAGGCCAAATTGGTCCTATCATCGACCTACAGATCATGGGCTCCAACAATTCGAGGTTTAACCGGTCAAACTGCTTTAACCTAGTTAACCAACATTCGTTAACTACCGGGTCACTCCACTATAGCCTAATAGTTGAACTCCCCTCACTGTAGATATATTTCCATCCACTTGATATAACCATGATAAGTAAGTCAACCCTTCACATGTCGTTCGTAACTATAGCTAGGTCAAAAGTTCGTTTTACCCCTATAACACTTCTCGATTCCTTAAGTCCACTGGTCCTCTAATGAACAATTTGTTTATGGTCCTACCACTAAATAGAGTCCTTCTCGGGCTAATGAGAGGGTGGGGCCCCTTGTTCAAGCCTCGGAGCCAGCACTTAAGGGAACAACCTTTCTACTATCCCTGATTCGGGTAGGAGTGAATTCCATCTTGCAATACTATGTCCCCAGCTATTCATCCAGCCTTATCCCCAAAATGGTAGGTTTATTGAGCAGTGCTGTTTGGCCACTCTCACCCATGCAGATCAAAGGATAATCCTGAACAAACAGGAGTTCATAGTAAGCTCAGAATTAAGATCGAGTTACCTAAGTCATCGCATGAAATAGTTAGTCTTAACAGTACAACGTTATAAAGTAAGAGTAACTTGTTTCTTGGTCCAGTCTTGTGTAAACTTCTTTTACACAGAATGCCCCTACTCGCATGTCTCTACATGAACGATCCAGGATCACGCCGTTTTCCTTATTCGAAAAATAGGTCGCATCCATAGTGTTACCATGATAAGGTATCAGCCTTATCCCTATACTATAGACCATTTAGGTTATATACTAGAACTTGATCCCTGTCCATATTTACAATATAGTTCGAGTATTTCATATTATAACCAAGGATGTTTATCTATTGGATTTAAAGTATATAAACAAACAATTCACTGAATAACATCTTTATTACAAAAGGATTACAAACTATGAGTTTTAGGACATAAAACCCAACAATTTTAAGTATGTCATTGGTGTATTAGTCTTATATCAGTACTCACTATAATATTAGTGTATCAATAGTTTATCATTAAGATGATACATTTACTAACCTGAGCATAGCTTAACTAGCATAAGACATGCACATTCGACCAAGAGGTTAGAAATTTGAATCCCTGATTGGTCAAGTTTGTCAAATACTCGAGACCAAATAAATTTATGAACTCCGACACCAAGCTACTTTGCAGTAGTAGTGGCTAGGTCATCCACTGGGAAGGGAGTTCTCTTTATGAAATTGGTTTTTATGTGGAAACACAGGGAGTTGAGATGAAAACGGTTTTGTCACAGAATATAAATAAAAAGACAGGAATGGTAAAAATTGTCGGAATAGAAACAAACATGGAAGAGAAGAAAATTTGGTTGAAAACAGATAACAAAGGCGATCACTTGATTGAGATTTTCCTATTAGACAACTTGTTACTTGGCTTCCTAGTTTGCTCTAAATATTAATCTCATGAAATTTAATTTGAGCCTGATGGTACTGCTTCTTGGTTACTCGGAGGACCCTCCTAACTAACCTATTTCTAACCAAATATTTAACTCTAACCACACGATTAAGCTACTTGGCTAATTAAGAATACATCCACTACCCCTCATGCATAACCCGATGATCATCTAAGCTATTTCTAATTAGTTTAACATAAACAATCTGAGACCTCGAAATTGCTTACCTAAATTAATTGCATTACGTACAAGAATCCTGAATTGATCAAATGATTACTTCAAATTAAAATTCAAGCTTAATCACAACAACTTTTTCATGCATCTTAGGCCTATCAAGAATCTACACTAAAAACCACGCGATAAAATAACGTTGTTTTTGCTTCAACCTGGTGGCTATCTAAAATAAGGGATAGAATGCATTCAACTTAATCCTAAGGTTCTGTTTGGTGCAAGGTTTTGGAGATGGGAATGGACAAGGATTTCTGATACCCTTGTTTGTTCCAAGATTTTTGTGGTAGGCCCTGGGAATAAAGCATTCCCAAGCATCATTTATGCCCATGGGCAAGGGCTTTCAATGCTGTTGCAAAAGCATGAGTTTTCTATTTGCCCATCTCTTCTTTTTTATTTTAATATGCAATTTTATTTTGAATATAGTTAATTAATTAACTAATGGATACTAAATTAAAAAATAATAAAATAAGTAATTTAATTAGACTAAATTAAATAATAATTTGTCAAGACTTTCAAGTTTTTTTTTAAACAAATACTTAGTCCAAGTTTATTAAATGGATGCAATTACATATTCACTAAAATTATAATTAATTAGCTAACATTATCGAAAATATTTTTAATTATTGAATTAAATTTATTTAAATGAATTTAGTATAAAAATTAATTTTTCAATAATTATAATTAATTACTTATTGATTATTTATAATCAATTAATTATTTTTTTGGATTTCTTTATAATAAATAAATAATCATATTTTTATTAAAATATTTATCTAATTAATTTTTATGGATACAAATATATTAAATTATTGTAGTTAAGGATATTAATTAATAAATAATTAAATAATTTTAATTTGTTAAATTAACATAGTTTATCCAATTAAAATTATTTTATCGTTATTAACTCATTAATTTTATTAATACTTTGAATTAATTTTGACTATTTTATTGATTATTTTATTAAAATTACATAAAGTTTACATGATTAATTCTAAAATATAAATACATACATAATTGGTTCTCATAAAATCATGATGACATTCCCATGCACAATCAAACACAGTTATCTTTGATTCCCAACAATCTTATTCCCAGACATAGAATTCCTAGGCATCCTTTATTCCCAGGCATCTATAAAACTTTAAACCAAACGACCCCTAAGAGGCGTCAATTCAAAGGAAATACATGAAACACATTGGTTTAAACAAGAAAACATAAAAAGCATCAATTAAAATCCATGAAATTTAGAATAACATCCAACAAACTCAACCAAGAAAACAAAGGATCTAACAGTCATCCAATCCAACGATACGAAGCATTTGGTTACTCATAATGCGAAAATATAACAAGATCAAATCAAGAAAACTCATGTAAATCAACCTAGAAACCTAAGGGAATTGAAAAGAAACAAGAAATACAAGCAAAAATTTGAGAACTATCGGAAATCTGACCTAACGTCGAATAAAAAAACAAGGGTTTTATTTATACATCCGTCGGAGCATCGAGATGCTATTAGTAGAGTGTCTCAACGCTCTGCTTTTGTCCGTGTGTTTTTCATAAAATTTGAAGTAGCGTCTCGACGCTATGAGCATTCCAGTGAAATTTAGCTTCACCTAACGTTTGAGATGCTACTGTGGCAGCGTTTCGACGCTAGGCTCTCGGGATTCTTCACCTGGGACTGATTATTTTGACTTCTTGGCACCAGTTCTTGTCTGGTAATGCACTCGACTTTTTTCACCTCCTCTTCATTCGTGGACTTCAAGATGGCTTAAAAACTCTTCAAATTCCCTGAATTAGTGCCAATTTGTACAATCCGCTCCCGAAGCCTCTAATGCTCGAACACCTATAAAACGAACAATAAAACCATAAAAAAGAGTCTAACAAGCCTAGATTAAGGGTAATAAAATAGCACGAATTAGGTGCTATCAATCCTCGCCACATATTGTCCAAAAAAAGTTAATATACCCAATTCTTCATTAACAAAGCATATCAAAGATATTTAAACTAATGAAAGCTCATGTGCATACTTTATGAATACAGTATATTATATTCACAAATATACATTTAATATAATACATATTTAGTATATCAGTTAACATGTATATACCAAATTTAAAGTGGATCAGTTGACTAATATACCAAATATCGAATATATCAATTGCACTAAATAAATAAATAATATACCTCATAGACAGTATATCAATAACACCATTGATATACTTCTTAGCTGTAACGACGTCTCTCGTTCCGACCCTAAGTGTCATTTCACCTTCCTCGAGCTGCTGGAAGGAAATATTTCCCTGTAAAGAAGAACAAACATTATTAGTGGCTCCCGAATCAAGTATCCAGGCAAACTGATCATGTTCCATTAGACATGTTTCCAAAACAAGTAAATCAAATTTACTTTCTTTTTCCTTCTTCTTCTCAGGGAGGTACTTAGGACAATTTCTCTTCCAGTGTCCATCTACATTGCAGTGGAAACACTTGTCCTTGTCGGCCACCTTGGCCTTTCCCTTACCTTGAACAGTAGTAGCAGGAGCCTTCCCCTTTCCTCCCTTCTTCTTCTGGATCTTCTTGGAATCAGAAGATTGAGGTACAAACTTAGTCCCAGAGGATGAACCCTTTTGGAACTTCCTGGAATGGGCAATCAACAAATTCCATTATCTTTTACTAATTTAAACATTATAATTATTTAATTTAATATCTAATATCAAATTAAACAAGCACACCAATCCCGACCTCTCTCAAAACTGAGCGGTTGAATATGAATCCCTATTCAAATTCAAATCGAAATATGTATTCAATACATATTTACAATATTCAAATCTTATTTAAATATTACCAACTCTCCTGATAGTTTAATCTGTAATTAAACTTTAACACGTTAAGTATAGCATATATAATTAATGCTTACTCCCTAAATTGAATTTGAACGTTTCAAACTCTTTCATCACACTATTCTAAGGTTTTAGTCTGTATGAGCTTGCAGGGGGACCTAATGGACCTACAGATCATGGGCTCCAACATCCGAGATTAACTAGTTAAACTCATTAACCTAGTTTAATCAACATTCGTTAACTATCGGAACACTCCACTATAGCCCGATAGTTGCACTCCTCTTACTGTAGATATATTTATGTCCATCCGATATAATCATGCTTAGCAAGTCGACCCTTCACCGGTTGTTCATAACTACAGCTAGGTCAAATGTTCGTTTTACCCCTAAAGTTACATCTAGTTCCTTAAGTCCCACTGATCATCTAATGAACAATTGGTTTGTGGTCTAACTAACAAATCAAGTCCCTCTCGGGCCAATGAGAGGGCAAGATCCTTTTGTTCAAGCCTCAGAGTCAGCACTTAAGGGAACAACCTCTCTTTTATCCCTGAATCGGGTAGGAGTGAATTTCATCTTGTAAGACTATGCCCCAGCTATCTACTTGGTCTTATCCCCAAAATGGTAGGCTTATTTAGTCGGCGATGATGAGCCACTCTCACCCATGAAAATCAAAGGATAATCCCGAATAAATAGGAGTTCATAGTTAGCTCAGGATTAAGATCGAGTTACCTAAGTCATCGCACTAAATAAGTCAGTTTCATCAGTAAACGACGTTATAAAGTGAAAGTGACTTATGTCTCAGTCCTGGTCTTATGAAAACTCATTGCATAGGACGCTCCCACTCGCATGTCTCTATATGAACGATTTAGGATCACATCGTCTGTCTTATATACAAAGTGGGTCGCGTCTCATAGTGTCCCAGGGATAAGGTACCCAGCCTCATTCCTATACTATAGACCGTTTTGCCTATTACTCGAGCCTGATCCACTTATATGTTTCCACATAATAGCTCAATTTTACATATTATATAGCCATGGATCTTAGTTTATTGGATTTGGGTTGTTTAACGTGCAATTCACTTATTTAACAATTTAAGTGAACAAACCTCGATAACGACTTTATCGAACAAAGTATATTATTTGTTTCATTCATTATCTATGAGTTTTAGGGCACCAACCCCAACAATAACTTGATGAATTTTTGTGATTGAAGACAAAAGATAATACAAGCAAGTAAATTAAAGCGATTAAAGATATATGAGATAAGTGGGGAATTCAAATAAGCATCAACCAAAAGCATTAAATTGCGCCCACCTTTGCGCTAGCAACTCACTTAGGTACTGCACACAGCTGGAGAATACTATCTATAGTGCCCATCATGGTGCAGACAGATTGCTCCAGTTTGCGCCCGCAAATACCCTGACATCTAGATTGTGAGTTAAGTCCTACTCCTATTCAGTTCCGTTGTAGGTGCCTTTAGAAGACTAAGTCAATTAGACATCTATTTCTAAGGCTAAACTTAAATAATTATTGCACACGACTCCCAAAACTCTAGTGGTTCCAATCCTATTTCTAGGATGCAAGAAAACAAAGTCTTATTTTTATGATCTTTTCCACTATTGTTTTTGCGAACCCATGCATTCAACTCCAACCTTTCGACCACCAGCTGAACACAAACTATGCTAACTTAAGTGATTAGTTTAAGCTAACAATGAAACTTAAACTTTCCGCAAAAACAAACAATGCTAAGAGAGAGCAAGGTTGCCTTTGCATCGATGGGGCTTTCTTCTACTCAAGATATCCACATATTTGAACCCCCGAGAAGAAGCTTAGCTCATTGAGGAAATTAAAATGCAAGACATAAAGTAAAAAGAACAAAAAGTAAAGGAATAACTTGAATTCATATTAATAATTGAAAAGAGTACACAAAGTAAAAAACTTACAACAAAAAATTAAATCAAACAGAAAGTAAACAACTTACAAAAAATGATAAACAAAAAGTAAGACTCAAGACTCAACTAAAGGTTTTTTCCCCTCTTTATCTAACTTGCTCTTAACCTTTTTCAAGGGGAGACAAGTTTTTCTCTTCTTCTTCTTTCGAATGGAAGAGCCGGCAAAGGCTGGAAGAAGTGGAACTCGGAGTGGTTACATGATGAGAAGAAAGAAAAACAAGAAAACTATCCTAAGGACGAAAATCAAGCTCTCTTCACTATTTTCACCTTGGATGGTAAGGTTGGCTGTTGAGATCAGTGTGAGAGGACCTTTGAAGGTAAAAATCCATGATCCTAGGAGATTTAATACGAGATTTGGGATTTTCGGATGATTTTGTGAAGATCCCGCGAATCTCGGAATTTTGTCGGAAAGCCCAATTGCGGCCGCAAATTCGGACGCAAATCTTCAATGCACTGCCTTGACAATTCTGTCTTCAGTTGGGGTTGTTTTCCTTATCAGTTTGCGGGCGCAATCAAATGCAATATCCACATTCTCAAGACCAAATGTGGACGCAAATCTTCAACTTCAACTCTTTGCTCTGCTAACTCTTTATCACCATTTGTGGGCGCATTTACACCGCAAATTGCCCTCTGCACGAAAACATTTAACTTGGATAAATTCTTACAAAAGTAATCTCTTTTTGGACATTTTAAGTATAAATTCTATATTTCTAAGATTTCCAACATGATTCTAAGACTTTTGCTAAATTGACTCTAAAAGATATAATCTTAAGCAGAAAGTCCTTGCTTTCCTAGCAATAACCTAAGCTTTTAAGGCTAAATAATGCTCATAAATGGTATCAGCTTAATGTTAGGTCCAGTTGATAATTTCACCCTCAACAAGTGTTAGTTTTAAAAATTCAAAAACTAGTCAGAAACTACATTTGGATACTAAGGAACCAACGTGTGTGTTATTTTGAACAACTATCTCTTGAACTTCTATGACTATTCTTAAAATGCAATTATAAATGATTTATTAATAAAAGCACTAGAAGTATGGTTAATCTTTTAAGAAATAGAAATTCATTAAATTACAATAATGGTTAAAGTATAAAAATGAAAAATGTATTTTTCAAAGTAAAAAAAATAGGGAAATTGTAATGGGTGACTAAATTCTAATGCTTAATTGTAGATATAGCAAGTTTTATAAAAAAATTGGAAATATAGCAAAATTTTTAATCATTTTTTTAAATTTCCGTTTTGCCCCTGTTTTGATTTCTATCAGTGATAGATTTCTATCACTGATAGAATCTATCACTAATAAAAATCTATCGTTGATAGAAATCCAGTGATAGATTTCTATCACTGATAGAAATTTATCGCTAATAGAAATCAATAGTGTATTTGATCACGTGATAATTTTTTACATATCTTTTGTTTTTTGTTTTTTTTTTTTTGTTTTTTTTTTTTTTTGTTTTGGTGAGGTTTCCCCTTTTTTAAATTTCAACTTTCGCTTTGTGTTTTTCTTTTCTTCCAGTTCAATTTTCATGTTGTTTTGCTTCGACATCTATAAAAACAAAATCAAAACAAAATCAGTGACATGAGTTTTAGAAACAAAAATAATAGTTTTCTATCAGTGATATGTTTATATCACGGATAGAAACCTATCACTTATAGATTTCTATCAGTGATAGAAGATTTTTATCACGAAAAGAAATCTATCATTGATAGGTCTATCAGTGGTAGAATTCTTCTATCACTAATAGAAATCTATCAGTAACAGAAAATCTTCTATCACTGATAGAAATCTATCAGTGACAGAAAACCTTCTATCACTAATAGAAAGCAATAGCAATTTCCAAACAAAATGCAGAAATCTTCTATCGATTCTATTAATGATAGAAAGATAAAAATCTTTCAGTTTTTATCACCGATAGAAATCTATATTTCTATTACTGATAGGAATCTATTAGTGATAGATTCAATCACTATAGAAACCTATTGTGATACTCTTATATTTTTCAAATAATATTTTTATGTTTTTTTATTTTTATTTTTCAGGTTGATCCTATTAGAATGTACAATACAAAGTAATTGACGGATATAACTATTTCTATCGCTGATAGAAACCTTTAGATCGGTATTGTTGGTGTAGACAATGCAAGAGAATCTAAAGGATGTGAACCGAAATCTCTAAAATTTAATTGATTATTATTAAAAGATAATTAGAATATAAGGTAAATTAGTGAGTTGAATCTATCGGTGATAGAAATCTATGATATGTTACTACAAATGATAGAAATGTGATAGAAAGTTAGATTTCTATCGCTGATAGAAAACTATTTAGAGATACGTTTCTATCAGTGATATAATTCTATCACTGATAGATTCTATCAGTGATAGGAAGGGTACTTTAGTAATTTAGACCAATATTTTACCATTTTTGCAATTCTTCTTATGGGGTACCTGTTTTGCTAATATTTTGGTCAATTTTATTATATATGCAACTGATCCAAAAAAATATACACACATAATTTAGAGAGGCAGCCACCATAATAAGCATAAATAATTGGCTTATACCTTTTATCAAGTGATCAAAGTTTGAATCATGGTTCCCAAATTTTGTTGAACTTAAAAGGAATAATAATAATAATAATAATAATAATAATAATAATAATAATAATAATAATAATAATAATAAGACTAAATTATAAAAAATACCCCTGAACTAAGGGGTTTGTTTCAAAAATGCCCCTGAACTTTGAAAAGTTTCAAAAATACCCCTGAACTTTGAAAAATGTTTCAAAAATATCCTTGCCGTTAATTTTTGGATGGAAACCGTTAGAATTTACGGTGAGAGAAGGAAAAAAGAAGAAACATTTTTCAATAAAGAGTATTTTTTTTATTTTTTTAAAGTTCAAAGATATTTTTTAAACTGAAACTTTAACGGTTTTCATCCAAAAATTAACGACAAGGTATTTTTGAAACATTTTTCAAAGTTTAGGGGTATTTTTGAAACTTTTCAAAATTCAGGGGCATTTTTGAAACAAACCCCATAGTTCAGGGGTATTTTTTATAATTTAGCCTAATAAACTACAGAACCACCATCTCTCAAAAGAGTAAACTGCCGAGTACTAAATAGAGGGGCAACTTAGTCTTTACGTATGAATGGGCAATCTGTTTGAATTGTCAAATATTGTATTTAAAAATAAATAAATAAATAAAAAATAAAAAGTGGGGGAGGAATAAAACAAAATTAAAATTTGATTTATAAGTATTGGTTGAATTAAAAGAATTTAAAAACCCTACTAAACCAAGGATTATTGTAATTGAAAATTGAGAATTAGAGATCGGTTTGCCGTTTTGTTAAAAAATTTCTCTCTTCCGGTATACGAGAGTGGGGAAGGTTATTCCCGATTTCCTTCCCAACGCCCTGCCGATTTCTGATTTGGGGATTTAAGCCTTTCTGTTTGAATTCTCACCAAATCTATGGTTTTCTCTTTCCATCTCTGAATCCCTTCCTCCTTCCTTCCCTCCTTCTCAATGGAATTCACCATCTCCGATGATTTGTTGGGTACTTTTGTCCCGATTTTCGTTTATTGGTTTTATTCTGGGATATACCTGCTTCTCGGTTTCTTCGAGAATTATCGATTGCACTCCAAGAAAGACGAGGATGAGAAGAACTTGGTTTCAAAATCCACTGTGGTTCGAGGCGTTCTCTTTCAACAATTCATTCAGGCTATCGTCGCCATCATCCTCTTTAAGGTTACCTTCTTCTTTTCTTTAATTTCTTTCCCACTATTGCAATTCACAATCGTCTTCGCTGTCAGCCTTTTGTAATTTAGTTTATAGTTTATTTCTGATCCTAATTATTGGTGGAGCCTGCCCTAGAAAATTCCAACTGGCATTGTATTTTGCTCATAGACTGGGGTAAAACTTTGATATGATCTTCCTGAAATTTCCTTAGTTTAGCTACTGAGGTTGTAGGTTTTGTTGTTTGTGTTTTGAGTTTTGATAAAATCAAAGTATAACTCCTCTTCTCTTTATATATGTTAAGAGCACGCCAGACCACTGATGCAGGGCTGAAGCCATGACAACAATTTACCAATTAGCAAATTTCGTTTTTATATAATTATAAATATTGTATATTTGAAGCAAGATTTGTTGCTAATACTGGCAGAGTGAAAATTATATTTTGTTACTCTAATTTGCATTGATGAAGCAAAATTCTGAAAATTTCGCATCAAAATAATTCAGTAGGCAATTGGAAAATTTTAATTTGATTAAGGAATACGAGGAGTTAACGATTGAAGTTAAGAAGTTGGAAGGAAAAATCTTGCAGTTTTTGGCCATCTGCAGTAAAGTTATATTAATTGGTGTTAGGCTGTTAGCTTTTGAGTGTAAGCGTTTTCTATATTAGAAACTACAAGAATAGGGAGGGCCATGAGGAAAGAATTTTGATGAATAATTTACTTCAATTATATGAACGATAGATATGAATAAAAGTTTATGCTAATAGCCAAGTTTCTTTCTCTGTTAAATTCCCTTTGAGATGATTATTTGGACTACAAAGTAATTGGGTCAAGAAAACACCGTATTTCTCTTTTGTATGAAAATTAAATTGCACTTCCATCAACTATAATTTGATTCTTTTGGATTTGTCAATTTCTTTTAGGTTATATATTTATTTGCAAGTTTTCGTCACATTTGAATCCTTGAGTGTCAGAATTTGTTTTATCGTCTTTAAAGTTTGAGTTTATTTATAATTTTTAATATAAAAAAAAAAAAAACTCAAAAGTTATGGGATAGTACCAATTCCCTTCTGTGGTCTGCAATGGCAGGAAGTCACCAACTCATAGCAGCAAAAGAACTTGGACTTGCATATAATTTTGTCTTGTGTGTTGCATATATTTGCTACAATGTTGTTGCTGTTGCTTAAGCCATCTAGTTACTTTGAAGTTCATGCTAAATGGGATGTAGAAGGGTAGTTATTCACTCTTGATGTTCATGTGAAAAATAATAGACTGGACTTTAATATCATTAAAATCAACCTCCCGTTAAATGAATTATGTGGGTTTGATCAAGCGGTTAAAGTGGCAAGTCCTGGGCTTAAATGTTTGGAGCTTATGAGCTCGAACGAAGATGCCACCTATTCATGATATCCTTCAAAATTCTGGATTCATAATATTGTAGAGTTATGGCAGTTGTGTTGTGAGATTATTCGTGATGCATGTATACACTCCCAATTCTGGAAAGAAAAATGGAATCGATGTTAGATTCTGGCATTACTCATTGTTATCATGTGGTGTGCCTGCACTACACTTACGACCTAGTTTGTCTCCGAATTTATAATTGCATCTTGTTATGTACAGGTGACTGGAAATGATGATGGGAGTAGTGCGGTTCCAAAATCCTGGCCAATGGTTGTTTTTCAGTTTTTAACCGCAATGTTCGTTTTGGACACTTGGCAGTACTTTGCTCACAGATCAATGCATCATAACAAGTTTCTGTACAGACACATTCATTCTCAGCACCATAGGCTTGTTGTTCCATATGCATTTGGGGCTTTGTATAATCACCCTGTGGAAGGTCTACTGCTTGACACGGTTGGTGGGGCTTTGTCGTTTCTAGTATCTGGTATGACTCCCAGAGTCTCCATCTTCTTCTTTTCCTTTGCCACTATTAAGACAGTAGACGATCACTGTGGACTATGGTTGCCTGGTAACCTCTTCCACGTCTTGTTTCGCAACAATACTGCATATCACGACGTCCACCATCAGCTATATGGCAGCAAGTTTAACTTCTCACAGCCCTTCTTTGTTACATGGGATAGAATACTTGGCACCTATATGCCCTACTCCTTGGAGAAGAGAGCAGGCGGCGGCTTTGAAGCACGGCCTAAGATTGAATAAATACTGTAAGCAGCAATCAGTTGCTTATATTATATTATTTGTATCCCACAACAATATAATTTGTATATTACTCCTATTGTTGCTCTTTTTATACTTTTTTTCTTCCCTTTTCCCTTTATTTTCCTAACATAGATTTGAAACATGAGTTGAGATGAGCTAGGTTGTGTTTTGATATATATTTTTTAAAATTTTCTTCGGCTTTCATTATAGTCAGTCATTGTGATGACTTTTCAAGAGTTGCTCCAATCCAATTGATATCTTATTGTCTTTGTTAGAAAGGTCGTCACTTTCAATCAGGCATCACAAATTGAACGAAGGGACCGCGTTTCGTTTGGTTGATGGGTTGTTGATGTATCGGAACCAAGCAAATATAATGGAACTTTTTTAAAAATATAATTTCTGACTTTCTTTGCTAAACCAAATGCTCTGGTCTAACAATATTAAACACATGTTTGGCAATAGTCGGTAAGTGAGATTTTGATTTAAAATTGACTATTATGTCATATTGAAAGAAATCTCCTCTATTTCACCTTATTTTGTCCTAAATCTTGAGAAAAGATTGTTTTTCTTTGTAATGTTTGTCCATCTCGAATTTTCTCTTTCTAGAGTTTTTATAAGGTCTATCTCTAACTTTATTTTCTTTATAAAATTTTTATTCATTTTCCTCCTGCAATGGTTTTTAACCCTCTCTAACTTTTTTTCTCTAAATTTTTTCCTCTTTCTAAATATTTTATCTCTCTATAATTTCTTTTCAACTTTTTTTTTCTAGTTTTTTTTTTTATTTTATTTTTTTGATTTACCTTTTTATCTAACTTTTTCTCTTTTAACTTTTTATTTCTAACACTCTCAACTTTGTGACAATTTTATATAACTCTCTAACTCTATTTATCTATTTTCAATTTTCGCTCTCTCTATTAAATATTTCTCTAAATTATTTTTCCCTCAAACCTTTTATCCCTCTCTAATCCCTCGTGAACAGGAGTCGATAATCCACTCAGGATTCATACTAAGTTTCCTAGGACATCCTAGTGAAATAGAAACCTAACTAGTTAACAGTGTTATAGCTAGCGGTTACTATTTTGCTGTCTAGTCTTATGCAAACTCATTGCATAGGATACCCCCACTCGCATGTCCCCTACACGAACGCGTTAGATCATTGCATTTGTATCAAATACAAAGTGAGTCGTATCCATAGTGTCACTAGGATAAGGTAGGTACCCAGCATTATCCCTATACTATAGACCCTTTAGGTTGTCTCTTGAAACAGTGATCCCTGTATGATACAATTCAAGACTCATCCCACAACCTAGGATGTTCAGTTTATTGGATTAGGGTTATTTAGGCAAGATGTACATAATATAGACAATAACTTTTTATTAAAAAAAAACATCAAACAATACTTTATTTATGTTCGGTCAATTGTTTTATTTACTGTCTACGAGTTTTAGGGTATAAAACCCAACATGTCTCCCCTTGAAAAAGGTTAAGAGCAAGCTAGATAAAGAGGGGAAGATCCTTAGTCGAGTCTTGCATTTTACTTTTTGTTTAGTATTTTATTTCAGTTGTTGTATCTTTTATGTTTTTCCTTACTTTTCAGTTTTAAGTTCATTATTCTTGTACGCATTCCATTAAATTAATATGAATTCAATTTATTCTTCTACTTTGTCCACTCTTTACTTTATGTCTTGCATTTTCCTTTCATCAATGAGCTAAGTTTCTTGTCGGGGATTCAAATATGTGGATACCTTGAGTAGAAGAAAACCTCACCTATGCAAAGGCAACCTTGTTTCCTCTTAGCATTGTTTGTTTTTGCTGAAGTATAAGTTTCATTGTTAGCTTAAACCAATCACTTAAATTAGCATAGTTTGTGTTTATCTGGTGGTCGAAAGGTTGGAGTTGAATGCGTGGGTCGCAAAAACAATGGTGGAAAAGATCCTAGAAATAGGACTTTGTTTTCTTGCATCATAGAAATAGGACTGGAACCACTAGAGTTTTAAGAGTCGTGAGCATTAATTATCTAAGTTACAGGTAGGTCTAGTTGGCTTAGTCTTGTAAAGGCACCTACAACAAAGATGAATAGAAGTAGGACTTAACTCACAATCTAGTTGTTAGGGCATTTGCGGGTGCAAACTGGAGAATTCTATCTGCACCATGTCTATGTGGGAAATATAGATATTGTTCTCCAATAGTTTGCAATGCCTGAGAGAGTTGCTAGTGCTAAGGTGGGTGCAATCTAAAGCTTTTGGTTGATGCTATTTGAATTTCCCCGCTTATCTCATGTATCTTTTTCGTTTTCTTTTGCTTGTGTTATTTTAGTTTGTCTTCAAATCAAAAAACCTCAATCAAATTATTTCTTTGGTTACCATCCTCGGTTGCAAATGTAGCGAAGGTTCTTGTTTTGCGGAATCTAGTGTTTTTCAACTAGTAACCATCTTCCTTGGGTACGATATCCGTAGTACTCTCCACTTTATTACTTGATAGTGTATACTTGCACTCGCACACCACACATCACTTATCCAAATATGAAGCTATATGGCAACATATGTTTTTCAGGCGAAATGAATTCTACTCGTGCCCCTGCACCATTCCTTCGAGCTGCTCCGTCAAAATACATAGTCTAGGGCTCTGCTAATTCAGTGTAGAATATCTCTTCATCAGGCAAGGCTTCAAATAATTTTCAGTCCAACGGTACCGGGTGGTCGACTAAGAAGTCTGTCAAGGCTTGCCCCTTCACCGCCTTTTGTGGAACGTAGACAATGTCGTATTGTTGAAGTATGATTGCCCACTTAGCCAACCATCCTAAGATAATTGGTCTAGACAACACATACTTGATTAGATCAGCCTTTGCCACCAAATGCACCGTGAAACCTTGCATGTAATGTCTCAGTTTGTCAATGGCAAAGAAAAGTGAAAGGCACATCTTTTCGATGGGTGAATAATTTAGCTCTACCCCATTCAAAGTTCTACTTAGATAATACAAAGCACATTCTTTGCCTTTCTCTCCCTCTTGAGCGAGTAATGCCCCAAGCGATCTTTCTTGTACAACAATATCAACAGTTTTCCTACAATTGAAGCTCTTAAGATGAAAAGATTAAGCAAATACTTTTTAATGCTATCAAAAGAATTTTGACAAGCTTTATCCCATTAAAAGGTTGTGTCTTTTCTCATCAGTCTTTGAAATGGTTAACAGCGATCTACTAGATTGGAGATGAACCTTCTGATATAAGCCAGACGACCTTGGAGACTTCTTGATTCCCGCAAGTTTCGTGGTTCTGGCATTTTCTGAATGGCGTCAATGTTTGATTGGTTGATTTCAATTCTCCGATGCCTTACTACGCAACCAATAAACTTTCTTTATGTAACACCAAAGGCACATTTAAGAGGATTCATTTTGAACTGGTACCTTCTCAAACGGTCAAAAACTATCTTCAGATCTTGCAAGTGGTCTTCTCGTTTCTTGGATTTGACCACGAGATCATCAACATAGCACTCAACACGTTTGTGGAGCATATCATTGAAGATCTGCATGGCTCGTTGGTAAGTTGCCCCGACGTTCTTTAATCCAGAAGGAACCACCTTGTAACGGTATATGACGGGACCGATTTGGAGGGTGTCGAATTCTCCAACGTCTGTGCCAAATAAATTTATAATCACCGTACACTAAACTACTTTGCGACAATAGTGGCCGAGGTCGAACACAGGGAGCACGTTTATATTTTGCTTAACTTAGATTTATTGAGACGACCAGACTAATGGGGGGTTTGAGATGCGAGAGATCAAAATGAGAGGGGAAATTAAACGCGCTCAAACCCCCCATTAGTTTAATTTCCCATCGCATTTTGATCTCTCGCATCTCAAACCCCCCATTAGTCTGGTCGTCTCAATAAATTTATGTTAAGCAAATTATAAACGCGCTCCCTATGTTCGACCCCGACCATTACTGCTGCAAAGTAGTTTAGTGTACGGTGATTATAAATTTATTTGGCGCGAACGTTGGAGAATTCGACACCCTCAAAATCGATCCCGCCAAATTGGTGTCGTTACCGGGGAGCCAATCTTAATTTGTTTTTCTTGGGTTTATTGGGATATTTTCTTTTGTTTTACATTTTTCTTTGAGTTGATCTTATGGCAGGATATTCAATCAAGAAACCACATTGGTCTTTTGGTTCAGGTAAGTCTCTCAATGACTTAATTGATGAATTTTCTGCTAACTCTTGATAAGTCCAATTTATTATACACTTAGAATCTCCCAATTTGCTTATCTTAGTTGAATTCCTTACGAAAAATGCTTTAAAATGAGTATAATATGTCTATAGGTCCTCACCGGAGCTTTGGAAGCGATTCGGGGCTTAAATGAGCAAAACCGGAGCGTTAAATGACCATTCTGCCCTTGGAGCCATCCTAGCGTCGAGACTCTTCAACCCAAGCGTCGGGACGCTGCGCAAATAAGGAAAAGACTTGGGCGTGAAGCTGAAGCAAGAGCGTCGCGACGCTCCACCCACAGCGTCTTGACGCTATGTTGATTTGTACGATAATTTCCAAATCTGAAGGCCTAGCGTTGCGACGCTAGACAGTTTTCCATAATTGAATATTTCCTATTTTGGCTGGAAATTTTCCTTCTTTGGAAACCTAATTCAGCACCATTCTACCACGAATTGAAGGCCAAGAAACACTATAAATAGAGGGTCTTGGTCTAGGTTTAGAATCATCCCTCAATACAATATTGTAGCCACCTTTCTCTTTACTTTTCTAGAGTTCTTTTAAGCTTTCTTAGTCCATGGGTCGGTTGATCGAGCCTCGAGCTTGGAGGTGCTTGTCTATGGCCAACTAAGCTCGGATCGTTGTAATGAGGACCTCGGTTTGTAAGTCTGATTCAATTTTATGAGATTTCTATTCTTCATTACTTAGTTAATTGTCTTTGTGATTTTAGTTCTTTGCGTACAAGTTTAGATTGTGGTAGGAAAGATTGACAACCTTGACCGCGCCCTGTCTAAATTTACTTGCTAAATCTAAGTAGCAAATAGGCTAACGTTATGATTTTACGCATGCGTCCCTTGAACTAAATGATTTAATCAATTGTAATTGTGGTTTGTTGCCCGTTGCATGTGAATTAATTCGGCTAGATCCCAATGCGGTTTAGATTAGTTAATAGGCCAATTAATTAATTTAAACTAGAATCAAACTTAGCGTTCGCATGTTTGTGATAGTAGGATCATGGCTCTCGGTTTGTTGACGGAGCATGCCAGACTTAAATAGTTAATTAAATATCAATTGATAATCAATGAATGAAATTAATCAAACTTAACACCGAGTTCAACCCCGATTACAGTGATCCTCGTGGTAAGATCAACTAACCCCACCTTTACTTTCCTTGCATTTGATTTTCCTTATTTATTTTCCCGCTTTTACTTTATGTCTTAATATTTTATCCATAAACCCCCCTTTTTGGTTACCTCAAAAACAAAAAAGAATTTAGAAATAAACCGATTGTTCCCTGTGGTCGACCCCGACCACTACTACTACAAGTTAGATTTAGGAATCGTGGATTATAAATTTATTTGACAAGAGACCGCGACAATCTCTTTCGTCAACTCTCTTTGCATGCAGAACACTCGAGTTGAGTTGAAAAGCCTATCCGATAAGATGGTTGAATGGTCTGCCTCTGTGGCGAATGTGGAGAGATCGTACGAGCAGCTGCGTCTGATAGAATGTAGAAATGCTATCTATTTCCTATTAATTTTAGTTAGTTTTGTGCTTGAATTGTGTGCTTTGATGCCATTTTATGTTTAAATTTTAGAAAACCGAGCCAAGGAAGCAAAACCGGAGTTTTGAGAGATTTTGGATGATTTTGGAGGCTTTTTGGAACAATTTGAAGAAGTTCATTTAAGATCCAAGCCAAAAGCCCAAAGAAAAGAAAGATGGAGGCCCAAAATTGAAGTCCAAGGGCCATGTTGAAGTGGAGATGGCTTAGTGTCGAGACGCTAGCCTTGGGCATCTTGACGCTAGGCAGCCAACTGAAGAGAAGGTTCTAGAAATGGGACAGCGTCTCGACGCTGCGACGACTTGCACTGCAAGTTGATGACGTTACAGCGTCGCGACGCTACCGCTGTTGTGCCCCTATAAATAGACTATTTTGCATTCGGATTAAGGGAGCCAATTTGAGGATTTTCACCCTATTCTCGATTGAAGCCTAAAATTGGGGGCTTTGGGAGAGTTTTGGGAGCTTTGTTGAAGATCTTGGGAGCTTGGGATCGATAAGGTCGGTGCAGGATCGAGGAGATCGACACTTTATGAGCAATTCTCTTCCCTTTTCCTTTACTTTTAGTTGTTCGAATAGTTGTGATTAGGAACTATTGGATTTTAATGATTATGAGTAGTTAGTTCCTAAATTCTATGAGATTGATTTAGTTTGTTGAACCTTTGATTAATTAATGAATTAATTTAGTTTGATTGTCATTATCATTTCATTTGTGCATTTTATCCTTAATGCTTTTAATCACTCGATCACTGATTAAATGAATTGTTACTAAGTAAAAACTCGACGGAGAGAAGCTTAGACTAGAACTGAATGCATGACTGACGTTTATTTACCCGAGTGACACGGGATAGACTAAATAACGTTAGAGGTTGTTATTGAAGGGTCGTATTGCCATGCTAAGTAAATAAAGAGGAAACCGAAAGGAGATTCTTTATTGAAACGCATGAGAATAGGAGGAAACTGACAGAAGAGTCCTTGAAATTAGGCTTCTAGACTTATGAATTGAATGACTAATTAATCTGAGTTAGCTAATTGATTAAGCAATTAAAGGTCCAATTGACAAAATCAACGCTCTAGAATTATCCCTCCAAATTGTGTCTCTGTTTATCTTTTGCTTTCTAGATTAGCTTTTTGTTATTCTTTCTGGCATTAGATTTTGTTCTCTAAATAAAGCTAAGCAAGAGTATTCTTGGTATTTAATTGAATAAATCCAATCCCTGTGGAGATGATACTCTATACTCAAAATCACTGTATTACTTGACGACCCGTGCGCTTGCGGTGTTCGCTTACAGCGTCAAGAGACCATCCTTGAACCGTCCAAAGAAGAAGCTGATGATGAGGTGTTTGAGCAATCCTTGCTAATCCAAGATCGAGTCTGTGAGATTGAGGAAGATCTTGAGCCGGCCGACGAGTCTGAGTCTGTTCTATCTTTAGATTTTCTTTTATTTTATTTGTCTTCTGCTCTGTCTCACAAAAATTTACAAAAATTTATCCCTTGAGACTTTTTGTTTTGATTTCCCCCCTTTCTTTTTATATGCTGAAAAATAAAAAAAAAATAATGCATCTTCTAGGTCCCATGAAAAATGGGTAAGCCTGCTCATGTTTGCAGGTTTCGTGGATTCAAGGAAGAAGGGTCCAAAGAAATATGAAAATTTTTATGTGTCCTGACAGGAAGATGCAACATCCCGTCAAGTAGAGCGACGTTAAAAATTTGCAATTTTTTAATAATCTCTATCCCTTTATTTTGTTATCTTTAGTTGTTTTTCTGTTTGTTTAGCTTCTTTCTTAGTTTGTTTGCTTTTGTTTTTGTTTTGTAGGATTCGCCTAAATTGTAAAAGGTGATCATTTTAGGCAGCTTTGAGGCATTCCACTCCAACCGTTGTGCCTAAATTCAGGAGAGGTTTTCTGTTCCCCTTTCTTTTTTGTCCCTTAGATTTGCATGTTTAGATACATTGGGGACAATGTATGATTTAGGTTGGGGGTGGAAACATGTGCATGCTAGTTGATTCTAGGTTGAGTTTTGATGCACCTGAGCATCATACTATATTTTATTTGCATGCTGTGTATTTTTATTGTTTGTGCTGTTATGATTTGTTTGAGGCCATGCACCTGAGCATTGGACCTAGTTTTTTAGCAATTTTTGAAATTTTTGAGCCTTCTTGTGGAGATTGTTCGTTGTCTTTGGATTAATGATGAAATTTCAAGGATTAGAATGCATGAGTATTTATTTTGCTTTTAAATGAATTCAAGCATGTCTAACATCTTTTGAGCCTCCATTAAAAATTTCCAAAAATTTTCTTGTCTAAATTCAAGCTAAAGCCCTTTCTTGCGTAGTTTTGTGGGTTTTAGATATCCTTATAGGATTCGGATTTTCATTGTCACATCGATAGGCTAGATAAGCATGCTTAGAGGTAAGTTTTTGAAAAATGGCTTGTTTAGTTGCCTAGGAGACAGAAAAGAAAAATATGCCTATATGCGCTTAGAAAGAAAAAAAATCATTCTGGATGTTTTAAAAAAATTGAGAAAAAGAGAAAATATAAGCTTATAATGTATTGCTTGCTTGGGGTAAAAAGAGCTCCTCTATTGTGCTCAGTTAGGTTTTCCAAGGGTTAAACGTGAGATATGAGGCCCTACAGTAGAAGTGTGAAAGCTAGTGCCCTGAAAAAAAAATCATGAAAATGCAAGCTTAGGGTCATTTGAAAGAAAAGAAAGAAAAGTTAGACACCTTAGCAACCTTGGCAAGCTAGTTTGTTTCATTCTTTTAAGCATGAAGCTTTTTGTCCAGTGCAGAGGGAAGATGGAATGGGAGTTCTATAAGCCTATCTCGAACCTTTTCAAAACTTCTCTAAGAAAGGCTAAGCTTTAATTTGTGCATAAGAAGATTGTTGAAAATATTTTAAGTTGTCTCCATCCATGCTATTGATGCTTGTTATTCTCTTGGGAAAAATATTGATCATGCCTTGCTAGGAGATTTAGATTCATGATGATTGCAAGTAATTTAATCTTTATCTTTATGCTTTTATTTTATATGCTTGCTCGAGGACTAGCAAGGTTTAGGTTGGGGGTAATTTGATAGGACTAAATTGTTATACACTTATCTACTCCCAATTTGCTTATCTTTATTGAATTTCTTGTGAAAATTGCTTTTAAAATGAGTATAATATGTGTGTAGGTCCTTGACGGAGGTTCGGAGCCAATTCGGGGCTAAATCGAGCTAAACCAAAGCAAGCAAATAAAAGAAGGCAGTATGCTGGACAATGGGGCAGCGTCGAGACGCTGACTCTAATGTCACGATGCTGCTACAAAAATGCGTAGCGTCTCGACGCTGGTCCTAGCATCTCGACACGACGATTACACTATAAAATCGTTTTTTTCGTATCTAGGTCATATGAACTCCGTTTTTAGTGATTCTTTCGCCTCTCTTCTCGTTTGCTTCTCTACTTTTCAGTTCTCTCAAGTTTTAGGTCAGTTTAGGGTGGGTTAATCAAGCCTTGGGGGCTTAGATTAGGCTCGTCTATGGACGTCTAAGCTTGGATTGTTGTAATTGAGACCTCGATTGTAAGTATGATCTTTATTTCATGAGATTTCTGTTTTTCTTGCATGATTTACTGTATTGAATGTTGTTTAAACTCCATAATTCATAAATTTAGCAACCTTGACCACGATTTTCTAAATTCATATGCTAATTAAAGTAGCGAATAGGTCTAAGCATGTAGCAATTTGGCGTGTTATCCCAAATTTAGCAATTGGCATGAAAGATCTAGGGTCTAAGCATGTGCTTTAAATTAATTTGGGCTCTTTCCTAGTCAATATAGAGCATTCTAATCATCCCAAGCTTAATGCAATTGATTAGTAGTTAATGTGCACGATTAGCTTATTAATCGGTTAGGACTAGTCTCGATGCATTGGTCGGACTTAGGATTTCTTGCATGATTTACTGTATTGAATGTTGTTTAGACTCCATAATTCATAAATTTAGCAACCTTGACCACGATTTTCTAAATTCATATGCTAATTAAAGTAGCGAATAGGTCTAAGCATGTAGTAATTTGGCGTGTTATCCCAAATTTAGCAATTGGCATGAAAGATCTAGGGTCTAAGCATGTGCTTTAAATTAATTAGGCTCTTTCCTAGTTAATATAGAGCAGTCTAATCATCCCAAGCTTAATGCAATTGATTAGTAGTTAATGTGCACGATTAGCTTATTAATCGGTTAGGACTAGTCTCGATGCATTGGTCGGACTTAGGAATTTGGGGATATTATGCTTGCTGACTTTTCTAGTTATGCCGATTAGGCTTTCAATTGGTAAATTAATTTCTCGATAATCAATGAATGAAATAAATCATACTGAAACCTGAGCGTCTCCGATTACAATGATCCTTATGGTAAGATTAACTTGCCCATCCGTTTATTTTATGCATTTAATTTTCTGTCATTTAAAGTCTCGCAATTTATCTTTGCTCGCAATTATCTCTCACATTCCAAAACCCCTATTAGTATGGTCGTCGCAATAAATCTAGGATAGACAAATTATAAACACGCTCTCTGCGTTCGACCTCGACCACTACTGCTATAAAAGTAGTTTAGTGTTCGTGGAATTATAAATTTATTTGACCCAGAGCCTCGACAACTCCGACCTGTCAAGAACATCCACCCCAACCTAAATGATGCATTATCCTCAATGTATCAAAACTTGAAAACTAAGGACTATAATAAGGGAACAGAAAACTCTCCTGGATATGTGCACGTTGGTTAGAAGGTGGTTGACGTCCCAGCTTGAAAAAGGTAATCTTTTCGCTTTTAGGCCTACTACCTACAAAAAGGAAAAAGAAGGAAATAAAACAACCATCTAAGCTAAACGAGGAATTTAAAAGACAAAAAACATGTAAACGTTCATCGCTGGGCTAGCTCCTAGAAGCGCAAATATTTATAGTTGGTTGCTCGACTGTTCCTCTTTTCATATCACGTGATCCCGTAGACAGGTTGATCCAAGAAAGCCACGATAGGAGGAGGAATGGGATCTCTCTCGTTGAAGATCTTCAGCCTATGCCCGTTCACTTTAAACACCTTGTCAGTATTGAGGCTTTTGATCTCAACTGCACCATGAGGAAAGATGTGAGTAATAACAAAGGGACCAATCCATTTAGAACGAAACTTACTTGCCCGAAGCTTTAGGCGAGTGTTGTAGAGAAGAACTTTTTGCCCAACTTCAAACTGTTTCCTTGCAACCATGTTGTCATGAAACAACTTGGTCTTTTCTTTGTAGATCCTCAAGTTCTCATAAGCTTTTAATCTCATTTCTTCTAACTCTTACAGTTCAAGAAGCCTTGACTCTCCTGCTTTCTCCATGTCCAAGTTGCATTGCTTAACAACCCAAAACGCCTTATGCTCGATCTCTACTGGCAGATGGCTCGCCTTACCATAAACCAATCGGTAGGGAGACATCCCTATAGGGGTTTTATAAGCCGTGCGGTATGCCCAAAGTGCGTCATCCAACCGTAAGCTCCAGTCCTTCTGTCTGGGGTTCACAACTTTCTCCAGGATGGACTTGACCTCTCGGTTGGAAATCTCTGCTTGTCCATTCGTTTGGGGATGGTAAGCTGTTGCAACTCGGTGATTTACTCCATAGTTTTTCAATAAGGCTTCCACTGACCGGTTACAGATGTGTGTGCTTGTTAAAGATGTTAGTCTTCAAGAAATGTACAACAGCTTTAGAGTCGTCAGTTTTGGTGGCTTTTGTTTCCACCCATTTAGAAACATAATCCACAACCAACAAGATATAATTATAACCACACGAGGACGGTAAAGGACCCATAAAGTTTATGCCCCAAACATAAAAAATTTCACAAACTAAAACAGGCATTTGAGGCATTTCATTACGACGGGTTATAGATCCTACCCTCTGACATTTTTCACAAGTCTTACAAAAAGAATATGCATCTTTAAACAAAGACTCCCAATAAAACCCAGAATCCAAGACTTTTCTAGTAGTTTGCCTAGACCCAAAATGACCCCCACATCATGATCATGGCAAAAAGCTAAAATAGACTGGATCTCGCCATCAGACACACAACGTCTAATTACTTGGTCAGAAAAATATTTCCAAAGGATTGGTGCATCCCACACATAATGCTTAGACTCACTCTTTATTTTATTCTTCCTGAAGCTACTAAATGTGCTAGGTAACTCTCCTGTAACTAAGTAATTAACTAAATCAGCGTTTCAGGGAACCTTACCTTGCACCTGGAATAAGTGCTCATTAGGAAATTCATCATTAAGGGGTAATTCATCTTCCTTCCTTACCAGATGACTCAGATGATTAGCAACTGAATTTTCCGATCCATTGCGATCCACGATCTGAAGATTGAACTCCTAAAGCAGTAGAATCCATCGAATGAGGCAAGGCTTCGACTCCTTCTTCGTCATTAAATAACGTAAAGCTGCATGACCAGAGAAAACAATTACTTTAGAACCAAGTACATAGGAGCAAAACTTATCTATGGCAAAAACCAGAACAGACAACTCCTTTTCTGTCGTCGAGTAGTTGCATTGTGCAGGATTAAGTGTCCTCGAGGCGTAGTAAATGACATGACTTTTCTTATCAATTCGCTAACCCAAAACAGCTCCAACAGCATAGTCGCTCGCATCGCACATAATCTCAAATGGAAAATCCCACCTAGGAGGATGGATAATCGGCACATTGGTCAACATTTTCTTCAAAAGATCGAATGCCTCCCTACACTCTCCTCCAAACTCGAAAGTGGTATCTTTCTGCAATAGATTCGTCATTGGCAGAGCAATTTTCCTGAAGTCTCTGATGAACATGTGATAAAATCCTGCATGCCCAAGAAAAGATCTAACCTCCCTAACATTAGTAGGATAAGACAGGTTAGCAATAACATAAATCTTCGCCTTATCTACCTCTATACCTCTCCCTGAAATCACGTGCCCTAACACTATACCCTGGTCAGCCATGAAATGACATTTCTCATAATTAAGAACTAAATTTGACTCAATGCAACATTTCAAGACTTTGGCTAGATTAGAAAGACAATCATTGAAAGAATCCCCATAGACCTTGAAATCATCCATGAACACTAAAGGAGTATACGAGACACTAGCGAAAGCAATTTGGATTGACGACCTCTCAATTTCATTAATTTTGCTTTAGAAAACATGCCAAAAACAAGAACGAAAACAGAGTTTTAACACCAACCTTTTTAATTTTGGAAATTCAGCAACTCCGTGGAGAATTTATTGAGACAATCGAGCTGTGGACTACCACCGAAGCCTTCCCCGCTATTCTCCGGCCTTAGAACGAGTTGTGGGACTTGGGTTGTGATGAATTAGATGAAGAAAGTTAGGGAGTTATATGCATATGCATTTTAGAGAGAGACGAATGCAATCAGCTTTTCATGAACAAAGCTTCAGCAAAAACACAAATACCCTCATTCTCATTGAGTCTTTTTCTTCTTCATAAATATATATGCACAACCAGCTTTTCCCATTTCTCAAATTGGAGCCAGCATGAGCATAAAAAATGAAGACACCTTTGAGGGAGAGAAATGAGTCATGGGATGGTGTGGCCTTTTGAGGTAAATTACCTCTTAATTTTATTTTAATCAATAATTAAAATAAAAAACCAATTACAATTAATTATTAATTTGAAACAATCAGCTATTAATTTCAAATTGGTTTTAAATAAAATTTAATTAAACAATTTAATTAATGTTTACACCAATCCCAAATTTCTCTAATCTCGATTATTTGAATACGAATCTTTATTCATACGTATAATTCAAATCGAGACATGTATCAAATTCTCTCATCACTTTGCAATCTATCTAATTCTCTCAAATATGGTTTAATCTGAATTAAACCATTTTGTTAATTATCTCGAATAATTAACGACAACTCCCTAAATTTAATTTGAACGATTCAAATTCTCTCATCACTTTGTCCTAAGGTTTATTCCATATGAGCTAGCAGGGGGACCTAATGGACCTACAGATCATGGGCTCCAACGATCTGAGATTAACTGGTTAAACTCTTTTAACCCAGTTAACCAACATTCGTTAACTACCGGGACACTCCACTATAGCCCGATAGTTGAACTCCCCTCATTGTAGATATATTTATGTCCACCCGATATAGCCATGATTAGTAAGTCGACCCTGAAAGTGTTAATATCTAAAAAGCGGAAGCAATTTTGGATCATAGGCACATAAGAAGCTCAATTTGATCACCAAAGACATGTTGTTCATATGAAGAAAAACAGAGACAACTTGACTACCTTGTTTCAATGGAGAAATTGGTTAGATTAGCTTCTTGTTTTTCTTCACCAATGAGTCACGAACCACCAAAGGATCTTCCTTGCTATCCTCAAGCCTTTGGAACGGATTGTGGGATCCTCAAGTGATGGAATTTTAGAGAGAAAGCTTGAAAAACAAGCTTTTGAAGATGGGTGAGGTGAGTATGGATTTTGACAGAATTTTAGTACCTTTCTTGCTTTATTCTTTCAGCCTTCTTCTTCAGTTTTATAGAGGGATTAAGCATGAAGAAAAGGCCTAGGTATTGCCACCAAATCAGCTCCAAATTAATGGAGTATTAAGTGGCTTAAGAGAGGGGAGTGCATGGGTTTAGTCACCATGCACTCCACCTAAAAAAAGTCAAATTTCTATTTGATTTTTATTAATTCAAGAGTATCTTGAATTAATCCACTAACTCATTTAATATAATTAATCTGAAATTTGAAAAATTATTTTCAATTTCTTAATTTTAAATTAATTCAAAATTAATTTAAAAAAGAATAATTAATTAAATAATTAATTATTAATTTAATATCTTAATATTAAATTAATATTTTGCCACTTTACCCGAACATTTCCGAAATGTCATTTTCCCTATCATGAATCCCTATCATGTTCTTGGTATTTAAATCATATTTAAATATTAAAATCCACATATACTCGATTTTCACAAAACCCGACGTACCGTCTACACCTATCACCTTTATTCATTTTTCTCAATATGAACTTAAAGTAATTCATATTTTATCCACCATATTGTTCTAAAGGTTAGTCTCCAGCTAGCAAAGGGACCTAATGGACCTACAGATCATGGGCTCCAACGGTACGAGGTTAAACTAGCCAAACTCTTTTAACCTAGTTAACCAACATCCGTTAATTACCGGGACACTCCACTATAGCCTAGTAGTTGAACTCCCCTCACTGTAGATATATTTTCGTCCACTCGATATAACAATGATTAGTAAGTCAATCCTTCACAGGTCGTTCGTTACTATAGATAGGTCAAATGTCTGTTTTACCCCTATAGTACATCTTAGTGTTGGGAGTGCAACCAAAGTCCCACATTGGCTAGATAAGGGGATGATCATGGGTATATAAGGGAGGACAAGTATCTCCATTGGTATGAGGCCTTTTGGGGTGAACCAAAAGCAAAGCCATGAGGACTTATGCCCAAGGTGGACAATATCATACCATTGTGGAGATCTGTGTCGTGTCCGTTGTCCCTTACAATTGGTATCAGAGCCAATGGTAGATTTAATTTCGTTTCTCTAAAATTAGCATTGGTTCAATGGTGGGTATTTTAATTTCATATATGTGATATTGTTTTAATTTACAAAATTGATTATTTAGACATATTTGTTGGCATTAGATTTATACTTTTGATTAGATCAATTGTAAATGCCAAAAAGGAAAATATTTGAAGACCAAGATATGACTTGGTTTTAAATTATTGTAAGTTAAATTGCTTTCAATTTCTTAGGATATGCCAAATATGCCGGTCAATTTTGGTAGGTTTAATTTAATTATGCATGTGTTGTATGTATTAAATTAATTGATTGTTGCATAAAGTATGTCATTTAGCTTAAAATCCCACCATAGGTTAAGCATATTCATGCATATTTATTATTATAAATGTTATAATGTATGAAATATGTATGAATTTTATTTTCATGAGTATTTAATATAAATTGTCATGATTAAATTGATGAAAATTGAGAAGCATTGAGCATGAAATTACTTTAGTAAAGAATATAAAGAGTTATATTTATGAAAGTAATTTATATGCTTATTTATTTTCATGAGCAATTAATATAAAGTGTTATGTTAATGTATGAAAATGTGAATGCTTATTTTAATTTTCTTGGGTAATTAATTTAAGAGTTAGATTAATTGAAGAAAATTAATTTGCATTGAGCATGAAATTACTTTAGTTTAAAAATATAAGAGTTATATTTATATTAGTAATTAACATGCTTATTTTTCATGAGCTATTAATATAAATGTTATTTTAATGTATGAAAATGGTAATGCTTAATTTTAATTTTCTTGGGTGATTAATTTAAGAGTTAGGTTAATTAAAAGGAAATTAAATTGCATTGAGCATGACATTACCTTAGATTAATATAATTGTTATATTTTTTGTATGCCATGTATGCTAATGTATGGTTTTATAAATTAATTAGAATTTGATTGTTAATTTATTCACCATAGTAGCATGTTATAGCGTTAATTCATTAAAATTTATAAGTGTTATAAAATTAATGAATAGAAACCGTTAACCTTTAACAAAGAATTGCATGCAAACATAGGATGTTAGGATAAATGGATTAATTTTAAAATGTTTAAAATTAATTAGACTTAAGATCACGTTTCTAATAGGATTAGATTTATTCTTACTTAGAATTAAAAATAGTTTTAATTGACTAAGTAGGAAAAAAATTACTATGATTATAAGGGAACTCCACCGGTTAAGTTTTGTCTAAGGCTGGGGGTACTTAAGATGACGGTTTACGGAACACCTCCTACCTGGAAGCTGACCCGGAATATCGGAGTTGAATTAATCATGGTTAAATGTTAGCATGCAATGTCACTAGGTTTATTAAAGAGTTTAATACACCTAGATCTTTAGAGTAAAGACTTTACATTACTATGGTTATAAGGGAGCTCTCTCGGTGAAGTTCTGTCTAAGGCTGGAGGTATTTAAGATGACGGTTTACGGAACACCTCCTACCTGGGAACTAACCCGAAACTTGAGTTGAATTAACCATAGTCATGTTAACTTGCAATATTGCTAGGTTTATTAAAGGAGTTTAATTCACCTAGAACGTTGCAGTTAAATCCTGACCATAAATGTTATAATAGGATTAGACTTAGATAGATTGACTTAGCCGAATTTATCTAAGTTAAGTAACCCTGAAATATGGTAAGACATTTAAGTGGGAGTGAGATGCGTGTCGACGTATCCCTCGATCTTCGCCCTTAATTCACACCGTGAGAGTTCTATGGTTCGCCTGCGTGTTGCTCTGGCGCAACCATCCCTTCGGAGGACCCGACCATAGAATTCGGAACACCGTGAACTCCTGAAAGAGGATAAAGATTATTAGATTAATCACCAACAATTGTCTTTCCCTTCAATAGCCTATTGGTGCGTGCCTTTGAGTTCAGAAAGTGGGAGGATAAATATAAAAAACAAGATCGAGTTGTTACTCTCACGTTCCCTTGAGTTCACACTATGAGGTTCATGCTTGGCTTCGTGTCACCTTAGGAGCTGCCTCCCTTCGGAAAGTGTTTGCATGGATCAATCACAAGGTGAATAGGAAAAATGTTTATAGTAAGTGGGAGTGGGACACGTGTCAACGTATCCCTCGGTCTCCACCCTTAGTTTGCACCGTGAGAGCCTATGGTTCGCCTGCGTGTTGCCCTGGCGCAACCATCCCTTCGGAGGGCCTGATCATAGAATTCGGGACACCGTGAACTCCTGAATAGGATAGGGTCACTTAGGCTAATCACCAACAGTTGTCTTTCCCTTCGGTAGCCTGTTGGCCGTGCCTCTGAGATTTGAAAGTGGGAGGGTTACACTTATGGGGATGAGTTAAATGTGTTAACGAATTCTGGACCAAACAACGGTAACTAAACACTAACGAAATATGAGTTATTTTGGTGTTAGGGTTTGGTTGAGATTGTCTCAATTCATAGGAGGAATAGCTGACCACCCTTCGGTGGCTGTTGTTCTAAACCTTTGAAGTATCGTTGCAAAAACTAAACCAATAATTTTCTAGGGTTTCTTTGATTTCTTGTGTGTTTTTGCTGAATTTGATAGGATAAGATGTAATGGGTTAGTGCGATAAATAGTCAAGTAATTTGTTATTTCAGCAATTCAATAATAAAATATGTGCATTGTCTTATGCCTATGTAATAAATAACGGTGATTATACAACAAACTTAAACGATTAATTTGTGGTGAATGATTTAAGATTAGTCTTAACAGAGGAATGTCCTCATGCCCCAAATGTATAACTCATTAAGAAGTATTCCTAATGAATATGACATTGGACCTTGCTCAGCCAAAAAAGACTTATCCAAAGACAGTAAATTTGATTTACTAGTTTTGGAAGCGTGATTTGTGGAGAATGATGATTCTGCCTGAATACTTGATTTAGGGGGCCACAAATCACATTTGTTCTTCTGATTAAAAGGAATAAGTTCCTGGCAACAGTTTGATGCTGGTTATATAGCTTTCAAAGTTGAAACTAGAGAAGTTATCTTGGCTGTAGCAATGGGGAACGTTAAGTTATTTTTCCCAGTGGGAGCAAATACATATTATAAGATAATGTGTATGTATTTCCTAAGATTAATAGAAATATGATTTCTGTATCTTATATGATGGAACAATGTTGCTTTGTACCTTTCCCTGCTAACGCAGTCCATTTCAAGAAAGGGAGTTAACTTTTGTTCAGCTGAACTGAAAATAACATAAATGTTTTAAGACTAATCAAGAGTAAAATAGTCATGAACATTGAGTTGTTTAAGGCTGCTACACTCAAAGAAATGAGAGGCAAAGGTTTTCTCCTAAAGGAAAATACCTTTCTTTGGCGCATAAGGTTAGACCATATTTACCTCAATATGATTGGGAGCTTGGTCAAAAGTAGACTTATAAGCAAGTTAGAAGATGACTCTCTACTACCTTGTAGATCATGCCTTAAGGGCAATATGACTAATAGGTTCTTTTGCTTGGAAAGAACTATAGAGCCAAAGAGCTCTTAGAGCTTGTACATTTGGATCCTTGTGGTCCAATATGTTAAAACAGTGGGAGGGCATGAATAATTCATCTATATTATAGATAATTATTCAAGGCATGGTTATCTCAACCTAATGCAACTTAAGTCTAAAGCTCTTGAGAAATTCGAAGGGGCTTGGGACTAAAGTTGGAAACTTGTTAGGTGAGATGATAAAAACACTTCGATCTGATCGAGGTGTAGAGTATGTGGGACTTGAGATTCCAAGACTATTTAATAGAACATGGAATTACATCCCAACTCTCAACCCCTAGTACACCTAAAAAGAACTATGTATCAGATAGGAGAAATAGAACCCTATTGGATATGGTTCGGTTCATTATGAGCTATGCTCATTTGCCTGACTCGTTTTGGGGTTATGCAGTGTGTATTTTGAACAACATTCCATTAAAAAAAATGTTTCTGAAACATTTTTTGATTTGTGGATAAGGCGTAAAAGTGGTTTACATTATTTTTGGGGACACTGTTCAAAAGTATACCTATTCGTAGGCTGCCCCATGGAAACGAGAGATGTGGATACTTCTTCAATCCACAAGAGAATAAATAATTTGTACCGACAAATGCTACATTCTTAGAAGAAGACCACATGAGAAATAATAAGCCACAAAGTAAGATCGTTTTAAGTAAATTAACTGATGTAGCTACAAAAATATCAACAAGAGTTGTTGATAAGCCAACAAGGGTTGTTGATGATGTTGAACCTTTAACAAGAGTTGTTGATAGGGTCGATACAACTGGTTAGTTACATCTATTTCAAGAGTTGAGAGTGCCTCGATGTAATGGGAGGGTTGTTCTACAACCTGACCATTACATGGGCTTAACTGAAGCCCAGAACGTCATACTCGATGATGGCATTGAGGATCCATTGTCTTAAAGCAAGGCAATGAATGATGTTAACTAGGACCAGTGGATCAAAGCCATGCACCTGGAAATGGAATTATGTGTTTCAATTCCATTTGGGATCTTGTAGATCTATCTAATGGGGTAACACCTATGGATTGCAAATGAATCTACAAGAAGAAATGAGACATAATCTTATGGTTAGACTTGTGGCAAAGGGTTATACCCAGAGACAGGAGACTATAAGAAATTCATATCTCTTGTCGTCATCCTGAAGTCTGTTAGAACTCTTGTCCATTTTGAGTGGATGTCAAGACTACCCTTTTGAATTGTAATCTTGAGAAGAGCATCTACATGTCTCAACCAGAAGAGTTCATACAACAAGATCAATAGCAAAAGGTTTGTGAGCTTAATCGATCTATTCATGGATTGATTGAAGCATTTTGATCTTGGAATAGAAGATTTTGACATTGCGATCAAATCTTTTGGCCTTTAATCGGAACATTGATGAATATTGTCTCTACAAGAAGATCGTCAATAGTTCAACAGCTTGCTTAGTGTTGTATATGATTGATATCCTAGTCATTGGTAATGATGTAGGTTATCTTACTGACTAGTAAAATGAGCTAGCAGCTCATTTCCAAATGAAAGTTTTGGAGAAGCTGAGTTTGTTCTTGGGATCCAAATTGTTAGGAACCGTAAGAACAAAAAGCTAGCCTTGTCTCAAGTGTCTTATATCTACAAAATGTTAGTTAGATATAAGATTCAAAATTCCAATAAGGGTTCACTACCTTTCAGACATGGAATTGTTTTTTTTTTGTCTAAGAAGTTGTTTCCTAAGACACCTCAAGAAGTTGAGGAGATGAGACGAATGCCCTATGCAATAAGGATTGTCAGTAAGTATCAATCTAATCCAAGATTTGATCACTGGAAAACCGTTAAGAATATCCTCAAGTATCTGAGGAGAAAGAGGAACTATATGCTCGTGTATGGGACTAAGGATTTGATCTTTACAGGATACACTAACACGGATTTTAAGACTGATAAGGATTTTAGGAAATCTACATCAGTATCCATGGTCAATCTTTACGAAGGAGCTATAGTATGACATATTTATAGTCTTGACCATATAGGCCGAAAACATAGCTGCTTGTGAAGCAACGATAGAGACTGTATGACTTAGGAAGTTCTTGATTGATTTGGAATGTGTTCCAAATGTGAACTTGCCCATCACACTTTATAGTGATATAGTGGTGTTGTAGCAAATTCAAAAGAGCAACGCAGCCCAAGACAAGCAGACACATTAAATTGAATGAAATATTGCTGATTCATTTACAAAGTCTCTGTCGGCTAAAGTGTTTGAGGGTCATCTAGAAGGTCTAGATCTACGAGATATGTACAAAGGTGTAATCTAGGGCAAGTGGGAGAAATGTAATGAGTATATAGTGATGCCCTAGTTTATTGTATTTGTACATTGTATATGTTTTATACATGTATTTATACACCCACTGCTGTATAGATTATTGTACATCCCACTAAACTAGAGTTTTAGTTCAAGTGGGAGTTGTGATACTAATTGAAGGATTGGAATTCCCTAATTCTGTTAAAGCGGAAGCGAAATTGGGACCGATTCGTAGTTAATTTTGTTTATCCAAAAATACCATTACATTGGCAAAAAACATAGAAAAATTTCTATACAAACTTAAGGTTATGCATACAAAAATTATTAGATCTAAATCTAAAGGGGAGAAGCAAACATACCGTCGTTGTCGTCTCTAAAATATCAAGAACGCCTTTCTTGATTTCATAGGGACCAAACGTCAACAATTGGGACACCATCAATTGATCTTCCCCGCTATGACTCTGAGATTAGGAACGTAGTTGTGGGACTACCTAATCTTGAATGGGAAAAACTCTAGAGAGAAAATTCTCCCTAGAGTTCTTGGGTTGAGAGAATATGAGAGGGAGGCTAGAGAGAACACAAGAGTGCATTCTTGTGGCCTTATGTTGTAGTACCTAAACCCTAGGTTTAGTGTTCTATTTATAGGAGAAAGGCCATGAATGAAATATTCATTTAAAATTAATTATTTCCATAACTGATTTAATCTTTTCAATAATTAATCAATTCCATAACCAATCAATTCCATAATTGATTAATCTTTTCCATAAATGATTGATCACTTCCATAAGTGATTAAATCATTTCCATAAATGATTAATTACTTCCATAAGTGATTAATCATTTCCATAATTGATTAACTTCCAATTAATTAATTATTTAATTAATTAATCACCAATTAAATATCATATATTTAATTTCAGACCTTCTATTAGTTAATTAATTAATTACCCAATTAAATATCATATATTTAATTTCAGGCCTTCAATTAATTAATTCTATAATATGAATCAAATTCATATTAAAATTTGAACTCCTTCAAATTCTCTTATATCCTAAAAATTTAATATGAATCAAATTCATATTAATATTTGAACTTCTTCAAATATTTATTTCTCTCATAATAATAAAGTTTAATTTCAAATTAGACTTTATATTTTAATGTATCACTATACATTATATTAATTTGTATCTCATACAATTAACTTAATTCCCAATATGAATTTGAATTATTCAAATTCTCTCAAGATATAATTGTTCCTAATTACTCTTTACGAGCTAGCAGGGGGACCTAATGGACCTACAGATCAGAAGCTCTAATGATATGAGGTTAACTGATTAAACTCATTAATCTCGTTAACCAATATTTCATTAACTGTGGGTCATTCCACTAAAGACCCACAGTTGAACTCTTCTCACTGTAGAACATTTTTGTGTCCACGGATATAGACCTATACCGGTAAGTCAATCCTTCACGAGTGTCTGTAATCATAGCTGGGTCAAATTATCGTTTTACCCTTGTGTTATATCTGTCTCCTTAAGTACCAGTGCTCCTCTAATGTACAACCTGTTCATGGTCCAACCAATAAACAGAAAGTCTCTCTCGGGCCAGTGAGAGGGCGGGATCCCTTTGTTCAAGTCCCGGAGTTACCACTTATGGGAACACTCATCTACTTCTCCTAAAAGTGGGAAGGAGTGAATTCCTTCTTGTGTTGTCATGTCCCCAGCCTCCCACTCGGTCTTGTCCCCAAAAAGGAAGACATATTGAGTCGGCGTGTTGGCCATTCTCACCCATGCTAATCAAAGGACAATCCCTCATGAGAAGGTGTTCATGACACACTCAGGATTAAGACTGAGTTACCTACGTCATCCTATTGAAACAGTAACCTAACTAGTTAACGGTCATCCTATTGAAAATTTCGGTAGCATAACGACATACATAGGACTAAACCAAAATTTTTATAACACCTGTTAAACATAAAAAAACACTTCTATATGACAATCAGCCACAACTACACTTCTCAGCACCACAGATACATACCAAAACTTCTTCCACAAACTAGTGAGTCAGATCTCGCATTCACAACCAACGATAAAAGATTCATGCTAGATTAAGTCGTTCAACTCAATTACTAGAAATGACTAAACTTTATTAAATAAAAAGAGTTCGAATGATAAATGAAACTAAACATGACTATCTAACTTCTCGAAATACAACAACTAGAAGCCCTTGAATAAAATAAACATAAACTCTATCCTATACAACCAAAAGAGTAAAATAACTTTTTATGACAAACTAGATAATCAAAAACTTGAAACAAAGATGCCTAGACCAGTGGAGTCACTCCTCATGCACCTCCTCAACACCATTGGGCTCATCGTATGCAAACTCACCTGCATCATCTAAAAATGTTGGGGGGAGGAAGGGGAGGGGGTCAGTACAACCACGGTATTGGTAAGCAGCTCACACCCAGTGAGCCATCAAGCAACAAACAACAAAATCAACATGCTAGGCACTCACATCCAACACACTCTTAAGCAATAAACAAATAATCATGCTTCTTAAAGCGAGAATTCAACAACAAGACTCATGCTGACTCAACAGGATGACTCATGCATACACACAACATGCTATGCAACCACATGGTTTCTGCGCCATGCTCGCTTTCTTAGCACATGATTTACGCGTCATGCCAAGCACCAATACACATGAATTCCGCGCCATGCAACGCAACTTAACACGTGATTTCCGCATCACGCTCTGCACAAAAACATGATTTCCGCGTCATGTAACGCACTCACACTCAGCACATGAATTACGCGCCATGCGCAATGCACACTCAAGTGATTTACACGTCACGCTCCACACTCACAACCCACACGTGATTTACGTGTCACGCTCCGCACCAATAACATGATTTCCGCGTCATGTAGCATAATCTTAATACGTGATTTCCGCGTCACGTTCTGCTCACACAACCCGCTCACCCCTCCATGAGCACACAAACTATGCAACCATGACACACATGCAACATAGCCCAAGAACAATAACACAACATACTTAACACCAGTCGGAACAACATACTTTAAATCAAGCGGAACAACATGCTTATTACATATAACGAGTTATATAACGACCAACAACGCATATTAGAGAAACGAGTAACGAACAATATGCTCATGTAGTCAAACAGACTCAACGGATAGAAACTACTTACCTATAAGGCGCTTCTAAAGCAATTTCAACAACCCAAGGTAGTCCAAGAAAGCTCCTAAATAACCAGGATAACCTCCACTAAATTAGAACCAACTTACAAATACTTTAAACATGCTTGAAAGGCCTAATTCAATCGAGAAAGACTATTTCCTTGCTGGACAGCAACTCAAGATTCCCCAAATTGAAAACCCAAATCCTTTAGACCATGGGCAACCACGTCTAAGGCACAACGGGCAATGGGTATTCGCTGAATGACCATATTTAAGGTTTTTCAGCCGCTGGACAGCAAGTAAATAACACGCAAATAGCATTCTAAGGACTCCTAGCGATTGGGCAACTCTACTAAGGCGTAGATAATAAATAGGTATCAATTTAGCATGCTTTTTAAACCATAACCAGCAAGCAAAACCCATTTATTTTACATTCTAAGGATCTATAGAGGTTGGGCAACACTTTTAAAGCCTAAACAACTCATGGGCAACGATTAAAACATGCTTCTAAAGCTTAACACCTAACGGGCAACTCAACTTAAAGCCATCAAGCTTGGAACAACGATGAAACTTACCCAAATGGACCCGCTTTCACGCTAGACGGGTTATTCTAACCTCAAATAGCGTGTTAGAACGCTCCTTGGGCAGTGGGTGATCGAACTTAAGTGATTCGAACTCAATCGAACACTTAGACGGTGGTGTAGAATAGGAAATTCATCACTAAACTAAATTTCCAACACCTAAACACATGGGTATTCTAATTTAAGCTCTAACCATGAATGGGTAAGAGTTAAACTTACCAGAAACGTTAAGCGACATTGTAACGATCCAAAACGGAGTCAAAACACCGTTGAACAGAGGCGAAATCGTGCGGAACTGAGGCTTCGAGCTGCTAGGACGCGAGATCTAATGAATCGAACCAAAAGACACTTAGATCGGGCCTTAAACGACTAAGATTGAAGGAAGAGAGAGCTTACCCACAGTTTTAAGGCTGAAAAATGCAAAAGAGAGGGAGAGATCGTGAAGAAGACGGCGACGCTGATGACTGCTGTTGCACTACAGCGTGACGACGACGTTCAAGGCGACGACGTGACGAGGACACCGGCGACTGGGCTTCACGGCAGCGACACAGCTAGAGAGAGAGAGGGAGAGATTTGCAAGAACCACAGCTGGCCGGCGGCGCTGCTCAACAGATGGCGGCGATGGCGAGCTCCGACGACTGGATGGGTAGCTGGCCGGCGAGAATGAAACACAGGAAAAGGGGAGGGGCGGCGTTGAAGCAAAACGCAAGGGGGTGGCTGGTTAACGAGATTGAGAGGGAGAGAGAAGGGTTAGGGAAATTAGGGCTTTTCTTTTCTATTTCCTTTCTTTTCTTTTCTTAAGCTTAATTAAATTAAGCTTAATTCCATTCCTTTTCTTTTAAATAGAAACTAAGAATGAAAAACCCATTCTAATTAGGATTTAGGATTCTAATTAGAATATTAACTCCTAAAAGGTTTGGGAAAGAAAATAACTTAATTGATTTAAGATTTGGGTCTTTTGATATTTAAAATAAATATCAAATATTAAACTTCCAAACTTTAGGAATCAAAGATTTAATTAGAAAATCTCTTTTCCCTAAATTATAGAAATTTAATTTAACGACCCAAGGCTAAACTTAAATTCAAATTTTTCCAAATTAGAATAAGAATGCCCAATTAATTCCAAAATGCCTCGATTTCAAAATGCGGGGCGTTACAATCTCCCCACCTTAAGAACTTTCGTCCTCTAAAGTTGCACGTCTAACCGCATCGACTGACTGGCCTTGACTCCAACACATACTCCTCAAGGCACTTAGTACCAGCAGCTTTTTGCTCATCAAGCTACTTTCCTCTAGAATCCCAAAGTTTAAAACTAAGGCACCAGGAGAATAGTTGATGTACATCCATAGAAACTCCAAAATGGCTTCCGCGGCCAACTCACTAGCTTCTGCTAGTTTCATAGGAACGAAAGATTTATTCGATGCAACAAAACATACCAAAACGAGGCTATGATGTTACATCATAAAGAGATTTAGAGGACAAGGCATCAAAGGAAGATACCCTAGCGGTTCTAACTCAAGATTTGCTTGACAAACAAATGCCACAGAAATGAAGGAATGACTTGAATCGAAACAAACAATACGAATGTAGAGACACTCAGAACCAAAATAGTTCATAGAGTGATATATTAAAAGCATGGAGTGGAAAGCAAGAGACAAGCAACAGATCAAGCTATAGAAAGCATACCTGCCGCTACGGCATCGCCAACTTCATCCTTCTCTTTAATGAGTGCAAAGACACGCACCCTTTGCTTGACAGCCTGCCCTGGCGCTTTAGGGGCTCTCAAAGCTGGCTTTTCTTGATTAGGCCCGCCTTTGGTGGGACACCACTTCGCATAGTGACCTACCTTTCCACACTTGAAACAGACTTGTTCACCTGTGTCACATTGACCCACGGGGTGCTTGTTGCATACATTGCACAGGGGTATAACAGGAGCCTGCCTCTCAGGTTGCTGGCGATGGACTTTCTGCGGTTGATTCTCCATTAATGGGGGAGGTTTCCTCTTAACTCCTGACGAAGAAGGTTCTCCCCAACGAGGCTGCACTTTCCTTGCCACATTTTTATCCATGATCAACGCGCTTGTGAGTGCCTCGGCGAAGGTTGTGGGTCTGCTCAGGGCCACAGAACCACGAATCTCCTCACGGAGGCCCTTAATGAACTTTTTGATCTTCCGCTTTGGCGTGCTGACCAAGTCAGGAGCAAAGCGTGATAGCGCAGTAAACTTCCTCTCATACTGCACTACGGTCATACATCCTTGGGGCAAATAAAGGAATTCAGCCTCCTTGTCATCTTTGACTGTCTCCGGGAAGTAGTAATCATACAACAGGTCTTTAAACCTTTCCCACGAAATTGGATGGTTTGCATGATCCTCGGTGGCTGCCACAGATTTCCACCACGTGCGAGCATCATCCTTTAGCATGAAGACTGCTCCTCTGATCTTTAGGAGATCATTACAGTTCATGAGGTCAAACAGTGCCTCTAGATCAGCGATCCACCTCTCTGCTGCCAACGGATTCTCAGATTGTCCGTCAAAGGTGGGAGGCCTATAGCGCCTGAAGTCTCTAATGAATTGGGATTCATCCGAGTCCTTGAGTACCCTATTAGGGTTCCGCAGTGGTCTGGCATTTCTCTGAGCCATGTTATCGAACATGGTCTGGAGGGCTTCTGGAGTGATCAACATAGGAGCTGCAGGAGGCAGAGGGGGCGGAAAGTCAACTCCGTTCTAAACAGGAGGAATCAGGGGATTATCTTCCTACAAAGGGGGAATCGGAGGATTGGCCCCTTGCTGAGCATTGATATCAGCTGCCTGATTCTCTTGCCTATTAGCTGGGATTCTAGGTCCACGACCACGACCCCGACCCCGACCACTACCACGACCACAAGCCATCGACTGGGAAGACGGTACTAAGGTCAACGAACGGATAGCAAACCAAGATACAAGCTCTAACCTAAGTCTAGGCAGCATCCTAATCCTACTATCAAACGACATCACAAAAACAATCACAAGAAAAACAAGAGCTATCTAGCTAAGTATGGGAGCATCCTAAGCCTAGCTACTATATAATAAAGCAACATAGGAAACCAATATGCTCAAACAAGGCAACCAAGACATGCAAAAAGAATACAAGCAAGTAATTCAATAACATATAATCAAAATAGATCAACATGTAACATATTATAACGAATATAATTTCACATACCTGGTGATGGAGAGGAGAACGAGGAAGACCACTGGTCCTATCCTATTAAAAACCTAGATTTCCTAGGCCAGTCTACAGGAACAACTCCGCTCTGATACCAACTGTAACGCCCTAGGATTTTAAAGTTAATCCTAGCGACATTACTAACTCCTAAACCAAACTAACCGAATGCTCCGAAAATTTCGGCAACATAACGACATACATAGGACTAAACAGAAATTTTTATAACACCTGTTAAACATAAAAACACACTTCTATATGACAATCAGCCACAACTACACTTCTCAGCACCACAGATACATACCAAAACTTCTTCCACAAACTAGCGAGTCAGATCTCACATTCACAACCAACGATAAAAGATTCATGCTAGATTAAGACGTTCAACTCAATTACTAGAAATGACTAAACTTTATTAAATAAAAAGAGTCGGAATGACAAATGAAACTAAACATGACTATCTAACTTCTCGAAATAAAACAACTAGAAGCCCTTGAATAAAATAAACATAAACTCTATCCTATACAACCAAAAGAGTAAAATAACTTTTTATGACAAACTAGGTAATCAAGAACTTGAAACAAAGTTGCCTAGACCAGAGGAGTCACTCCTCGTGCACCTCCTCAACACCACCAGGCTCATCGTATGCAAACTCACCTGCATCATCTAAAAATATTGGGGGGAGGAAGGGGAGGGGGTTAGTACAACCACGGTACTGGTAAGCAGCTCACACCCGGTGAGCCATCAAGCAACATACAACTGTTGGGGTTTATGTCCTAGAACTCAAGTTTTGTTATCCTTTATATAAATAAAGATGTTATTCAGTGAAATTGTTTATTTATAACTTATAATCCAATTGAAACATCCATGGTTATGACATGAGATACTTGAACTATATAGTATATATGGACAGGGATCAAGTACGAGTATATAACCTAAATGGTCTATAGTAAATGAATAAGGTTGGGTACCTTGCTCTGGTAACACAATTGATGTGGCCTACTTTGCGAATAACGCAAACGACGTGATCCTGGATCGTTCATGTAAAGACATGCGAGTAGGGGCATCCTGTGTAAAAGATGTTTACACAAGACTGGAACGAGAAATAAGTCACTCTTACTTTATAACGTCTTTTACTGTTAAGACTGATTATTTCAAGCGATGACTTAGGTAACTCGATCTTAATCCTGAGCTTACTATGAACTCTTGTTTGTCTAGGGTTATCCTTTGATCTGCATAGGTGAGAGTGGTCATAAAATTCCGTTCAATAAACCTCCCATTTTGGGGATAACACTAGACGAATGGCTGGGGACATAGTAATGCAATATGGAATTCACTCCTACCCTATTCAGGGATAGTAGAGAGGTTGTTCCCTTAAGTGCTGAATCCAAGAGTTGAACAAGGGGCCCCACCTTCTCATTGGCCTGAGAGGGATCTTGTTTAATGGTTGGTCCATGAACAAAATTGTTCATTAGAGGACCAGTGGAGTTAAGGAACTAAGATGTGCTATAGGGGTAAAACGAACTATTGACCTATCTATAGTAACGAACGACTTGTGAAGGATTGACTTACTAATCATAGTTACATCGAGTGGACACAAATATATCTACAGTGAGGGGAGTTCAACTACTAAGCTATAGTGGAGTGTCCCGGTAGTTAACGGATGTTGGTTAACTAGGTTAAAAGAGTTTGGCTAGTTTAACCTCGTACTGTTGGAGCCTATGATCTGTAGGTCCATCAAGTCCCCTTGCTAGCTCGAGACTAACCTTTAGAACAATATGATGGATAAAATATGAACTGCTTTAGTTCATGTTGAGAAATATGAGTAAAGGTAATAGGCGTTGTCGATACGTCAGGTTTTTGTGAAAACCGTTATGGTGAGTATTTAATATTTAAATATGATTTAAATACCGACAACATGAATAGGGATTCAACCCGACCGCTACATGGGTTTGACAGAAACTCAATTCATCATACCTGATGATGAAGTAGAGGATCCATTGTCTTATAGACAAGCAATGGTAGATAAGGATAAGGACTAGTGGGTCAAAGCCATGAACCTTGAGATAGAATCTATGCATTTTTACTCAGTCTGGGAACTTGTAGATCAACCAAGTGATGTACAACCTATCGGTTGCAAGTGGATCTATAAGAGAAAGCGAGACAAAACTGGTAAGGTACAAACCTTCAAAGCCTGATTGGTGGCTAAATGTTATAACCAAAGATAAGGAATTGATTTTGATGAAACCTTCTCACCAGTAGCGATGTTGAAATCGATAAGAATACTCCTTTCCATTGCTGCTTTTTATAATTATGAAATTTGGCAAATGGATGTCAAGACTGCGTTTCTGAACGGAAATCTTGACGAGAGTATTTACATGGTCGAACTAGAAGGGTTCATAATCCAGGGAAAAGAACAAAAGGTTTGCAGGCTTAATAAACAATTTATGGATTAAAACAAGCCTCGAGATCCTGGAATAAAAGATTTGACACTGTAATAAAATCTTGGGAAAAATACACTTTTAGTCCCTGAGGTTTGAGTTAGGTTTCATTTTGGTCCCTGAGTTTTCAAACTCAACAATTTAGTCCCTAAGGTTTGGTTTTAGTTTCATTTTAGTCCCTCTATCCATTTTTCGTTAAAAACTAACGGTTTGCTGACGTGACACCCTTTTTTGTATTAAAAAAATTATTTTAATTTTTTTTAAAAAAATATCAATAAATTAATTAAAAAAATATTTATTATTATTATTTTTTCTCTTCTTCTTCCTTTCCTTTCCCATGACCCTTATCTTTTTCTTCTTTCATAAACTTCTTGTTTCATAACCCTTGCCGCCGATCGCTGGTGACCACCATTCACCGACGACCGACCGCCGGTGGCGACGTCAATTTTTTTCCCCTTCCTCATTTCTTCTTTTTCTCTTCACCTTTCTTTTCATTTGCTTTTTCTTTTTTTTAAGAAGAGGAACAACAACAACCTAGATCTGAAACGCAGGACCCACGCCGGTTTAGATCTGTAAGAGCTTCTTGCCGAAATCGACGTTGCCGATGACCAAAAGCAGTTCAGATGAAGGAAGGCAGCACCGAAGAGCTGTTCAGATGTCGTTGGTTACCGGATCTGAACCCAGATCTGCGAGTGGATCTATGAAGGCGGTGTCGGAAAGCTGCGATTTGTAAGGATCTGAAGCTGCTGCGAAGTTGCGACCACGAACGACTCGCTGGAATTGCTACAGCGAACTTGCGATTTCTAAGGGTCACATAAGAGAACTCACGAACTTGCGATTTATAAGAATCTGAAGCTGTTGTGAACTCACGAACCACGAACGACTCGCTGGAGCTGCTGCGAACTTGCGACCACGAACGACTCATGGATGAGAACTCGTCGTCGAGCCTGAACTCACGAACGGCTCACGGAAAACGACAGCCGGTGGTGGAAGAAAATGGAGTAGAAGGATGGAGAGGAAGAAAGATGAAGAAAAAGAGGAAAAAAATAGAGTGAACGACGGTGGCGACAGCGACGGCAACGGTGACTGCGACGGCTTTGGCAGTGGTGGTCTGGAGGAGGTGAAGAAGAAGAAAGGATTGAGAAAAGAAGAAGAAGAATAATAAGTGGGGGAATAAAAATATATATAAAAATAAAATTTTTTAATTAATTTATATTATTTTTATTTTAAAAATTAATTTTTTAAAAAAATAAAAAATAGGTGCCACGTCAGCAAACCGTTAGTTTTTAACGGAAAAATGGATGGAGGGACTAAAATGAAACTAAAACCAAACCTCAGGGACTAAATTGTTGAGTTTGAAAACTCAGGGACCAAAATGAAACCTAACTCAAACCTCAGGGACTAAAGGTGTATTTTTCCCTAAAATCTTATGGTTTTGAACAGAATGTAGATGAACCTTGTGTATACAAAAGGATCATTGATTCTACTGTAGTTTTCTTAGTTCTATATGTTGATGACATCCTACTTATAGGAAATGTAGTGGGAGTATTGTCTGACATTAAGCAGTGGCTAGGAGCTCAATTCCAAATGAAGGATTTGGGAGAAGCTCAATATGTTCTGGGGATCCAAATACTTAGAGATCGAAAGAACAGACTTCTGGCACTATCTCAAGCATCCTATGTCGATAAAATTCTGAATCGATATTCGTTACAGAATTCCAAAAGGGGTATGTTGCCCTTTAGACATGGATTGCACCTATCAAAGGAACAGAGTCCAAAAACACCTCAAGAAGTTGAGGATATGAAACGAATTCCTTACGCATCGGCGGTCGGAAGTATTATGTATGCAATGTTGTGCACACGTCCCGACATATGCTATGCAATAGGTGTTGTCAGCAGATATCAGTCCAACCCTGGTTAAGCACATTGGAATGTCGTTAAGAATATCCTAAAATACTTGAGGAGAACAAGAGACTATTCGCTAGTGTATGGATCTAAGAATTTGATCCTTGTTGGATACACTGACTCAGATTTTCAAACTGACATAGACTCAAGGAGATCTACATCGGGATCTGTGTTCACTCTGAATGGAGGAGCAATAGTGTGGAGAAGTATTAAACAAACATGCATTGCCGACTCCACAATGGAAGCTGAATTTGTTGCTGCCTGTGAAGCATCAAAGGAAGCTGTGTGGCTTAGAAAATTTCTAAGTGAGTTAGAAGTTGTTCCAAACATGCACTTGCCAGTCACTCTTTATTGTGACAACAGTGGAGCAGTTGCAAATTCAAAGGAACCTCGAAGCCATAAACGAGGAAAGCACATTGAACGCAAATACCATATCATACGGAATATAGTACAAAGAGGAGACGTGATTGTCACCCAGATAGCTTCAGAACAGAACATGGCTAATCCATTTACAAAACCCCTCACAGCTAAAGTGTTTGAGGGACATCTCCAAAGTTTAGGACTTCGAGCTTTTAGCATATGATATATAATGCTAAGTCACCTCACAAAATATTGTAATCTCACTTGAGTTATAGTCCAAGTGGGAGTTTGTTGGGGTTTATGTCCTAGAACTCAAGTTTTGTTATCCTTTATATAAATAAAGATGTTATTCAGTGAAATTGTTTATTTATAACTTATAATCCAATTGAAACATCCATGGTTATGACATGAGATACTCGAACTATATAGTATATATGGACAGGGATCAAGTACGAGTATATAACCTAAATGGTCTATAGTAAATGATTAAGGTTGGCTACCTTGCTCTGGTAACACTATGGATGTGGCCTACTTTTCGAATAACGCAAACGACATGATCCTGGATCGTTCATGTAAAGACATGCGAGTAGGGGCATCCTGTGTAAAATAAGTCACTCTTACTTTATAACCTCGTTTACTATTTAGACTGATTATTTCATGCGATGACTTAGGTAACTCGATCTTAATCCTGAGCTTACTATGAACTCTTGTTTGTCTAGGGTTATCCTTTGATCTGCATAGGTAAGAGTGGTCATAAAATTCCGTACAATAAACCTCCCATTTTGGGGATAACACTAGATGGATGGCTGGGGACATAGTAATGCAATATGGAATTCACTCCTACCCTATTCAAGGATAGTAGAGAGGTTGTTCCCTTAAGTGCTGAATCCAAGACTTGAACAAGGGGCCCCACCCTCTCATTGGCCTGAGAGGGATCTTGTTTAATGGTTGGACCATGAACAAAATTGTTCATTAGGGGCCCGTTTGGTAACGTTCTCGTTTCTTGTTTCTTGTTTCCAATTTTATTAAGAAATCTAAGCATTTAATAACTATGTATGTTTCTTGTTTCTCTTTTTTTAGAAACACTCCCAAAATTTGTATAGAACTTTTGGGAACAACTAAAACTAGTTTCTCCTTTTTTGTTCTTGTTTCCAATTTTTTCCAAACATAAATAAGAATATAGGTTTATTATTATTGAATGTATAGGTGTTAGGGTCATGAAATTCTATTTTTCTTTATTAAAAATGAAGAAACGGAAACAAGAAACGAGAACGTTACCAAACGGGCCCTAGAGGACCAGTGGACTTAAGGAACTAAGATGTGCTATAGGGGTAAAACGGACAATTGACCTATCTATAGTAACGAACGACCTGTGAAGGATTGACTTACTAATCATGGTTACATCGAGTGGACACAAATATATCTATAGTGAGGGGAGTTCAACTACTAGGCTATAGTGGAGTGTCCTGGTAGTTAACGAATGTTGGTTAACTAGGTTAAAAGAGTTTGGCTAGTTTAACCTCGTATCGTTGGAGCCCATGATCTGTAGGTCCATTAGGTCCCCTTGCTAGCTCGAGACTAACCTTTAGAACAATATGATGGATAAAATATGAATTGCTTTAGTTCATGTTGAGAAATATGAGTAAAGGTGATAGTCGTTGTCGATACGTCAGGTTTTTGTGAAAACCGTTATGGTGAGTATTTAATATTTAAATATGATTTAAATACCAACAACATGAATAGGGATTCATGATTGATAATAACATTTAGGAAATTCTCTTATATCCTATAAATTTAATATGAATCAAGTTCATATTAATATTTGAACTTCTTCAAATATTTATTTCTCTCATAATAATAAAGTTCATTTTCAAATTAGACTTTATATTTTAATGTATCACTATACATTATATTAATTTGTATCTCATACAATTAACTTAATTCCCAATATGAATTTGAACTATTCAAATTCTCTCAAGATATAATTGTTCCTAATTACTCTTTACGAGCTAGCAGGAGGACCTAATGGACCTACAGATCAGAAGCTCGAATGATATGAGGTTAACTGATTAAACTCATTAATCACGTTAACCAATATTCATTAACTGTGGGTCATTTCACTAAAGATCCATAACTGAACTCTTCTCACTGTAGAACATTTTTGGCATGATATTCACAAATGCATCTAAATCTAACGTGGCATATTCAATACTCTGGCTACTACCTATCACACAAGGAATATAAAATATACCCGAACCTGAGCATTTTTTTGGCATGTCACTCTGTACAAGGGCTGAAATGTTCTTACTTGCCTCGAATCTTTCTTTTTCTCTTGTCTTCCTTTGTTTCATGCACATTTATTTCAAGAACCGTGCATACTTAGGGATCATCTTAATAGCCTTCAGTAATGGATGCAAATCTCAACATTTTTAAAGATGTTCACGACCTCCTGCTCAAAAGCTTTTTCTTTCAGGCTTCTCAGCCTGCAAGGAAAAGGGGGTTTAAGAACTACACTTTTATAAATAAAGGATGGATCGACATGTACCTGTGGTGCTGGGGTAAAATTTTCAACTTCTGGCTCTTGGGGTGGTGGGTTGGGTGCAGGGTCCACTGGGGGCACTCCTAAGGGGATTTCTTTACCACTCCTCAGGGCTATAACATTGGCATCACCTAATTTAGTCGTCCCTTGGATAATAGGAATCTCAGTTGGAGATTGAGCTTCTAAGCTTTCCACGATAGTAGAAAACTTAGATAACTAATCTCTCAAACTCTGTACCTCCATACGAACTTCCTATTTTGCTACTTCAACCTGATCTGCTAGATGTTAGTGAAAAATAGAAGTCATCTCGGACAATTGAGATTTTAAATCACTTACCTCGCTGGCTATCATAGCCATCTCTGAAGAATCTCTCATGTCGAACTGCCTTGCTTTATCAGCCATATCTGAAATCAATTTCCAAGCTTCACGAGGTGACTTGTTGGCTAGAGTACCACTACTCGCCGCATCGAGCAAACCTCTGTCCTTGGGTAACAACCCACAATAGAAGAACTTGATCAAAAGGTGCTTTGTAAACTTGTGATGGGGGAAGCATGCACAAAGCTTGTTTAAACGATCTTGATAGTCGAACAACGCCTCCCCAGAGGCTTGAGTGATACTAAAAATCTGCAAGGATGAAAGCCCTAGCGCAGCGGAAACGGTCAGAGGATCACACTGATTTTTAGTCATGATTCAAATACCGGTACGGTTCACAAAAGATAATTTACAACATCAACACAGAAAACTAACATGCTGTACAATGGCTATAAAACATGCTAGGTTGATTAGATCATGCACTAAAATAAATCTAATAAACCCTAAAGACCAAAGGAGTGGAAAACCTTACTTAGCTTGAAGATCTCAACGGTTTTCACCAAATTCCCTTGTGATTTTCTCCAAAATCCAGCAGCAAGAACTCTTCTTTATCGTCGCTTATCTCCCACGAACACCACCAAGAGATTACACCAATGAACTCACAAGGTTGAGTTAAGTGAGTAAGTGGGAACTCTACTTTCTCTAAGGGAAAATCTGAGAGAATGGAGGATTTCTGGAGATTTCTTGAGAGAGTTTTTCTAAGAATGAAAAGCCACACCACGAAGAGAATGAACTACCTCTCAAAAGACCCCGTAACCTCCTCCTTAGTAGGCATGAAGGAGAGGGAAAATAGGTCAACCACACATTCCCTCATAACTGATCATGCATCAGTTATTTAATTAAATTCAATTTAATTAACAAATTAATTAAATAAAATAAAAGGTTAGTTAATTCATAATTAAATAACCAAATCATTTAAACTATATTTAAATGATTATCCTTCACTTAACCTATAGTTTTAATACAATTTAATTAAATCAAAATTAAATTAAATTATATTAAAACAATGATTAATTAATTCTCCAATTAATTAATATTATAATTAAACATCACATATTTAATTACAATTCTCTCATATAAACTATAGAATTAATGTATATCCAATGTACATTAATTATAACCCATAGTTTTAATATGAATCATATTCATATTTCAACTTATCATTCGAACCCTTTCGAATATTCAATTCTTCCTTAGAAATAAACCTCAACACCTTATTAGAGTCATCGGTGGGACCTAATGGACCTACAGATCAGAAGCTCCAACGATGTGAGATTAATTGGCTAAACTCATTAATCAAATTAATCAATGTTCGTTAACTGTGGTTCACTCCACCAAAGAACCACAGCTGCACTCTTCTCACTGTAGATATATTTCTGTGTCCACGGATATCGACCATCAACAGCAAGTTAGCCCTTCACCTGTGTTCGTACCCCAGCTAGGTCAAAATACCGTTTTACCCCTAGGCTACCTCTCGGTCCTTAAGTACTAGTGCTCCTCTAATGAACAACCTGTTTAAGGTCCAACCAACAAACAGAAGTCCCTCTCGTGTCATAAAGAGGGTAGGGCCCATTGTTCAAGACCCGGAGACACCACTTAAGGGAACACACCTCTACTTACCCTAAAGTCGGGAAGGAGTGAATTCCATCTTGTAAGACTATGTTCCCAGGTCCCCACTCGGTCTTGTCCCCAAAATGGTAGGCTTATTGAGTCGGCGAACAGGCCACTCTCACCAGTACAAATCAAAGGACAATCCCTCATGGACAGGAGTCCATAATCCACTCAGGATTAAGGCCAAGTTGCCTAGGTCATCCTAGTGAAATAGAAACCGAGCTAACTAACGGTGTTACAGTTAGTGGTTAACTATTTCGCGGTCCGGTCTTTGTGCAAACTCATTGCACAGGATACCCCCACTCGCATGCCAACTACATGAACGCATTGGATCAATACGTTTGTATCAATATACAAAGCGGGTCGTATCCATAGTGTCACCAGGATAAGGTACCCAGCCTTATCCCTATACTACAGACCCTTTAGGCTAAAACTTGAACATCGATCCCCATATGTCCCTACATACTAGTTCAAGTCTCATTCTATTAGCCTTGGATGTTTAGTTTATTGGATTAGGGTTAATAAGACAAGATATAATACAAACATTGAATGATACATCACTTTTATTAATGTTCGGTCAAAGGTACATTTACTATCTACGAGTTTTTAAAACCCAACAAAATCTCCATTCTAATCTCCCTTGCTTGTGAAACTGAGAAGTATCTTGTAAAGAAGTGCTCTTGCATCTCACCCCATGTGGTTATTGACTCCAAAGGCAAAAAATAAAACCACTCATTTGCCTCTCCTCCCAAGGAAAATGGGAAATCCCTTAAACAAATTTGCTCTTCGATCACGCCACTTGGCTTCATCCCTAAGCAAATCGTCCTTAGCTCTTGCAGATGCCTAAAGGGGTCCTCTCCTACATTGCCATGAAAGGAAGATAGTAAGTGTATTAAACTAGCTCTAAGTGCCTAATTACCTTGGGTCTCGGGATACACTATGCACAAGGGCATTTGGCTAAAATAAGGTGCTACCAACTCTTTTAAAGTGCACTCGGCCATCTTTGATAAGAATTTTAGCTCGACCAAGGTTATTCTGGATTTGACTCTAACGCTTACTTATTCTTTCTGTCTCCCTTATTAAGAACAGGTTGTTCTTGCAATTCAATAAATCAATGAAAATCCTGCAAGACGCAAACAAAAACACAAGAGACAAAAACGAAGGCGAAAAATCTAAAATTAAGATAATTAATTAACCATGCTCCCCGGCAACGACGCCAATTTGACGGGTCGATGTTGTCGAGGCTCCAGGTCAAATAAATTTATAATCCTACGAACACTAAACTACTTTGAAGCAGTAGTGGTCGGGGTCGAACACAGGGAGCGTGTTTATAATTTGTCTATCCTAGATTTATTGCGACGACCAGACTAATGGGGGTTTTGGAATGTGAGAGATAATTGTGAGCAAAGATAAATTGAGAGACTTTAAATGACAGAAAATTAAATGCATAAAATAAACGAATGGGCAGGTTAATCTTACGACAAGGATCACTGTAATCAAAGTCGCTCAGGTTTCAATATGGTTTATTTCATTCATTGACTATCGAGAAATTAATTTACCAATTGAAAGCCTAATCGGCTTAACTGGAAAAGTCAACAGGCATAATATCCCTAAATTCCAATATCTGACCAATCGCTACATGCTTACCTTTTCGCTACTTTAATTAGCATATGAATTTAGAAAATCGTGGTCAAGGTTGTCAATCTCTACTAACATTGCTAAATTTATGAATTATGGAGTCTAAACAACATTAAATACAGTAAATCATGCAAGAAAGAACAGAAATCTCATGAAATAAAGATCATACTTACAACCGAGGTCTCGATTACAACAATCCAAGCATAGACGTCCATAGACGAGCCTAATCTAAGCCCCGAAGGCTTGATTAACCCACCCAAAACTGACCTAAACTTGGGAGAACTGAAAAGTAGAGAGAAAAAAGAGAAGATCGGTGAAAGAATCACTAAAAATAGAGTTTAGATGACCTAGATACGAAAAAAATGATTTTATAGTGTAGTCGTAGCGTCCAGACGCTACCCATTTTCGTAGCAACTTCGAGGCGCTAGGGTCAGCGTCGCGACGTTGTCCCATTGTCTAGCATACTGTATTCTTTTATTTGTTTTCTTCGGTTTAGCTGGATTTAGCCCCGAATTGGCTCCGAACCTCCGTCAAGGACTGATAAGGGTAAAAAATTTACCTATTTTACCCTTATATTTAGCTCATTATCTTAGTCAAAATTATATGTTTTAGATCAATTTTACTGTTTCCGAGCTCAAAATATGTTAAAGTTGATAAGTTAGGTAGTTGAGAGTAACATTTGTCAAATTATGCTCATTTGTGCTTAAAAAAACTCAATTTGATGGGAATTTGACTAAGTTTGTTGCTGTGCAGAAAAAGCAGAGGAAGCTGGAATTTGCCCAGAAATGCAGAGACAAAATGAAATGCAACCGCATTTCTGGAAAAACAGAGGCAATTCTGAGTCTATCGCAGGTCGTTTTTGAACGAGACTATTGTGCACCTAACCGGCTGTTTTGACCCGAATTTGTCTGGGCTACCTACCAGCACCTATTTCACAGCTCCTCAACCACTTCCACACTATATAAGCTCATGATTCGAAGTCAAATCCAAGCAGAACTCATTTGGAAGAAGAGGGTGGTGACAGAACCCTGGTTGACGCCTGTGAGTAGGGATGCCCGAGGTCCTTCTTAGATGACTAAATTCTAACCTTAGTTAGACATCAAACCTTAGGGTTTGTAGGGATTTTCACCCATTCCCACTTTGTAAAAGCGAGAGAGTGGAGTGTCGAACGAACTCTTAAAGGACTAGATAAAAGAGAAAAAACCCTAGTATTTAGCCACTGTCATTATCTCCAACTTGTGTTACTTTTCATTTATCCGTATTCTTTATATCTTATTTTCAATGAAAAGGTATTCATTTGCACTTTATCTCACCATGAGTAGCTAAATTCCGTTGAGGGGTTCAATATGGTGAATTCCCTTATGGTTCAATAGCTTGAAAGTGTTTTATTTGCTTAAGTTTCTATTCAATGCATGTCATTCTTTATTGAATATCATTCTGATCTTGCTGAGTTTAAATTGATCACTTAGACTTTGCATGCTATGTGAGTTTGATCTCGAAAGGGACAGACGATATCGGTTCTCATAAAGGTGATATAGGAGAAAAAGCTCGAAAGAGATTGTTTGGTGGTTATAGATTGCATTCGTTAATTATCTATGTCGTAGTCGAGTCACAGAAATGTGCATAACGGTACTCGCTTAGCCTTCTAACGTTTCTTGGGAGCAAAGCCAAATAGAAATTAAATCTGACCCAATGCATTGAATAGGCTTAAGTTGAATAATCGATGATTAAAATTATTGTCTTTGGGATAAATCCATATTGAATACCTCGTTTTATTTATTATTGTTATTCTTTATTTATTTACTTGTGTTATTTATTTGTCTAAAAATCAATCATCAATCATTTCTTTGGTTACCTATTTTAAGCAATCAGTTGAGCAGTTTCTTCTTCAAATATGAATTTCCAATTTAGTCCTCGTGGGATCGATACCCTTGGAATACTTCTAAGGTTTTTATTACTACGTGCGATAGTGTATACTTGCACTAACGTTGGCAGAATTTATCTCTATTTTTATTTATCATCTTATCTCACATCCATCATTCAGCCTCTGGCGCACCAAGTTTTTGGCGCCGTTGCTGGGGACCAAAAGCGAAACCGGTTTTGTTTATTTGAAATTGCGATTGGATTGCGATCACATTTCTGTCTCAAAGGGCATTTAACTTTGATTTGCACTTGTTTTTCTTTTGCAGGTTGAGTTAGTGCATGAACAAGGGGTGTCCACTCCTTGACATTGATCTTGAGATAGAAAGAACCTTTCGTCATCGTAGGAAGGAGCAAAGACGAAAGAGAAGGGAACAACAAGAGTTGAGCGCACAGGAACCTCTAGAAGAATCTTCTTACATACATGAGTTTCCAATGGAGCCACCTAGAGGCGATCCTCAAGTTGATCCACAGAATATTGGAAGGGAGCAAAATGGTGGGAGAATCCCACCAGTTCCACCGGTGCCATAGCAAGAAAATCCAATTTATATTGCTGAAGATCGCAATAGAGCAATAAGGGACTATGCTTTACCTGTTTTTCAGACTTTAAATCTAGGAATTTTGGAGCCACCGGTAGATGCTCCACAGTTTGAACTTAAACCAGTGATGTTCCAAATGTTGAATACCACGAGCCAATTCTCTGGACTTCCAAATGAAGATCCACATAAACACATTAAGCTATTTTTTAGAGTTTGCAATTCTTTTAAAGTTACAGGAGTGCCTGAAGATACTTTGAAGCTAAAGCTTTTTCCATTTTCTTTGCAGGGAGATGCTGAACCTTGGTTGGACTCATTCCCTCCAAACTCCATCACTTCTTGGAATGATTTGGCTGAGAGATTTTTAGAGAAGTTTTTTCCTTGTAATAAAAATGCCAAATATAGAGTTGAGATTATTGCATTTAGACAATCTTATAATGAACCTCTGGATGTAGCTTGGGAAAGATTTCAAAGGTTGGTTCGGAAGTGTCCACACCACAGATTGCCTGCTTGCATCATCTTGGAGCATTTTTAAGTGGATTAGATAAAGCTTCGAAGGCACTAGTCAATGCATCTGCAAACGGATCTTTTCTAAAGAAGTCTGCAAATGAGGCACATGCTATCTTGGACACCATAGCCACAAACAATAGACATTGGAGAGAGCCTGAGCCAACAACAATCTTGAAGAATCCAGTTAAAGCAATGGAGACAGAGGCTAATTCTACCGTGCAAGCTCAAATCAAAGCTATCCACAACATGATGATGGGCATGACTATGAACACTCAAGCCAACATAGCCCCTGCCAATGCTATTTATTCTCCCTGTTGTGAAATTTGTGGTGAGGAGCACATTGCTGATAATTGTCCACTAAATCTCGCGTCTGTCTTTTATGTAGGTCAACAAGGGAACCAGAACCATAACAGATGGAATCCTTACTCGGCCACGTACAACCCAGGATGGAGACAACATCCAAACTTCTCTTGGGGAGGACAAGCCGACTCAAGTAATTCCAAAATAAATCAATTTGGGAAACCTCCTACACAACAGCAGCCGCAGAAGAACTTCCAACCAGTCCAAGTGCAAAGCATAGAGTCAAATCTAGAGACTCTTATGAAGGAGTACATGGCAACCAACGATGTTGCAGTTAGAAATTTGGAAGTACAGATTAGACAGATTGCTCAGGAAATTAAAAACTGACTGCAAGGGATGTTGCCCAGAAAGACTGAAATCCCTCACATAGAAGGAAAGAGTAGTGCAAGGCAGTCACCTTGAGAAGTGGACTAGAGTTTGATGGCCCAAAGTACCCAGTGAGTCAAGAAGTAGAGATCCTAGGATAAACTCAAGAAACATTTTTAGAAAAGAAATCAAAAGTTACCTCAAAAGTTATACAGAATAACGAACATGAAGAAAAGACCAAGGAGCATGAAGCCTGATCGCTTGACAGAAGGTCGATTAATTGATATCGAATTGTCGTCGATATGCATTAATCCAAGTATAAATCAACACGCAATCAAGTAGTACCTAGAGAGTCTAGGGTCGAATCCACATGGAAGGATGATTGAAGAGTTTTTAATAACTAGCTGACTAAACTCTTGTACACATGGTATTATAGCAATTGAAGAAAATGTTGTTTGGAGTTGGTTGATAAAACAGTGTAGTAAACATCAAATATGCGATGAGATTTAAAGAAAATATCAGATGACAAGGCTATCAAGGCTTTTGCTGCGGCGACATCATGCGTTTATAAGTAATCTTGTAGCGCATACTTTGACTAATTGATCCATTAATGCCTAAGTAAGAAATAATCATAAGATTCCCTTTTGGTACTAATGCGTTTGGCGTAGAACTAATAACTGTTTTTTTTAATTAGCTCATGCTTTGGTCCAGTTCTCTAACAACTTGCAAGTGATTGTGTTAGTCCTAAAACAATCTATGCTCATTCATGCACTATCTTATTACGGTAGTATTTAGCTTAACACTACCAAGACTACATGCAATGTGCTAGCTTGCTCCACTTAGATAATTCCACATGCGTTACCTGTCAGGGATTTATCATGCTGCTACCACATCCAGCTGGCCAGACAGGAGTTAGTAATGAAAACATTATCGCATCTAAGTAGAAAGCATTAATTTCTCATTCAATCAAAGTGTACGCATACAAAATAAACCTATCATCGCATGGGTGCCTACGCTAAGCCTTGATAAAAGTAAATTAGTTCATGCTGGAATAGAAATACATCAATCAATACATTCTAGTGCAATACAAGTCTACCCTGCGATGGTATCCTTTCTTCTAATTTCTTTCTTCTTGATCTCTGGTCTTGCCTCTCTTCTCGTCTCCGTCCCTTTTGGACAGATGGATGCTTCTTATAGGCTGAGGAGGCTGACTTCTCCAAGAAATTGGCATGCGTGCCCCAGTTATCTTTCGCCAGCTAGCACATTAGTCATACGTCCGCGCGATCTTCTCATCCAGTTTCGTTGTATGAATAGCTCTGGGATCTGTGCCTGCGTTGAAGAAAACTTGGGCAGCAAAACAACAATACTTTTCATGCATTAGAGCCTTAAAAACATGCAATTTCTTATCGCATCAATAATTATTGCCTTCCGCGAAAAACTATCGCAATTCACTTATTCTTATGCGCTAGAATGGCGCAACTGTGTTCTTTTCAACCTTATTTAGTCTAATTTTAAGGAGAAATAACTTGTTTTTTGCAACTTATCAAAGCCTTGGTATAAAAAGAAGAAAAGTCAAATTCAGAGAAAAAACAGGGGAATGCGACCGCAAATCCTAAGAAGTTCGTTATAGATCCAGATACAGACCACCTCCTCCATACCCTCAAAGATTTAAATATGCTTCGCAGGATGTACAGTTTAAAAAGTTTTTAGATGGTTTAAAACAACTACATATCAATATCCCATTGGTAGAAGCACTTGAACAGATGCCTACCTAGGTGAAGTTCCTGAAGGATATTCTATCAAAGAAAAGAAGATTGGGAGAATATGAAACGGTTGCACTTACTGAATGTTCCAATGCACTGGTCAAGAATAAGATCCCTCCTAAGCTCAAGGACCCAGGAAGTTTCACCATTCCATGCACCATGGGAGGACGAGATGTAGGCAGAGCTTTATGCTACCTAGGAGCGAGTATAAACCTGATGCCACACTCAGTTTTTCAACAGTTGGGGATAGGTGAAGCAAGACCAACAACTGTATCCTTACAGTTAGCTGACAGATCACTGACACAACCTATTGGAAAAATTGAAGATGTGTTAGTCAAGGTTGACAAATTTGTACTCCCAGCAGATTTCATCATTCTGGATTGTGAAGCTGATAAGGACGTGCCAATCATCTTAGGACGACCATTTTTAGCCACTGGCCGAACCTTAATTGATGTGCAGAAAGGATAATTGCCCATGAGGGTCAATGACCAGCAAGTCACGTTCAATGTGATGAATGCAATGAAGTACCCTGGAGATCTTGAGGAGTGCTCGATGGTTGATGAAATTGATATACTCAACCCAGTCTACTCTTCAAGAAATGATGAAAGGAGAAACATTGGAGGATATACTTGGAGATGAAGAACAAGAAGAAAAAGGTGGGAAAAAGATTGAAGTAGAAGAAATCAATCAACCCATGAAAAGACAAAGAATCAAACCTTATTGGGGGAAGGGCTATGAAGATGAAGAAGCCCATGTTTCTGTGATTGACCTGGTATGATTACTATCCTTGAGAAATTATATTTGTAAATTATGGATCTATAGTGAAATAATAATAATAAAAATATATATAAATAAAATAAAATAATATAAAATAATATAGATAGAAACTCCAAAATATCTAGACAAGAGTAAAAACTCTGTCGAGGAAAATCCTGTCTAGGAAAAGGTACTTAAGTTGACCGTAGGGAACACCTTTTCCTGGGGATTTACCTGGGAGTATGAAAAGTCCAAATTATTTTGTGTCCATCTATTTCAAAGAAAAACAAAAATAAATCATGATTAAGCAGGTGAACTTTCTAACATGTTTGTGATTGTTTCAGCAAATAAAGGAAAGAAAGAAAAGCAAAGGAAAATGGAAAAGTTAGAAAAAAAATAGAGAAGAAAAAGTACTGAGGAAATTGCTATCGCATTTCTCCCTAGTGCATTTGGAAATGCAACCGCATTTTCAAAAATAACAGGGCAGTCACGAAAATTGTTTGACCATCACGTGACCTAATTCAGAACGCTATAAATAGCTGACTTTAGTTCACTCCCTCTTCACCAACCACTTAGACTTTTGGTATTCAAGTCAAACTCAAGATCTCTCCATATTTTCTCATCTTGAAACCGAAACCCACAAAAAAGAAACCATGAAGAACACGCCGAAATCATCTTCATCTCGCAAGACCACTCGATCCCAGAGTGCTCAAACCACCTAAGAAGCTGAAGCAAACGTTCGACGGCAAGAAGAGCAACCCGATACCCCCATGCACGGCACGAGAAGGACGAGACCTTTGGGTTTCTCGCCAGCGATCGTGAACCAAGGAACCGTTGCTCAAACTCCTTCTTCCTCGACAATGTCGACCACCTCGAGGGAGAATACGAGTTCATCTCAACTTAAGAGGTCCACGAGCGTCAATCCCATCCATAAAACCAACAAACCCGCAAGCCAACAATTCAGAAAACGCTCAAGGGAGTGGTTTTCAATGATCCGGTAGATGGGAGCCCAAAGACGTGCGGCTCTTGAAGAAGAAGCAAGGAGGCGGGATGAAGAAGAAACCGCCAAGGTAGCAGAGAGCTCTCGGCAAGGAGAGGCTCTAGCGGGTAAAGCCTCTGAACCTTCAACTAACCCTTCTTCGTCTTGCAGGAACAAACCTTTTGTTACTTACAGTGCAAGGAAGAGGAGCCCCAAGAAGGTTGTACCCGAAGAGTGGCTTGTCATCGAGCCCCTCAAAATCACAACAACGCCCCCGGGTGTGTTCGAGGACATAATCTGCCAAACTGTGGCAAAGGCTCTCGTTATTGCTGTGGGTATAAGGCTGAACAAGAAGCCTTTTGGGAGATTGAGGCTGAAAGGGAAATTGAAAACCAAAATATGAGGGAAGAGGATGTGTTTTCGAGAAAAAAGAGATCTTCAAGAAGAAAAGAAGAAGGAAGAGGAAAAACAAGAGGTCGAGAAGGCCTTAGAAGCTGAGAAAGAAAGAAAATTAGGTGAAGACCTCAGGAGGGAAGAATTGAAAGAAGATGAGAAAAGAAGAAAAGAAGCTGAAGACTTCCTTGTAGCTTTTGAGCCACTCCACAAGGCTAAAAGTGAGGCTGAAATGTTGCAAGGAAGGGAAGAAGAGGCCCTTGAGGGACCAAGTGAAGAGAATCAAGAAAAAGAAAAAGAAAAAGAGGAAGTAGTTGAAGCCCAGAATGCAACCGCATTTGGGCCGCATTCTGAAGGAGGCCAAGAAACGGCCATTGAAGCTCAGTCAGCTGATGAAACTTTGGATCCTCTGTTTGAATATGATGTGAGAGGACCCCCACCAGCAGTCGATAACACCTCTTCGGGAGAGAAGAAAGGTAGAAAGAAAGCAAGGAGGCCGAGACCTCCAGTGATTCAGAGACAGAATCCAATTCCGAGATCAAGGAATTGGATGACGACCAAGTTCCCATCTCTGCAGTATTGAGGAAAAAGCACAAAAGAGAGATCAGGGTTGAAAGGAGGACCAAAAACAAGAATCACCCGATATTTGCCAAGAGGCCGAGGACAAGGTCCATGGATGCCTCTCTAGCAGCTCCTCCAACTGTCTCACCCACCAAGCCAAAAGCCAAATCACCGAATGCTCCATCTCCTAAAAATCCATTCCCCGAAGTATTCAGAGATGTAAATTTTCAGGAAAGGATGGAGATAATGAGACAAAGAGATTTCCTCAACAAAAAGGGATTCTCTAATAGAGCGGGATCACTGCCAGAGTTCATAAGCAGAGTTATCTCACAGTATAAGTGGCAGGAGTTGTGTGCTCACCCTCATGAGGTTGTAGTGCCTTTAGTGCGAGAATTTTACGCCGGCCTGAGGGAGGAAAGCATAAGTATGTAGGTGGTGAGAGACAAAATGGTCAACTTCTCTTCAGTGGACATCAACCGGGTGTACAGAATCAAAGCACCCTTACATCCAAGAGGAAATGAAGTCATTAGGAACCCCTCCGCCAAGAGATGAAAGAAGCACTGAAATTAGTGGCCAACAAGGGAGTTTAGTGGAAAGAGTCCCAACCGAAAGTGAAAACACTAGTGTCAAGCTACCTAAAGCCAGAATCGACACTGTGCCTTCACTTTCTGAAGAATAGATTGATGCCGACCACCCATGACAACACTATCTCAGTAGATAGAGTTATGCTCCTCTACTGTATTATGAAGGGGTTGGAGATCAACATCGGGAGTATTATCAGGGAGGAGATTCTTGCCTATGGAAGGAAAAGCGCAGGAAAACTTTTCTTTCGATCATTGATCACCCAACTTTGTCAGCGGGTGAAGATAGTTCCTGGCAAGGATGAGAAGTGTCACTTCTTCAAGCCTACCATCAACAAGTTCTAGATCAGGAAGCTTCAACAGAATAGCCTCCAAAGGAAAGACAAAGCCTCCACATCTCAAGCCACTCCATCGTCAGGGCCGAACATGGCTTCTCCATCTCAGCACAATCCTTTTTCAGGGCCCTCACCATCATCTGAAGCCCTAGCAATTGCCTACCGTCAGCTAGATCAAATCAGGGACAACCTGAAAACTTATTGGGCATATGCAAAGGAGAGAGATGAAGCCATTAGAGAATTCTATCTCTCTATCGCCTCGAGTATTGCTCCGGTCTTTCCCAATTTACCTCAATCGCTGCTGTTTCAAGAAGACAAGGATTTTGATGAAGAAGATGATGAAAATGATGATGAAGAAGATGAAGAGAAAGAGAGTTCCTCGGACGAGGACTAGGGGAGTTTTCTGATCCCCTTTACATGTTTTTTTGTGAATAATACTATTTTATGTGTTTTGTTGATTATTGTTTTTTTTAGTTTTAGCATGTTTTAATTCTGTTTTTAGTTGTTGTTTTTATTGCTTTGATTGATTAGTTTGTTGATAGTTATGTTCATAGAGTAGTTTTAGATAGCTTGTTGATAGAATAGATTAGGTAAACTTGGTTTTTCAATCTTTTCTTAGAAAAATCTGTTTGCTGTTTTTGAGCTTAATCTATGAATCTCTTTGAAGAAAAATCAACTTTAAAGGAAAAATTGCTTGAAAAATATTTTGGAGAAAGCATGTTTTCAAAGGAGTTTTCTTTTAAGCCCTTGATGATGATAACTAGAGCTTTGCTCTATCTCAAAAGTTTCACCGTCACAACTAAATTGTTTTCTAGTCATAGGCTTTCCATTAGTCTTTTTCTTTTCAAATTTTTCTTAAATCTAAACTTCCTCATGTTTAACGTTTCTAACACACTAGGAGAGTTTAGCCTTAAAGTTTTGAAAAACAAAAAGCCTTATGCAAAGTCCATGCCTAAAAAACAAAGCCAATGAAGACATTGTCTAACTTTAAGTTTGGGGGGGTGCTTTATGCTTTGTGCTTTATGCCATGTTTTTTTTTTTTTTTTTTTGTAAATTTGTACTGCTGGAAAAGAATATGTGCTCAGTATTTAAAAAAAAAAAAATTCGAAAATCGAGAGTTACTCCTCCTTCCTAGAGTTTACTGAGTAACTAGGGGCATTCATGACACCCATGGTTTGCCACTGCATGCAAGGTTTACTTAGGGAAGTGAGTATTATTCCAAGCTTGTGAACTTTGCTCGTAGCTAGATATCTTCACCACAAAGTGTCGATAAGCTAGAATGAAGGTAAAGATGACAACAAGGATACTATTGGGAGAAAAAAGATGTTGAATAAAAAGAGCATCAGTAGTCAAATAAGTTTGGGGGAGATAGAAAGAGGTCTAGTAACTCATATATGCTCAAGAAACCTAAAGTTTTATTTTTCTTAACAAACAGGACTACACTAGGCTCAATGAGTAGAACTTAGGTAGTTTAAACATGTTGGTTAGGATGGACTAGGGAGATTTTTGCTTTGAAAAAGAACAATAGAAATCTTCATGCCTAGGAAACTTAAACGTTGTGACTGGCACTAGAGTAGAACCCTCTCCTGAATAGCAAGCTTCTTAGAAAACAATCTTGGAAAACATGTTTACTTTATTCCATGCCACTTGATTTGCAATTAAAAGTTGATACTAGTACCATGATTGACAATTACATATGATCCATAATGTTTTGGTTTGCAATTAGTATTGAGCTCTTACATTTTGGTTTGCAATTACAAAGTCGGTCTCTAACATTCTGATTTGTGATTGCTTGAGGACAAGCAGTGAGTTAAGTTTGGGGGTATGATAAGGCTAAAAAATAAACCTATTTTACCCTTATATTTAGCTCATTATCATGTCAAAATTAAATGTTTTAGATCACTTTTACTGTTCCCGAGCTCAAAATATGTTAAAGTTGATAAGTTAGGTAATTGAGAGTCACATTTGTCAAATTATGCTCATTTGTGCTTAAAAAGACTCAATTTGATTGGAATTTGACTAAGTTTGTTTCTGTGCTGAAAAAGCAAAGGAAACTGGAATTTGCCCAGAAATGCGACCACATTTCTGGGAAGACAAAATGAAATGCGACCGCATTTCTGGAAAAACAGAGGCAATTCCAAGTCTATCGCGGGTCGTTTTGAACGAGACTATTGCGCACCTAACCGACTGTTTTGACTCGAATTCATCTGGGCTACCTACCAGCACCTATTTTGCAGCTCCTCAACCACTTCCAACACTATATAAGCTCATGATTCGAACTCAAATCCAAGCAGAACTCATTTGGAAGAAGAGGGTGGTGACAGAACCCTAGTTGACGCCTGTGAGTAGGGATGCCCGAGGTCCTTCTTAGATGACTAAATTCTTACCTTAGTTAGACATCAAAACTTAGGGTTTGTAGGGATTTTCACTCATTCCCACTTTGTATAAGCGAGAGAATGGAGTGTCGAGCGAACTCCAGAATGATTGGATAAAAGAGAAAAAACACTAGTATTTAGCCACTGTCATTATTTCCAGCTTGTGTTACTTTTCATTTATCTGTATTCTTTATATCTTATTTTCAATGAAAAGGTATTCATTTGCACTTTATCTCACCATGAGTAGCTAAATTCCGTTGAGGGGTTCAATATGGTGAATTCCGTTGAGGGGTTCAATATGGTGAATTCCCTTATGGTTCAATAGCTTGAAAGTGTTTTATTTGCTTAACTTTCTATTCAATGCATGTCATTCTTTATTGAATATCATTCTGATGTTGCTAAGTTTAAATTGATCACTTAGATTTTGCATGCTATGTGAGTTTGATCTCGAAAGGGACAGACGATATCGGTTCTCATAAAGGTGATATAGGAGAAAAAGCTCAAAAGAGTTTGTTCGGTGGTATAAGGCAAGCTGCGTAAGGCACACTATATCAACTATATAGGGTTATAGATTGCATTCGTGAATCATCTATGTCGGAGTCGAGTCACAAAAATGTGCATAACAGTACTCGCTTAGCCTTCTAACGGTTTTTGGGAGTAAAGCCAAATAGAAGTTAAATCTGACCCAATGCTTTGAATAGACTTAAGTTGAATAATCCATGATTAAAATTATTGTCTTTGGGATAAGTCCATATTGAATACCTCGTTTTATTTATTATTGTTATTCTTTATTTATTTACTTGTGTTATTTATTTTTCTAAAAATCAATCATCAATCATTTCTTTGGTTACCTATTTTAAGCAATCAGTTGAGCAGTTTCTTCTTCAAATATGAATTTCTAATTTAGTCCTCCTGGGATCGATACCCTTGGAATACTTCTAAGGTTTTTATTACTACGTGCGATAGTGTATACTTGCACTAAGGTTGGCAGAATTTATCTCTATTTTTATTTATCATCTTATCTCACATCCATCATTCAGCCTCTGCTGCACCAAGGACCTATACACATATTATACTCATTTTAAAGCATTTTGCATTACCTTTGATCTCAATCTTTCATTACTTTTTGTTCTCTAAATAAAATTGGGCAAAAGTATTCACAGTAATTTGTTTAACTAGAAAACCAATCCAGAGGACGACATTCGATTTAATCAATCACTATATTATTACTTGACCCGCACACTTGCGATAAACATTTTGTGCATTACTATCCCTAAAGGCGGGTAGGAGTGAATTCAATCTTGCAGGACTATTTCCCCAGCTATCTACCCAATCTTATCCCCAAAATGGTAGGCTTATTGAGTCGGCGAACTTAGGCCACTCTCACCCATGCAAATCAAAGGATAATCTCGAATAAACAGGAGTTCATAGTTAGCTTAGGATTAAGATCGAGTTACTTAGGTCATCGTATGAAATTAGTCAATCTCAACAGTAAACGACGTTATAAAGTGAAATTGACTTATTTCGCGGTTCGGTCTTATGCAAACTCATTGCATAGGACACCCTCACTCGCATGTCTGTACATGAATGATTCAGGATCACATCGTCTATATTATATACAAAGTGTGTTGCATCCATAGTGTCCCCAAGATAAGATACCCAATCCTATCCCTATACCAGACTGTTTTGGAAATTACTCGAACTTTATCCATTCTCATGTCTCCACATAAAGTTCAAGTATTCATGCTATAGCCAGGGGTTCTTAGTTTTTTTGATTTGGGTTATCTAATGCACAATTTACTTATTCAATAACAACTTTAATGAATAAATCTCAATAACAACTTTATTGAACAAGTATATAATTTGTTACATTCACTATCTACGAGTTTTATGGCATAAAACCCAACAATATTTATGTTAATTACATTGTCCAAATAATTGAGATGTTGAGAGTATGCTTATATCCTTATTATTTATTTTATGGTCTAGAATGTTTATATACATTGTATATTTCTCATTTTTGAATGAGATTATGCATCTTCTGAAATTTCTTATTTAACTATTGTATATTAATCTCATTAATTTATGTATTCTTTTTTCATAATGATTTTTACATCCTTTGTAAATTGTATATCATGTACATTTAATATATATACAAAATACATATTTCATATACCATCATAGATTCTTTATGTAAAACATCATGTTATATATACTATTTATATGTCTTATATAAAGATTGCAACATGTTGCTTACATGTTAAGTTTTATGCCCTAAAACTCATAGATAGTAAATGTAACATTTGACTGTTCATTAATGAAGTGTTATCGATGTTATTTCTGTTGGGTTTTATGTCCTAAAAATCGTGGTTAGTAAATGTGATAAGTTTATTGTAATAAATAAAGCGTTATTGAGGTTATTCAATAAGATATTATTAAATGGTTGTTTAGTTCTGCATTAATTAACCCAAATCCAATAAACTAGAACCCATAGCTATAAAATGAACACTTGAACTTTATGTGTAGACATAAAAGCAGATCAAGTTCAAGTAATAGCCAAAAACGATCTATAGTTGACGTGCATGTGCTATGACACTGCTCGAGTGCAAGTATACAGTATCAAGTAATAAAGTGGACAGTATTCCGGGTATCGTACCCAAGGGAGATGGTGACTAGTTGAAAGACACAAGATTCTGCAAAAACGGGAACCTCCTCTAAATTTGCAACAAAAAATGGTAACCAAAGAAATATTTTGAAGATGGTTTTGATTGAAGATGAAAGTAAAAATAAGCAAGTAATTGAAAACAGTAAAAACTCTATGAGATAAATGAGGGAATTCAAATAGTATCAACTTTAAGCATTAGATTGGGCCCACCTATGCGCTCGCAACTTACTCAGGCACTACAAACGGTTGCAAAGTACTATCTATATTGTCCACATAAACATGGTGCTCATAGCATCCTACAGTTACGCCCGCAATTACCATGACAACTAGATTGTTAGTCTTCTATTCAGCTCCGCTGTAGGTGCCTTTAGAAGTCTAAGCCAACTAGGCATCTATTTCTAAGGCTAGCTAAAACTTAGGTAAGTATTGCTCACAACTCTTAAAACCCTAGTGGTTCTAGTCCTATTTCTAAGATGCAAGAAGACAAAGTCCTATTCCTAGGATCTTTTCCACCATCGTTTTGCAAACCCGCCATTTAACTCCAACCTTTCGGCCATCAGCTAAATACAAACTATGTGATCGAACAAGTTTGTCAAGTCCTCGAATCAAAGAAATTTTTAATCACCGTACACTAAACTACTTCGCAGTAGTAGCGGCCGGAGTCGAGCGCAGGGTGATAGCGGGCAGAAATGTCGCTATTTTAGTCCTAAATTATTAAGCTTTTGGGCGCTTTAATTGTGTTTTTATTGAGAAATTCTAATTTAATTCATTATTTTTTCCTAAGGAGCACTTTGTGGATTTTTGGTGGAAAAAGGCCCTAAAATGAGCTATCCAAGCCCAAATTTCCACACATGGGTCAAGGGGGAGCCCAAGAAGTCAACCATGCAAGAAGATCCAAAAACAATGAAGAAAGGCCCAAGACCAAGCCCAAATCCGTGCCAGCTTGTTCTGGAATCCGCACAGCGTCGAGACGCTGTCCCATTTCTTGGCCAGCAAGTTGGGTGACGTCACAGTGTCGCGACGCTATGCCGATAGCGTCCCAACGCTGTCCTATTTTCGTGCCTATATAAGGCCTCCCTTGGTGCCCATTTTATGCATCAATCATTCATTCTCTCATTCATTCCTTTCTTTCCTTGGCTCTTTTTGAGCCTTCTCTCAAGGCTTTTTAGCCTTTTTGAGAGTTCTTAGTGGGAAAATTTTAGGGAGCTTTGGGGAGCACTCTAGGAGGCTCAAGGTGTGCTCGGAGGGACTCCAAGCACTAGCAACGGGGTCTTCGACGGTCATTTCCTTTCCTTTTATTTTGCTCAATGTTATGCTTTCCATTGTATATCTTGTGAATATTTTAGCCATGTGTAGCTAAACCCCAATTTGAGGTCTTGAAATGAAATTCTATAGTTAAATGTTATTATAATTGTCTATCTCTTGCCCTCTTTTACTGATTATTTGTATGGTTGCTCGTAATGCTGTATGCAATCTGGCCAATTGTATATTGATCCGATTCTTAATGGAAACTCGACGGAGAGAAATTAGGATAGATCTTAATCCATGCAACTAGTTTAATTGCCCGCCGTGACAACAAGATTAGTTGATTCAAGTTAGATTCCTAAAATGAATCAGAGCGTAATAATTAACGAATTTTAATGGCGATAAGGACACTTAGGTTGTTAAAATGGATTAATTATAATTAGGGGAAACCGACAGGAGAACCTATGTGATTAACGGAGATTCTAGATTATAATTAGTTGGGCAACGAGATAGGATAATTGTAATAATTATTTAGCTATTAATTGATTTTCAAGACCCCACTTCCCATTCAAAACTCTTTCTCCATATTTTATTTTTCCTGATTGATCAAATTTTACTCTTTAACTGCTTTAATTTAAATTCATTTTAATTGCATGTTTTGGTCCCTAAATATTATTTCCCCCAAGTATTTCTAGTGTTCAAGAAATTTTTGCTTTGCTTAATTTTCGTTTCGCCTCCCTGTGGATTCGATACTCGGAATATTTCCATTTTATATTACTTGCGGCCCGTGCACTTGCGGTATTGCAGCACTCACCAACACATGGAGCAACCAAATTAATTAAATTAACCTAAGATTTTTCAATTTGTAACCGAAAGGGGGGGTTTGGCATGGAAGAAGATTTGAGGATGAAAAATTAAAATACAAGAAATTAAATTACCAAAACTAAAATAACAGGAAGATAAAAGGATGGACTAACTAATCTTACCTCGGGATCGTGCAATTGGTTTTTCGAATTCAGTTATGCAATTCCAAATCATAGACTCTCTTTATTAACGAATTACTAGCTAATTGTCTAACCTCCCACCAGAAAAACCAACGAGATTAATGATCTCAATTATTTTCTAACCCGACAAAAGCATCGAGGCCATAACCTAATTAAAAATCTAATCAATGACGTCTCACTAATTAGAATTTAATCGCATTAAGAATGATAGAACGTTAGATAGAATACATAAACTAGGAAAAGCCAAAATTCATATGATTCTAAGCCTTAACTCCTAAATCTATCATGAATTTTTTATCAATTGGGACAAAACGCCTTTTAATCAAGATTAACAATAGATTTATTTGCTACAAATTCAAGCAAAGAAATCGATTCAAACAAAATAGGTCGTCAATCTATAGATTCAAGCCAATTGTAATTCAAACTGGAATTAAGAACACAATTAGACAATAATTCTAGGAAATCTGAAATACAATGTCTCAAAGGAATGCCAAACTTACATCGGAGTCCCCAATTACGACGATCTACACTTAGCCGAACATTGCAACGCTCCAACTAAACGCTAGGGCTCAATTAGCCATCCCTATATCTAAAAACTAATCTAATCTAATGTAAATACAATGAAAATAGGAAAAATACAGAGAAAGAAGAGGTGATGTAGAGAAAAATCAGACTTAAAACAAACATGAATGACCTAAAATGCGAAAAGGTTCCTATTATAAAACGTGACAGCGTCTCGACACTATATTTGCAGTGTCTCGACGCTAGCTCTCGGGAAAAATGGATGAATTTGTGTTCATGTTGACTTTCTTGATCCCGATAACACCAAATTGACCTATACATCAATAAGGCTTTAGTCAATTTTCACAAATAATAGCATTAGGATAAGAAAAATTTATGGAAATAATTAGCACCAATTTGGTGCTATCACTATGCTAACCTAAGTGATTAGTTTAAGCTAACAATGACAATTAAACTCGATAAAAATAAACAATGCTAAGAAGAAGCAAGGTTGCTTTTGCATGGGTGGGGCTTTCTTCTACTCAAGGAATCCACATCTTTGAACTCCCGAGAAGAAGTTTAGCTCATGGATGAAAGTAAAGTGCAGAACAATAAGCAAACAAAACACAGAATGGAGAAAAAATTGAATTCATATTAAATGAACGAATTGAGTACAAGGCTTATAACTTGCAACTGAATTAAAAGAAAACAGAAACTTAAGAATGCTGGAAATAATAAACTGAAACAGAGAATAAAAGATAAGGCTCTATTAAGGATCTCTGTCTGATCTAGCTTGCTCTTGCCCTTTTTCAACGAGAGACAAGCCTTTCTCTTCTTGTTTCGAATGGAAAGTTGACAGAGGCTGAAAGACATGGAACTCGGAGTGGTTACAAGATGAGAAGAGAGAAAAACATAAAATCTATCCTAAGGACGAAATTCCGAGCTCCCTTTGCTTCTTGCATCTTGGTCCCCTTCTATAGACCTTGAAAGGTGAGGTTGGTTGCCGAGATCAGTGTGAGGAGGCCTTGGAAGGTAAGAATCCACGACCTTCGAAGATTTGATACAAGATTCGGGATTTTCGGACGATTCTGCGAAGATCTCGTGAATCTCGGTATTTTGTCGGAAAGCCCAGGTGCGGCTGCATATTTCGGGTGCATTTTCTTCTATGCTCGACTTTGACAACTCTGCCTTCAATTGGGGTTACTTTCCTTATAAGGTTGGGGACACATATCAGTCACATATCCTACATCCTTAAGTCCAGATGCAGGCGCAAATCTTCACTTTAACTCTTTTGCTTCGCTAACCTTTATTCTCCTATTTGCGGGCGCATCTCCTTCGCAAGGTCCTCTGCACAAAAACATTAACTTGGATAAATTCTTTATAAAAGTAATCTCTTTTTGTACATTTTAAACATAAATTCTATATTGCTAAGATTTTCACAAAATTCTACTACTTTTGCTAAATGTACTTGAAATGATAAGATTTTAAACACAAAGTCCTTGCTTTCTAAACAATAATAACCTTGGTTTTTAATGCTAAATAACGCACATAAATGAGCATTATCACACCCCCAAAATTAAGCCATTGCTTGTCCTCAAGCAATATCAACAAGACAATAGAATCAAGAAAGAAAAGATGTGTGTTTCATAGGTAAGTTTAGTTTGTGGGTGCGCTTTTCAGGAAAGAACTCGAATCGTAATACTGTAAGTTAACAACAAGATTTCTCTAACACTAGGCCTTTACTCACTCTTCTCAAGACAAAACATTCGCGTGCATTCCAACCTTTATTGCCTATTGTTGGGCCTATGTGATAAGGGTAAAAAATATACCTATTTTACCCTTATATTTAGCTCATTTCTTGGTCAAATATTGAGTGTTTAGGTCAATTTTACTATTTCCGAGCTCAAAACATGTTAATTTGATAAGATAGGGTGTTAAGAGTCATTTGTGTTGAATTATGCTTATTTATGCTTAAAACTACTTGATTTAAAGCAAATTTGACTTAGTTAACTGTTGTGTAGAAAAACAGAGTTGAAGCTGGAATTCCACAGAAATGCGACTGCATTTCTGGGAAGGCAAAAATGAAATGCGACCGCATTTCTGGGAAGGCAAAAATGAAATACGACCTCATTTCTGGAAAAGCAGAGGCCGTTTCGAGTCGCACGCGGGTCGTTGTTGATGAGTCTTCTTCGCACCTAACCGGTTGTTTTGACCCCGAAACTGATTGGGCAACCTTCCAGCACCTATTTCGCAGCTCCTCAACCAATTTCTACAATATATAAGCTCGAGATTCGAAGTCAAATTCATGGAAGAAAAGGGTGGTGACAAAACCCTGGCTCGACGCCAATGAGTAGGGATGTCTGAGGTCCTTCTTAGATGACCAAATTCTAACCCGAGAGAGAGTTAGACATCAAACCTTGTGGTTTGTAGAGAGTTTCACCCATTCCCATCTTGTAAAAGTGAGAGAGTGGAGTGTCTTAGCAAACTCTATAAGGATTGTGTAAACAAAAAACCCATAATATTTAGCTATCTCTTTTATTTCCAGCTCTTGAATCTTTTCATTACTTTGTATTCTTTACATCATTATTTCAATGAAAATGTGTTCATTTGCTTTTTATCCCATCATGAGTAGCAAAATCCCGTTGAGGGGTTCAATGTGGTGAATTCCCTTAGGGTTTAATGGCTTGAAAGTGTTTTATTTGCTTAAGTAGGGTTTAATGCATGTCATTCTTTATTGAATATCATTCTGATCTTGCTGAGTTTAATTTGATCACTTAGACTTTGCATGCTATGTGAGTTTGATCTCGAAAGGGACAAAAGATATCGGTTCTCATAAAGGTGATATAGGAGAAAAAGCTCGAAAGAGATTGTTCGGCGGTATAGGGCAAGCTGCCTAAGGCACCCTATATCGACTATAGGGTTATAGATTGCATTCATGAATTATCTATGTCGGAGTCGAGTCCCAGAAATGGGCATAACGGTACTCGCTTAGCCTTCTTACGGTTTTTGGAAACAAGGGCCAAAAGGAAGTTAAATCTGACCCTATGCATCAAACACTCTTAAGTTAGATATTGCATAAGTATGGTTGTTACCCTAGGGATGAATCCATGTTGAATACCTCGTTTTATCTTATTGTTATTCCTTACTATTTTATTGTTTGTTTTATTTATCTTTTCAAAAACTCAATCAATCAATCCTATTTTCTTTGGTTACCTTTTCAAAAGCAATCATTTGAGCAGTTTCTTCATCAAATCTGAGTTTCCAATTTAGTCCTCGTGGGATCGATACCTTTGGAATACTTTCTAAAGTTTTTTTTATTACTACGTGCGACAGTGTATACTTGCACTTAAGTGTTGGCTGAAAATTTCTTTATTATTTCATTTATCATCTTATCTCACATTCCATCCAGCCACGCACCACTATGCCAACACTGCAAGTGCACGGGCCACAAGTAATATAAAACGGAAATATTCCAAGTATCGAATCCTCAGGGAGGTGAAGCGAAAATTAAGCAAAGCAATAAATTCTTGCTCGCTAAAAATACTTGGGAGAAATAATATTTAGGGACCAAAACATGAAATTAAAATGAATTTAAAATTAAAGCCATTAAAGGAAATCAAATTTGATCAATCAAGAAATAAAAAATGGAGAGCGGGGCTTGAAAATCAATTAATAGCTAAATAATTATTACAACTATCCTATCTCGTTGCCCAACTAATTATAATCCTAGAATCTCCGTTAATCACATAGGATCTCCTGTCGGTTTCCCCTAACTATAATTAATCCATTTTAACAACCTACGTGTCCTTAGCTGAAGGTGTACATATTACACATGCGGAAGCAATTGAAGATCGAAAGCACTTAAGACATTCAATTTTACTCCTAAAGCATGCATGTTCTAGAAAAGACAGAATAGAGAGTTTAGAAAACACCAACCTTTGTAGCTCACTTATGTTGAACTCCTTGTGGTGTTTGCCTCTCCTATGCTCCTTGGACAACCTCTAGAGTCTTCCCTACTATACTCCGGGCCAAGAACGACTTGTGGGAGTCTATATAAGATAGGGAATGGGAAGGGAATGCTTGAAGCATCAAGCAATGGAGAAGAATGAGAGATGAGAGAACTTTGAGTCCAAATTCCAGCAGCATAACATTAAGGAAAATGGCTCTCTTAACTTTGAATTTGATTCAAGCTCCTTTTAAAGACATTCTCCATGCAAAGCCAAGCCTCAAGACACAAGACACATGGTGTATTTGCAAGTTCAAGTGGATTCTAGGTGTACATCTCACAAGACATGCAACAATGCATGAGTGAGTTGTCTTTCCATTTGAATGTTCATGCATAAGTGGATTTCCAACTAAATCCACCAAAGACAAATTGAAATCTAATTTCAAGCTTGCAATTTAATGTTCATTTCAATTCCAAATTGAATTTAACATTAGGTAATTGATTTTGAGGCATTACAAAATGATTTCTTATGATTAATCCAATTAATCATTCTAATCTTGTGCAATAAATCATATATGATTCCTAATACATATATATGGTATTCAAAACACTTTTAAATACTCCATCTCTCATTTTCTAATTTAATTCATAATTAAATTATTGTGTCAAACACAATTTACGATAATATCCTTTTTCCCGATTTTTGAACGATTCAAAGCTTCCTATCTTTTGTTCTAGGCTTAATTCCGATATGAGCTAGTAGGGGGACCTAATGGACCTATAGATCATGGGCTCCAACGATTCGAGGCTAACCGACTAATCTCATTGCCAAGCTAGCCAACATTCGTTAACTATCGGGACACTCCACTATAGCCCGATAGTTGCACTCCCCTCACTATAGATATATTTCCGTCCACTTGATTTAACCATGATTAGTAAGTCGATCCTTCACAGGTTGTTCGTAGCTATAGCTAGGTCAATAAGCCGTTTTACCCCTATAGTACTTCTAGTTCCTTAAGTCCCACTGATCCTCTAATGAACAATTGGTTTATGGTCCAACCAATAAACCGAGTCCCTCTCGGGCCAATGAGAGGGCGGGATCCCTTTGTTCAAGCCCCGGAGTCAGCACTTAAGGGAACAACCTCTCTACTATCCCTAATTCGGGTAGGAGTGAATTCCTTCTTGCACGACTATGTCCCCAGCTATCTACCCGTTCCTATCCCTGAAATGGGAGGCTTATTGAGTCGGTGATACTGAGCCACTCTCACCTATGCAGATCTAAGGATAAGCCCGAATAAACAAGAGTTCATAGTTAGCTCAGGATTAAGATCGAGTTACCTAGGTCATCACATGAAATAGTCAGTCTCGTCAGTAAACGGTGTTATAAAGCGAGAGTGACTTATTTCTTGGTCCTGGTCTTATGCAAACTCATTGCATAGGACGCCCCCACTCGCATGTCTCTACATGGACGATTTAGGATCACATCGTCTATACCATCTATAAAGTGGGCCGCGTCTCATAGTGTCCCCAGAATAAGGTACCCAACCCTATTCCTATACTATAGACCGTTTTGGCTATTACTCAAGTTTGATCCACTTTTATGTCTCTACATAAAGCTCAAGTGTTCATCCTATAGCCATGGATCTTAGTTTATTGGATTTGAGTTATTATATGTGCAATTTACTTTATTCAGTAATAACTTTGCTGAATTAATCTCGATAACGCCTTTATCGAATAAGTATATAATTCGTTTAACATTCACTATCTACGAGTTTTAGGACACCAATCCCAACATTAGCGCCATTAAAATTAGTTAATTATTACGCTCTGATTCATTTTAGGAATCTAAGTTTAATCAACTAATCTCGTTGTCACTATGGGCAATTAAACTAGTTGCATGGATTATGATCTATCCTAATTTCTCTCCGTCGAGTTTCCATTAAGAATCTGATCAATATACAATTGGCCAGATTGCATACAACATTACGAGCATTCATACAAATAATTAGTAAAAAGGGCAAGAGATAGGCAATTATAACAACCTTTAACTATATATTTTCATTTCGAGACCTCAAATTGGGGATTAGCTATACATGGCTAAAATATCCACAAGGTATGCAATGGAAAGCATAAATTTGAGCAAAATAAAAGGGAAGGAAATGACCGTCGAAGACCCCGCTGTAGCACTTGGAGTCCCTCCGAGCACGCTGATAGCGAGCATAGCTAGCTATCTTTACTTATTTAATTTAGCTAGTCTTTGATGATTATTGGCCATTTTATTGCACTTTATTGTTTATTTTGTAGGAAATGGTTGATTGGAGCTATAGCGCAATATTGGAGTTAATCGGGTGCTCGGGACGTGAAAAGAGGCAAAGGAATGAAAAAGAATCAAAGAGAAAAAAGTCAACATTCGGTCAACATTTGACCAGCGTCGAGACGCCATCCCTTGAGCGTCTCGACGCTGGCACTCCATATCAGAATAGGCGCAAAAAGGTCACAGCGTCTCGACGCTGCGACCTTAGCGTCTCGACGCTGCGTAATTTCCTTTCCAGAATACGCGTGTTTAGAGGCAGCGTCTCGACGCTACGACGAAAAATCAGTATTTATAGTTCTTTTCGGCTAGGTTTTTGGGGGATTGAATTTTGGGACCTTTGGGAGCCGTAAAACAGAGGAGAAAACAGGGGATTGAGGCTGAACAAGAGGGAGAAAAGCGGAAATCAACCCATCGTTCGTGGGGATCGTGACGGGGACGTTCGGTCTCGGCCTACATTGAGTTTTCTTTTCCCTTTCCTTTTCTCTAGTTAGACTTATGGCTTTATTATGTTTAGTTGAGCTTGTAATACAAATCATGAGTAGCTAAACTTGTAGCTTAGGGATTGATGTAGTTGATTGAGTTTATGGATTGATTTATGGTTTAAGTTGTGCAATGTTTATTATGTTTGTAATCTTGATTTAATGCTTTCAATTAATTGGCCATTAGTTGGATGATTTATGTTTTGAATCTAGCTCGGGAGAGGGGATTTGATATAGACATACTTAAGATTGCATGACTAAAGTTTATTTTCTAATTCGTGACGGTTTTAGATTAACTTTAGAATTGATCAAAAGATCTCATTGCCTTGCATATTAATAAACTTAGATAGGGATATCAAGTTGGTTAATTTGCATGAGAATCAATTATACTCGGGAGAGGTAGTTGTGATTAAAGGGTCTTTGGCTTATAATTTCATTGTGCATAATAACTTACTCTAATAAATCAATCCTAGACTAAATCGGCGAAATCAATTCCCTAAGTGTTTTTCCCAATTGAATTTCCACACTTTTTACTTGTTTTGATTTAGTTTTCATATCATCCATTCATCACTTTTTGATCCCTAAATAAAATTGAGCAAGATAATTCACAATACTTGATTTGCTTAAAAATCCAATCCAGAGGACGACACTCGTTTTTACGAACACTTTATTATTACTTGACCCGTGCGCTTGCGGTAAGGAAAAGTCCACATCAAGTTTTTGGCGCCGTTGCCGGGGATTGGCACATTTAGCTAGATTGATATTGTGAAAAAAATTGTTTGATCTTAATTTAGGGTGTATTTTTACTTTTCTAGGTTGTTTGAACTTTTTTTTTTTCCTTATTTGTTTTTCTTTCCATGTTTGTTTTTCTAGTTTAGGTTGTTTGTTTTTTTTTCCATAGATAGATTCTTTTTCCTTTTTAGTGTTTTCTTTCCGTTGTAGATTAGTTTTTCTTTATTTGTTAGATTTCTTATTTGTGTTTTGCCATATTTATTTTTGCATTCCATATTAGGTTATTTTGTTTCCTTTTCTAGATTATATTTTTCCATATTTAGATTAGTTGTTTTCTTTTCTTTGTTTCTTTCCATAATTGTTTTCTTTCCTTTTTAGGGTAGATTTGTTTTTTGTATGCGTAGTAGTAGAGAAGTGATACCGCTGGATCCCGAGATTGAAAGAACAATTCATAGGCTTCGAAGGGAAAATAGAGAAATTATTCAGATGGCTGACCAAAATCCACCTGAGGAGCCTAGGCCTATAAGAGATTACTTCCAGCCCGTGTTTCAGGGGCAACAATCGGGGATTGTCTATGCCCCGATCAATGCCAACAACTTTGAGCTGAAGACCGGTCTCATTCAGATGGCTCGAGACTGTGCATATAGAGGATCGCCCACCGAGGATCCAAATTCTCATCTTAAATCATTTTTGGATATTTGTGGGACGGTAAAAATTAATGGAGTGTCTGAGGATGCTATTCGCTTACGTTTATTTCCCTTTTCTTTGCAGGATAAAGCACGAGATTGGTTGCAGTCCATTCCCCCTGGGAGCATCACCACTTGGGATGCTTTGGTCCAGGCCTTCTTGAAGAAATTTTTCCCTCCTGCAAAGACAGTCAAGCTGAGGACCGAGATTGGGACATTCCAACAACAATATGATGAGCAGCTGTTCGAAGCTTGGGAGCGATTTAGAGAGCTACTGAGGAAGTGCCCTCAGCATGGCTACCCCGACTGGCTCCAGGTTCAATTGTTTTATAATGGTTTAACTCCTAGTACGAAAACGATTGTTGATGCAGCTGCAGGTGGGACTCTGTTGTCCAAGACCGTGGAAAATGCTCGCATACTTTTAGAGGATATGGCCACCAACAGTTATCAGTGGCCATCTGAGCGGTCTACACCCAAAAAGATTGCTGCTGGAGTGTTTGAGGTTGATAAAGTAAGTGCACTCCAGGCCCAGATGACCTCCCTTGCTAATGCTTTTATGAAATTTTCAGGTACAGGATGTGCACAGTCAATTGAATCAGCTGCTGCTTTAGCATCTAGACCTCAGGAGGAGACCATTGAACAGGTTCAGTATGTATCAAATTCTAATTTTAGGGGATATAATAATAATTCTACACCTACACATTATCACCCTAACAATAGGAACCATGAAAATTTCTCTTATGCAAATACTAAGAATGTTTTTAACCCTCCTGGTTTTGCCCCTCAAACTCAAGAAAATAAAAAGTTAGAAGATCTTGTTGGAGCTTTCATTGCAGAGTCTAGTAACAGGACAACCAAATTAGAGGAGGCAGTCTTTGCCATCAACACCACGGTGAATGGCCACGGTGCTGCCATCAAGAATATTGAGACTCAGCTGGGACAGTTGGTAAGTGTTGTAAGTACCATGAATAAAGGTAAGGCCCCAGCTGAGCAGGAGAAAACTCAGATGGAGTACTGTAAGGCAATCGCTGTACATCAGGAGGAAGCTGAAGAGCAGCCTGAGCCTGAGGATTATGAAACGCCCACAGGGGAAGCTGAGGAGGACACATCAGCAGATGAGGCTGAAAAGCCTAACCTTGAGCCTCCTATTCCTTCTTCCGCACTGATGGTTCCCAAGGAAAAGAAAAAGAAAAAGAAGAAAAAGAACAATCAGGTTCTGTTTGACAAGTTTATGAATGCTTTTATGAATCTGAACATTAATATTCCTTTTGCAGAGGCATTAGAGATGCCACAGTATAACAGGTTCATGAAGGAGTGGTTAGCAAAGAAGCGAAAAGAAAAGAAGGTTGACACTGTATACCTTGCTTCCACATGCAGCACCAGAGTACAACAGAAAGTACCTGAAAAAGTAGCAGATCCAGGGAGTTTTTCTGTTCCTTGTAGCTTTGGTACTTATTCTTTCAGAGCATTATGTGATTTAGGTGCCAGCATCAATATCATCCCTCTATCTCTGTGCAAAAAGTTAGACATAGGTGAGATTAAATCTACTCCTGTAAAGCTCCAATTGGCTGATCAGTCTGTGGTTAGACCAGTTGGCATTGTAGAAAATGTCTTAATCAGAGTAGGTAGATTTTTCTTCCCTATTGATTTATATGTTATGGACATGATAGAAAATCCTTCGATGCCTGTCATATTAGGAAGACCATTCCTCGCTACTGGGCGAGTAATTATTGATATTGAGCACAGGGAGCTCACTGTAAGAGTCAAGAATGACAAAGAAATATTTAAAGCAGTTGAAGACTCTAAGGGACACTCGGACGTGCTTTTCATGGGCTACAAGAAAGGTGCAAGAAAGAGCACCACTGTTGGATTCACAGAAAAGAAGCCTCCTTGAAGCATGGCCAACACGTCGAGCTAATGACGTTAAACAAGCGCTTATGGGAGGCAACCCAAGTAAGTGTAGTTGTGCGTTTCTGTTTGCTTTTGATTCATTGTTTGTTTTTTTGTGTTGTAGGTCTTGTTTTCTGTCTCTCCTTTGCTTTCAAGCTTTCAAGATTTCAAGCAAGAAGTCATCGTCAATCCAGGCCAGTATTATTCACTCCTTTCATTCTTTTATTGTTCTCATGCTTGTTTATGCCTTATTTTCTTTATACATTGAGGACAATGCATGTTTTAAGTTTGGGGGTATTTGGAGTAGCATGTTTGTGGAGCCCTTGAGCATCTGAGTTCGGGCTATAGTTTTGAGCTTTCTTTGAATTGAGCATATGGTTGTTTTCTGGATGCTATTTTTGCATGACTATGATTTCCTAGGATAGGCTTTCTTGTCAATTTTCAAGCTTGCGATGAGTTGTAAGCATGAGTGCCCAAAAAGGGAGACTTTTTAAAATTTTTCTAGGAGATGGCTTGCATGAGTAGAGTATTTGTCTTGGCTAGATTTGGATTTGAATGCTTAGGAGCGAATTATTGGGTTCATATGCTTGTTGTCACCTCGATAGGTGTAGGGTAGAGCTAAAGAGTTAATTTTTTGCAAATTAGCATGTTTGATCTTGCTTAGGAGAAAAGAAAAGAATACCTGCTTATCATATTCATAACGAAAAATCATTCTTGTTGTTATTGTTGAAAAAGAAAATAGTCATGACTTATGCGCGCAATATGCAATGGTTAATAAAGATTAAGGCAAAAAGAGCTTCCCCTGTTGTGATCAGTTAGGCCAACCAGAGAAAACTCAGGTTAAGGGTCCCTGCAATGGGTGTGTGAAAGCTAGTGCCACATATACTTGCTTAATTTAATTGTTAATTATAAGCACCTAAGTTGGGAGGAAAACAAACTAATTTGTTTCATTAACTCATTAGTGAAACCTTAGTGCCAGTGTAGAGGGAAGATGAGCTGAGAGTTTAATAATCCAATCCCGGGCTAGTAGAGTCTGATCTTGTTGAGTTAGATCTCGCTTATGCAAGTTAATTTTGGAGAAATTTTAATTTGTCTCCCTCATTGGTCCTTGTGTGCATATCTCTTGCTTGCTTGACTATTGACTTTTGAGCCTTGAGGATTGAGTCATGATTATTGCATCCATTCTTCCATTGTATGTTTGATTTGTAGTTTGCTCGAGGACTAGCAAAAGCTTAAGTGTGGGGGTATTTGATAGCGAGCATAGCTAGCTATCTTTACTTATTTAATTTAGCTAGTCTTTGATGATTATTGGCCATTTTATTGCACTTTATTGTTTATTTTGTAGGAAATGGTTGATTGGAGCTATAGCGCAATATTGGAGTTAATCGGGTGCTCGGGACGTGAAAAGAGGCAAAGGAATGAAAAAGAATCAAAGAGAAAAAAGTCAACATTCGGTCAACATTTGACCAGCGTCGAGACGCCATCCCTTGAGCGTCTCGACGCTGGCATTCCATATCAGAATAGGCGCAAAAAGGTCACAGCGTCTCGACGCTGCGACCTTAGCGTCTCGACGCTGCGTAATTTCCTTTCCAGAATACGCGTGTTTAGAGGCAGCGTCGAGACGCTGTCTTGACAGCGTCTCGACGCTACGACGAAAAATCAGTATTTATAGTTCTTTTCGGCTAGGTTTTTGGGGGATTGAATTTTGGGACCTTTGGGAGCCGTAAAACAGAGGAGAAAACAGGGGATTGAGGCTGAACAAGAGGGAGAAAAGCGGAAATCAACCCATCGTTCGTGGGGATCGTGACGGGGACGTTCGGTCTCGGCCTACATTGAGTTTTCTTTTCCCTTTCCTTTTCTCTAGTTAGACTTATGGCTTTATTATGTTTAGTTGAGCTTGTAATACAAATCATGAGTAGCTAAACTTGTAGCTTAGGGATTGATGTAGTTGATTGAGTTTATGGATTGATTTATGGTTTAAGTTGTGCAATGTTTATTATGTTTGTAATCTTGATTTAATGCTTTCAATTAATTGGCCATTAGTTGGATGATTTATGTTTTGAATCTAGATCGGGAGAGGGGATTTGATATAGACATACTCAAGATTGCATGACTAAAGTTTATTTTCTAATTCGTGACGGTTTTAGATTAACTTTAGAATTGATCAAAAGATCTCATTGCCTTGCATATTAATAAACTTAGATAGGGATATCAAGTTGGTTAATTTGCATGAGAATCAATTATACTCGGGAGAGGTAGTTGTGATTAAAGGGTCTTTGGCTCATAATTTCATTGTGCATAATAACTTACTCTAATAAATCAATCCTAGACTAAATCGGCGAAATCAATTCCCTAAGTGTTTTTCCCAATTGAATTTCCACACTTTTTACTTGTTTTGATTTAGTTTTCATATCATCCATTCATCACTTTTTGATCCCTAAATAAAATTGAGCAAGATAATTCACAATACTTGATTTGCTTAAAAATCCAATCCAGAGGACGACACTCGTTTTTACGAACACTTTATTATTACTTGACCCGTGCGCTTGCGGTAAGGAAAAGTCCAAATCACACGCCTTGAGCCTCCTAGAGTGCTCCCAAAAGCTCCCAAAATTTTTCCACTACTAAAACTCTCAAAATGATAGAAAGCCTTGAGAGAATGCTCCAAAAGGAGCAAAGGAAGGAAGGAAAGGAATGATTGATGATATGATTGATGAGAAAAATGGATACCAAGGGAGGCCTTATATAGGCCCAGATTTGGGACAGCGTCGCGGCGCTATCGACACAGCCTCGCGACGCTATGACGTCACGCGACTTGTTTGCCAAGAAATGGAACAGCGTCTCGACGCTATGCAGATTTCAAACCAGTGGGCCCGGATTTGGGCTTCAATCTTGGGCCAACTTCTTTCTTTTTGGATTTCTTCTCTTGGATGGTTGACCTTTGGGCTCCCCTTTGACCCATGGATGGAAATTTGGGTTGGATTGCTCATTTTAGGGCCTTTTTCCACCAAAAATCCATAATATGCTCCTAAAGACCAAATAACAAATTATTTTAGATTTCTTCAATAAAAACACAATTAAAGGGCCCAAAAGTTTAATAATTTAGGACTAAAATAGCGACATTTCTGCCCGCTATCACACCCCCAAACTTAAGCTTTTGCTAGCTTTTGCTAGTCCCGAGCAAAATAAATTCGAAAGATGCATGAAATAGAATCACTCAAGCCTCAATGATTTTGGAACTTTTAAGCTAAAGTGGAAAACATGCAAGTGGAATAAGCAAGCACCGCATACTCATGAAGAAATCTTAAAATAGTTTAAACTTAAGATTAATGAATAGCATGCTCAAGACTTTTCTAATGATTCTTTTACTAACCTTGATTAGTCTTATGGCTTTCTCCATTTGTTTTCCCCTTACACTGGCTAAGAGTCCCTAATAGGTCGGAGTTCTACTTGTTGGGTTTTATGTCCTAAAACTCCTAGATAGTGAATGATTAACGAACTATACACTTGTATCAATAAAGTGTTATTGAGGTTTATGCAATAAAGTGTTATTGTCATATTAAGTCTAGAATTGCACAATATGACCCAAATCCAATAAATTAAGATCCTAGGTTGTTTACATGTAACTTGAACTAGTATGTGGGGACATACGGGGATCAGTGTTCAAGTAACAACCTAAAAGGTCTATAGTACAGGGATAAGGCTGGGTACCTTATCCTGGTAACACTATGTGATACGACCCGCTTTGTATTCGATACAGACGTATTGATCCGAGGCGTCCATGTAGGAGACATGCTAGCGGGGGTATCCTATGCAATGAGTTTGCATAAGACCGGACCACGAAATAGTAAACCACTAGATGTAACACCGTTAACTAGTTAGGTTACTGTTTCAATAGGATGACCTAGGTAACTCAATCTTAATCTGAGTGTGTCATGAACTCCTTCTCACGAGGGATTGTCCTTTGATTAGTACGGGTGAGAGTGGCCAGCACGCCGACTCAATAAGCCTACCTTCTTGGGGACAAGACCGAGTGGGGGGGTGGGGACATGACAATACAATATGGAATTCACTCCTTCCCCTATTGGGGCAAGTAGATGTGTGTTCCCTTAAGGGCTGATTCCGGGGCTTGAACAAAGGCGCGCCGTCCTCTCCTGGCCCGAGAGGAATTCTTGTTTATAGGTTGGACCCTAAACAAATTGTTCATTAGAGGGATCAGTGGTACTTAAGGAACCAGAGGTAACCCAGGGGTAAAACGGTAATTTGACCCAGCTGGTGTTACGAACACACGTGAAGGATTGACTTACTGCATTGGTCGATATCCGTGGACACAGAAATATTCTACAGTGAGAAGAGTGCAGCTGTGGGTCTTTAGTGGAGTGACCCACAGTTAACGAATGTTGATTGACTCAGTTAATGAGTTTAGCTGATCAATCTTGTATCGTTGGAGCTTCTGATCTGTAGGTCCATTAGGTCCACCTGCTAGCTCATAACGGGTTCTGAGATAATATAGTCTTGACTATTAAAGGGAATTTAAGTTAATTGTATTTTGATGCAATTAATATAATGTATGCAGATACATTTTAGTATAAGTTTAATTAATGAATTAAACATTATAATAAAATTAATTTTGGATATGATTCAAAATTAATTAATGAGAGAATTATGAATTTAATTAAATATATGATATTTAATTAATTCATGAATTAATTAATTAGGAATTAATTAATTTAATTTGGTTAAATTTTATTTAATCAAATTAATATTATAGTTAATGTACATTTTGATGCACATTAAAACTATAGGTTAAATGAGAGAGATTAAATTGAATATGATTCAATTATAAAATTAATTAAATATTTGATATTTAATTAATGTGGGATCAATTAATTTAAATTAATTGAATGGCCTATTTAATTCAATTGAATATGATTTAATTGAATTAAAACTATATGTTATAATTGATTTAATTAAAATTGGTTTAATGAAATTAGTTATAATTAATTAGATAATTAATTATTCTTTCAATAATTATTAATTATTTAATTTATTAATTATTATTTGATAATAATTAAACGGTCCAGATCTAATTGGTTTAGATCAATGGACAGGATTGGTTAGGGAGTTAAAGATAACTTCCCAACCTAATCCTACGTAGTTGTCTGAGGGGTTTGGCAAGATCTCTCATTCCTTTCATTCTCACGCAAAACAGAGAGAATTTTCTCTCTAGTTTTTCTCTCAAAAACACAGCAAGCACCTTGCTGAAAATTCCCTTCCAAGACCGAATTTTGGTTCCCACAAACCAATCTCAAGATATCCCAAGAGAATAGCTGGTGTTCTTGCGTGGTGGTGTCCATTTGGAGATCAAGAACGAGATCCTTGGAGCATTGTGCAGTGTTCTTCGGAATCCGGTAAGTGTTCTTGATCTTGAATCAATTTTAGCAAGCTTAATCATTTTTAATTTAGAAATTTGTTTCTGAATTTTGATTTGCCAACGTACCGGTTTTTTCTAAAATTGAAAATAAAAAACGAGATCGTTCTTGATTGCTTCCGCTGCCAAAGGAATTTTAATCCTTCACTACTATCATGCAAAAAAAAAGAAACTAGGGCACCCAAAATTTTTTCTTTTTCATGGGGGAGCAAAACTCACAAATATTTTTCACTTTCTTTTTCTTTTGCTACTCCCCCAAACTTGCATTTTTATATCTAATGGTACTAGCTTTCACACTACGGTGTAGGGACCCTTAACCCGAATTTTATTCTCTGGTTAGCCTAACTGATCATACCGCAGGTAGCTCTTTTTACCCCTAGTCTTTTCTTTTGTGCAAGCAAAATAATTTCTTTTTCAACAGGTTTTCTTTTTCTCTCTTTTCTTTTGCTTTGTTGCTTTTCTCTTAGCAGGCATAACATTTTTTTTCTACCTAGCTCTTTAAAAAAGTGAAGCATGAACTCCTAGTGTTAGAAACTAAGCCTATCGGGGTGACAACAAACTTTAAAAATCATAATAAAAATGTAGATTTTCGAAGATGTTATCAGATAAGTCTATTGCATGCTTTAGACATTAAAACTAAGTATAAAAAAAAAAAATTTAAATTTCACAATTTCTGCTATGCTCCCAGATTCCAAAACATATAAACCATTTTCTCCCAAAACTTCTAAAATCACATCCTCGGCTATCATGGCTATCTACTCATGCATCCAACAGAATTTAAATATGCTCAACACAGCGAAAGCCTCCCCCCCAAACTTAAACTAAACATCGTCCCCAATGTTTACAAATAATAAAGCATAAAGATGGAAACTGAGACTTCGCTGAATTAGGAGAATTCATCCTCTTCCTTTGGATCCAGAAAATGGGATTCTTGGAGCTTTGGGACTTGCTAAGGTGATCCTGCAAAACAAAATTTGATCACGAAGCAAAGAAAATTATTTACCGCAAAATTAACTACCTAAACTTTTAATCCTTGGGTTGCCTCCCAAGCAGGCTTTAACGTCTTTAGCTAGACGAGGCTTTAACGTCTTTAGCTAGACGAGGCTCGGCACGATCACGGAGGCTCAAAATAAAAATTTTCATCGTCCTTCGGGCCTTGCAGAAAATCTCGCACCGAATTGCACAGTGCAAACAGGGGAGAAAAAAAACTTTCCCCTGGCCCATCATCACTAAAGAGATTGTTATAATAACATTTCAAAAAATATGTAGCAACATCAAATCTATTTTCTAAGTCTCTATTCTCAAAACAGTTATTAACAGAGTCATCCAGCGTCATGGTATCTACAGGTCTAGGATCTAAGGATGACCTATCAACTATGCCTATCCATTCATCAGATGCAATATCTAAATGTTCAGAAGATTCCTCAGAAGAATTAAAGAATTCAAGCTCCTCTGGGTCAGATTCTATGCTATAACTTTTATCAGGACCTGAATCAAAATTATTAACACTTTCAGGGTCCGACTCTATATACTCAACGATGTCAGGATCAGAACTCGATAGATTCAGCATTATCATGATCAGACTCAGAATTATCATCTATCAGTAATCCTCTCCATTCAAATCATTATCTAACATAGGCATTTCAAGCTCATTTTCAAAATCAGGCAAATCATCCATTTTAGGCATTTCTATTTCATTTTTGAAATCAGGCAAATCATCTATTGCAGACATTTCATTCTCAAAAGCAGGCAAATCCAATTCATTTTCAAAATCAGGCAAATCCAATTCATTTTCAAAATCAGGCAAATCAAATTCATTTTCAAAATCAGGCAAATCTATATCAATCAACCCATTTTCAAACAGAGTGTCATCAAAAAATGCATTAGGATTAAAATTCCCATCATCCATAGGCGCCTCTCCTAATCCTAGGCCAAGATTATACTCTACCTCTTCATCATCGTCAGTCAAATATTCTGGACCTATAGAAAAACATGTATGCAAACTACATACTGACTCATCTTGTCCAAAAATATTGAAAACGACCTTTTCATCATCCACATTCAAGGTAAGCTTACCAGTATGCACGCTAATCTCGACCTTACCTGTGGCTAAGAAAGGTCTGCCTAAGATGATAGGTACGTCTTTGTCTTCTTGCATGTCAAGCACCACAAAATCTACAGGGAAGATGAATTTGTTGACATTCACCAACACGTCCTCCACAATACCCATCGGTTGGGTAATCGATCTATCAGCCAGCTGGAGGGTGATGTCGGTGTCTTTCAGACCTGTTAAACCAATCTTCCTGTACAATAAATAGGGCATTAAATTTATACTAGCACCTAAGTCACACAAGGCCCTATCGAAAGATACTTCTCCTATAATATAGGGAACAGTAAAACTCTCTAGGTCTTTTTGTTTAGAAGGCATCTTTCCTGATACTATGGTGCTACTGTTTTCAGACAACCTAAAAACCTCTTTTTTCAAACTTTTCTTCCTAGATAGCATCTCTTTCATGAACTTCCCATAATTAGGCATATTATACAAAGCATCGACTAAGGGAATGTTCAAATATAATTTTCTAAACATATCTAGGAATTTTTTAAACTGTTCATCCAATTTAACATTTTTAAAGCGCTTAGGAAAAGGTAACTCCCTGTAATCAAAGGTAGGACATTCGCCCCTCCTCTTGGGTGGGCTAATGTGCGATCCTTTATCATGATGGTTGCATGGGACCACTTCTTCCTCGCTCAGCTTCTCTTCATGCCTTTCATTCTGCTTTTTCTTATCTTCTTCTTTTCTTGCAAAATTGTTAGAAAAATCACAATTCAAATCAATAGAGTTAGGAGGATGTTGGGACCTTTCAGAGGAGGCTTTTTGTGCCTCAGCCCTTCCATCTTCATCCTTGCTCTTTACTTCATCTTTCTTCTTCTCTGAACTGACCTCCAGTTGTCTACCACTTCTCAGTGTCACCATCTTGCACTGCTCTCTTGGATTGGTTTCTGTGTCGCTTGGAAACTTCCCTTTCTGAAGGGCATTCAGTGCTGAAGCGATCTGACCTATCTAAACTTCCATATTCTTAAGAGTTGTGTCGTGGTTATTAACTGTTGTCTGGAGATTCACATTTAAAGCCTTCGGTTCCTTGATAAACATGGCCACCATCTCCTCCAGGTTACTCTTCTTTTATGGAACATTTGATGAAGCAAATCCTAGCTATGGTTGCAATACGTTTTTATTTTTCGAATACGAAAAGTTCTCATGATTGGGCAAACTGGGATGGTAGAAGTTCGGTACTTCTTGAATGAATGCTCTATTTCCCACGTACTGAACTTCTTCGACATCTTGATTCTCCTTTTTTGAGCATCCTTCAACTAAGGTGGAGATCGACTTGACCACCTCAGATAAAGTAAGCTTATTCAGCGCATTTGTCAACGATACCATCTGTGCCTTCAGAAAGGTTGACTTCTATTTCATAAATACCAGCCTTCTTGGAAACTATCCCCCTTTCAGTCGACCACTGATAACTAGTTGCATCCATTTCCTCTAAAAGATCCTTGGCTTCTGTCACTGTCTTGGAAAGAAAACTCCCACCCGCTGATGTGTCTAGAACTGTCTTGGTAAAAGGATTCAGTCCATTGTAAAATAACTGCACCTGGAGCCAATCTGGATAGCCATGCTGCGGGCACCGCCTAAGCATTTCCTTATACCTCTCCCATGCCTCGTAAAGTTGCTCCTCGTCCAACTGTCTAAATGTTTCGATCTCTGTCCAGAGCTTTGTCGTCTTGGCAGGCGGGAAAATTTTTGTCAGGAATGCCTGGGCAAGCTCGTCCCATGTGCTGATACTACCCGTCTCGACTGATTCGAACCAATCTGTAGCTTTATCTTGAAGAGAAAATGGGAATAACCTCAATCTTATCGCGTCGACCGAAACTCCATTCATCTTTACAGTCCCGCATATCTCCAAGAATGATCGCAGATGCGAATGTCGGTCCTCCGAAGGATGTCCCTTAAACGAATTGTCTCGCGCCATCTGGATCAGTCCTGTCTTTAACTCAAAATTATTTTCTTGGATCGGGGCGTAAACGATGCCTGAATTCTCGGTTTGGGAGGACTGGCTACAAAAAGTCTCTGATTGCCTTGGGAGCTTCATCTTGTTGGTGGGCCATTGCTTCCGTAAATCTTTTCTCTCTACAAATAGCTCTGAGTGTCCTGTTAATTTCAAGATCTAAAGGAAACAATTCAACCACCTTATATCTTCGCATGCAATACTCCCAAACAATCAAAAGAACCAAACAAAAACAAAAATAAAATAATATTCACAAGAAAAAAAATATTTACAACCTAAATTAATATTTGTCCCTTTCTTTTTAATGTCAAGACGAAATTATTTTGCTTAAAAATCAAACCTCCCCTGCAACGGCGCCAAAAACTTGTTGGGCCTATGCCAAACACCGCAAGTGCACGGGCCGCAAGTAATATAAAACGGAAATATTCCGAGTATCGAATCCTCAGGGAGGTGAAGCGAAAATTAAGCAAAGCAATAAATTCTTGATCACTAAAAATACTTGGGCGAAATAATATTTAGGGACCAAAACATGAAATTAAAATGAATTTAAAATTAAAGCAATTAAAGGAAATCAAATTTGATCAATCAAGAAATAAAAAATGGAGAAAGAATTTTGAGTGAGAAGCGGGGTCTTGAAAATCAATTAATAGCTAAATAATTATTACAACTATCCTATCTTGTTGCCCAACTAATTATAATCCTAGAATCTCCGTTAATCACATAGGATCTCCTGTCGGTTTCCCCTAATTATAATTAATTCATTTTAACAATCTAAGTGTCCTTAGCGCAATTAAAATTCGTTAATTATTACGCTCTGATTCATTTTAAGAATCTAAGTTTAATCAACTAATCCCGTTGTCACTACGGGCAATTAAACTAGTTGCATGGATTATGATCTATCCTAATTTCTCTCCGTCGAGTTTCCATTAAGAATCGGATCAATATACAATTGGCCAGATTGCATACAGCATTACGAGCATCCATACAAATAATTAGTAAAAAGGGCAAGAGATATGCAAAAATCCATAATATGCTCCTAAAGACCTTTTTCCACCAAAAATCCATAATATGTTCCTAAAGACCAAGTAACAAATTATTTTAGATTTCTTCAATAAAAAAACAATTAAAGCACTCAAAAGCTTAATAATTTAGGACTAAAATAGCGACATTTATGCCCGCTATCACCTATTATTCCACCTAGCCCTTATTCAGAGTAGCCTATCTTGTTCATAAGTTATCCTAACTCTCAAAAATGGAAAAGAAAATTTAACTACCCTCCCCCAAACATAAGTTGTTGCTAGGCTTATCTTAGATATATATATATACATATAGCAGAGTCTCATAGTCATATATACTTTCGTTCCAACCTACTAACACTTTGTGGTGGAAGTAGCTGACTACGAGCATAGCTCACTATTAAGACTGTAGCACATACTCACTTCCCAAACTAACCTTTCATGTAGTGGAAATCATGAGTGTCACGACCGCCCCTTATTACTTGGTTTATTCGAGAAGGACGAGTATCTCCTTACTTTTTTTTACTTTTTTTTAGCACTAGCAAATGGCAACATGATACATGATACAATAGAGAGTACAAAAGACAAAACTTCCCCCCCCCCCCCCCCCCCCCCCCCCCCCCCCCACCAAACTTAAACTAGTAAATGTCTCCATTCACTGAACATGAAGAACATAGTAGGAGAGAAAAAAAGATTTACAAGCTCAGACCAAGTCTAAACTTCCTAAATGTGTTGGTAGTCAAAGGCTGGGTACTTGAGTTTGGATTTGAATGCGTTATGGAGAGAAAAGTTTATTCAGGCTTCATGCTTTGAAAAACTTGAAGTTACTAAAGTATTTAAAGAACTGAGAGAGCTTAAGTTACCATCATTAATGGCGCTTAAAAACAAACAAACCACTAAAGAACACTTCTCTTTCGAAAATCTTTTAGAACATTTTTTTCAAAGAGATAAACTTTTTTCAGAATTTTTCCAAAACAAAACTTAGAAACAAATAAACAAAAGCAACCTACCTAGGAATGGAAAATGCAAGAAATCAAAATAAAAGAGACTAACAAAACTAAACCAAACAAAGCAAAACAACAAATGAAAGAAGCAATAAAGGATAGTTTAGCCCAACATCTTATCACCTAAAAAGAATAATCAATAAACGAAACAACAAGGTGAAAAAAAAAACTACCCTAGGCGTTGGAAGGGCCTGCTCCATTGCCTTTGGTTGGATCCCAATTTATTTTGGGGAATGGTGGAAGGTTGATAGGACCAAAATAGTCCTATTTTATTACCTCTAATCTAAACTTGTTAGAGGAATTTTATGTTTTACTTGTCTTACTTGCAGGTACTTTGAGCTTAGGCGATGTCGGGAGCCAACCACGCTAAATTGGTGTTAATTTGGGCCAATTAAGGAGTTTTGGAGCCATCTCAGTGTTCTTGGATGGTGAGGAGGTGAAAAGACCCAAGTGTATCGAAGCGGGCCTGAAGAACGACACCAAGATCTGAAGGTTGAAGCCTTGTACCGAGAAATAACGAGACAAAACTGAGAAAAAAGACAACAAGGCTCGGATTGGGGATGGCGTCGAGATGCTGCCCTAGTGTCGAGACACCGACCTAGCGTCGAGACGCCGACGCGATTTCGACACGAAATGCAAAGTCTGTGGCGTTGAGACGCTACGACGTTTTCTATAAATATAGGGCTTCGGTTTAGAAACAACCTATGTCTAGGTGTGTATAACCCTTTATACTACGATGTCTAGGTGAAAACACTTTAAAACCTCACATCGCTCACGGATGCTCATCAACTCGAGTTAACTTAACTCAAGAACCGACTCGATGCCCAGGTAGGAGGTGTTCCGTAAACCGTCAACTTAAATACCTCCAGCCTTAGACAGCATCTTGTCGAGTGAGTTCTCTTGTAACCTTTGTTTTACAAGATATCGACCTAAACTATGCAAACTGATCGATTTGGAGGTTCATTAACCTAAGTGAGCATGCACTTTATCTTGTTATAGATTTTAGATCTATCTCAGTTTATAACGCTTATAACGAACGTCGAGACGCTGCCCTAGTGTCGAGACACCGACCTAGCGTCGAGACGCCGACGCGATTTCGACACGAAATGCAAAGTCCGTGGCGTTGAGACGCTACGACGTTTTCTATAAATATAGGGCTTCGGTTTAGAAACAACCTATGTCTAGGTGTGTATAACCCTTTATACTACGATGTCTAGGTGAAAACACTTTAAAACCTCACATCGCTCACGGATGCTCATCAACTCGAGTTAACTTAACTCAAGAACCGACTCGATGCCCAGGTAGGAGGTGTTCCGTAAACCGTCAACTTAAATACCTCCAGCCTTAGACAGCATCTTGTCGAGTGAGTTCTCTTGTAACCTTTGTTTTACAAGATATCGACCTAAACTATGCAAACTGATCGATTTCGAGGTTCATTAACCTAAGTGAGCATGCACTTTATCTTGTTATAGATTTTAGATCTATCTCAGTTTATAACGCTTATAACGAACGAAAAATCCATAACTTGCTTTATTTGAATATAACCATTATAAACAAGATAAGGAAGTTTCATGCTACATGCCGTAGCAATTTTAGGATCGGAGACACTTAACTACATCAATTTTAGAAAATGAAAACATGTTGTCCAAATACCGTAAACAGAGAGTAGAATTTGTACCAACCTTTTTGGAGACCGATTCAACAACTCCCTTTGATTCCTTTGATCACGAACGATGTGCGGACCACCTCTAGTGTCTTCCCTACTATTCTCCGGGCCAAGAACAACCTGTGGGAGTCTATAGAGATAGGGAATGAGAAGGGAATGCTTGAAGGTTCAAGCACTAGAGAGATATATGGAGATGAGTGAGTTTGAGACCAAAATCCAACAGCATAACAATATGGAAATGGCTCTCTTAACTCTTAATCTGATTTTGCATCTACTTATAGAGATATTCCATGCAAGGAAAGGCCTCAAGATGCAAGACACATGGTGGTAATGCAAGCAAAAATGGATTCTAGGTGTTGAAGTCACAACACATGCAATAAGTGCATGGATGTGTTGTGTTCCACTTTGTATCAGCATGCAAGAGTGGAAATCCATCTAAATCCACTAAGTTTGATCCTCAATCAGATTTTGCTTGCATTCTAATTCAAATTCCAATTCCAAATTGAAATTGATTTCATGGCAATTAATTAGAAACATTTCAAATTAATTTGTTATGATTAATCCAATTAATCATTGACACCTTGTGCAATCTAATTATATATGATTCCTAATTCATATATAGTATTTAAAACACTTTTAAATACATAATCTCTCATTTTCCAATTTAATTCATAATTAAATATTGTATCAAACACAATTTACGAAAATGCCCTTTTCCCGATTTTGAACAATTCAAAGAATCCTATCTAATTGTTCTAGGCTTTATTCTGATATGAGCTAGTAGGGGGACCTCATGGACCTATAGATCATGGGCTCCAACGATTCGAGGCTAACCGACTAATCTCATTAACCAAGCTTAACCAACATTCGTTAATTACCGGGACACTCCACTATAGCCCGGTAGTTGCACTCCCCTCACTATAGATATATTTCTGTCCACTTGATTTAACCATGTTCAGTAAGTCGATCCTTCACAGGTTGTTCGTAGCTATAGCTAGGTTAAATGACCATTTTACCCCTATAGTACTTCTAGTTCCCTAAGTCCCACTGATCCTCTAATGAACAATTGGTTTATGGTCCAACCAATAAACCGAGTCCCTCTCGGGCCAATGAGAGGGCGGGATCCCTTTGTTCAAGCCCTGGAGTCAGCACTTAAGGGAACAACCTCTCTACTATCCCTAATTTGGGTAGGAGTGAATTCCTTCTCGCACGACTATGTCCCGAGCTATCTACTCGTTCCTATCCCTGAAATGGGAGGCTTATTGAGTCGGCGATACTGAGCCACTCTCACCTATGCAGATCTAAGGATAAGCCCGAATAAACAGGAGTTCATAGTTAGCTCAGGATTAAGATCGAGTTACCTAGGTCGTCACATGAAATAGTCAGTCTCGTCAGTAAACGGTGTTATAAAACGAGAGCGACTTATTTCTCGGTCCTGGTCTTATGCAAACTCATTGCATAGGACGCCCCTACTCGCATGTCTATACATGGACGATTTAGGATCACATCGTCTATACTATCTATAAAGTGGGGCGCATCTCATAGTGTCCCCAGAATAAGGTACCCAGCCCTATCCCTATACTATAGACCGTTTTGGCTATTACTCGAGCCTGATCCACTTTTATGTCTCTACATAAAGCTCAAGTGTTCATCCTATAGCCATGGATCTTAGTTTATTGGATTTGGGTTATCTAATGTGCAATTTACTTATTCAGTAATGACTTTACTGAATTAATCTCGATAATGACTTTATCGAACAAGTATATAATTTTGTTTAACATTCACTATCTACGAGTTTTAGGGCACCAATCCCAACAGGATGCCCCTCTTGCATACGGGCGTTGAAGACATTCTTCAAGGCGTCGTGGTGGAGTTGATAGGACGAGAGTCCAAACATCTCCTACAAGGAATTCATAATTTTCCTGGCCGTTTCCACGAATTCATATCGCTTGGCCAAAACTTCATTTAAGCTGGCCAATATATAGACTCGGGCCTTCTTATTGGCCTTCGTCCAGCGATCATGGGTGTCTTTTACAGCTTGTGCTGCATTACGATGGGGGTAGGAGGACATTCCTCTGTCAAGACAAACCGGAGATCCTCAACCACTAGAATCGTATTCAAGTTTGATTTCCACGTTGGGAAATTTTCGTCAGTTAACTTTTCAGTTTTAAGAAAAACATTAACAGAGGAAGACATTGCTGAAAAAACAAACAATTGGTCGTATTAGTTATCTTTGCCTTAACCCATCACACAAGCAATTCAAACAATTGCATACATCCAATCAATTTTGCAAACAAACAATCAAAGAACCCTAATAAAACAATTGATTGTGTTTAGCAATGATGTTTTAGTGGTTTAAAAGAACGGTCACCGAAGGGTGATCAGTTGTTCCTCCTCTAAAATGAGACATTTCTCAGTTAACTCTAATTCCAGAATAACTCATATTCCATTAGATGTTAACCACCGTTGTTCGGTCAAGGATTTGTTAACAAATTAACACATCCCCATAAATGTAACCCTCCCACTTTCAGATCTCAAAGGCACGAACCAACAGGCTACCGTTAGGAAAGACAACTGTTGGTAATTAGCCTAAGTGATCCTATCCTTTTAAGGAGTTCACGGTGTTCTGAATCCTATGATCAGGCCCTCCGAAGGGATGGTTGCTCCAGGACAACACGCAGGCGGATCATAGGAATCTCACGTTGTGACTTAGGGGTGGAGACCGAGGGATACGTTGGCACGCGTCCCGCTCCCACTTACTATGGTCACTTTCCCCATTCACCTTGTTATTGATTCATGCAAACACTTTCCGAAGGGAGGACGCGCTAAAACGACACGTAGCCGATCATGGATCTCACGTTGTGAATATAGGGACATAGGAGCAAAACTCGATTTAAATCAAGTTTTGTAATTTTCCTCCCACTAAAGTAACCTATCGTATATTTTAGGGTTTGGTTAATCCGACTAAGTCATTTATCTAAGTCTAGTCCTATTATAACTATTATAATAAGATCTAATGTCTAGGTGCATTAAACACATTTAATAAACCTAGCGACATTATTCTAACATTAACCTGTGATTAATTCAACTCCGGTGATCCAGATGATCAGTTCCCAGGTAGGAGGTGTTCCGTAAACCGTCAACTTAAATACCTCCAATCCTTAGACATAACATCATTGGTAGAGTTCCCTTATAATCACAGGAATGTTGGTCCTACTTAGCTCATTAGAACTATTTTGAATTAAGTAAGATAAATTCTAATCCTATTAGAAAGTGACCTTAGGTCTAATTAATTTGAACTCAATTAAAATTAATTAATTCTAACTTATGGTCCTATGTGAACATGCATATCTTGATTATAAATTGACGGTTTCTAATCATTAATTTTAAACTATTCAAAATTTTAGTGATTAGCCCTATAATCATGCATACTATAGTTTAATTTAATTAACAATTATATTTGAATTAATAAAAAGTAATCTATACAATTGCATTGCATGAATTTTAATATAACATTTATATTAAACTATCGATGTTTCATGCTCAATGCAACTTCAATTTCCATTATTAATAAATTAACACTTAAATTATTGCCAATCATGGAAAATCAAAGTAGCATGATGAAAACAATTCATTTTAAATATAACATTTATACTTAACTATGTAATTGCATGCATCATACTTTTCCATTTTCATGAAATTAATATAATCCAACCATATATTAATTATCCATGAAAATATAATCTATGCATTATCAACCATACATCATAATCAAATTATAACATACATTATGCATGTGCATGCTTTATAACCTAAGGTGGGATTAAAAGTTTAAATGACATCCATAAAGCATTTAAAAAGCTAATGAACCGGTTTAATTGGCCCCTAGGATAAATTAAAGCTTAGTTACACTAAGAAAACATATAATCTATCCTATTACATGAATCTGTAGGTCCAGAACCAGACCAGAAGGCATGAACCGATCGGAACCGCTTCGAACCAACCTTGAAAACCTCGAACCGAACCAGCATCGGGTTGAACCGAACCAAACCGGTCCCAGCTCAACCCATCCACGCGAACCGGACCAGCAATTAGGGTTTCTTCCCACGTCTCCACGTAAAACTAACTGTCGCACGAAATCGTGACAGCGTCGAGACGCTTAAGGAACAGCGTCCCGACGCTGGCGCGATTTCAAACCGTTCAGAGCGTGAAATCGCGACAGCGTCGCGACGCTTAATGAACAGCGTCCTAACGCTGTCGCTTCTCGAGTAGATTTTTGGGTAAAACAACCGCTGTTTTCTTCGATTTGGCCTCGATTTCTACCGTGTTCTTCACTGACCTTCATGCCTAATCTAGACACAAACTTACAGACTTGAAATTTATGAATATATGCCCAAAAACACAGGGGCCCTTACATTTGATCACCTCAAAATAACATAAATTTCTAAGGCCAAATTAAACCTAAACAGTTCACAGCAAAATTAACATTCATAATGCAAATCCCACCAAAAAACCAACGCAAATTTTAATTCCTTAATTAAAATGCAGAGATGGCTCTGATACAAATTACAGGGATAAAATCCCTAGCGCAGCGGAAACGATCAGACCATTAACTCAATTTTTAATTAGGATTAAAATACCGTACGTTGCCAAATAAATTTACAGCAGAAAAATAACACATTATTGTTGTTGTACAGGTTATAAACATGTATAAAACTTATTATAAAACTTCCTAGATCAACATATAAATTCATCCTAGCGATCAAGGTTCAAAGACACTTACTTTGGATGAAGCCTTGATCGTAAATTCGCCTTTTCTCCTATGTATTGCAGAAAAAACAACAGCGAAACCTCTCCTTTTCTTGCTGGAAAATCCCACGAACACCACCAAAATGCTCACACCGGTAATCTCCTTGGGAATATTGTCAAGGATGCTTGTGGGAGCAAAGTTCTCTAAGGGTTTTTGGTCTCCGTATTGCTAGAGGAAAAACGCAAAAGACTGAGAGAGAGAGAGAGAGCTTTTCGTAAATCTTAGAGAAAGAGGGAACATCCGATTAAACTAATCAGTCAATGGTTTTAACCAACCATTCCCCTTTTTACTACCACTCACGTAGAAGCCCTAGGTTAGTGGAGGAAAAATTCCATAAATTATTTTAACTGATGGAATAATTAAATTAACTTAAATTATTAATTAAATTATTAATAATTCAATAATTAATTAATTAATTTAATAAAATTAAATTAACACTTAATTTAATATTTATATAAACACTTTTAGATAATTATTCCACATAGCCTATAGTTTTAATAAAATTCAATTAAATCAAATTAAATTAAAACAATGATTAATTAATTCTCTAATTAATTAATATTATAATTAAATATCACATATTTAATTATATTTCTCTCAAATAAACTATAGTATTAATGTACATTTAATGCATTAATTATAATCTATAGTTTTAATATGAATCAAATTCATATTTTAATTTAATATTCGAACCCCTTCGAATATTCAATTCTCCCTTAGAAATTTACCTCAACACCCTAATAGAGCTACCGGTGGGACCTAATGGACCTACAGATCAGAAGCTCCAACGATATGAGATTAATTGGCTAAACTCATTAACCAAATTAATCAATGTTCGTTAACTGTGGTTCACTCCACTATAGAACCACAACTGCACTCTTCTCACTGCAGATATATTTCTGTGTTCACGGATATTGACAATCAACAGCAAGTCAGCCCTTCACGTGTGTTCGTACCCCAGCTAGGTCAAATTACCGTTTTACCCCTAAGCTACCTCTTTATCCTTAAGTACCAGTGCTCTTCTAATGAACAACCTGTTTGAGATCCAACCAACAAACAGCAGTCCCTCTTGTGCCATAGAGAGGGTAAGGCCCATTGTTCAAGACTCGGAGACACCACTTAAGGGAACACACCTCTACTTACCTTAGAGTTGGGAAGGAGTGAATTCCATCTTGACTGATTATGTTCCCAGCTCCCCACTCGGTCTTGTCCCCAAAATGGTAGGCTTATTGAGTCGGCGTGCAGGCCACTCTCACCCGTACAAATCAAAGGACAATCCCTCACGGACTGGAGTCCATAATTCACTCAGGATTGAGACTAAGTTGCCTAGGTCATCCTAGAGAAATAAAACCAAGCTAACTAATGGTGTTACAGTTAGTGGTTAACTATTTCGCGGTTCGGTCTTGTGCAAACACATTGCACATGATACCCCCACTCGCATGTCAACTACATGAACGTGTTGGATCATTACGTTTGTATCATAATACAAAGCGGGGTGTATCCATAGTGTCACCAGGATAAGGTACCCAGTCTCATCCCTATACTATAGACCCTTTAGGCTAAATCTTGAACATTGATCCCCGTATGTCCTTACATACTAGTTCAAGCCTCATTCTATAAGCCTAGGATGTTGAGTTTATTGGACTAGGGTTAATAAGACAAGACTGCATAATACAAACATAGATAAATGAATAATACATCATTTTATTAATGTTCGGTCAAAAGTACATTTACTATCTATGAGTTTTAGGGCATAAAACCCAACAGTTACTAATAAGGATTTGGAGGACGGGTCAGAAGAACGGTAGTGAGGAGTCACTCTTTGTGTCGTCCTCTAACTCTCACAAAATAAATGCTGAAATCTTTTTTCAAGCTGATAAACTTTTGTCATCTGTCATAAAAACACCGAAAGTAGAGTTGAAAGCCCTGCTTGAGCACCTTAAATATGTGTACCTAGGTGATTCAGAGACCTTGCCCGTAATAATCTCTAGGGAGCTGACTGTCAAGCAAGAGGAGAGGTTGATTCAAGTGCTGAAAGAAAACAAGCTGGCTATTGGGTGGACTTTAGGAGACATAAAAGGTATCATCCCCAGTCTCTGCATGCACAGAATACTGATGGAGGATGACGCAAAACCCTCACGAGAACCCCAAAGGAGGCTCAACCCAGAATTGAAAGACGTGGTAAAGAAAGAGATAGAGAAACTTCTTCAGTCAGATATTATCTATCCCATCTCCGATAGTAAGTGGGTAAGCCCAATACATGTTGTCCCTAAGAAGACTGGATTCACTATGGTTAAAAACAAGGATAACGAGCTAGTACCCACTAGAATTCAGAATGAATGGAAGATGTGCTTAGACTATAGAAAGTTGTATAGCTCTACTAGGAACGATCATTTTCCCATTCTGTTTATTGATCAAATGTTGGAGCGTTTAGTTGGAAAACCTTTTTTTTGTTTCCTGGATGGCTTCTCTGGTTTCTTTCAAATTCCCATAGGACAAGAGGAACAAGAAAAAATGACTTTCACCTGCCCCTTTGGCACATACGCCTACAGGAGAATGCCTTTAGTACTATGCAACGCACCAGGAACTTTCCAGAGATGTATGATGAGCATATTCTCAGATTACATTGAGAGCTATATCGAGGTGTTTATGGATGACTTCACTGTTTACGGGGATTCATTTGATGATTGCCTAAGTAATTTGGATAAGGTCATGAAAAGATGTATCGAAAAAAATCTTGTCCTTAACTTTGAGAAATGTCACTTCATGGCTAGTTTCGGGATTGTATTGGGACATGTCATATCAAGCGGAGGAATAGAGGTCGATAAAGCTAAGGTGGATGTTATTGCTAACTTACCCTATCCCAAGTCCATTAGAGAGGTTCGCTCCTTTCTTGGGCATGCAGGGTTCTACCGTAGGTTTATCAAGGACTTTAGCAAAATCGTTCAACCCATGACAAACTTGTTACAGAAGGATGTCATTTTTGAATTTGGAAGAGAATGTTAGGAGTTCTTCGATTCGTTAAAGCACTCCCTGACAAGCGCTCCCATCATTCACCTACCTCGTTGGGACCTGCCTTTTGAGATCATGTTCGACGCTAGGGACTATGCCGTGGGAGCAGTGCTAGGCCAGTGGGTTGAGTAGAAAAGCCACGTCATAGCTTATGCCTCGAGAACTCTGAATTCAACTTAGTGCAATTACACAACCACAGAGAATGAGCTGCTATTCGTCGTCTTTGCATTAGAAAAGTTCAGATCCTATATTATCGGCTCTGAGGTTATAGTGTTTTCAGATCATGCGGCCCTTAGGTATTTAATGACAAAGAAAGAATCCAAGCCACGATTATTAAGATGGATTTTGTTTCTCCAAGAGTTTAATCTGAAGATCAAGGATCGAAGAGGATCCGAAAACTCAGTTGCAGACACTTGAGCAGGATAGTGAAGGAGGAACAAAGCACACCTTTCAATGACGAGTTCCCAGGAGAGCGTTTATTCCAGGCACAAGAGATGGTGCCATGGTATGATAATCTTGTTAATTACCTTGTGACAGGAAGCGTGCCCAACCATCTTGACAGATCCAATAGAGAAAAATTGGAGAGCGAATCTAGACACTATGTTTGGGATGAGCCCACACTGTGGAAATTCTGTTCTGACCAAATCATTAGACGATGCGTCCCTGATGATGAGTTCTAGTCTATCCTAGCATTCTGTCATTTGCATGCCTGTGGCAGACACTTTGGTCCCACAACAACTGCTAGAAAGGTCCTCGAGAGAAAATTTTACTGGAATACTCTGCATAGAGACGCTAATTTATATTGTAAGGAGTGTGATAAGTACCAAAGAGCAGGAAATATTTCGCGCAGAAATGAAATGCCTCAAGCTCCCATACTTATCTGTGAGGTGTTTGATGTTTGGAGAATTGATTTTATGGGACCGTTTGCTACACCGTGTGGATTCACATACATATTGCTAGCTGTTGACTATGTCTCCGAATGGGTGGAGGCAAAGGCTACGAGAACTGATGACGCAAAAACCATTGCAGGATTCCTAAGGTCTAATATTTTTAGTAGGTTCAGAATCCCGAGAGTCGTGATTAGTGATCAAGGAACGCATTTTTGCAACAGAATTATTGGGGCCTTATTGAAGAAATATGGAGTCCAGCATAGGGTTGCCACTGCCTATCACCCTCAAACAAACGAACAAGCAGAGATTTCCAACTGAGAGATTAAGTCAATCCTTGAGAAGACAGTTAACCCAAAAACAAAAGATTGAAGTCTGAGACTGGATGATGCTCTGTGGGCTTACAGAACTGCAAACAAGTCCCCTATAAGAATGATACCCTACAGAATGGTCTATGGAAAGGCGTGCCACCTTCCAGTGGAAATTGAGAATAAGGCGTACTGGGCAATCAAGAAGTGCAAGTATGATACAGTTAAGGCAGGAGAGGAAAGAAAGTTCCAATTACAAGAGCTAGAAGAACTAAGGATGGAGGCTAATGAGAATTCAAGAATATACAAGTCAAAGATGAAACTACTTCACGACGGCAAGATCATTACAAATAAATTTCAACCGCGACAGAAAGTACTCCTTTTTAAGTCCGAGCTGAAATTCATGCCAGGCAAGCTCAGATCCAGATGGGAAGGCCCCTTCATCATAACTAACATTTTTCCTTACGGAACAGTGGAGGTTATGAACCCCAAGTCGAGGGAGACGTTTAAGGTGAATGGCCAACGATTGAAGATATTTCATGAAAGAGACCCTGTACCAGATCTCGGGGAAATCCTCCTATTCATCCGGTATATAGCCAAAAAGGAGGAAGAGAGGAGAACGTGGTCGAGCAAACGACCTTTAACATTTGCACCCAATAATTTTTCTACTTTCTGTCTTTTCAATTCTTAGATAGGTTTATTTTTGTTAGTTGCTTTTATTTTTGTTTTCTTGTTTTGCCATTTTAGTATTGGCGGTACCAAAAGCAAGCCCTTATGTTTGTAAGCGAACGTGATCCACCACCCATGAGCTCAAATTCAGAGAAGTTTTGTTCTTTCCTTGTGCATTGTCTTGTTTTGCATGATTAATTACATTGAGGGTAATGTAAACTTTAGGTTGGGGGTGGGGGATTCTATTGTGTATTTTTGTTGGGCCTTGAGCACCTGATCGTCAGGCCAGCGTTTGTGCTTAATGAATGCCTTTCATGCCTGTTGTGTATATACTTGTTTAAGTGATGATAATTTCCTAGGATTGACTCAAAATGTTTTCGAAAATTTATGGCCTTCGATGAGTTGTGACCATGAATGCTCAAAAAGGAGCCTTTTTCAAACTTTGCTTGGATATGTCTTGCACGAGTTGGGTGTCTTTCTTGCTTTAAAGTAGGACTTGAATGCTTAGGAGCGAGTTATTTAGCTTATATTCCTGTTGTCACCCTGATAGGTGTAAGGTTTAGTGAGAAAGTCTAATTTTTTTTGCAAAATAGTGTGTGGAGTCTTGCCTAGGAGAGAAAAAGAAAATACGTCTGCTAAAAAAAAAGAGAGGAAGAATGAGTTAGTGAGTGCGAGCCCAAAAGAAAAATCATGTGCTCGTCTTTCTTGTTTTTATTTTGAGAAAAAACATGCTTGCATTGTATTGAGCGCTAAGGGTAAAAATAGCTACCTACAGTGTGATCAGTTAGGCCAACCAAGGGTTAAACTCGGGTTATGGGTCCCTGCATTGTTGTGTGAAAGCTAGTGCCCCATCCTAAAAATAAATGCAAAAAAAAAAAAAAAAAAAAAAAAAAGAAAAGGAAAAAACAGAATAAGAGATAAAAAGAAAAAGGAATTCCATATTCAGGCACCTACGCAAAGAGGAAGCAACCTAGTTTGTTTCATTTAGGCCTTTTAGCGAGACCTTAGTGCCAGTGTAGGGGGAAGATAGGATGAGAGTTTAGTAAACCAATCCCGGGTTAGTAAAGTCTTCTTTAGGTGGGATAGAACTCTCTTGTGCAAGTTTATCTTTGAAAATTTTTTATTTGTCTCCTCATTTGTGTCTCCTGCAAGTGTCTCTTGATTGCTTTAGTTTTTGGAATGTTTGAGCCTTGAGGATTAAGTCACTTTTTATGCACAAAATCTTTTTCTTCGGTTTGAGTGTGACTTGCTCGAGGACTAGCAAGATTTAGGTTTGAGGTATTTGATAGGACCAAAATAGTCCTATTTTATTACCTCTAATCTAAACTTGTTAGAGGAATTTTATGTTTTACTTGTCTTACTTACAGGTACTTTGAGCTAACTGTTAGCGAGCATAAATGTCGCTATTTTAGTCCTAAAATATTAAGTTTTTTAGTGCTTTAATTGTGTTTTTATTGAATATATTTAATATATTTTGTTAATTGGTGTTTAGGAGCAAAATTATGGATTTTGGAGAAAAAGTGCCCAAAAAGAAGTCATTTAAGCCCAATTTCCATGCATGGGTCAAGGGGGAAGCCATGAAGGTCAACCATGAAGATGAGGCCCAAAGAAAATGAAGAGAGGCCCAAATTCAAGCCCAAAATCGAACCATAAAGTTCTGGAATTCGCCTAGCGTCGAGACGTTGAAGGGACAGCGTCGCGATGCTGTCCCATTTCTTGGCCGGAAAGTCGATGACGTCACAGCGTCGCGACGCCGCTACCCCATTTCCGAGCCTATAAATAGCGCGCCTTGGATCCAATTTCAAGCATCAATCATCATTTCTTCCATTCTTTCCTTTCTTTCCTTGGCTCCTTTGGAGCCTCTCTCAAGGCTTTCAAGCCTTTTTGATAGTTCTTTTAGTGAAAAAAATTTGGAGAGTTTTGGGGAGCATTCTAGGAGGCTCAAGGTGTGCTCGGAGGGACTCCAAGCGTCAGCGAAGGGGTCTTCGACGGTCAATTCTTTCCCTTTTATTATGCTCTTGATTATGCTTTTCATTGTAAATTTTGTGGATATTTTAGCTATGTATAGCTAAACCCCAATTTGGGGTCTTGAAATGAAATTATAGTTAAAATGTTGTTATAATTGCCTATCTCTTGCCCGTTTTCCTAATTGTTTGTATGGATGCGCTTAATGCTGTATGCAATCTGGGCAATTGTGTATTGATCTGATTCTTAATGGTGACTCGATAGAGAAAAGTTAGGATAGATCATAATCCATGCAACTAGTTTAATTGCTCGTTGTGACAACGGGATTAGTTGATTAAACTTAGATTCCTAAAATGAATCAGAGCGTAATAATTAATGATTTTTAATAGCGCTAAGGACACTTAGGTTGTTAAAATGAATTAATTACAATTAGGGGAGATCGACAGGATGAACGGATATTCTAGGCTTATAATTAGTTGGGCATCGAGATAGGATAATTATAATAAATGTTTAGCTAATAATTAATTTTCAAGACCCCACTTCCCATTAAAAACTCTTTCTCCATATTTTATTTTTGATTGATCAAATTGATTTCTTTAATTGCTTTAATTTTTAATTCCTTTAAATATCATGTTTTGGTCCCTAGATATTATTTCTCCCAAAGTATTTTTTGTGTTCAAAGAATTTTTGCTTACTTAAATTTCGCTTTGCCTCCCTGTGGATTCGATACTCGAAATTCTTCCGTTTTACTATTACTTGTGACGTCGTGCACTTGCGGATAATCGTTTATACCAACAACACTTAGGTGATGTCGGGAGCCAACCAATTGGTGTTAATTTGGGCCAATTATGGAGTTTTGGAGCCATTTCGGTTTTCTTGGACGGCGAGGAGGTGACAAAGACCCAAGTGTATTAAAGCGGGCCTGAATAACGACACCAAGATCCGAAGGTTGAAGCCCCGTACCGAGAAATAATGAGATAAAACCGAGAAAAAAGACAGCAAGGCTCGGATTGGGAATGGCGTCGATGTTGGGTTTTATGCCCTAAAACTCGTAGATAGTGAATGTAACTGTTGACCGGATATTAATGAAATAATATTGATATATTTTTCCATTAAATGTTATTAGTTATTTTATATTTGTTTTTGCCTAAAAATAACCCTAATCCAATAAACTAGACATTCCAGGCTGTAATATGAGTCTTGAACTATATGTAGCGACATATGGGATCATTGTTCAAGAAACAGCCTAAAGGGTCTATAGTATAGGGATAAGACTGGGTGTCTTATCCTGGTGACACTATGGATACGGCCCACTTTGTATTTGATACAAACGCTACGATCCAACGCGTTCGTGTAGAAGACATGCGAGTGGGGGTATCCTATGCAATGAGTTTGCATAAGACCGGACCGCGAAATAGTAACCACTGGTTATAACACCGTTAACTAGTTGGTTTTCTATTTCACTAGGACGACCTAGACAACTTAGTCTTAATCCTGAGTTGATTATGGACTCCTGCTCATGAGAGATTGTCCTTTGATTTGCATGGGTGAGAGTGGCCAATACGCCGACTCAATAAGCCTACCATTTTGGGGACAAGACCGAGTGGGGAGCTGGGAACATAATCGTACAAGATGGAATTCACTCCTTCCCGACTTTAGGGAAGCAGATGAGTGTTCCCTTAAGTGGTTACTCCGAGTCTTGAACAAAGGGCCCTACCCTCTTAATGGCACGAGAGGGTTTTCTGTTTGATGGTTGGACCACAAACAGGTTGTTCATTAGAGGAGAACTGGTACTTAAGGAAATAGAAGTAACCCAGGGGTAAAACGATAATTTGACCCAGCTGGTGTTACGGACACTCGTGAAGGACTAACTAGTCGATATTGGTCTATATCCGTGGACACAGAAAATATGTCTGCAGTGAGAAGAGTGCAACTGTGAGTCTATAGTGGAATGTACACACAGTTAACGAATATTGATTAATTTGGTTAATGAGTTTGACCAATTAATCTCATATCGTTGGAGCTTCTGATCTGCGGGTCCATTAGGTCCCACTGGTAGCTCATAAAGTAATTTGAGGCAACTAAGCAATAAATGTAAATTGAAAATGTTCAATTTACTAAGGGAAACAAATATAATATATATTGATATATTATTATGAGAGAAATTAATATTTGAAGAAATTCAAATATTAATATAAATTTATGGAAGTTTGAAAGAGTTCAAATAATGAATTAATTAATTTAAGGCCTAAAATCTATTTGGGCAAATTAATTAATTCAAGGCCGGAAATTAAATATGTGATATTTAATTGGTGGTTAATTAATTAAAGAATTCATTAACCGGGAATTAATCAATTATGGAATTAATTAATCACTTAAGGAAGTGATTAATCATTTATGGAAATGATCTAATCACTTATGGAAGTAATTAGTCATTTGTGGAAAAGATTAATCAATTGTGGAATTGATTGATCATGGATTGATTAAATAAGGAATAAGATTGAATCAATTTTGGAAAAGATTGATTTAATTGAATATTTTATTCATGGCCTCTCTTCTATAAATAGAACACTAGACCTAATTGGTCCAAGACTCTCTCTTCTTGCTCTTAGACTCACAAGACAAGACCTAGAATTCTCTCTAGCCTCCCTCTTAGAGAAAGACTCCCACAAGTCTTTTGCCTCCTAGACTTAGAGACATACCGGTGTAACCTCTGTGGTTATTGTGTCAATCAAGAAGAAATTTCCAGCGATTATAAGACAAGGAGGCTGCTGCGTTTTCGATCGTTGGAGCGTCGTTGGCGAAGAACGGTCAAGTCTACAACGAAGGTTTGTAACGGTTCTTGCCCTTTTCTTTAGAAAAGCATGAAAATAAATTTAGATTTATTTTTCAGCATGTTTAAACCAATTTTCCAGCAACTTTAAAGTGTGTTTAAAGTGTATTTGAGTTTTTCGTAACGGTATTTTAATGTTAATTAATATACGGCGTAAGGTCCTTTCGATGCGCTTCCGCTGCGTGGGGACTTTTATTCCCTTCAGTCGAGACGCTGCCCCTAGCGTCGAGATGCCGACGCGATTTTTATAGCATGCATAAATGCTGCTATTTTAGTCTTGAATTTATGAGCTTTTGATATGCTTTATTTTGTTTTTATGATATAAATCCATTTAATTGATTAATTTTGGTCCCTAGGAGATTTTGTGGAAAATTGGAGAAAAATAAGAGAAAAGAAGCCCAAATTATTGATGATTAATCCATGGAGATCAAGGTGGGTCAAGTGGGAGAAGTCCAAGACCCATCATGGAAGACAATTGGGCCAAATAACGGAGGAGAGCCCAAAAAAATCAGCCTTGAAACGCAATCTAGAAAGTTCCAGCCGAAGGACAGCGTTTCGACGCTGTCCCTTAGCGTTTCGACGTTGGGATGTCTTGGCACCCAAGCAACATACGTCACAATGTCACGACGTTGTGATGTCAGTGTCGCGACGCTGTCTCATTTTGAGGCCTATAAAAGGCGCGACTCACCTCCCATTTTGGGCATCAAGCATTCATCCAATTCTCTTTCTTAGTCCTTTCAAGGCTCTTTGAGCCATTCTTGAGGGTCGAGCTGTGAGGAGAGTGAAAATTCTTGTATTGAGCATTTTTTGGAGTGCTTGGGAGCTTGTAACGAGGAGGATCCAAGGCTCAAGCAAGGGGTCCCTCTACGGTTCATCTCCTAAACTCCTTTAATTGTTCATTTATGCTTTCTATTATGTATAGACGGGAAGTTTTGGTATACATGTATAGCTAAATCCCGATTTATGGGTCTTGAATGAAAGAATATAGTTAATTGTTATTTTGATTGCCTATCTCTGTTTCCATTATACTGATTATTTGTGTGGGTGCTCGTACCGCTCTATAGAATCTGGCCAATTTTTTAGTGATTAGATACTTAGTGGAAACTCGACAAAGAGAAACTAAGTCAGGTCATAACCCACTCAACTAGGCTTAACTGCTCGTAGTGACAGCGAGAGTAGTTGGTTAGGCTTAAAGACCGAAAATGAATCGGGCTTATTAATTAACTCGTTTAATAGCGCTAAAGACACTTAGGTTATTAAAATGAGTTAGTTATAATTAGGGGAAACCGACAGGAGAACCTATGTAATAAACGGAGATTCTAGGTTTATAATTAGTCAGACACAAGATAAGATAATTAGAATAACTAATGAACTATATTCTGGATTTCAAGACCCTGCCTCTCAATCGACTCTACCATCCTCTTTTCCACTTTGCTTGATCAATTTAATTCATTGTTTGCTTTAATTTTGATTGCATCCTTCATTATGTCTAGGTCCCTAAATAATAATCCATTTTAGTATCTTTAGTGTTTGGTTTATTATCTTGTCTAAATACTGAAGGAGTGTGCGAGACACTAGCGGAAGCAATTCAGATCTAAACACTCAAATTTCCTTTAATTTTAGTTTAGAAAAACATGTATTCTTCAAACCGAAAACAGAGCAATTCGGGAAACCAACCTCTTTGGACGAATTCTTCAATTCCGTGGATGAATTCTTTGTATAAACTTGTTGTAGACAACCACCGTGATCTTCCCCGCTATTCTCCAACCTTAGAACGAGTTGTGGGACTCGAATTTGTGATGAATTTCTAGAGAGAAGCTTGGTTACTTAAACCAATTTTAGAGAGATTGAGTTCTTGTCTTTTGAGAGAATTCAGAATGTAATCATCCTCATTTCTCAGCTATTCTCTTCCTTAACCATATCATGCACAAGTCTTCACCATTTCAAGACAGCAAATAGATTTTAAGTATTAGTCATGGTCTTGGTGTCAACATGGGGTAATTTACCTCTTGGTTTAAAGTTTTTATAAATGAAAAACTATTTCACCAAAACCCACTAAAATTGATATAATTGAAATAATTTTAATCAATTTTAAATAGGATTTAAACCAAAATTTATTAATTAAATATTTTAATTAATAATTACAATTATTTAATATATAAATATTAAATTAAGTAATTAACCCGACACCAATCTTGACCTTGCTCAAATCCGGTTTTTCTAATATGAATCACTATTCATATTCAAACAAATATGTGCATCGAATTCTAATATTTAAATCTTATTTAAATATCCTCGTCTCTCTCTAATATAGTTGAATTCTTAATTAAACTTTAAATGTTAAATAATCATATATATTTTAACGGTAACTCCCTAAGTCAAATTTGGATGTTTCAAATTTTCTCATCACTAAGTTCTAAGGTTTATTCCGTATGAGCTAGCAGGGGGACCTAATGGACCTACAGATCATGGACTCCAACGATCTGAGTTTAACTGGTTAAACTCTTTTAACTCAGTTAACCAACATTCGTTAACTACCGAGACACTCCACTATAGTCCGATAGTTGAACTCCCCTCACTGTAGATATATTTTTGTCCACCTGATATAACCATGATTAATAAGTCGACCCTTCACAGGTTGTTCGTAACTAGAGTTGGGTCAAATGTTTGTTTTACCCCGGAAGTTACATCTTGTTCCTTAAGTTTCTAGCTGAGTCCCTAATGAACAATTGGTTTGTGGTCCCACCACTAAATCTAAAACCTCTCGGGCCAATGAGAGGGCGGGATCCCTTTGTTCACTTTCTGGAGTCAGTACTTAAGGGAACAACCTCTCTACTATCCCTAAATTGGGTAGGAATGAATTCCATTTTACAAGACTATGTCCCCAACTATCTATCCGTTCCTATCCCTGAAATAGTTATAGCCTTATCCCTATACTATAGACCATTTAGGCTATTACTTGAACTTGATCCATATTTATGTCACATCATATAGTTCAAGCACTCATGTCATAGCCAATGATTCTAGTTTATTGGATTTGGGTTATTTAACGTGCAATTCACTCATTTAATAACTTGAGTGAACAAAAAACTCCATAATGACTTTATCGAACAAGTATATAACTATTTGTTTCATTCACTATCTACGAGTTTTAGGGCACCAACCCCAACAAATACAATCCTCCCTATGGAAATCGATACTCGGTACTCTACCGTTTTATATTACTTGTGGCAACCGTACGCTTGCGGGTACACGCAACAAGTTTTAGGCGCCGTTGCGGGAGAGGTGTGTTTTTTAATGCAATATAATTTTCTGACATTAAAAAGAAAGGATTGAATATTAATTTAGGGTGTAAATATTTGAATTTTTTAATTTTGTGAATAGTTTTATTTTTAGTTCGATTAGCTTGGGGGCTATGTATGCGAAGATATAAGGAGGTTGATATATTTCCTTTAGATCTTGAAATCGATAGAATGATTAGAGTTATTCGTAAGGATAAAAGATTGACAGAAAAGATGGCCCAACAAGATAATGCACCCAAAGCTATTAGAGATTTTCTATAGCCGATTCTCCCAACCAAAAATTCTAGCATCGTCTACGCTCCCATCCAGGCGAACAATTTTGAACTAAAGACAGGTTTGATCCAAATGGCGAGGGATTGTTCTTTTAAAGGACATCCTTCAGAAGATCATCATTCCCATCTTCGGTCCTTTCTTGAGATTTGTGGGACGGTAAAGATGAAGGGGTTTCTATGGATGCTATAAGACTGAGGTTATTTCCATTCTCCCTCTAAGACAAAGCTAAAGATTGGCTTGAATCCTTAGAACTCAGGCGTTTCTTACGAAGTTTTTCCCACCCGCTAAGAAAACCAAACTCCGTACGAAGATTGGAACATTCAGACAGAATGACGACGAGCAATTGTACGAGGCGTGGGAACGCTACAAAGAGATGCTAAGGAGATGCCCACAACATGGCTACCCGGATTGGCTCCAGGTACAATTTTTTTATAACGCTTTAAATTCTTCCACTAAAACTATTCTTGATACATCTGCAGGTGGAAGCTTTTTGTCAAAAACCGTTAACGACACGAAGGAGTTGTTGGAGGAGATGACATCCACTAGTTATCAATGGCCTACGGAGAGGGCATCAACGAAAAAGGTTGGCCTATACGAGATTGATGAGTCAAGTTCATTAAAGGCGCAGATGGCTTCCCTGACGAACGCACTGAACAAGTTGTCTTCCTCTGAGGTGGTGAAATCCATTGCCACCTTAGAGGAAAATTATTCAAAGAAGGAGAGTCAATAAATGGAAGAAGTTCAATTTATAGGCAATAGAGCATTCAATCAGAACCAAGGCCTACTGAACTTCTACCACCCAAGTCTGTGTAACCATGAAATTTTTTCTTATTCAAATACTAAAAATGTTTTGCAGCCACCGCCAGGATTTTGTTCTACATCAAATTCTCAGGAGAAGAAGAGCAACCTGGAGGACATGGTGGCACTCTTCATCAAGGAAAAAAAAGTGTTGAGCGTTAATCTTCAAATGACGGTGAACACCCTGGTGACATCGGTGAACAACCACGACATCGCTCTAAAAAATATGGAGGTACAACTTGTTGGGTTTTATGCCCTAAAACTCGTAGATAGTGAATGTAAGCAAATTGTATACTTGTTTTCAATAAAGTGCTATTGAGTTTCTACAATAAAGTGTTATTGTTAAATATTGCACAATTTGACCCAAATCCAATAAACTAAGATCCAAGGTTGTTTACATGTGACTTGAACTAGTATGTGGGGACATACGGGGATCGGTGTTCAAGTAACAACCTAAAAAGTCTATAGTACAGGGATAAGGCTAGGTACCTTATCCTGGTAACACTATGTGATACGACCCGCTTTGTATTTGATACAGACGTATTGATCCAAGGCGTCCATGTAGGAGACATGCGAGAGGGGGTATCCTATGCAATGAGTTTGCATAAGACCGGACCATGAAATAGTCAACCATTAGTTGTAACACCGTTAACTAGTTAGGTTACTGTTTCAATAGGATGACCTAGGTAACTCAGTCTTAATCCTGAGTGTGTCATGAACTCCTTCTCACGAGGGATTGTCCTTTGATTAGTATGGGTGAGAGTGGCCTGCACGCCAACTCAATAAGCCTACCTTCTTGGGGACAAAACCGAATGGGGGGCTGGGGACATGAAAACACAAGATGGAATTCACTCCTTGAGTGTTCCCTTAAGTGGTGACTCCAGGACTTGAACAAAGGGATCCCACCCTCTCACTGGCCCGAGAGGGACTTTCTGTTTAATGGTTGGACCATAAACAGGTTGTTCATTAGAGGAGCGCTAGTACTTAAGGAGACAGATGTAACACATGGGTAAAACGGTAATTTGACCCAGCTGTGATTACGGACACTTGTGAAGGATTGACTTACCGACATAGGTTTACATCCATGGACACAGAAATTGTCTACAGTGAGAATAGTTCAGCTGTGGGTCTTTAGTGGAATGACCCACAGTTAATGAATATTGGTTAACTTGATTAATGAGTTTAATCAGTCAACCTCATATCATTGGAGCTTCTGATCTGTAGGTCCATTAGGTCCCTCTGCTAGCTCGTAAAGAGTAATTAGGAACAAATATATCTTGAGAGAATTTGAATAGTTCAAATTCATATTGGGAATTAAGTTAATTGTATGAGATACAAATTAATATAATGTATAGTGATGCATTAAAATATAAAGTCTAATTTGAAATTAAACTTTATTATATTGAGAGATTGATATATTTGATAGAGTTCAAATATATGTCTAATTAAATATATGGTATTTAATTAGAAGATGAATTAATTAATTATTCAATTTAGTTTAAATTAAATGAGATTTAATTAAACTGTAGTCTATGAGGGAATTATTAGAATATGATTCTAATATGTAATTAATTGAATATGAGAGATATTTAATTAATTGTAAAATTAATTAATTATTGAAATTAATTAATTGAATTAATTAAATGTGATTTAATTAAGTTTAATTAAAATATATTATGTGAGGAAATTACATTTAAATAAGATTTAAATGTGCATGAGATTAATTAATTAATATGATTAATTAATTGACATTTAATTAATTAATATGATTAGTTAATTATCATTTAATTAATTGATTTAATCAATTAATTAATTGATCTTGATCTAACGGTCAAGATTGTTTCCTAACCTCACATTAGGGTTTCCTCTCTTATAAAAGGAAAGGTTATGAGAACCCTAGCCCTAAGGTCTCATTCTAGCCTCCCTCTCATATTCTCTCAACTCAAGAACTATAGAGAGAATTTTCTCTCTAGAGTTTTTCCCATTCAAGATTAGGTAGTCCCACAACTACGTTCCTAATCTCAGAGTTATAGCGGGGAAGACCAAATGGTGGTGTTCTTCGTTGTTGTAGAGCAATCAAGAATCATCCGTTGAAGTATTCAGAGTCGTCAACGGAGGTATGTTTTTCACCGCTTAACCTTTTGCCAATGTATTGGTATTTTGTAGAACAAAATTAATTTACGAACGGTCCAATTGCTTCTGCTGTAACGGAATTGGGGAATTCCAATCCTTCACAGCTGGGACAAATCGCTACAGTAGTGAATGCCCTTCAGAAGGGAAAGTTTCCCAGCGATACAAAGGTAAATCCAATACAGCAGTGTAAGGTAATCACACTCCAGAGTGGGAGACAATTGGAGAACCATTCTGATGAAGAGCAACAGAAGAGGAAGGAAGTAAGAATGAGCATGGATGAAGACGGCGGGACTGAGGCAGAAAAAACCTCTACATAAAGGCCCCAAAACCTCCTTGCTCGGTTAAATTTAATTTTGATTTGACTAACAGTTTTGCAGGAAACCAAGAGAAGAAAAAGTTTGATGAAAAAAGAAAGAAAGAAAGAAAAGATGAAGGAAGAAGAAGAAGAGGAAGTCCCTTGCAACCATCATGACTGAGGGTCTCACATTAGCCCGCCTAAGAGGAGGGGCGAATGTCCGACTTTTGATTACAGGGAGTTGCCTTTTCCCCATAGATTTAAAAATGTTAAGTTAGATGAGCAGTTTACTACGTTTGTAAAAATGTTTAAGAAATTGACTTTCAATATTCCTTTAGTAGATGCTTTATCTAACATGCAAAACTATGGGAAGTTTATGAAAGAAATGCTTGCGAGAAAAACAATTGAAGAAAAAAGAAGTTTTAGATTATCGGAAAACCGTAGCACAATAGTCTTAGGGACGATGCCTCTAAAATAAAAAGACCCAGGGAGTCACTGTTCCCTGTACTATAGGAGAGGTGTCATTTGATAGGGCATTATGTGATCTAGTTGCTAGTATTAGTCTGATGCCTTATTCCCATTTCAGAAAATTGGACTTACGGGACTAAAAGATACTGACATAACCCTCCAGCTAGCAGACCGATCAATAACTCATCCGATGGGGATTGTGGAGGACGTGTTAGTAAAGGTGAATAAGTTCATTCGTAATGCTGGACATGCAGGAGGAATAAGAAGTTCCCATCATTTTGGGACGAACTTTCTTGGCCACTAGTAAGGCCAAGATTAGTGTTCATACGGGTAAGTTGACTCTTAATGTAGATGATGAAAATGTAGTTTTTAATATCTTTGGCCATGATGAGTCTGTTTTCAGTATACATACTTGTTTTTCTGTTGGCCTGGAATTTATACCTGATGAAGAGGAATTAAACTTAGCCCTAGAATTAGAAGGTCTTCCCATGAATGATGATAATTTTGACCCTAATGAGTTTTTTGATGATATCATGTTTGAGAATGAGTTGATGGATAATTTTGAATTGCCTGTTCTGAATTTTAATGAGTATGAGTTAGATGATAGTATTGTAGCATCTAGTACAGTTTTTGAGTCTCATGATCATGTACAGTTTATGCCTGATGAATGGTTGGTCCTTTTAGAGAAACCACCCTAGGATCCGAGACCTGTAGATATTATGATGCTAGATGACTCTGTTAATAATTGTTTTGAGAACAGGGATTTAGAAAAAAGTTTTGATTTGATGGAGTTTGTTATGAAATGTTATTTTGATAATTTGTTTTGTGAAGATGGACCAGGGGAGATTTTCTTCCATCCCTTGTTTGTTATGTGTGCTACAGCTTGAGATTTTCTCAGAGGCCCAAAGGAGGACGAAAATTTTTACTTTGAACCTCCATTAGCGTACCGAGCCTCATCTAGTTAGAGACGTTAAAGAAGCGCTGCTTGGGAGGCAACCCAAGGATTTTAAATTAGTTAGTTGTTTTGTTTTTGTGTTTGTAAATAAATCCACCTTGCTTCGTAATCCAATTTTGTTTTGCAGGATCCATGTAAGCAAGCCCCAAGAAATCAAAGGATGCGGTTTCCCAGCCCCGAAGATGAAAAGAATGTTCTCCTAAGAACTCAAGGAAGTCTCAGTATCCCCTCTTTATGCTTTCTTGCTTTAAACATTAGGGACAATGTTTAGTTTAAGTTTGGGGGGAAGGCTTTCGCTGTGTTTGAGCTTAGTTGAATTCTTCTGGATGCATGTTAGGATAGCGATGATAGCCGAGGATTTGGTTTTTGAGTTTTTGGGGGATGAGGTTTATATGATTGTGGAGTTCGGGAGCATAGCAGAAAAATGAGAAATTTTGAAATTTTTTTGCTTAGTATTAATGTCTAAAGCATGCAATAAACTTGTCTTATGAGATCTTTGAAAATTTAGGGTCCGTTTGGTTGGTGATCTGAAAACAGGAATTTAAAAACAATGGATTTAATGAAAACAGAGTTGTATTTCATGTTTTCAGATATGTGTTTGGTAGCAGATTTAGAAATTGGATCTGAATTTAAATAATGGTCAAAATGTGTGATAATATATTTGTAATCGATAAATTATTTGTAGTTATCAACTAAATACTAAGTTGAATATAAAATATGATTAATTAATTTATAAACATGTTATGTATTATAAATTTTTATTATTATTATTTTACAATATCATATAATTTATAATACATTATATTATACAAATTTTAATTTCGCAAAAATAAATTGAGTTTATAACATGAAATACTATGTTTATTAAAATTTTTATCTTTTTTAAATTAAGTCTGCATTTAAAATTTTGAAATTCAAAATCTAGATACAGCGAAAACATAAAAAAGTTGTTTTCAGAATTTCCACTATTTGGATCACAGAATCCAAAAACAGTTTTCAGAAACACGTCTACCAAACGCATATTGACTGAATTCAGTAAATCTGAAAACATAAAACATAATATGGATTGCCTACCAAACAGGTCCTTAGATTCTTATTATGGCTTTTGTAAGTTTGTTGTCACTTCGATAGGCTTAGTCTCTAGCACTAGGAGTTATGCTTGACTGTTTTTAAGAACTAGGTGAAAAGAAAAGAAAAATGCTATGCCTGCAAAATGAAAAGCAACACTAGAAAAAGAATTATCTGTTGAATATTAAAAAAGTAATTTTTGCTTCCAAAAGGAAAAAAAATATAGTAGGGGTAAAAAGAGTTGCCTCCATTGTGATCAGTTAGGATCCTCCAAGGATTAAATTCGGGATATGGGTCCCTGCAGCGGTGTGTGAAAGCTAGTGCCCTTAGGATCATAAGATAAAAGTTTGGGGGAATCCCCTAAGAAAAAGAAAAGAATCTGGCGTCCTAGTTTCCTTGTTTGCATCATAGCTAAATTCCGACTTGTTAGGACTCTTAGCCAGTGTAGGGGGAAGAAAAATGGAAAAAGCCGTAAAACTAATCTAGGTTAGTAAAAGAACCATTAGATAAGTTTTGAGCATGCTATTCGTTAATTCTAAAGTTTCATTTTTGAAATTTCTTCATGAGTATGTTGTGCTTGCTTAGTCCACTTGCATGTTTTCCGTATTTCCCTAAGAATTCTAAAATCATTGAGGCTAGAGCAATTCTTTTCATGCATCCTTAGAATTTATTTTGCTCGAGACTAGCAAAAGCTTAAGTTTCGGGGTGTGATAGAATGCATAAATGCTGCTATTTTAGCCTTGAATTTATGAGCTTTTTGATATGCTTTATTGTGTTTTTATGATATAAATTCGTTTAATTGATTATTTCACGAGAGTTCTTGCTCAAGTTTACACTTAGCCTACCTAGAATCGATTTTACAACCTCGGGATTGGATTACACAACCCTCAACCTATCTTCCCTTTACACTGGCACTAGGAACTAACCAAAGAGCAAATAAAACAAATTAGACTGCTTTTCTCTGTACCTAGGTGCCTGAAAAATAAAAGACATTTTCTTTCCACATTCTTTTAAGGCAGGGCACTAGCTTTCACACTACGTTGCAGGGACCCATAACTCGAGTTTAACCCTTGGTTGCCTAACTGATCACACTGCAGGAAGCTCTTTTTACCCCTTATCGCTCATGAACATTGCATAGCCTGCTTTTTCTCAAAAATAAAAATAATAAATGAGCATATGATTTTCTTTTAAGCTCGCGCTCATTTTTTTCTTTTATTTCTCCTTTCTTTTCTCTCTTTTTCTTTTTCTCTAGGCATATTTTCTTTCTTTTCTCCTATACAAGGTATTACATGCTAATTTGCAGACATTTGACTTTCTAGCTCATCCCTACACCTATCAAGGTGACAACAAGCATATGGATTCTATAATTCGCTCCTAAGCCTTCAAACTAATCTTAGGCATGCTAAGATTTACTCTTGCAAGAATAGTACTAGAAAAATTTTTAAAAGGCTCAATTTTTGGGCAACATGCTTACAATTCAATTAAAGCAATAAAGTTGGAAGGATGACACATCGTTGATTTTCATAATCAGAGAAAAAGCAACCATATCATCCATACATCAACACTCAATCTTTTAAAATTTGCTTAAAAACAGGTCCAATGCTCACATGCATGGCCTCAATCCAGGAAAAACGGAACAGTAAAATAAAGCCTGCATAATAAAGTAGTCTGATGCTCAGGTGCATGAAGACTCAACCAAAACAGGCATGCAGGACCAACTCCACCCCCAACCTAAAATCAGGCATTGCCCTCAATGTACTTAATCAAGAAAAATCAGAACGACAAAGAGTAAGGGAACATAAAATCTCCCACTTTAAGCTCAATGGTTGTGGTTGGAAGGGAATGATTCACCATGACTCGAAAGATAATAATTTCACTGAAATGGGTCACAAAATTCTAAAAGCAAGAAAGGAAATCAAACATAAATAAAAACTAATAAGAAGAAAAACAACTAAAAGTAAAGAGAAGGGATATAAATTATTTTTAAAGTTGGGCTGCCTCCTAGAAGCGCAAATTTTTAACGTCGATTGCTCGACCGGATTTGCATTCTTCAACCGAAATCGACTTCTTTGATCCTCAGAGGATCTTTCTTATTCTTCTTTATCAGCTCCTGCACATGAAAACTCAACTTGCACACAAAATGCACAACGTAAGAAATTTTAAGCAGTATATCAAACTAAAGAAGTTTCATGCTACATGCTTTGTTTATTTTCTCTTTTAACAAATATAAATTTTATATCAACTAATTAATATTGAAAATAACCATTCAAGCATGCATCTCCCTAAATCAATATAACACTTATATTAATTTTCATGAAACTTTAACATGCATCGCAAATTATTATTATAACTCTTACAATAATAGAATTAATGCATGAATCATGTTTTCCTATGGTGGGATTTTAAAACTATATGGCATGCTCATAATGCACATACATATACATTCAATTTAATCATACATTAAATAATGCATAAATAAATACATTTAAGCTAGAGTGGACCGGTTTGACATTTTCAATCAAATTTGATGCTTGAATTGGTCTCGAGCTTCACAAACCATTCGGAACTGCCCTTCAAGGACTGAACTGGATCTCCAATGTGTGAAAAAAGACTGAACCAGTTGCTACTTGACCGAACTGGACCAAAACGAACCGCCTGGACCGAACCGGATCTGGAAAAAACGCACCTGGATGAACCTGATGAACAGCATCAAGACGGTGCCTCAAACAACAGCCAATGCTTTCAGTTCCAGCTTGCATCTTCTCTAAATTTCTTCAAAATTACAGCCTATACGGACTCTAATGACTCTATAAAAATTACAGACTCTTCTTCACACATTAAAGGTCATACATTATCGAGAAATTACATTTCCATAAACAAGTTAAAGCTAAAAAAAATGTCAAACCGTAATGTATCCACTTTAGCACACAGAAAATTCATCTTATGAAAAACACCCACCATACTAAAATTCATGCAAATTAAGTGCCTTAATCATGCTCTGATACCAATTGAAGGTGTTCATATAGCACATGTGGAAGCAATTAGAGATCGAGGGCACTTAACTACATCAATTTTAGACCTAAAGCATGCATTTTCTAAACATCCAGAAACAGAGAGAGCAGAAAGACCAACTTTTTGTAGCTTAATGGATGGACCTCCGTGGAATCCTTTTCTTCTCTGATCAACTTAGGACAACCACTAGTGTCTTCCCTACTGTTCTCTGGGCCAAGAACGACTTGTGGGAGTCTATAGAGATAGGGATTGGAAAGGGAATGCTTGAAGGATCAAGCTCTAGAGAGTTTCTTTTAAGCGAGTGAATTTGAGAGACAATTCCAGCAGCATAACAGTATGGAAATTGTTCTCTTAGCTCCTAATCTGATTTATCATCAACTTATAGAGGATAAGCATGCATCAAAGACTCTCAATTTGAATGACACATGGTGAAGAGCCAAGAATAAGTGGATTCTAGGTGTTCTTATGAGGCTACATGCAAGGTTGCATGACTGTGGTGTAATTCCTCTATTGAATTACATGCAAGAGTGGGATTCTAGGTTTCTCCACTATCTCCATTTGATACAAGATCAAAATCTTATCTTGTATTTTAATTAAAATTCAATTCCAAATTGGTTTTTAATTTAGTAATTGATTTGAAACAATTTTCAATCAATTTCATGTGATTAATCAAATTAATGAAACATACCTAATGCAATCCACTAATAATGAATCTTTATTCATGTATATTGTATTTAATTAATATTTAAATACTTTTATCTCTCAATTAATAATTTAATTCATAATTAAATTCTTGTGTCAATAATATAAAATATAATTGACACTAATTCCCTTTTCCGATTTTGAACGATTCAAAGTTTCCTAACTTATTGTTCTAAGCTTTATAATGATCATGGGATAACCGACTAATCTCATCAACCAAGCTAACCAACATTCGTTAACTACCGGGACACTCCACTATAGCCCAGTAGTTGCACTCCCCTCACCGTAGATATATTTCCGTCCACTTGATATAACCATGTTCAGTAAGTTGATCCTTCACAAGTTGTTCGTAGCTATAGTCGGGTCAAATGTCCGTTTTACCCCTATAGTACTTCTTGTTCCTTAAGTTCCACTGTTCCTACAATGGACAATTGGTTTGTGGTCCAACCATCAAACCGAGTCCCTCTTAGACCAATGAGAGGGTGGGGTCCCTTATTCAAGTCCCGGAGTCAATACTTAAGGGAACAACCTCTCTACTATCCCTAAAATGGGTAGGAGTGAATTTCGTCTTGCGAGATTATGTCCCCAAATATCTATCCAGTCTTATCCCCAAAATGGTAGGCTTATTGAGTCGGCGATGTCTGGCCACTCTCACCCATGCAGATCAAAGGACAATCCCGAATAAACAAGAGTTCATAGTTAGCTCAGGATTAAGATCGAGTTACCTAGGTCATCCTGTGGAATAGTCAGTTTTTACAGTAAACGACATTATAAAGAGAAAGTGACTTATTTCGCAGTCCGGTCTTATGCAAACTCATTGCATAGGACACCCCCACTCACATGTCTCTACATGAACGATTTAGGATCTCATCGTTTGTACTTAATACAAAGTGGGTCACGTCCATAGTGTCCCCAGGATAAGATATCCAACTTCATCCTTATACTATAGACCGTTTTGACTATATACTTCAACTTGATCCTATTTTATGTCTCTACATATAGTTCGAGTATTCATATTATAGCCAATGATCTTAGTTTATTGGATTTTGGTTAAATATTTTGCAACTTACATATTGAATAACATCTTTACTGAATAACCTCAACAACATCTTTATTGAAAATATAATATCTTTAATGTTTTATAAAACTACGAGTTTTAGGACATTAAACCAAACAAAACCGAGAGAAACGACTACTAAAAGCTCCCAAAAAATCTCCTCTTCTTGCTCTAAATCGCAAACTGCATATTTAAACAGAGAAGTGGCGTCGAGACGCCATGGCCAGCGTCGAGACGCCATGGCCAGCGTCGAGACGCAGACGGTGATTTTGCCGGTCCTTCAAATCTGAAGCGTCGAGACGTCGTGAGGTGGCGTCGAGACGCCTCCTCTCGGGTCTTCCTTGTTTGGTTGTTTCAAAACTTGATCCTTTTGACATCGTTTTCGAGTCTCGAGTGCTCCACTTTTGTCTTTTCACCGTCTCGACATCCCATGCACTTCAAGATGGATCAAAGCCACGTTAATATCCCCGAATTAACGCCAATTTCGAATATGGGCTCCCTATAAGCGCTTGATACCAAACTCCTATAAAATTAAACTTTAAGCAAGATAATTATTGTAAAACTAGCAAGATTAAGGACAAATAAACAGGGACAATTTGGTCCCATCAAAATGCACCAAAAAATGACACCATTTAACCCAAGATTAAGTGGGGATTTTGGTGGCTTAATGAGGGGAAGTGCATGGGTTTAGTCACCATGCAATCCACCTCCTAAAATTCAATTTTAATTTGAATTTTCATAATTCAAATTAAATTGAATTTTAGTTTATTTAATTCAATAATTAATAATCTGAAAATTTAAATCCAAATTTTCAATTTTCAATTAATTCAAAATTAATTTAAAATAATTATTAAACATTTATTAATTAAGTAATCAAATATATAATTCATTTATTATCTAATATGAAATTAATATTTTTCTACCAATCCCGAACATTTTCGAAATGTTATTTTCCAACCATGAATCCCTATTCATGTGCTCGATATTGAAATCATATTTAAATATATCAAATTCTCTCAAAGTTAGGTTTAACCAAAACCCGACATGTCGGTAATATCCAATATGACCAACAACTTCCCTAAACCAAATTTGAACTTATTCTAATTCCTTCCATCATATTGTTCCAAAGTTTATTCCTTAAGCTAGCAAGGGGACCTAATGGATCTACAGATCATGGGCTCCAACGGTTCGAGGTTTAACTGGTTAAGCTCTTTTAACCTAGTTAACCAACATCTGTTAACTATTGGGTCACTTCATTATAGCTTAGTAGTTGAACTCCCCTCACTTTCCAACCACTAAACAGAGTCCCTCTCGGGCCAATGAGAGGGTGGGGCCCCTTGTTCGAGCCTTGGAGTTAGCACTTAAGGGAACAACCTTTCTACTATCCCTGATTCGGGTAGGAGTGAATTCCATCTTCCAATACTATGTCCCAAGTTATTCATCTAGTCTTATCCCCAAAATGGTAGAGTTATTATGCGGCACTGTTTGGTCACTCTCACCTATGTAGATCAAAGGATAATCCCAAACAAAACAGCAGTTCATAGTAAGCAGAGGATTAAGATCGAGTTACCTAGGTCATCTCATGAAATAGCCAGTCTTAATAGTAAACGATGTTAGAAAGTAAAAGTGAATCATTTTTTGGTCCGGTCTTGTATAGACTTCTTTTACACAGGATGCCCCTACTCGCATTTCTTGGTCCGACCTTGTGTAGATTTCTTGGTCACGTCGTTTGCCTTGTTCGCAAAGTAGGCCGCATCCATAGTGTTACCAGGATAAGGTACCCAGCCTTATCCCTATACTATAGACCATTTTGGTTATATACTGGAACTTGATCCCTGTCCATATCCATGATATAGTTTGAGTATTTCATATTATAACCATGGATGTTTATCTTATTGGATTTGAAGTATATAAACAAACAATTCACTGAATAACATCTTTATTGCAAAAGGATTACAAACTTTGAGTTTTAGGACATAAAACCCAACATTAATCATATTCGCTATTAGTAGTAAATCGGTGAAGCGTGTGGCTCTATTTTAGGCGTTTTATCCCTAATCTTGTATCAATTGTCGTGTAAGCCTATAATTTGACCCTTAGTTTAATAATTTAGACTTTTCCTAATTATAAAATTGGCTGCCTAACTATTCAAATCGTAGTGCAATTGTAGCTAGCTAATTAGGCCAGGTTAATTAGTAATCAATTAGATTAGCTTTGATGCATTGGTCGGGTTAATAAGTTAGGAATATTATGTCTCTCTGGCTTTTCCAGGAGTACGTTAGGCTTAAAACGTAAATTTCATCATTAAATAATCTGTGATTAAGATCCATCCAAACAAACACCGAATGTACCAATTGCATGAATCCGAGGTTCGATCAACCACTCCCTTTTATTTTTCCATTCTTTACTTTCTGCAATTTATTCTCTTTGTAATTTAGTATTTTCTCCAACTCCCCTCCCCCTTCGGTTACATATAAACATAAAAGAACTTAGAAATAAAACCAATTGTTCCATGTGATCAACCCCAACCACTACTGCTACAAGTTAGCTCTAGGTGTTGGTGATTATAAATTTATTTGACCTAGAGCCTTGACAACTCCGGCCGATCAAATTGGCACCGTATCCGGGGAACACGGTGCTTTATTTCTAATTAATTTTTCGTTTTTCACCTTTATCTTGTTTCTTGTGCTTGTAGTTTGTTTCTACATGATCCAGTGACAAATCTTTACAGGAGCAAACTCAATCTAAACCAAGAACCAAGGAAAGGCAATTGAGCTTCATGGATATTTGGCAGACTCTCGACCCACTGTTCGCTGAGATAGATAAGGTCGAGCATGCAGTGCAAGTTTTCTTTTAAGTTCCAAAATATCCACCACCTCCATGCATTCTTAATCCTGAAGAAGGGAATTTTGTGCCTCTATCTGGATTTATTTTCTTACTTCATTCCTCTTTTGGTGATCCAAGAGTAGGAGCCTATTTCCATGTGCAAGAGTTTTACTCGAGTTGCTCCAAGAGGAAACCCCAAAGATATCTGAAGATCACTTCAAGTTGAGGGTGTTCCCATATTCACTGCAGGGAAGAGCTAGGAAGTGGATTTTCTCACTTCCTCCAGGATCGGTGTCTTCTTGAAGAGAGATGATAAGTATTTTCCTGAAGAAGTACCATCCAGTCGCACTGTTGATTGAAGCCACTGGAAGAATTGTCAACGCCACACAAGCACATGAGGAGATGCTCCATGAGTTCGTGGACCGCTTCCTTAGTTATTGCATGGAACCTCACACTCCACTATCCGAGGAGTCCCTGATAGAAAGCTTCTACGAAGGGTTGATGCCTGACGATAAAAGGATGCTTGACTCAGCTAGTGGTGGTGATGTGCTTGCTACGACACCTAGTGAGACATGGGAGATTATTGCAAAACTGGCAGAGATCACTCGATTTCGTGCCACCTCCCTTAATGAGCTAGAGAGCCAAATTCCAGAGCAGCAGCAGGAAGGTAGGTTAGAAGAAAATCCCATCGAGGTCAGTGATCTTAACTCTTCCTTTAATTATGAGCCTAATTCATACAGTACTTCATGCATGTTAGGAGAATTATAAATTAGAGATGTAGTTCTGAAATGCATGATTTAGGCTTAGTAATTCTGAAATGCATGATTTAGGCTTAGTAATTCTGAAATGCATGATTTAGGCTTAGTAATTCAAGTGGCTGACCAATTTAAGCTTAGGTCGCTTGGGATTAGCATGTTTGGGATGGTTGAGGATAAATTGTTTAACATTTCTTATGTTCTGGACTTTATGTGAAAGTTGAGTCTTTCTGTGCCAGAGCTAATAAAGAAAAAGAAGAAAGATCCTCTGAGGATCAAATAAGTGGATTTCGGTTGAAGACTACAAATACCGTTGAGCAATCGATGTTAAAAATTTGTGCTTCGGGAGGCAACCCAACTTTAAAAATAATTTATATCCCATTTTCTTTTTGTTTTTAGTTGTTTGTCCTTTTAGTTTTTATTTATGTTTGTTTGATTTATTTTGTTTTATAGGAGTCTATGACCTATTCCTGCGGAAAAGCATCCATTTTGAGGTGTTATAGATCTCACCCTTCCAACCACTGTGCTTAAATCAATGGAGGTTTTCTATTCCCTTTTTCTTTGTCCATTGGATTTTCATGTTTTCGTACATTGAGGACGATGTAAGATTTTAGGTTGGGGGTGGAGTGCCTTGCATGCATATGATTTTTGTTGAATGTTGATACGCTTGAGCATCAGGCTATTATGTTTTGCATGCTATGTTTTGTTGCTCTATGCTTATTTGATTGAGGTCATGCATCTGAGCATTGGACCTGTTTTATGAGCAAGTTTTTTAAAAAAAAAAATTGAGCATGATTTTTGAGCTTCATTGTTAGGCGATGATCTAGTTGCTTCTGCTATGATTATGAGAATGAACGATGTGTCATTCTACCAATTCTATTGCTTTTGATGAGTTGTAAGCTTGTTGCCCAAAACTTAGCATTTTTAAAACTTTTCTAAAACTTTTCTTGCAAGAGTGAACCTTAGTTTGCTTAGGATTGGTTTGAAAGCTTAGGAAAGAATTATAGAATCCATATGTTTGTTGCCACCTCGATAGGTGTAGGGATTTGCTATATAGTAATCTAGAACTTAATGGCTTTTAATGCTTTGCTTATGAATTATTAAAGAAAATATGTCTGTCATGCTTAAAAGAAAAATCATTCTTGATATTGAAAAAAAATGAAAGGAAAAGAAAAAGACTAGTCTCGTGTGCACCTTGCATCGCTTAAAAATGTTATGGCAAAAAGAGCCACCCTTGTTGTGATCAGTTAGGCCAACCAAAGGTTAAACTCGGGTTATGGGTCCCTGCAATAGGTTTGTGAAAGCTAGGGTCATCCTTTAAATTGAAAAATATAATTTGTTTCTATTTTAAGGGCGGCTAGTAACATATTACTTGCTTGCTTGTTCAAATTGCTTGAATGTTTGTTCCTAGCGCCAGTGTAAAGGGAAGATAAGTTGAGGGTTGTATAATCCAATCTCGAGTTAGCAAAATTTGTTCTATGTAGGATAAGTGTGAGCTTGAGCAAGATCTTTCATGAAAACTTTTGATTTGTCGCTTTATTGGGCTATATGTCCATGTCTCTTGATTGCAATATTTTTGGCATTTTAGGCATTTGAGATTGGAGTCTATAAAATTGCAACAATTGAATCCTATTCTTTTATTTTATATGCTTGCTCGAGGATTAGCAAGATTTAGGTTGGGGGTATTTGATAGGACCAATTTGGTCAAATATATTTGTTCGTAATCATGCTAGTTTTATGATTAATATTGTGATTAATCATGTTATTTTGTAGGTGTTTGGTGTTAGAGATTCCCGAGAGTGGTGCGTCAGAGGCTGAATGATGGATGTGAGATAAGATGATAAATAATAATCAAGATAAATTCAGCCAACCTTAGTGCAAGTATACACTATCGCACGTAGTAATAAAAACCTTAGAAGTATTCCAAGGGTATCGATCCCACGATGACTAAATTGGAAATTCAGATTTGAAGAAGAAACTGCTCAACTGATTGCTTAAAAATAGGTAACCAAAGAAATGATTGATGATTGATTTTTAGAAAAATAAATAACACAAGTAAATGAATAAAGAATAACAATAATAAATAAAACGAGGTATTCAATATGGATTCATCCCAAAGGCAATAACTTTAATCATGGATTATTCAACTTAAGCATATTCAATGCATTGGGTCAGATTTAACTTCTATTTGGCCTTGCTCCCAAGAACCGTTAGAAGGCTAAGCGAGTACTGTTATACACATTTCTGTGACTCGACTCCGACATAGATGATTCAAGAATGCAATCTATAACCCTATAGTTGATATAGGGCGCCTTCGGCAACTTGCCCTATACCACCGAACAATCTCTTTCGAGCTTTTTCTCCTATATCACCTTTATGAGAACCGATATCGTTTATCCCTTTCGAGATCAAACTCACATGGCATGCAAAGTCTAAGTGGTCAATTTAAACTTAGCAAAATCAGAATGATATTCAATAAAGAATGACATGCATTGAACAATACTTAAGCAAATAAAACACTTTCAAGCTATTGAACTATAAGAGAATTCACCATATTGAACCCCTCAACGGAATTTAGCTACTCATGGTGAGATAAAGTGCAAATGAATACCTTTTCATTGAAAATAAGATGTAAAGAATACAGATAAATGAAAAGTAACAAAAGCTGGAAATAATGGCAGTAGCTAAATACTAGGGTTTTTTTCTATTTTATCTAATCCTTCTAGAGTTCGCTCGACACTCCACTCTCTCGCTTTTACAAAGTGGGAATGGGTGAAAATCCCTACAAACGCGAAGGTTTGATGTCTAATTAAGGTTAGAATTTAGTCATCTAAGAAGGACCTCAGGCATCCCTACTCATAGGCGTCAACTAGGGTTCTGTCAACACCCTCTTCTTCCAAATGAGTTATGCTTGAATTTGACTTCGAATCTCGAGCTTATATAGTGTTGGAAGTGGTTGAGAAGCTGCGAAATAGGTGCTGGTAGGTAGCCTAGTCGGTTTTGGGGTCAAAACAGCCGGTTAGGTGCAAAGAAGTCTCGTTCAAAACGACCCGCGGTAGACTCGGAACTGCCTCTATTTTTCCAGAAATGCGGTCGCATTTCATTTTGCCCTCCCAAGAATGCGGTCACATTTCGGGGTAAAATCCAACTTCCTCTGTTTTTCTGCACATCAACAAACTTAGTCAAATTCCCATCAAATTGAGTCTTTTTAAGCACAAATAAGCATAATTTGACAAAAGTGAGAGCTCAATATTAATTGCAAATCAAAACGTTAAAATAGGTATATCTTTGACCCTTATCATACACCCAAACTTAACTCATTGTTTGTCCTCGAGCAATAGCAAATCAGAACGTTAGAGATCAACTTTATAATTGCAAACCAAAATGTGAGAGCTCAATATTAATTGCAAATCAAAACGTTATGGATCATTTGTGGTAATCAATAATCATGGTACTAGCATCAACTTTTAATTGCAAATCAAGTGACATGGAATGAAGTAAACATGCTTTTCAAGATCGTTTTCTAAAAAGTTTGCCTTTCATGAGAGGGTTCTACTCTAGTGCCAGTCACAACGTCTGAGTTTCCTAGGCATGAAGATTTCTATTGTTCTTTTTTCAAAACAAAACTCTCCCTAGTCCATCATAACCAATATGTTTAAAGTACCTAACTTCTACTCATTGAGCCTAGTGTAGTCCTTTTGGTTAAGAAAATAGTCTTGAGGTAAAAATGAGCATACATGAGTTATTAGACCTTTTTTTCTATCTCCCCCAAACTTATTTGACTGCTGGTGCTCTTTTCATTCAACTTCTTTTTCTCCTAAGAGTATCCTTCTTGTCATCTTTGCCTTCGTTCTAGCTTATCGACACTTTGTGGTGAAGATATCTAGCTACGAGCAAAGTTCACAAGCTTGGAATGATACTCACTTCCCTAAGTAAACCTTTCATGCAGTGGCAAACCATTGGTGTCATGAATGCCCCTGGTTACTCAGTAAACTCTAGGAAGGAGGAGTAACTCTCGATTTTCATTTTTTTTTTAAACTGATATATACTGAGCACATATTCTTTTTCCAACAGTAAAAATTTACAAAAAGCATAGCATAAAGCATAACTATTTACAAAGTAAAGCACCCCCCAAACTTAAAGTTAGACAATGTCCTCATTGGCTTTGTTGTTGAGACATGGGCTTTGCATAAGGCATTTTTATTTTTCAAAACTTTCAGGCTAAACTCTCCTAGGGTGTTAGAAAGGTTAAACACGAGGAAGTTTAGACTTAAGAATATTCTGGAATGAAAAAGACTAATGGAAAGCATATGACTAGAAAACACTTCAGTTATGACGGTGGAGCTTTTGAGATAGAACAAAGCTCTAGTTTTCATCATCAAGGGCTTAAAAGAAAACTCCTTTGAAAACATGCTTTCTTCCTAAACATTTTATCAAGCAATTTTTCTTAAAGTTGATTTTTCCTCAAAAAGTTCATAGGTTAAGCTCAAAAAAAGCAAGCAGATTTTTTCTAAGAAAAGATTGAAAACCCTAGTTTACCTAATCTATTCTATCGACAAGCTATCTAAACTACTCTATGAACATACTATTAACAATCAAAACAACAACTAAACAATCAAAAACAGAATGTAAACATGCTGAAGCTCAAAAAACAGCAAACAACAAAACACATAAACAATATTATTCACAAAAAAACAGCATGTAGGAGGGGATCAGAAAACTCCCCTAGTCCTCGTCCGAGGAACTCACTTTCTCTTCATCTTCTTCATCATCGTTCTCATCTTCTTCATCAGAATCCTTATCTTTTTGAGCAGCAGCGATCGAGGGAAATCGGGAAAACCTGGAGCAATACTCGGGGTGATAAAGAAATAGAGCTATCTAATGGCTTCATCCCTCTCATTTTCATATGCCCAATAAGTCTACAGGTTGTCCCTGATTTAATCTAGCTGTCGGTAGGCAATGGCTAGGGCTTCAGATGACGGTGAGGGCCCTGTAAAAGGAGTGTGCTGGGATGGAGAAGCCATGTTCGGTCCTGATGGTGTAGTGGCCTGAGTTGTGGAGGCTTTGTCTTTCCTTGGGAGGCTATTCTGTTGAAGCTTCCCGATCAAGGATAGGTCAATGGTAGGCTTGAAGAAGTGATGCTCTTCATCCTTGCCCGGAAATATCTTCACCCTCTGACAAAGTTGGGTGATAAGCGATCCAAAGAAAAGTTTTCCTGCTCTTTTCCTCCCACAAGCAAGAATCTCCTCCCTGATAATGCTCCCAATATTGATCTCCAACCCCTTCATAATACAGTAGAGGAACATGACTCTATCTACTGAGATGGTGCTATCGTGGGTGGTCGACATCAATCAGTTTTTCAGAAAGTGAAGTCATACTGCCAATTCTGGCTTGAGATCGTTTGTCACTAAAGTCTTCACCTTCGTTTGAGATTCTTTCCACTGGACTCCCTTGTTGGCCACTAATTTCTGCGCTTCTTTCATCTGCTTGGCCGAGGGGTTCCTAATGACATCATTCCCTCTTGGATGTAAGGGTGCTTTGATTCTATACACCCAGTTGATGTCCACTGACGAGAAGCTGACCATTTTGCCTCTCACTACCGCCATACTTCTGCTCTCCTCCCTCAGGTCGGCATAAAACTCTCGCACTAAAGGCACCACGGCCTCTTGAGGGTGAGCATAGAACTCCTGCCACTTGTACTGTGAGATAACTCTACTTACGAACTCTGGTAGGGCTCCTGCTCTGTTAGAGAATCTCTTCTCGTTGAGGAAATCTCTTTTTCTCATTTTTTCTATCCGTTCCTGAAAATTTACATCTCTGAATACTTCGGGGAATGGATTTTTAGGAGATGTAGCCTTAGGAGATTTGGCTTTCGGCTTGGCGGGTGAGATGGTAGGAGGAGCTGCAGGAGAGGCATCCATGGACCTCGTCCTCGGCCTCTTGGCAAATATCAGGTCACTTTTGTTTGTGGTCCTCCTTTCAGCTTCGATCTCTCTTCTTCTTTTTTTCCTCAATGCCGTAGAGATAGGAATTTAGTCGTCATCCAATTCCTTGATCTCTGAATAAGATTCTGTTTCTTAATCATTGGAGGTCTTGACCTCCTTGCTTTCTTTCTCTTCTTCGTCCCTCTTCGCTCCCGAAGAGGTGCTATTAGCTGCTGGTGGGTCATCTTTGAATAGAGGTTCAAAAACCTCATCAGCTGGCTGTTTATTGGTGGCCTCTTTGTGGCCTTCATCAGAATGCAGCCAAGATGCGGTCGCATTCTGGCCTTCATCCTCTGCTTCTCTTTCTTTTTCTTTTTCTGAATTTTCTTCATTTGGCTCCTGATGGGCCTCTTATTCTCTTCCTTGTAGCATCTCAGCCTCACTTTGAGCCTTGTGGAGTGGCTCAAAAACTGCAAGGAAGTCTTCAGCTTCCTTTCTTCTTTTCTCATCTTCTTTCAATTCTTCCCTTCTCTGTTTTTCTTCCTCAAGGAGTTGTAATTCGACTGCTGCCCTCCTGAGGTTTTCACCTAGTTTTCTTTCTTCTTCTTCAGCTAACTTGGCCCTTTCGGCCTCTTGCCTTTCCTCGTACTTTTTCTTTTCATCAAGATCTCTTTTTCTCGAAAACTCATCCTATTCCCTCATATGTTGATTTTCAATTTCTCTTTCAGCCTCACAATATCCCTCAAGGCTTCTTGTTCAACCTTATACCTTTCAGCAATCACGAGAGCCTTTGCCACAGCTTGGCGGATTATGTCCTCGAACACGTCTGGGGGCATTCTTGCAGTTTTTAGGGGCTCGATGACAAGAGGCTTTTCGGGTGCAACTTTCTTGGGACTCCTCTTCCTTGCACTGTAAGTAACGAATTGCTTGTTCCTACAAGATGAAGAGGGATTAGTTAAAGGTTTAGAAGTTTTACCCGTTGAAGCCTCTCTCTGCTGAGAGCTTTCTGCTGCCTTGGCAGCTTCTTCTTCATCTCATCTATTTGCTTCTTCTTCAAGAGTTGCACGTCTCCGAGCTCCCATCGCCCGAATCATTGAAAACCACTCCCTCGATCATTTTTTTAACTGTTGACTTGCAGGTTTTTGGGTTTTATGGACGACATTGGCGCGTGTGGACCTCCTAAGTTGAGACGAACTTGGATTCTCCCTCAAGGTGGCCGGCATTGTCAAGGAAGAAGGAGTTTGAGCGACGTTTTCTTGGTTCGTGATTGCCGGAGAAAAACCTGAAGGTCTCGTCCTTCTCGTGCCGTGCATGGGGGCGTCGGGTTGCTCTTCTTGACGTTGAACGTTTGCTTCAGTTTCTTGGGCGGTTTGAGCACTCTGGGATCGAGTGATCCTGCGAGATGATGAAGATTTTGGACTGTTATTCATGGTTTCTTTGATGTGGGTTTCGGTTTCAATACGAGAGAATATGGAAAGTTGGAGTTTTGACTTGAATGCAAAAGGTTTGAGTAGTTGGTGAAGAGGGAAAGACTCAAGTCAGCTATTTATAGTTTTCTAAATTAGGTCACGTGCTGATCAAAAGAAATTCGTGACTGCCCTCTTAGTTTTGAAAATGCGGTCGCATTCCCAAATACACTGGGGAGAAATGCGAACGCATTTTCCCCAGTTTTCCTGCCTTTTTTTCTGACTTTTCATTTTCCTTTGCTTTTCTTTCTTTGCTGAAACAATCATAAACATGTTAAAACGTTCACATGGTTAATCACGATTTATTTTTCCCTTTCTTTTTTTTTCTTTTAAAATAGATTGGATACAAAATAATTTGGACTTTTCAAACTCCCAGCTACATCCCCAGGAAAAGGTGTACCCTACGGTCAACTTAAGTACCTTTTCCTAGACAGAGTTTTTACTCTTGTCCAGATATTTTTGATTCCTATCTGTATTATTTTGATTTAATTTATTATAGATCCACATGATATACAAAAATAAATTCTCAAAGAATAGAATTCATACCAGATCAATCACAGAAACATGGGCTTCTTCATCTTCAAAGCTCTTCCCCCAATAGGGTTTGATTCATTATCTTTTCATGGGTTGATTGATTTCTTCTACATCAATCTTTTTCCCACCTTTTTCTTCTTGTTCTTCATCTCCAAGTATATCCTCAGAGTTTCTCCTTTCATCATTTCCTGAAAAGTAGTCCGGGAGAGTTCATCAATTTCGTCAATCATGGAACACTTCTCAAGATCTCCAGGGTACTTCATTGCATCTATCACATTGAATGTGACTTGCTGGTCATTGACCCCCATGGTCAATTCTCCTTTCTGCACATCAATTAAGGTCCTGCCAGTGGCTAAAAATGGTCGTCCTAAGATGATTGGCACGTCCTTATCAGCTTCACAATCCAGAATGATGAAATCTGCTGGGATTACAAATTTGTCAACCTTGACTAACACATCTTCAATTTTTCCAATAGGTTGTGTTAGTGATCTGTCTGCTAACTGTAAGGTTACAGTTGTTGGTCTTCCTTCTCCTATCCCCAACTATTGAAAAACTAAGTATGGCATCAGGTTTATGCTCGCTCCTAAGTCACATAAAGCTCTGCCTACATCCCGTCCTCCCATGGAGCATGGAATGGTGAAACTTCCTAGGTCTTTGAGCTTGGGAGGAATCTCATTCTTGACCAGTGCACTGGAAATTTTAGTGAGTGCAATCGTTTCGTATTCTCCCAATCTTCTTTTCTTTGGTAGAATATCCTATAGGAACTTCACATAGGTAGGCATCTGTTGAAGTGCTTCAACCAATGGAATATTTATATGTAGGTGCTTTAAAACATCTAAGAATTTTTTGAACTGTACATCCTGCGAAGCATGTTTAAATCTTTGAGGGTGTGGAGGAGGTGGTCTGTATTCTGGATCTATAACAAACTTCTTAGGTTTTGCGGTCACATTCCCCTGTTTTTTCTCTGAATTTGATTTTTCTCCTTTTTCTACCAAGGCTACATGCTCATTGGTCTTTTCTTCATTCCTTTTATTCTGTATAACTTCTGAGGTAATGTCTTGCTTCTTTTGTAGAGACTTTTCTTGAGCTTCTTCTGGGATCTCTACTTCTTGATTCATTGGATACTTTGGGCCATCATATTCTAGTCCAATTCTCAAGGTTACTGCCTTGCACTGTTCTTTTCCTTCTCTGTGAGGGATCTAAGTCTTGTTGGGCAACGTCCCTTGTGGTCTGTTTTTAATTTCTTGAGCAATCTGTCCAATCTGTACTTCAAGATTTCTAACTGCAGCATCGTTTCTTGCCATGTACTCTGTCATAAGAGTCTCTAGATTTGACTCTTGACTCTGCACCTGGGCTGGTTGGAAGTTCTTTTGCGGCTGTTGTTGTGTAGGAGGTTTCCCAAATTGATTTGTATTGGAATTACTTGGACTGGCTTGTCCTCCCCAAGAGAAGTTTGGATGTTGTCTCCAACCTGGGTTGTACGTGGCCGAGTATGGACTCCATCGATTCTGGTTTCGGTTCCCTTGTTGACCTACATAAAAGAAAGACACGGGATTTAGTGGACAGTTATCAGCAATGTGTTTCTCACCACAAATTTCACAACAGGGAGAAGAAATAGCATTGGCAGGGGCTATGTTTGCTTGATTGCTCATAGTCATGCCCATCATCATGTTGTGGATAGCTTTGATTTGGACTTGCATGGTAGAATTAGCCTCTGTTTCCACTGTTTTTGCTGGATTTTTCAAGATTGTTTTTGGCTCAGTCTCTCCCCAATGTCTATTGTTTGTGGCTATGGTGTCCAAGATAGCATGTGCCTCATTTGCAGACTTCTTCAAGAAAGATCTGTTTGCAGATGCACTAACTAGTGCCTTCGAAGCTTGATCCAATCCACTATAAAAATGCTCCAAGATGATGCAAGCAGGCAATCCGTGGTGTGGACACTTTCGAACCAGCCTTTGAAATCTTTCTCATGCTGCATCCAAATGTTCATTGCAAGATTGTCTAAATGCAATAATTTCAGCTCTATATTTGGCATTTTTATTAGAAGGAAAAAACTTCTCTAAAAAGTTATCCGCCAAATCGTTCAAAGAACTGATGGAGTTTGGAGGGAATGAATCCAAACAAGCTTCAGCATCTACCTGCAAAGAAAATGGAAAAAGCTTTAGCTTCAAAGTATCTTCAAGCACTCCTATAACTTTAAAAGAATTGCAAACTCTCAAAAATAGCTTGATGTGTTTATGTGGATCTTCATTTGGAAATCCAGAGAATTGGCCCATGGTATTCAACATTTGGAACATCACTGGTTTAAGTTCAAAATGTGGAGCATCTATTGGTGGCTCCAAAATTCCTAGATCCACAAGCATAGTCCCTTATTGCTCTATTGCAGTCTTCAGCAATGTAAATTGGATTTTCTTGTTGTGGCACCGGTGGAACTGGAGGAACTAGAGGAATTCTCCCACCATTTTGTTCCCTTCCACGATTCTGTGAATCAACTTGAGGATCGACTCCAGGAGGTTCCATTGGAAACTCTTGTATGTAAGAAGCTTCTTCTAAAGGTTCCTGTGCGCTCAACTCTGGTTGTTCCCTTCTTTTCGTCTTTGCTCTTTCCTATGACGACGAAAGGTTCTTTCTATCTCAGGATCAATGTCAAGGAGTGGAAACCCCTTGTTCATGCATTAACCCAACCTGCAAAAGCAAACAATTGCGAATTAAAGTCAAATTCCCTTTGAGACAGAAATGCGGTCGCAATCCAATCGCAATTTCAAATAAACAAAACTGGTTTCACTTTTGGTCCCCGGTAACAGAGCCAAAAACTTTGTGCGACAGAGGCTGAATGATGGATGTGAGATAAGATGATAAATAATAATAAAGATAAATTCAACCAACCATAGTGCAAGTATACACTATCGCACGCAGTAATAAAAACCTTAGAAGTATTCCAAGGGTATCGATCCCATGAGGACTAAATTGGAAATTCATATTTGAAGAAAAAATTGCTCAACTGATTGCTTAAAAATAGGCAACCAAAGAAATGATTGATGATTGATTTTTAGAAAAATAAATAACACAAGTAAATGAACAAAGAATAATGATAATAAATAAAACGAGGTATTCAATATGGATTCATCCCAAAGGCAATAACTTTAGTCATGGATTATTCAACTTAAGCCTATTTAATGCATTGGGTCAGATTTAACTTCTATTTGGCCTTGCTCCCCAAAACCGTTAGAAGACTAAGTGAGTATCGTTATGCACGTTTCTGTGACTCGACTCCGACATAGATGATTCACGAATGCAATCTATAACCCTATAGTTTATATAAGGTGCCTTAGGCAGCTTGCCCTATACCACCGAACAATCTCTTTCGAGCTTTCTCTCCTATATATCACCTTTATGAGAACCGATATCGTCTGTCCCTTTCAAGATCAAACTCACATGGCATGCAGAGTCTAAGTGATCAATTTAAATTCAGCAAGATCAGAATGATATTCAATAAAAGAATGACATGCATTGAACAATACTTAAGCAAATAAAACACTTTCAAGCTATTGAACCATAAGAGAATTCACCTTATTTCCTCAACGAAATTTAGCTACTCATGGTGAGATAAAGTGCAAATTAATACCTTTTCATTGAAAATAAGATGTAAAGAATACAAATAAATGAAAAGTAACAAAAGCTGAAAATAATGACAGTAGCTAAATACTAAGGTTTTTTCTATTTTATCCAATCCTTCTAGAGTTCGCTCGACACTCCACTCTCTCGCTTTTACAATGTGGGAATGGGTGAAAATCCCTAAAAACCCTAAGGTTTGATGTCTAACTAAGGTTAGAATTTAGTCATCTAAGAACGACCTCGGGCATCCCTACTCATAGGCGTCAACTAGGGTTCTGTCACCACCCTCTTCATTCAAATGAGTTTTGTTTGAATTTGACTTCAAATCTCGAGCTTATATAGTGTTGGAAGTGGTTGAGAAGCTACGAAATAGGTGCTGGTAGGTAGCCCAGTCAGTTTCGGGGTCAAAACAGTCGGTTAGGTGCGAAGAAGTATCGTTCAAAACGACCCACGGTATATATATGTATGTATGTATGTATATATGCATGTATGTATGTACAACATACAATAAAACCAAGGAAAAGAGCACATAGCATACTAGCACACAAGCAAACAGACTCAACAAGTAGAATTCCACTTACCAATTGCTAAAATGCTCCTAAGCGAACCTAACGAACTGCTGCAATAAGAAAGGAAAGGTTTCAAGGCTGAGATTCAGTTGCTAGACCTTAAACTAAAACGAAAATGGCTTAGAAGAGATGTTCTTACCCAACAAGAGGCGTAAGCTAAAATTTGAACAATCTGAGAGTAAACCTAAACTATAAGCAATGTTTCCAAGGGTTAGAAACTAATTCACAACACACAAGACTAGCTTGAAAGGGTTTAAACAAAGCTCTCTTAACTGATCCTTACCAAAAAGGACTTCAATCCAAGCTAGAAGCAATCGAATGAGTCTGAACCTACAAACGGGAAACTTCCAAGCATTAGGGATCGATTTATCAGACCTTAAAATACTTTTAATGAGTTCGAATAAGTATAAAGCATGTTGAAACTTACTAAACTACCAAAAACGAGCTCGAACTAATGATGGTTGATACTCGTTGGAGTCCGAGATCACCAAACAAGAGTTATTGGGCTATGGCCAATATGAATCAACGTTGTTCAGCTTGTGGGTAATTTTCAAACACTAGATTCGATCACAAAAGCTCATTGATTGATATCCGAAGAAGCTTAAACCTATAAGTTTGAAGCTGCAAAGGAGTGGGTAATCAAAACTTCAAGTCGATAGAAAATAGGTCACTGTCTAAAGGAATTTCGAGGTCCAAAACCAAATGCATATATGTTGAAACTTGCAAAAGTAGTGTGGGTCTAAGTCGAACCTTACCGAAGGGTAGAACAACTTTCAACACACAAAGTCACTGCTACAGACGCGTGGGTATCAAAGTTGGAGGTTTTCGAAACACAGTGCCTTCGTGCAAGAATCTCAAGAGAAGAAAACTGCAGGGGAAATGGGTTGATCGAACCTGGGTCGTGCGCTTGCTAGAGGAGAAACGCACAGGAGAGAGAGAGAGAGGGCCGACGCGAGATGAAAAAGAAACGCCTGCAGAAGGGAGGAGAAAAACGAGAGGGAGACGTGGTTGGCTGGTGACGAGGGACAGAGACTAATTGTAGGCCATGTATGGGTTGCTCGCGGTTGGGGAAGCGTCGTTGCTTAAGTCGTTCATGGTTGGTTGCTGCACAAACCAAGGGAAGATGGATGAGACACTCACGAAATCGCCAGAGAATAGGGGATGCGAGGGCTGGGTGCAACTACGGCAGTTGCTGGCCAACGAAGAAGAAGAAGATTGCAATGGGGCTGATATGCACGAGAAGAAGAAGATGATTGGGGGGGTGCGGCTAATGCATGAAGAGAAAGAGAGGGAAAATGATTTTGGTGCTATGGTTTTCTTGCTATTTTATTTAATTCCTCCAATTATAAAATTTTAATAAATAGAATGGGGGGGGGGGAAGCATAGGGATTTTAATTTTCCAAATGAACCCAATCAATTTAGATAAGGAAAATTCTAGGACTTTCTAAATTTCCAATTTTGAAAACGCACAATAATGAACCTAAAGGATTGGGATAAAATCTAATTGAAAGAAAATTTGGGTTACTTTTTGAACTTAGGGAACAAGAACTAGAATAAAATTCCCACATTAGAGAAATAAAGATGTAACAAAAATCTATTTTCTCTAAATTTCAAGAAATTTAATTCATCAACTTAATGGCAAGCATTAAATTCTAGATACAAACTTTAGGGAATAGACCCAATTGATCTAGAATTAGCTTAATTTTTATAACGCAGGGCGTTACAAATCCCGAGCATTGGAAGCAAGTGGAAAGAAGCCAAGGAAGTTGGACCCGAGAGGTAGCGTGACGCTACCTCACGGCGTCTCGACGCTACAAACATCACAGACCGGGCCAATTTAACGTCAACGTCGAGACGCTAACCTCAACGTCTCAACGCCGCCTCCTTTTTTAAATAGCTTATTTTCAAGTTTTAGGTCATTCCAGCAGCCATTTTCGGATTTCTTCTTCATTTTTCTCTTGATTTTCTTATTTTTTTCCTCTGTATTTCTTTGTTTTAGATTATATTAGGTTGGTTTCTCAAGCCTTGGGCTTAGACTAGGCTTGTCTATGGTCGTCTAAGCGCCGTTTGCTGTAGTTGAAACCCCGGTTTCGTAAGTATACTTCAGTTTTTATGAGATTCATTGAGTATTCTATGTTGATTTCATTATGTTCTTGAGTTTTCTTTTCTTAATGTATGTTTTACTTGTTCATTTGTGATTTTAGATTCCCGCTTTTATAATTAGCATGCACAATAGGTTAGATTGACGCCCTAACTCGCAGCTTGCATGTTAATAATTTGCTAAGAAATTAAGTTTCACGTAGCTAATGAAATCTTAGTTCATGGTTAGCAAATAGACCGAGTCATGGGCATGGGTCCCAAGAGCAGTTCTCTAACTTTGATGCTTTGTATGATAGGTCTAGGGTCGAAATCGGTGTTCATAATTAATTTAGGTTTTTCCTAGCTAATTAGAGCATTCTAGCTTAGAGCACCAATTTGTTAGTTTATTAATTATGGCCAGGTTAGTTAATTAATGAATTGTATGTTGGTTCGACGGATTTGTCGGGTTAGCACTCTAGGGGTATCTTGGTCTTAATGCAATTATTTAATTGACTAGTCTTGACGGGTTAGTAAGGGTTAATTAATTAGTAATTAGTAATTGAACTGTTGTACGATGGGAATGAGTCAATTGATTTAGAGTACCAATTAGGCAGCATGCCAATAAATCATTATTTGTTAATCGATGAGTAAAAACAAATGTAATGAATCCGAGTGTCTCCAGCCACAGTGATCGCCAAGGTGAGATTAACCAACCGCCCTTTCTTTTCCTGTTATTTAATTTTCTGCCATTTATTTTCTTACAATTTAGTTTTCCTGCATTTAATCCCTCTTTCTTCAACCCCCTTCTTTCAACAAACACGAAAGAGATTAGAGGTAAACAAATTGTTCCCCGTGATCGACCCTAGCCACTACTACTGCAAAGTAGTTTAGTGACCGGTGATTTACAAATTTATTTGACGCGACCCTCGACAAGTCGTTCTGTCATGCATTCAGATTCTCAGGTTGCTCCAAATTTGTGGTCACAACCTTGATGGATGGTTCAACTTCATCCCACCTTCATCTCTGCTTCTTCCCTTTCCTTTATTCGTATAGCTTTCGATTTAAGGACTAAGGGCATTTCTTCTTCTTCCTTCTTTCGGCTTCCATATCAATGTCTTCAATAGCCTTGCAACTTTGCTCGGTAGCCCTTCTCAAGTCTTCTTCCCACTCTCTTGAGCGTGTTCCTGCACGAGTTGATGGCCAGGGAAGCTTACCTTGAGTTTTCGACCGAGTAGAGGTCGAACGAGTTGCTTCACGAGTAGTTGTTTACCCCGAAGGGGGAGAAGGGCGAGAAACTGCCTTCAACCTCTCAGAAGAAGAACCCGTTGGAGGTTTTCGGGCTGAAGTAGGGTTCTTCGCCTGAGAAGTAGAGTGGGGCTTCATCTTTTAACGCTTTTCTTCATGGGTCTGAGAAAGAAGAGACTGCTGGTGATTTCTGAACGGAATGGCGTGCTTTGCCAGCGATGATGGTGGTCGGAATAGTTGGTCGAAGAAAGCGTGGGGCTTGGCGGGTGCTTTCAACTTTAGAGAGACGTTGAGGGAGTTCAAAAGGTAATGGACCTAAGTTAAATACTTCGCTATTTATACATTTCGAACTTCCCTTAAATGATTTGGCAATTTTAAATGACGTCACTCTAGGCCCTCTGATTTTCCTAGAATTTCGCCCACAAATGTAGTGCAAATTATTACCTGAACATTTTTCCTTATTTAGCATAAGGTAGATTTGCGAACATTTTTCCAATCGATTTCTCCTGCACCTTCATCTATCTTCAGCACACTTAATAAAAAATTTTAGAACGTTCACACAGGTTTAAGTGTCCAAAATTGAAGAAGAATTTTATAACTTTGAAGAAGAACTAAGATAGAATTTTGGCAAATAATGAAAATGCAAGCCTTGATTCACAAAACTTGATTTTCTTGTTTTTCCACCACTCTAGACATTTTTGCTCAATCTTTTTGAAATTTTTTATTTTAATAAGAGAAAATAAAAGAAAAGCAAACAATAAAAAGATACAAAATAGAAAGAAAACAAAAACAATCGCAAAATAACATACATATTCAATCTCATTCTCGAATTACTTGGGGTTAATGGAGGCCTTGTCCTTGCTTATGCATTCTCTTTTCACGTTCTCTGTATTGCTTAGTAGGGTCCCTATTGGTCTGTTCCTCATATCCTTATCTAACTGCCCAATCTGAGATTCAAGACTCCTCAAGGAAGCTATTTGACTTTGAATTACAGCATCATTCTTGGACATTAGTTCCCTCATAAGATTCTCTAGGTTTGTTGTTGATTAGGGTTGCACTTGCGTTGGCTGCTGCATTTGCGACTGCAAAGGTTGTGCAATATTTAGTTGAGCTTGACCATGAAATACAGTTGGTCCTCCCTACTTAACAAAAGGGGTTGCATTGGATGTACTTGCATTTTGTCCTCCCGAAGATAAGTTAGGGTGTTGTCTCCATCCTAGATTATATGTGTTAGAATAAGGATTTATTCTATTATGCGCACCTACAAAACATACTGAAGTTGGATTTTGAGGATAATCTTTAAATGAGTGCTCTTCATTGCAAGTAGTGCACATGGGGGGTTGAAACTTGGCTCACGACTGCAACTTGAACTTGATTTCCTAAAGTGAGATTCATAAGCATGTCATTCATAGTTAACATCCACTTTGAGAGTGTCTCGAGATTATTGAATTTTTGGACCTTGACATTGCTCCTAGATGGTAAATTTATTTGGCTCGAACGTTCGACAAGTCCCGTCAGAGGTGTTTCGTAAACCGTCAACTTAAATACCCCCAGCCTTAGACAGAACATCACCGGTAGAGTTTCCTTATAATCATAGTAATACTTGTCCTACTTAGTTGATTAAAACTATTTTAAAACTAAGTAAGATATTATTCTAATTCTATTAGAATGTGACCTTAGGTCTAATTAATTTTAACTCATTAAAATTAATCAATTTAACCTATGGTCCTATGTTTGCATGCATCTCTTGATTATAGATTAACGGTTTCTAATCATTAATTTTAAACTAATTCAAATTTTAATGATTAGTCCTATAATCATGCATACTATAGTTTAAAGAAATTAACAATCATATTCAAGTTAATTATTTAAACTATATAATTTGCATTGCATGAATTTAATAAAACCATTATATTAAAACTATGGATGTTTCATGCTCAATGCAACATTGATTTTCTTGTTAATAATTATAACATTTATATTATTTGCCAACCAAAAAAATCATACAAGCATTTTAAATATAACTCTTTATATTTAACTAAGTATTTGCATGCATCATGCTTATCCATTTTCATGTATTTAATATAACTCATATACATTAAATTACTCATGAAAATAATCATGCATTCCATCCATACATTATAACTAATTATAATATATATAATGCATGAGCATGCTTTATAACCTAAGGTGTGATTATAAAATTATATGACATCCATAAAGCATATAAAATAGCATATGAATCGGTTAATTGGCCCCTAGGATAAAATTAAAGCATAAAATTACATTAATTTTACAAAACTATCCTAAAAGCCTTCAGTCGCTCAGAAATCGGACTAGAACCGCTTGAACCAACCAAAAGATGCCTGAACAGGGTCATAAATCAGTCAAACCGGTCCGAAAAATGCTGAACCAGTCAAAATTGCATGCCCAGTCAACGAACCGGATCAACCACTCAACGAACCGCACGCCTTTAGCTTCTTCTAGAGGTTCCTGTACGCTCAACTCTTGTTGCTCCTTTCTCTTTCGTCTCTGCTCCTTGCTAACTCGACGAAAGGTTCTTTCTATCTCGATATCAATGTCAAGGAGCGGACACCTCTTGTTCATGCACTAACTCAACCTGCAAAAGAAAAACAATTGCAAATCAAAGTCAAATTCCTTTTTAGACAGTAATGCGGTCACAATCCAATCACAATTTAAAATAAACAAAACTGGTTTCACTTTTGGTCCCTGGAAACGGCGCAAAAAACTTGGTGCGGCAGAGGCTGAAATGTGGATGTGATATAAGGTGATAAATAATAATAAAGATAAATTCAGCCAACCTTAGTCCAAGTATACACTGCCGCACGTAGTAATAAAAACCTTAGAAGTATTACAAGGGTATTGATCCCACGAGGACTAAATTGGAAATTTAGATTTAAAGAAGAAACTACTCAAATGATTGCTTAAAATAGGTAACCAAAGAAATAATTGATGGTTGATTTTTGGAAGATAAATAAAACAAATAAATAAAGAAATAACAATGATAAATAAAATGAGGTATTCAATATAATTTCATCCCAAAGGCAAATAACTTTAAACATAGAATATTCAACTTAAGCCTAATCAATGCATTGGGTCAGATTTAACTTCTATTTGGCCTTGCTCCCAAGAACCGTTAGAAGGCTATGCGGGTACCGTTATGCACATTTCTGTGACTCGACTCCGACATAGATAATTCACGAATGCAATCTATAACCCTATAGTTGATATAGGGTGGCTTAGGCAGTTTGCCCTATACCACCGAACAATCTCTTTCGAGCATTTTCTCCTATAGCACCTTTATGAGAACCGATATCGTCTGTCCCTTTCGAGATCAAACTCATGTAGCATGCAAAGTCTAAGTGATCAATTTAAACTCAGCAAGATCAGAATGATAATCAATAAAGAATGACATGCATTGAACAATACTTAAGCAAATAAAACACTTTCAAGCTATTGAACCATAAGGGAATTCACTATATTGAACCCCTCAACGGAATTTAGCTACTCATGATGGGATAAAGTACAAATGAATATCGTTTCATTGAAATCAAGAATACAGAATACAAATAAATGAAAAGTAACAAAAGCTGGAAGTAATGACAGTAGCTAAATACTAGGGTTTTTTTTTTCTTTTATCCAATCCTTCTAGAGTTCGCTCGACACTCCACTCTCTCGCTTTTACAAGTGGGAATGGGTAAAAATCCCTACAAACCCTAAGGTTTGATGTCTAACTAAGGTTAGAATCTCGTCTTCTAAGAAGGACCTCGGGCATCCCTACTCATAGGCGTCAACTAGGGTTCTGTCACCACCCTCTTCTTCCAAATGAATTCTGCTTGAATTTGACTTTGAATCATGAGCTTATATAGTGTTGGAAATAGGTGCTGGTAGGTAGCCCAGTCATTTTCGAGGTCAAAACAGCTGATTAGGTGTGCAAAAGTCTCGTTCAAAACGACTCGCAACAGACTCGGAACTGCCTCTGTTTTTCCACAAATGCAGTTGCATTTCATTTTTTCCTTCCCAGAAATGCGTCGCATTTCTGGGCAGTTTCCAGCTTCCTCTATTTTTCTGCACAGCAACAAACTTAGTCAAATTCCTATCAAAATGAGTCTTTTTAAGCACAAATAAGCATAATTTGACAAATGTTACTCTCAACTCCCTAACTTATCAACTTTAACATATTTTGAGTTCGGGAACAGTAAAATTGATCTAAACATTCAACTTTTGACAAGGAAATGAGCTAAATATAAGGGTAAAATAGGTACATTTTGTACCCTTATCACTAGGCACGAATTCACGAGTTTCCTACACAAGGATCGATCTCATGGGAGCATTAGGATCAACACACTAACAAAAAACTACAAAAACTTTAAAAGCTTGGGTTGCCTCCCAAGAAGCGCTTGTTTAACGTCCTGAGCTAGACGGGGCTCGGTCACCCTGGATCTGTAAAACTCATTTTTTTCAACTTTCCTTTCTTCGAATCTGCAGTAGTGCTTCACACACTGAGCATTGACCTTAAAAGTTAACCCGTTGCAATCCATCAACTCAATAGAACCATAAGGAGATACTTCCTTGACTACTAATGACCCAGACCACCTTGACTTCAACTTTCCTAGGAACAATCGCAACCGAGAGTTGAAAAGAAGAACCTGCTGCCCTGGCTCAAAAGAACGCTTCTGAACTAAACGGTCATGCCATCTGGTCTTTCTTTCTTTGTAAAGCTTAGCGATCTCATAGGCCTGGCTTCTGAATTCATCTTACTTATTGAGTTGTAGTAGACGATGTTCTCCAGCCTTTTGCACGTCAAGGTTCAATTTCTTGATTGCCCAGTATGCTTTATGCTCGAGCTCCACAAGTGACTGGCTTTACCATACACCAACCAATACGGGGAAGTACCGATTGGAGTTTTGAAAGTCGTCCGATAGGCCCACAAAGCATCGTCCAACTTGAATGCCCAATCTTTCCTATTGATGTAGACTGTTTTCTCCAAAATTTGCTTTATCTCCCTGTTAGAAATCTCAGCTTGACGTTAGTTTGGGGATGATAAGCAAGAGAAGTCTTATGCTTGACACCATATTTCCTAAGTAATGCCTCAAAGAATTTATTACTAAAATTGGACCCCTCATCACTAATCATAGCCCGTGGTGTACCAAATCTAGTGAAAATATTCCTATGCAAAAAACGCAACACTACACGTGCATCATTAGTCTTAGTAGCTATTGCCTCTACCCATTTAGATACATTATCAACAGCAACTAAGATGTACAAATACCCATTGGAAGTGGGAAAAGGACCCATAAAGTCTATACCCCCCACATCAAAAAGTTCAATTTCAAGAATAGGGGTTAGGGGCATTTCATGGCATCTAGAAATATTACTTGTCCGCTGGCATCTATCACACATTTTTACAAAGGTATAACAATCTTTAAATAATGTTGGACAATAAAAACCAGATTGAAGTACCTTTGTCGTTGTACGGGTCAGACTAAAGTGACCACCGTACGGAGAGGCATGACAATCATGAATAATCTTACCTGATTCCTCTACTGGAATGCACCTTCGAATGATTTGATCTGAACATACCTTAAAGAGAAACGGGTCATTCCACAGGTAGGATTTCACATCATGGAGAAACTTCTTTCTTTTCTGGGCATTTAAGTCAGGTGGCATTTCTTTTCCTGCAAGAAATTTCACAAAATCAGAGTACCAAGGAAAAGAAGTTTTAACTGAATATAACCTTTCATCCGGAAAAGCTTCTTTAATAGGAAAGGTCGTGACATTCTTTTCATGTTCTATTCTCGACAAGTGGTCCGCAACCACATTCTCACAATCTTTTCTATCCTTGATCTCATAATCAAACTCTTGTAGTAAAAGAATCCATCTTATAAGTTTCGGTTTGGAATCCTTCTTACTACTCGAATATCGAATAGCAGCGTGGTCAGTGTGCACTATAACCTTCGTACCAAGCAAGTAGGGCCTAAATTTATCAATTGCAAACACAACAACAAACATCTCTTTTTCAGTAGTGGTGTAATTTTGCTGAGCACTACTAGAGTTCTACTTGCATAATATATAGCCCTAAAGAACTTATCACGATGTTGCCCTAAGACAACTCCTAAAGCATAGTCACTAGCATCACACATGATTTCAAATGGTTGACTTCAATCAGGCACAACAATGATAGGGGCGAAAATCAGCTTTTATTTAAGTAATTCAAATGCTAGCAAACACTCTTTTGAAAACACAAATGAAGCATCCTTTCCAAGCAAACTACACAAGGGTTTACCAATTTTTCAAAAATCTTTAATAAACCGCCTATAAAACCCTGTGTGGCCTAAGAAACTTCGGACTCCCTTAACATTGATGGGCGGAGGCAGTTGCTCTATAGCAGAAATTTTGGCCCTATCTACCTCCAAACCTTTTTCATACACTTTGTGGCCTAAAACTATCCCTTCTTTTACCATAAAATGGCATTTCTCCCAATTCAGAACATGGTTAGTTTCCTAGCATCTTTGTAAAACACGAGAGAGATTATGCAAACAATTGTCAAATGATGAACCGAAAATAGAAAAAACATCCATAAAAACCTCCATAATCTCTTCTACAAAGTCTGAAAATATTGTCATCATACAACGCTGAAAGGTAGCCAGATTATTACACAGTCCAAATGGCATACGTCGGAAAGCATAAGTACCATAAGGACACGTGAATGTTGTTTTCTCCTGGTCCTCAGGCACAATTTCAATTTGATTATAGCTCGAGTAGCCATCCACAAAACAATAATAAGGATACCCCGCTAGTCTATCAAGCATTTGATCAATAAAAGGGAGGGGAAAATGATCCTTCCTAGTGGCTTTATTTAACTTCCTATAATCAATACATATACGCCAACCAGTAACTGTCCTAGTTGAAATGGATTCATTTTTCTCTCATTTTTAATTACAGTCATCCCTCGTTTCTTAGGCACTACTTGAACAGGACTCACCAAGGGTTGTCAGATATAGCATATATTATTCCTGCGTTTAACAATTTTAACACCTCAGCTTTTACCACTTCCTTCATTGCTGGGTTTAAATGAAAGCTCGAAATTTTCCGATGCCCTTTGATTACAATGACGAAGCCTTTTAAAGACTCCGGATTTGAAATTACAATTGAAAATAGAAAATGAAAAGATAAAAACCAATCCGACAGGACAGGACCCCTGACTGGATTGATGTGATTGATGTGACATGTGACAAAAGATAAAATAATTAAAAGCAATAATTACAAAACGACAAGATAAGATTACAAAAAGGAAAAGATAAAATGCTGATAAGATATGCTCCTCCTCCATCTTTTGTCATAACACTTTATTAAAGTAGCTTTAATAAAGTTTACCATTATTGTCCTTGTCGCACAGGCTTGGAATATTATGTCATCTCACTTTATCAGGCGTGAAGGCAAGGTATGCTAACCAACGGATTTAATACTCATCTCGAGATTTACTACCGGGACCACACACCGCAACAGCCCTTCTCAACAGTCCTTTACTGCGAGTTGTCATAATCTTCTTTGTCTAGGAGAGTCGGACCTTGTCTTTTAGTACTGATGTGGAGTTGCTTAATTTACAATTTATAATTTACACTATGTTTACAACGATAAATTTACATACTATTTTTTTTCCTCTTTTTTTTTTTTCAAACTTCACATTAGACTCACATGGGTTTTGAATCTAAGAAATGGTCATTGAGGTCATATTCACCCTCTTCTTCTTCGTTCTCTACGTCGGAGTTGTGTTGAGAGGATGATGACGCTATTGATGTCGCTTGATTGAGGATCTTTTGGAAGTCTGCCTCAGTCGTCATTTGAGCTAAAACAGCTAGTAGTTTTGATTTTGAATTAAGGAATTTAGCATTCTTCCTTTTTGATAAGTCTTGAAGGTAGCCATTATCGGCAAACCATTGTTTGACTTCCTTGATGCCGGCGTGAGAAAAATTATATTTATCCCACCATTTGATTTGAAGAATTTTGACAAGTTGTTTGAAGTATGGATATGTAATTGTCTGGAAATTCCAGCAGAAAATCCAGGGAATTTGGAAATATAAACAAAAACGTATATTAAGAGGAAATGCATTTTTGTATATTGTTTGGGAGAAATAATGGAAAGATTCTTGGATGGGAACGGGAAAAATTTCTTCGGAGGATCTGAAGGTTTTCCACCATTTTATGAACCAAAAAGGAAATTGACATTTGTAAGCATTTTGACAAAATTGGATGAACCAAGAATGGTCATAATTTCTGTACCACATAACCATATACCAAGCTTCAATATAATCTCGGTATGAGTAGGTTTGAGGATTGAAAGGTTTTGAAAGAGTTCTTTCGGTGAGGATACTTTGATTCCAATGAGTAGGGTTGATGACCTTTTTTATTTTCAGTTTTGAATAGGCTATGATTGATGCATCATTTCTATCGGGAATATGGGTTATCTCGACAGATTTTGAGTCTACCAGAATGAATTCATAATATTTTCTGGTTTTGAGTAAGGATTCTGGAATGAAATAGAATCCTTGAGGGTAAATATTTTGAATAATTTCAATAATCGAACTCCCATCGAATTCAGGTTCGACTATTGGTTCGGATAATTGAAGAGATTTTTTGAAGTAATTTTTTATCTCGGGTTTTGGAATAAATCTTTTGGGAGGCTGAACGGCCTCAGCAAAAGTTGTAGGGATAGAAGATCCCTGTTGAGAAGAAGATGGGGTAATAGGAGAGACAGTAGGTCTCAATTAAGTTACAGAGGTTGGAGAGACAGTAGGTCTCATTGGAGTAACGGCAGAAGGCCGTGCAAGAGAGGCGGATGGCCTCGGTGGTGGAGTTAAAGACTCCATTGAATCTCTAATTTGAAGTGATGCACTTCTGGTTCTTGGACGATTCACTGGAGTGAAACCAAGATCCATGGCATATTGATCTGCGCTCATAGGAGCTGGAGATTTTGAAGATGAAGCTGGGCTTTTTCCCTTTCAAGACGAAGAGGCTTTGCCTCGCTGATCACTCATTTTTAGAAAGAGAGAGAGGAGAAGTTTTTCTTGTAAGGAACTCCCTTGAGAGGTAATCAGCCAAGGGGTTTTGAACACCTTTTATAGGCAAAATTTGGAAATCAAAGCATGACAAGATTGCTTGCCACCTTGCAAATATCTGTTTTGAAACAAGATTTTTTACATCTTTTTCTAAAAAAAATTTAGAGGCTCTTGAATCAGTTTTAATTGTAAAGCTTTTATTGATTAAATCTCCTTGAAACTTTTGAACACACAAAACGATGGCTAAAATCTCTTTTTTGACTGTTGAATAGTTTTTCTGAGTACTATTCCAGACTCCAGAATGAAATCTGATAATGGATTCTTTGTTATCAACACACTGTTTTAAGATTCCTCCATATCCGATATCGGATGCGTCGGATTCCACTATGAGGTTTGCTTTTGGATTGGTAAGACTTAAACAGGGAATTGATTTGACTAAAGTTTTGATAGACTTGACAGCCTCTATGTGCTTATCGGACCAGGGCTCTGGATTCTTTTTTAATCTCTCATAAAGAGGTTTGCAAATGGTTCTCAGATTTTGAATAAAATCAGATACATAATTGAGGCAACCTAAAAATCGTTGTAATTGAGTTTTATCCAAAATTTGATCAGGAAAATTTGAAGCAAACTCTATTGATCTTTGAATAGGTTTTATTAAACCTAAATGAATATCAAATCCTAAAAATCTGATTTGAGTTTGAAATAGTTTGATCTTTGGAAGAGATACCACTAAGTCGTTTCGTTTAACAACATCTAAAAATATATTGAGATGTTTAAAATGTTGATCTATATTTTGAGAAAATATTAATACATCATCAATATAAACAATTGAAAATTCTTGAAAAGGATTGAAAATATCATTCATAATTTTTTGAAATTCTGATGGAGCATTTTTTAATCCAAATGACATAACGTTCCATTCATATTGAGCAAAAGGAACATTGAAAGCGGTTTTGTAACGATCCTTTTCAGAAATTTGAATCTGCCAAAATCCTGACTTCATGTCAAATTTTGAGAAAATCTTTGAATTTGAAATTCTTTTTAATAAATCTTGTTTGTTCGGAATTGGATATCTTATCCATTCCAAAACTTTATTAAGAGGTTTGTAATTAATGACTAACCTTGGAACACCTCGCTCCTTTTCTGCTTGATTATTGACATAGAATGCTGCACAGGACCAAGGGCTTTTTGAAGATCTGATGAGTCCTTTCTGCAAAAGATCATCTATTTCTTTTTTGCAATGAGTTAACAAATCAGAATTCATTTGTATTGGTCTAGCCTTTGTTGGAATCTTATCTTCATCAAAGTTTTTGATATAAGGAAGATTGACAATATGTTGTTTTCGTTTCCAAAAAGCATTTGGGAGATTTGAACAAACTTCTTTTTCTAATTTTGATTTAAAATGAGTTACTTTATCTTGTATTGATTTTCTTTTTAATTCTTCTTCTATCCTTTTGTAAGAGATTTCATCTTTTAAGAATTGTATTTGTTTCTCTTTACTTTCTATGACATTAATAGAATTTTGAACTGTTTCTTTTTGTAGATTATAGATTTCATGACGAGTTATTGGGCTTGTAAATTTAAATATTATTTCTTGTCCTAGAACGTCAGAGATTATTCCTTCTTCTGAAATTGTTATTGGATATAATTGAGTGAGGAATGGAGTACCTAGGATCAATTCTTGTCCTAAATCTGTGACTAAAAGAAAAGAGTTTACAAAGCAAACTCCTTCATTGCAAACATGAACTTTTGATAATTTATAATTAATCATTAGTTAATTATTATTAGCACCACGAAGGGTTTCAGAAGTTTTTTCGAAGTATATCGAAGGTATTAATCCTTCTCGAATACAATTTTGATCGGCACCAGAATCAATTAGTGCATGGAGCGTAATTGTAAAATCATGGATCTTTAGAGTTACTAAAGAATACCATTTTTGGAATCGTATACTCGAAATAGCTCCAACGAAAGACTCTTCCTCTTCGTTGGGAACTGTCTCTACATCCGTTTTGATTTGAGATATTTCTTGACGGAGATGAAAAATTTCTTGATCAGTGTTTCTTTTGAGTTCTGAGACTTCTCTTTTTAAGATATTGATTTCGGCTTGAAGATCTTGGATGGTGACTGGTTTCGGTTCTTCAAATTTTTTGACAACGTTCTTACATTCATAAGGCTGGAAGCTACTTTGTTCTTCTGGTTCTCTTTTTTCAAGAATTGAATTTTTAAGGCTATGTAAGATTGATTTTTGGAGTTCTACGTTGTCTATTTTGTCAACAACATTGAGTAGAGTTTCTTGATCTTTTGTTAGGACACATATGCATCCTGAACAAACTCTTTTGCCTTCATTTTCCTCCTCTTCATAATCACTACTGGAATATGAATCGGTTTCTTCTTGTAATTCAAGAATTTGACCTTCATCTGAACTGTAGATGATTGATTCTTCAGAATCAGATTGAATAATGTTTAGAAGCTGTTGTTTTGTATTGTTATCAATTTCTAACTCATTAATCTTCTTTTTCATAGGACACTTGTTTGCATAATGTCCATGAGATCTACATTTGTAGCATTGAATGTTTCTTCTTGAACTTTCTCCTTTGTAAAAGGGGCGTTTTTTGTATGAATTATAAGATTTTTTATAATTCTTCCTTTGAAATGGCCTATATGGCCTGTAGTTTTGTCTGTCTTGGTATCTTCGAAACCTTTTGATGGAAGATTTTCTTACTGTTGATGGTGGTCGAACTTTTCCACATCCATATTGATCGCATAAAATTCCTAATTCTACTCGTCTGGATCCAAAGGATTTGTTAAGCTTAGATTGAATTTTTGATTCGTTGCAGAGATGGAGACCTTCACCTATTATAAAGGAAGTTAAGTTTCCATAGGTTAGAGTGTCCCATGGAATTTTCCCATCGTATTTTGCATTTAAATTGATTTTGACTCTTTCAGCAAAATAGCTAGGAAGACCCTTAATAAATTGTTCTTTCCAGATTGAAGAAGAGCAATCAGCTCTAATAAGGACTTTGCTTAAAAACATGTCTTTGTACCATCTGAAATCTCCTAGTGTTGGGCATTTGAGATTCAAAAGGATATCAGCCGATCTGGCCTGATATTGGGCTGGATCACCTACAAAGGCGTTTGTAAGGGTATAAACAAGGGTATTTACAGCGTCTTCTATGCTTTCTTCTCTTTCAACAGTTTGGGGTAACTAACCTTCGAGTTTGATTGTTTGTTTTTTCTTTTCAATGGTTTTGTGGGTTAGTATATACTGACGATCACCATCTGTCAGATATTGATCCCACCATTGTTTCAATTGTCCGGTAAATCCTGCAACAAGAAGTTGGGCTATTTCATGATCTCTTTTGCCTCTTTGTCGATAAGCGTTTGAGGCAATGAACATTTCGTTTAGCACATTGAGGATAAGATAATCGAATATGCCTTCTATATTCCATTCATGGATGGCTAATCCGTCATAAACAGCTTGAGTCATTTGTGTTTTTTCTTCAAATTGGACATCCGGGAAAGAAGGTTGTGGATACCAATTTCGCATCATTGTTTGTTTTGACGCTTTTGATCTTGTTCCTATTTTTAGGACTTCGTTTGGTTGCTCAATTGCTTCTTCCTCCAAGGAAAGATTTCTAGTTTTTTGAATAATTTGATCAATGACGGAATCATTAATGACGTTGATTGTAGAAGTTGCGTTTGAAGTTGATGCCTTTGTAATATGAAGACTGTTTAGCTTTTCTTCAATTAAAGCTAAGGCTTCTTCTTCTTTGGTCATTATTTTAATTTTACTATCAATTACTGTAGGTTTGAATAATGAAATTGACTCATCTATTGGAGGTATTAAAATTCCTCCATTTGAAGATGAAGCAATGGAAGGTTTTGATATCTTTCCTTCAATCTTCTCTACTTGGTTAGCTATGGTATAAAGGATTTTATTAGAAAAATTGTTTTGAAGTTGGATATTCTTTATATCCTTAAGAGTTGGAGTGTTTTTCTCATCCTTTTCATTGATAATTTTGAATGGACTGGCTTTGATCTTTTCTCCATAGATTGTTTCAAATTCTATTTCCTCTAAAGGAGGATGAATAGAATGAATATTTCCTCTTTGAGTGGTTTTCCAGGATTCTTGAAGCATGTTAATTTCGTTTTTGAATTCCTTCATCCAAGTAAAAAATGGAATATTTTGTTTGACTTCTTCCATGAATGAATACCATTTTGATCTTATCTCAGATCTTTGGGTTTTATCAAACTTTTTTAAAAAGGCTTTTCTTTTCGCATTATTTTTTAAAGAAAGAAAGTCCTTTTTTAGGGCTTCTTTATCGATTGAAAATCCTTCGATAAGGACATTTATTTGACTGGCAAACACAGATCGATTATCCATGTCTGTCTGTGTGGGCGATTGTGGCTAATCTTCATATCGAACATTTGCCACATTTTGCTCTATATTGACTGATTTTACTCTTAATGAGTTGGATCGGTCAAAATAGAATTTGGAATCGATTTCTGAAGAAGTTCCAGAAGTACTTGGCCTTGAAGACATAAACTCTTTAACTTTTGAAGTCTCTGGTTCTTCAGAAAATTTAATTTCTACCGTTCCATCGGTATGTTCAACAATTTGAGCTAAATTTGAGTTCTTTTTTGGTGGGGTGAAAGCTTCCGTAAGCTTCCATGTCGGATTTCTTGTGATTTGTTCCCAAGATAAACATTTGGGAACAGTGACTGCAGATCTATCTAGATTTGCTTCTAAAAGGACTGTGGATCCCTTTGGTGAGGATCTCAAAGCTCTTGGAGAGATATTTGTGTTCATAAGCTTGTAATAGATTCTAAAAATCATTACAACAGAATGAGTCTCTTCTTGAATATTAAGATTTTGTGAATAGACGTCAGCTATTAGGGAAGATAGGATATTAGGATCCTTTAATGAAAGCGTAAAATTTGGATAACAATTGAAGAAAATAGGTCCTCCTTCAAGATTGGACTGGACAATCCCTAGAAGAGAATTTGAGAAATTTAAATGTCTCTTATCTCTTAAAGAGACAAGAATTGGAATATCTAAGTCGAGTTTGAATAGGGGTTTGATTGCTATTTGGACTAGTCCTATGTGAAGATAATTGAATTCTTCACGATGTTGAAGGATAAGCTTTTTTGAAAAAAGGTTTATTGTTTCACGATCATTGTTGATTGGAATATTTTTCTCAGAGATTTTAATACAGTTTCTTTGAGAAAAATTGAAGGTACTATGATAATAAATTGTTTTTGGATCTACCTTTGGAATACTCCATTGATGGAGTTTGTCTTCTATTTTTGCTATTGACAATTCTTGATTGGTGGAGCTTGAGAGTTTTGATTCAGAGTTACCTTTATGATCTTCATGATCACTGGAAATTGAGATCGCTTTCCCTTTGACTCTAGAGCTTAACATTCTTTTCAAGAGTTTAGACATAATTATCTTCTTTTGTGCATACTTCAAAATAGAATAAAATAATTTTCTTTCTTTCTTCAAAGCTTAAAAAATACAGCAATTATATCAAGTACTAGTTACTGTGGAACAGGAGCTTACCAACGGACTTACACTTGCTGCCGGGAACACAACCTTTACCAACCAGCAGACGACTAGCGGACGCAAGATATAATTGATGAGTTCTCAAAGTTTGGAAGATAGAATGAAATTTATTTTGCTCAGGTAAGAGATATGTAGAAAAGAAGGTAATTTTTTATTGAATAATTGCTCTGATACCAATTGCTCCTCGGTAAACCGCGAAGAGAATTAGGATCGATTATAAGGGGAGAATAGTAGTAGGAGAGCGTGGAAATGTTTCAAACTTCAAATGAAAGCTCGAAATTTTCTGATGCCCTTTGATTACAATGACGAAGCCTTTTAAAGACTTCGGATTTGAAATTACAATTGAAAATAGAAAATTAAAAGATAAGAACCAATCCGACAGGACAGGACCCCTGACTGGATTGATGTGATTGATGTGACATGTGACAAAAGATAAAATAATTAAAAGCAATAATTACAAAACGACAAGATAAGATCATACAAGATAAGATTACAACGCCCAAGGCGATTCGAGATTTCCTACAACCTGTATTACCTAAAATCTGGGCATTGTCTACTCTCCTATCAAAACTAACAACTTTGAACTGAAGACGGGACTCATACAAATGGTAAGGGACTGCTCATTCAAGGGGCATCCTTCTGAGGATCCACATTCCCATCTTCGGTCATTTTTGGAGATTTGTGGGACCGTGAAAATGAATGGAGTAACAACTGATGCTATCGGATTAAGACTCTTTCCTTTTTCGTTGCAAGACAAGGCAACAGACTCTTTGAGCCTCTTAGAGGGAAGGAGTTGAGAGTGAGTGTTTAACAGAGCTTTAGAGCATCTTTTGTGTTGATCGTGAGCTTGTGACGGGTTCTGATTGAGGCTTTTCTTACGGCGGATCAAGGCGCAAGCACGGATTTGACGTCGATTTAGTTCTATACCCTTTCCCTGTTCATTTACTGATTTCATACATGTATATACTGGAATTGTTTAGAGTCAATATGACATTGTATAGCTAACTTCCCGACATTCGGGTCTTGAATGAAAATACATAGTTGAATGATATTTTGACTACTTCTATTGTGTCCATTTACTGATTATTCGTTTGGGTGGTCATAATGCTTTATAAATTCTAGCCAAGTTTATAGTGAAAACTCGACGAAGAGAAACTAAGTTAGGACATAGCCCAATCGACTAGACTTAACTGCTCGTAGTGGTAGCGAGAGTAGTCAGTTAGGCCTAGAAATCTAAAAGGAATCGGGACTTAAGACTTAACCCATTTAATAGCACTAAGGAGATCCTATGTCATAAAGTTAGTTATTAAAATGTGTTAATGATAATTAGGGGAAACCAACAGGAGATCTTATGTCATAAAGTAGATTCTAGATTTATAATTAGTGGACATAATATTTAGTAATCAATTATCTATTAGAATATGTATTGGAATTCAAGACCTGAACTCTCATTCCATCTGTTATCCCTCGATGTGTTTCAACTCTGCTTGATCATCATTTGCTTATTGTTTTGTTTATCTCTTGCTTGTCTTTACTATGCACTGAAATCCCTAGATAATGAGCATCCTTAGTAATTTTAGTGTTTAGATTATTGTCTTGCCCAAGTTCACGCTATTCTCCGCAAATTTGATACTCGGTTATATTTACCATTTTATATTACTTGACCCGTGTCCTTTTCGGTCATGACAAATTTGTATTGAACTGTTACTTAGTGGAAACTCGACGAAGAGAAACTAAGTTAGAACATAGCCCATTCAACTAGGCTTAATTGCTCGTAGTGACAGCGAGAGTAGCTGGTTAGGCCTAGAAATCTAAAATAAATCGGGACTTAATAATTAGCTCATTTAATAACGCTAAGGACACTTAGGTTATTAAAATGTGTTGATTAGAATTAGGGGAAACGACAGGAGATCATATGTCATTAAGAAGGTTCTATATTTTTAATTAGTAGACATAATACTTAGTAACCAAATATCTATTAGACTATATTTTGTACTTCAAGACCTGAACTCTCATTCAATCTATTATCCCTCGTTGTGTTTAAATTATGCTTGATCAACAATTGTATTATTGTTTTGTTCATTTTTTGCTCTGTCTTTCTGTGCGTTGTAATTCCTAGATAATGACCATCTTTAGTAGTTTTAGTGTTTTGATAATTGTCTTGCCTAAGTTTACGCGATTCCCCGTGGATTCGATACTCGGTAATACCCAACAAAAAGAAGTCTACAAGGTACACTAAACCTAAACCAATTTCCAATATTCATTCATCTTTGGAAAAGATTAGTTTTTACCTACTGAAATACAACCTATTATTGAGGTAGAAAGTGGTGAAATTAAAATTGAAATACAACCAACACATGTAAATAATTTTTTGCCTAATAGGCAATTAGATTGTAAAGACTTGTTTAATTGTAAACCTTCTACTATTGTTATACCTACTCAGGACGAAGAACATGTTGATGTGTGTGAGTTAGGGAAAAAGGCACAAAACGCCAAGACAAGAGCATGTGAATTGATTTAAAACGGTGAGCTCAAACCATTATTTTTCTAGTGTTTCTCTTAAGTTCTTAAAGGAGGCCAAATCACTAATTGAGAACCTTGATTCAAAGTTTCCTTCTATAAGTCAACAATGGCAACTTGCGCATGGACATCAATGCTAATGCATTTATTAAGAGGCAAAACTTCAAATTTGCTTCTAAGTACATCCATGGCAGCAAACATAAGGTGTTCAAAGCGGGTGATTGGGTTTGGAAACACTATTGGAAGGATCTTTGTTCTTTTCATAAGAAACCCAAGTGGAGATCAAAAGGCAGTTTACCTATGACATCCCATGACTACAAGATTTCTCTACGAGGCGAGAGAGATGTCAGTTACATTTTCAATGTTGCTGATTTTTGTCCATTTGATGTAGGAGACCCTTTTGTTTCGAGGACAAATCCTCTTGAAGAATGGGTGAATGATATGAATTCTACCAATAAAGAATTCCAATCGAGTTCAAGGTGTTGATTTCAATTACTTTATATGTAGAAGAGCGTCAAGATGATTGGATCAGCCATTAACTAAAACTAACCTAAAACATTGATAACAAAACTTAAAAACTGAAAATTACATGGAAGTTCCCTTGAATCTGAGAATTGAAAACCCCATCAACCAACTATGTATTGTAACCTTCCAAAGTATAAATGAAGGTCTACTTGATGTAGTTTGAAGTAGCTTGAAGTGTGGTTCCATCATTGATGCTTAACTTGCACTAAATGAACTAGAGATGTAGTTGAGTTCCTTACATGCAACTTGAGTTTCTTTAATGCTAGTTGACTTCAACTTTAATGACATTTGACTTCATTTAATGCAATTTAGGGTCCGTTTGAAATACATTTTTTAAAAAACATTTTGTATAAAAATTATTTAGAATTTAAACACTCATATGTTTGGTTAGATTTCCTCATAAATGTTTTTATATACAAGTTATTATATAATTAAAAAATCTTGTAAAAAAAAATTATTTGTCAATCTCATTCTTTAATAAGTCGTTTTAATGGTTGTCAAGTAGTAGAATTATTTTCAAAATGTTTTGTTTTTCAAAAATAATCACTTGAAAAGTTAAACTAAACCTATCTTTAATTATGTGTTGGATGAGAATGAAAAGTGAAGTGAAATAAAAGAAAGATGGATGGTGAATGAGTCTAGTTTGATTATAAATGATTCTACTCTTATTAATGATCTGATACAAGAAGAAGCAAAAAGATCGATAGAGGAGAAAAAGGAAGAATCAATGGCCAGCAGGCATTGTTAAGGAGAGATTGGATTGAGGTGGTGGATCGGGGAGTAGGAAGATGGCGCAAAGAGCGCTGGCAAAAGCAGCAATTCCACCCATTACAAAGGCGGGTAAGTTACCTCCTCCAAAAGCTGCATCTAAGGGCCCACTAATAGAGGAGACGATGAATTGAGGGATGACGATGAAGATGTTGAGAATTCCCAAGGATAGCCCTACATGAATTTAATTAATTAGTAGTTAGGTAGGTTGAGTATTTAATTTAGAATTTGGATGGAATATTGAATTTAGTAGATACGCATACGCACATACCTTGACCCGCCTCGGAGGTTGAGGAAAAGATGGATGCAAGGGCAAAGGGGACACTATAAGTGACCGAGAGTGGAATACCCAAGATTGCAAAGATTGTAAATGCTCCAGCCCTTACATTGGTGGGTGGAAATTTCAAGCCATTAGTGGACCTCCAATGCTGGGCAACCTTTGTAACCACGACCATGGATCCCATGCAAATTGTAAATATAATGTTTACAACTGCCCACACAAACCTGAGACCTCCTAGAATACGTCTTGTTGGCTCTATCATCAACGCATAAAATCCAAGAACAAACGAGTTTATCATCAGCCCAAGTGCTCCAGCACGAACACCGAGGTCATAGAACCTCACTTCTTCTGGGGTCCCACTCGGCTTTCCACCATACACTTCTGCACCCATCCAGTCAGTGTCGTACATTATAAATGGGAACCAACCGATCCAATTCAAGGCGGTTACAAGTAGCAAGATCCACATGGGCTTGGACAGCTGCTTCAGTGCTCCCAGCAACTGCCCGAAGAAGGGTGTGGATTCATCGTCAATCTCCATGTGCTCATATGGCTTCTCTCTAACCATCAACATCGCGAATGTGGTGACGACGAGGAGTAGCACAATGTCGATTAAGAAACATGTTTTGAGGTTGGCGCAGTAAGGGCCACATGCTTTAGTGACTGTGAAGGGAAGGGCCTTATAGAGTGTGCTGTTGGCCCCAGATGCATAGCCCAAAACATTCCCTACGCCCATGAAGAAGGAGAAAAATCCATTCGCCAGTCTCATCTTTTTGTGGTTGTTATATGATATATCTGCCAACAGAGCTCTACAAGGACCTTGCAACATGTTGTTGGCGACATCAAGAACCCAAAATCCAACCACAAATATGGCCACAGCCCTTGGTTTTGTGGGGCTCGAGATCTCATCTCCCGCAGCATGCCCAATATCTGCAGCGAACCCAATGAGGAAAACTGCAATCGCCACAAAGCCAGCCCCGGAAATGATGAAGGGCCGACGACGGCCAAACCTAGAGGTGCAACGATCACTGTAGTAGCCAACAATCGGCTGCACAATAAGCCCTGATAATGGGCCACAAAGCCATATGAAAGATGACCATGTATGTGGGACCCCAAGTTGTTGTATGTAAGGTGTCAACAATGAAAGTTGGAGAGCCCAACCAAATTGGATTCCAGCTGCAATTGCTGAAACAATTATAATTTTTCTGTACGAACCAGAGTCGTCTACATCTTCCATCCCCTTGCCCACAACACCTCCATGCTCCATTTCCATATTTAACACACTTTTTGTTTTATGCAGATGATTTTTTCTTTTTTTGGATTTTTCCAATAAATCACGGGACACAAGGAATTCAAAATCCCAACATCAATACTATTGGAACTTCTGTTTTCCTAATCCCTTCTGCAGAACAAGTAAAGATACATTAATGATTATTGATAAGGATATTCCTCTTTTTCTTAACTTATATACAAAAACTGGGGGCCATAAATAGAAAACTAGAACAAGAAATTTTAGGAGAACCAAGTGCGTAGATCAAGTTGAAAAATAAAAACTAATTAACAACATAATCTTCATTTCAGCATCCGTTTATGATCCGAAATAGGATGAGGTTGCTCAACCAACTTGTAATTACCATTTGATAGGATGTAGCAACTTTAATTTTGACCCAAACACAATCAGGTGACTTCCCAAATAATAATAGCTATATCACATGAAAAAGCAAAATTATAAAAGTAAAGCTCGACGACACGATACATTAAAAACAACCTCCAAATGCTGCAAAATTTTCATTGATGTCTTTATCAATAGTACATTGCTACATGTTTTTGCTGGGAGATATATTGTGATTACTGTCGTATATATATTGACTCTTCGCAAATCTCATTGATGTGAGATGTCTTGACCCATCAAAATTAAAAATCAGTCCTAGCTAAGATTTGTAGCGCTAGTGGACTGGGTTGATTAGAGGGAACCAGTGAGAGTATTTTCTCTCTCGTTGATGGGTTAATGAACCATAACAAGGGAGAGGGAGGGAAACACGGAATTTAAAATGCATAAAACAAAATGAAAGCAAGAAAAATTAAATTAATCTTACCAAGCACAAATTAGGAGTCTATCAGACTAATTTTTTTAATGCAATCACTGAAAACTCAAACAAACATCAATTTTCTAATTAAAAGCTCAATCTACTTAACCAGAATAGTCGTGAAAAGTACCTGAAGTCTCCTAATGCAATTAATTCGACAAAATACCCAAATTAGTCCTAAATTAACTATTTCGCTGGGCACGATAACATTTCATACCAATTAACTAATCCCATTAAGCTCTAGGGATTGATTAAGACACTCTAGTTAAACTAGAAAGCCTAATTTAATTGGAATGTGCTTTTAATCCTATTATGCAACTTATGAATTGGAGGAAAGGCCTCCAAATCACACAAATAAGCCGGTCTATTTTTTACTTGCACTTAATCACAACAATTACCGATTATGATCTCATGCTTAGCAAAATGAACATACAAGCTAATTAAAGCGTCAATTCAATCAATAGGCATGCTCATGGATAAAAAAAGAATAAAAAGATATTTAATTTAGGAAATCAATTGCAATTGATACAAAATCTCACAACATTACAGTCTAAGCCCAATACCTCCAAATCGGCTATGAGAACTTAGCTGGCCATCGGGATAGCGTGGCAAAATTCCATGATTTGATAAAGAAATAGCTAAACTAATTCTAAAAGCTAAAAAGTTGTAAAGAAAGCTTAAAATTGATCTGAAAAAAAGTGGCTAAAGAATTAATCATTGAACTAAAAATGTTTTGACCCAATTAAAACAAACTGTTTATAGAACAAGTGATAGCACCATTAAAACAAACTGTTAATCCTTACAATTCTAGCTAGTTCGGGAGAGATTTATGAGTTTAATTGACTATTTTGTAGCTTATTGAGCATTTTAGAGGTCCTAAGAGCATTTCAGGTAAATTAGAGCTAAAACAGAGCAAATTGAACCAGATTTTATTAACCGAGAATTGGAAGGGAGCAAAGAATAAAATTCTACCAAGGAGAAAGTCTGTCAACGCTGCCTAATAGCACATAATTCGTGCTATTTTATTGTCGCTAATCTACACTTGTTAGGGCCTTTTTGATGTTTCGATTGTCTATTTTGTAGAGTTTCAAGCGCTAGAGGTTTCCGAAGTGATTTGCACAAATTGGGGTTCATTCGAGCCAATTAGGAGTTTTCTAGCCAAATTAGAGTCCATGAGCTGAAGAGGAGGTGAAAAGACCCACGTCGGAGCATTTCAACTCCGGATTGTGGCGTCAAAGTGTGTCAAATCAAGCTCCAAGAGAAGATTTCCGAGGGCCTAGTGTTGAGACGCTGCCATAGTAGCATCTCAACTCTAGGCGAAGCTTAGAAGGCTGGAAAAGTCCGTAGTGTCGAGATACTGCACATAGCGTCTCGATGCTACGTCGAAAAATCCTCACAAAATTCTCTAGACGCAGAGAGAGTCGAGACACTCTCTTATAGCGTCTCAACGCTCTGACTATTTTACAAATAGTCAACTTCGATTTTTATTTGTCGTTAGGTTAGATTTTGGCATTCTTATGTTTCTCAACTTGTTCTTTTCGATCTTTTTAGCTTTTCCTTTATTCTAGGCTTGTTTAGAATGCTTTCTTTTGATATTTCCGCTATGTTTTCTTTGATTATGGTAGTGTAAACTTCTTTTTGTCAGATTATTGAGATGTAACTAATTTGGTTTATGAATTTTGGTTGAGTTTGTTGATTTCTAATTGAGATTATGCTATTTTGTTATGTTCATCTATGTTTACCTGATTTAATCATTGCCTCTTAATGCTTTCTTAGATAATCTATCTGTAATTTGAGATTGTCAATAGGTCTGAATCATGTCCTTTGCATCTATCTATGTGAATTTGCATAGCTTGCTTGATAGGGTCTAGGATTCATAGAGAAGTTATTGAATTGATTTAAGAATTCGTTTTCTTAATTCAACAATTTAAACCAGCAACTTGAAATCAACCAATTTAAACCACAACTTGAAATCATCAAAAATCTAATCAATCAATTTAGTTAATCAATTCAAATCCATGTGGAGACAATAATTTACTTTTCACTTGCTGCGAGATTGTGTACACTTGCACATCATTTTAAGGTGAAATTTGATCATATTTTTACCCACTTTGAGAGGCAACAAGTATTTGGTGCCGTTGTTGGGGATTTGAAATTGTTTATTCGGTTGATTTTCTGTGTATTTTTTGTGACTTGGTGCTTAAATCTGTGATCGACTTTTTGTTATTTTTAGGTGTGATTTTTGTGTATGAGCGATCCCTCGGGATTAGATTTGAGCTTGATCTAAAAATCAAATAAACTTTCAAAAGGGAGAAGGAGAGTGCAACAAAAAAATTACAGCACGATGGCTGATCCTCCTTGCCTTCCGTATATTTAAGAAGATCAAGTGGATCTCTAGAGGAATCGTGAGCCGCAACAAAACCCACTGAGAGAACAAAATGGGCAGCAGAATAATCATGCTGAGAATCCTATCCTTTTAGCAAATTATAGGGAGAGAGTCATCAAAGAATATGCTATCCCAAGTGTTTGATGAGTTGAATCCAGGGATAGTGCGCCCAACTATTGAGGCAGAAACTTCGAAATGAAACCGATCATGTTTCTCTAAATTTCTCCTCTCTCACAATTCCTTTCTTTCAAAGGGCTCCCATAAGCCTTGGTCCTTTGCTCGAGTCATAGCAAGAAAGTCTTTGTGGAAGCCAACCTTGAAGATTCAACCTCTTTAGAGTTGGAGCAAAAGACCTGCCAGAATTTTCTCCATTTATTTCAAGGTATTAATTTGCTTAACCTATTATTTAGCTTAATTCTAAATAAATCAATGTCGATCCAATGCTTTTGTCGCAAGGTGAAGGTTTCAATCCTATCAATACTTAAGTTGACCGCAAGGGAATACCTTCAACCTGGAGCTTTACCTGGAAGTTGAATTAATAAAGCTTAATTTTCTAAGTTTACCAAGTTCTATCTCTCCTTTTCTTTGAATCATATGATCTTCATTACTCTATGTCAATGCTTAACTTGTGTGAACATTCTAATTTCTTTCTAAGTTAATTGTGCAATGGAAAAGCCATAAGAAATTGCAGGGTAAAGGATTAGGCATCAAGAGAAAAGTGGAATTTGCTATGCATTGGCGACCGCAAATTTGCCAGTGCAAAATTTGAATAAAAACAGCAATTGTGTCGCATTTGCGAGTGCAATTCTTACGTAACATGGTTGCCCCAAGGATGAATTTATTAAAAAAAAAGGTCAGATTTCACAATAAATAAATTCAAAACATATAAATAGCGTGCCATTTGACTTAGTTCAAACGTGTTTCGAAAGTTTCCCCAATGTCTCCTTACGGCTATAACCGAAGCTCTCCTTATCGATTTCGACAGTCCTTTTTTGGTCATCTTCTCCTACGGAAACCACAACCATTTGCAAGCAAAACCGTCGGAAAACACTTCTCCATTAGACCCATGAGTTTTCAATAGGAAATATGAAGCCCTAATTGACTTTTCAACAGAAGAAACCAAATCAACCACACCGAACACCATGGGTTTCTTCCTCTAAGCAGCCAAAGGAGGTTTCTAGGTCAAGCAAAGACTTCACATTTAGCACGTTTGGCCACTCTAAGGTCGAATAAGGGCAAAGGTAAAGTTTCAAAATCTCTCTCCCACTGTACTGATTTTGCAAGAAAATGCTCTGAGGAGTGGGAGGAAGATTTGAGGAAGATATCTGAAATTAACCATAAGGTTATTGAAAAAATGAAGCTTGGAACCGAGAAGGAAAACGATGCTACGCCGCTGGTGTATAAAAAGAAGGGGTTAAGGCCATCTATGGTCGAGGAAAAGAGAGAAGAAAAAGTGAAGATGGTTGGTACTACAGTGCAGTATGCTTGAAGAAAGAAAGGGCCAAAAGGCCTAGATGCGCTCGCATCTGTGGCACAAATGGAGCAACCATCTTTTGTGCAGGCTTCAGGGAAAGAGGAAAACGTGCCCGCATCTGAGGCGCAAACACAACTACAATCAGGCGCAGCAACAGTAACACAACAATCTTTTCTCAGTCCATCTGCAAGGAAGCAACGCATCAAAATGCTTGCGAAACACAAACTCCAGTCAAGATGGGGCAGGGAATTCAGTCAGCCTTTTGAGCAAAAGGATTGGGAAAAGTTGGTAACAGCGACAGTGTCTGCCGCTAGAAAGAAGGGTGAAGAGATAGCCATCCCACTGCATGAAGAGGCTGAGAGAAGAACAAAATATGAAAAAGAAAAGGTTGCACTTAGATTTGCAGCCTCATGCATGAACAACTCTGTGGAGCTAAATGAAGAAGAGGAAGAGAGAATGGCGCTTGCATTTGAGGCGCAATCAAAGAACAGGCAAGAAGAGTTTGCAGGCGCAACTCAGCCGCAAACTGAGCAGGAAGCAGAAATTACACCATCTTCTAAGGTGCAACAACAAAATCAAACTCTTCCACCACCAGTTGACGAAGATGAAGTGTTCAAGGAACTGTTCGATCACAAAACTCGAGACAGATAAAGGAGTGTACAAGACTCGTGTGGAAGCGATTTGGATCGAAAACATCTCAATTCTATTAATTTTATGAATTAATAAATTTGCATAAAAGCTATCATTTTATCTTTAAATTTAATAGTTTTTGTTGGGCTTTATTTTGATTTTAATGTTCAAATTTGATTAATTATGAATTTTTGTCCCTAGGAGCTTTTTGTTGAATTTTTGGAGAAAAAGAAGGAAAAGAGGCCCGATTCATGGAGATACATTCATGGAAGATCTAAGATGGGTCATTTGGAGGAGTCCAAGGCCTTGAAAGGGAAAGAATTGGGCCATGAAATGAAGGATCCAACCCAAAATTAGCCAAAAAGACCGAAGCTAGAAGTTGAATCTGCGGGACAGCGTCGAGACGCTGTCCCTTAGCGTCTTGATGCTGGGAAGACTTGGGCAACACGAAGCTTACATCACAGCGTCGCGACGTTGTCGGCCCTGGAGCTCTATTTAAGGCGGGGATTGCTCTCGGTTTTGGGCATGAAGCAACAATTTCCTTCAGATTTTAAAGGCTCTTTTGAGCCATTTCTTGGGGTTGGGATGAGAGTTAGTGAGAGGAGTGCCTAAAGATTGTTCTTGGGCAATTTTGGGGAAGACCGGGAGCTTGTTCGAGGTGGATCACGACGTAAGCGAGGGATTCATCGATGGCCTAGTTCTTATTCCCTATTCTCGCTCCTTTATTGTTTTAAACAATGTATAGACAGGAAATTTTGATACTTATAGTGACAATGTATAGCTAAAATCCCGGCTTACGAGTCTTGAATGAAGGAATAGAGTTATAATGTATTTTTGATTACCTTATATTGTGTCCAATTTTACTAGTTATTTGTTTGGGTGTTCTTAATGCTCTATGGATTCTGGCCAAATTTATAGTGAATCGATACTTAGCGGAAACTCGAGGGAGAGAAACTAAGTTAGATCATAACTCATTCAACTAGGCTTAATTGCTCGTAGTGACAGCGAGATTAGTTGATTAGGCTTAGAGATCAATAATGAATCAGGACTTATCAATTAGCCCATTTAATAACGCTAAGGACATTTAGGTTGTTAAACTGAGTTAATTATAATTAGGGGAAACCGACAGGAGAACCTATGTCATTAACGAAGATTCTAGATGTATAATTAGTCGGAAACGATATTTAGTAATCAGAATAATTATTAAACTGTATTTCAGAATTCAAGACCCCGCCTCTCAATTGATTCGATCTCCCTCGTTTGTTATAAAATTGCTTGATCAACATTGCTTATTTGCCTTGTTTAATTTTCCTTGTCATATTTCATCATGTTGAGTTCCCTAGATAATAGGCAACCTTAGTAATTTTAGTGTTTGGAATATTGCTTTGCCTAAGTTTACTCTTCGCCCTGTGGATACGATATTCGGTATACTTACCGTATCTTTATTACTTGCGGTCCGTGCACTTTGCGGTCATCAAGTTTTTGGCGGCGTTGCCAAGGAGTTGTGTTTTATTTAGGCAAATTGATTTTCTAACATTAAAAAGAAAATGGTGAATATTAATTTAGGGTGTATATAGTTAAGTTTCTAAATTTTTGTGAATAGTTCAATTTCTTGTTTGGTAACCTTGGGGCAATGCATGCGAAGATATAAGGAGGCTAATTGTTGTTGACGTTTTTTACACCACAAGCGTACGGGTCGTCACAAGTAATATAGTGATTTTGAGTATAGAGTATCGTCTCCACAGGGATTGGATTTATTAAATTAATTACCGCGAATAATCTTGCTTAGCTTTATTTAGAGAACAAAATCTAATGCCAAAAAGAATAACAAAAAGCTAATCTAGAAAGCAAAAGATAAATGGAGACACAATTTGGAGGGATAATTCTAGAGGGGTTGATTTCATCAATTGGACCTTTAATGCTTAATCAATTAACTAATATGGATTAACTAATCATTTGATTCATAAGTCTAGAAGCCTAATGACAAGGACTCTCCTGTCGGTCTCCTCCTATCTCATACCTTTCAATAAAGAATCTCCTTTCGGTCTCCTCTTTATTTACTTAGCATGGCATTACGACCCTTCAATACAATCCCGTGTCACCCGGGTAAATAACATTAGTCATGCATTCAGTTCTAGTCTAAGCTTCTCTCCGTCGAGTCTCCACTTAGTAACGATTCATTTAATCAGTGATCAGTTGATTAAAAGCATTACGGACAAAATGCACAAATGAATAATAATGACAATTAAACCAAATAAATTCATTAATCAAGCAAAGGTTCAACATCTAGATCAATCTCATAGAATTTAGGAATTTACTACTCATAATCACTATAAATCCAATAATTTCTAATCACAACAATTCTAGAAACTAAAACACAAAGGAAAAGGGAAGAGAAATGCTCATAAAAGTGTCGATCTCCTCGATCCCGAGCTCCAAAGATCTTCAACAAAGCTCCAAAACTCTCCCAAAAATCCCCAATTTTAGTGTGGACTCTAGAATGGGGTGAAAGCCCACAAATTGGCACACCAAACTTGGATGCAAATGGCTCCTTTTATAGGCTCCCAGCAGGCGTAGCGTCGCGACGCTCTGACGTCATCTTTTCTTGGGCTCCAAGTCGTCTCAGCGTCGCGACACTACATGGACAGCGTCGCGACGCTACCCCATTTCTAGATCTTTCCGCATGGCTGCCTAGCGTCGAGATGCTTCGGCCTAGCGTCGCGACGCTAGGCCCTGGATCTTCTAAAATGGCCCGATTTTGACTCAATTTTTGGGCCTCCAACATTTCCTTTGGCCCAATCGCTCCATGAAATGAATTTTGGGCTCTTTTCTTGACCCAACTTGATAATTTAAGGCTTGGAACTCATGAATTTGGGCTTCTAACTCATTCTTCTTGGCTTTTTGGATTTGGATCTACAATGAACTTCTCCAAATTGCTCAAAAAGTCTCCAAAATCATCCAAATTCTCTCAAAAAAATCCGATTTTGCTTCCTTGGCTCGGTTTTCTGAAATTTAAACATAAAATAGCATTAAAGTACACAATTCATGTACAAAACTAGCTAAAAATAATAGGAAAATGATGACATTTTTGCATGTCATCACACCCCCAAACTTAAACCTTTGCTAGTCCCGAGCAAAGCTAAAACCACATATATGAATCAAATATTGCAAATGCATGACTCTAAGCTCAATGATCAAAATAATGAACTCTAACAATTAAAGGAAATATTAAAACACATTCATTCATCACGAAATTTAAATTTAAACTCTTCATCCCTTGCGTGTGTGTGTGCGAGCTTCCTTATTAGGTCTTTACTAGCCTAGAAAAGGTTTATAAAATCATCAATTCATCTTCCCCCTACACTTGCCCTAAGCTCTAATTATCCAGCTTCCCAACAATCAAGAAAGCAATATCCCACTAAGGTGCCTGAAACAACGGGGTATGCCTCCCCCAAACTTGCCTTTTTTTTTTTTTTTAGTAATGAGAATCCTTTTAGATGTAGCACCTTCGTTCTGGCTTGCCAACATTGGTGATGAAAGCATCCAACTACGAGCGCCTCATCTTTCAGGTTGCCGAGGCATGCTCATTTCTTTCCAGCGATTTCATGCAAAGGCAAACGATGGGTGTCATGAATGCCCCTGGTTACTAACGCTCTCAAGAAAGTGGAGCTTTTTTTTTCTATTTTTTTTCTTTCATATATATATATATATATATATATATATATTTTTTTACACTTTTCTTTTCTCACTTTTTTTTCTTTTCTTTTCTTTGCAGGCTAATAATCATGATTTTTTTCTCCCAAGTAAAATATTACAAACTCACATGCAGTTCATCTTTCAAATCAGATCTTAAGCCTATCGGAGTGACAACAAACATCTAGATAATATAATCCAGTTCTAAGCATTCAAAACCATATAAGTAGGCTAAGTGCTCAACATGTGCAAGGAATTCAAAGAAAAAATTTAAATTTACATGAATCTTGAACATGCTTTCATATTTCACAAGAATTGTACAGGATTCATTATCTAGAACATATCACAGATTGTCCTCATCAAAACAGATGCAATAGAATCATCATGAAAAGATTTTTCGCTCAGATCAGAACAACAAAGCCTCCCCCCAAACTTAAATCATACATTGTCCTCAATGTATTAATTATTCAGACTAATTAAGCATGCATAAGGACAATTAAAAAGATATAGGGAGAATGGTACTGTCCTGAAATGTGAGAGAAACCATGGATGTCAGCCTTCAACATTCATTGGGTGATTTGGAAGAAATCGTGGTCTCGAGCTTCTTCAAATTGATCAACAGGAACGAAAGATCAACATGCTCTAACTACAAAAAAACTGAAAAACAAAGAAAAGAAAATGAACGGAAAAATAAACTTGGGTTGCCTCCCAAGAAGCGCTTGTTTAACGTCTCTTAGCTAGACGAGTTTGTGCGGACTTTCAAGGCACATAAAAATTCTCGTATTTCTTCGGGCCCTACTTCCTTGAATCGATGAAGCCAACTATCGCTAGTAGGCTTACTAGCTTTTCATGGGCCCCTGAAGCAGAAATATTTTTGGGATTTTTTAATAATAAAAGCATAAAAGGAGAAAGATCAAAATAAAAAGACTCTGACTCTGACTCTGACTTGTGAGAACAAGAAAAAGAACACTCATTATCAAGAGAGGATGGAAAGGATAGAACAGACCGAGGTCTTTCAACCATAAACTCTATCTCTTGAAACTCCTCAAACACTATGGGCTCATTTTCTTTTTCTTCCTCACAAACTTGTTCTTGATGGGTGCTAAAACTATCCAATTCATCCTCACAATCTATACAACTCACCCCTATATGCTCGAACTCAGCAAAATCGAAAGAATTAGGCTCTTGAATATGTGCTAATGAATCACTGGCCACATGACTCACTAGACACTCTATGGAAGCAAATCCTACTTCCCTATCTTCCCTTTGGGTCTGGAATCTCTCCATAGATTTTTCTAATTTGAAATTCATGGCTCTAGACTCCTCAATAAAATTTTCAAGCAAGCTCTCTAAGGAAGATTTTTCTTCTATGGAAGCGGGTTGCACTTCACTCTCATCCACTTGGGGATGCAATCTCCCTAGGGATTTTTCTAGAGTGAAATTCATGGCTCTATTATCCTCAATATAATCTTGAAGCAGATTTTCTAGGGGAGATTTTTCTTCTAACGAGGGATAATTATAATAGAAAAAATTGGATGATGGTGTTGGTTCTTCGGGCTCAGATTCCCTAAAGGGTCACCCAAAATTATTAAAAGCCATTTAAAACAATTAAAACAACAATAATCAGGCTTTCAGTCAGATGCAAACATCAATTAAATGCACAACAAGAATAATGGACCAGGATAAAAAATAAAATAAAGCAAAATAAAACCTCTAAATTAAAGCAAGCAATTTCTTCACAATATTAATTGAATGAAATTAGCCAATCCCCGACAACGGCGCCAAAAACTTGTTGTTGACGTTTTTTACACTGCAAGCGTACGGGTTGAAGGTGTTCATATAACACATGCGGAAGCAATTGAAGATCGAAAGCACTTAAGACATTCAATTTTGCTCCTAAAGCATGCATGTTCTATAAAAGACAGAATATAGAGTTGAGAGAACACCAACCTTTGTAGCTCACTTATGTGGAACTCCTTGTGGTGTTTGCCTCTCCTATGCTCCTTGGACAACCTCTAGAGTCTTCCCTACTATTCTCTTGGGCCTAGAAAGACTTGTGGGAGTCTATAGAAGAAAGAAATAGGAAGGGAATGCTTGATGGTACAAGCTTTTGGAAGGAGATGAAATGAGAGAGAATTTGAGGGAGAAAATTTGCAGCATAACACTAAATGAAAGCTTGCTCTTCTTGAATCTAATTCAAGCCCCTTTTATAGACATCTCCCATGCAAAGACAAGCTTCATGACACTTAGCCACATGGTCAAGATGCAACTCAAAGTGGATTCTAGGTGTCTACTTCACAACACATGCATCTAATGCATGTTTGTGTTGTTTTCCACTATGTATCATTATGCAAGAGTGGAAAAACCACTAAATCCACTATGAATTGAATCCTAATTGTGAATTTTAAGCTTTCAATTCATTTCAAATTCAATTCAAAATTGAAATTGATTTCTAGGCAATTAATTGGGACATTTCCAAGTAATTTTGATATGATTGATCCAATCAATCTTTATCACCTAATGCCATGAATTATATATGATTCCTAATACATATATATGGTATTTAAAACACTTTTAAATACCTCATCTCTCAATTCCTAATTTAATTCATAATTAAATCATTGTGTCGAACAAGTTTTACGATAAAACCCTATTTCCCGTTTTTGAACGATTCAAAGTTTCCTATCAAAATATTCTAGGCTTTAATCCGATATGAGCTAGTAGGGGGACCTAATGGACCTATAGATCATGGGCTCCAACGATTCAAGGCTAACCGACTAATCTCATTATCTAAGCTAGCCAACATTCGTTAACTATCGGGACACTCCACTATAGCCCGATAGTTGCACTCCCCTCACTATAGATATATTTCCGTCCACTTGATTTAACCATGTTTAGTAAGTCGTTCCTTCACAGGTTGTTCGTAGCTATAGCTAGGTCAAATAACCGTTTCACCTCTATAGTACTTCTTGTTCCTTAAGTTCCACTAATCCTCTAATGAACAATCGGTTTGCGGTCCAACCATCAAACCTAAGTCCCTCTCGATCTAACAAGAGGGTGGGGCCCCTTGTTCAAGTCCTGGAGTTAGTACTTAAGGGAACAACCTATCTACTAACCCTGAAAAGGGTAGGAGTGAATTCCGTCTTGCGAAACTATGTCCCCAGCTATCTATTCGATCTTATCCCCAAAATGGTAGGCTTGTCGAGTCGGCAATGCTGGCCACTCTCACCCATGCAGATCAAAGGATAATCTCGCATAAACAGGAGTTCATAGATAGCTCAGGATTAAGAACGAGTTACCTAGGTCATCTATGAGAAATAGTCAGTTTCTTCAGTAAACGGCATTATAAAGAGAAAGTGACTTATTTCGTGGTCCAGTCTTATGCAAACTCATTGCATAAGACGCCCCCACTCGCATGTCACCACATGAACGATTTAGGATCTCATCGTTTGTACTTAATACAAAGTGGGCTGCGTCCATAGTGTCTCCAGGATAAGGTACCCAACCTTATCCTTATACTATAGACTATTTTAACTATAAACTTGAACTTGATCCTATGATATGTCCCTACATATAGTTCGAGTATTCATTTTATAGCCAAGGATCTTAGTTTATTGGATTTAGGTTAATCATTCGCAATTTACATATTCAATAACATCTTTTACTGAATAACCTCAATAACGTCTTTATTGGAAATAGAATATGTTTAATGATTTACAAACTACGAGTTTATAGGACATTAAACCAAACACGGGTCGTCACAAGTAATATAGTGATTTTGAGTACAGAGTATCGTCTCCACAGGAATTGGATTTATTCAATTAATTACTGCGAATAATCTTGCTTAGCTTTATTTAGAGAACAAAATGTAATGCCGAAAAGAATAACAAAAAGCTAATCTAGAAAGCAAAAGATAAATGGAGACACAATTTGGAGGGATAATTCTAGAGGGGTTGATTTCATCAATGGGACCTTTAATGCTTAATCAATTAACTAATATGGATTAACTAATCATTTGATTCATAAGTCTAGAAGCCTAATGACAAGGACTCTCCTGTCGGTCTCCTCCTATCTCATACCTTTCAATAAAGAATCTCCTTTCGGTCTCCTCTTTATTTACTTAGCATGGCATTACGACCCTTCAATACAACCTCTAATGTTATTTATTCTATCCCGTGTCACCCGGGTAAATAACATTAGTCATGCATTCAGTTCTAGTCTAAGCTTCTCTCCGTCGAGTCTCCACTTAGTAATGATTCATTTAATCAATGATCAGTTGATTAAAAGCATTACGGACAAAATGCACAAATGAATAATAATGACAATTAAACCAAATAAATTCATTAATCAAGCAAAGGTTCAACATCTAAATCAATCTCATAGAATTTAGGAATTTACTACTCATAATCACTATAAATCCAATAATTCCTAATCACAACAATTCTAGAAACTAAAACACAGAGGAAAAGGGAAGAGAAATGCTCATAAAAGTGTCGATCTCCTCGATCCCGTGGCGACCTCCTTCGATCCCGAGCTCCAAAGATCTTCAACAAAGCTCCAAAACTCTCCCAAAAATCCCCAATTTTAGTGTGGACTCTAGAATGGGGTGAAAACCCACAAACTGGCACACCAAACTTGGATGCAAATGGCTCCTTTTATAGGCTCCCGGCAGGCGTAGCGTCACGACGCTCTGACGTCATCTTTTCTTGGGCTCCAAGTCGTCTCAGCGTCGCGACGCTACCCCATTTCTGGATCTTTCTGCATGGTTGCCTAGCGTCGCGACGCTAGGCCCTGGATCTTCTAGAATGGCCCGATTTTGACTCAATTTTTGGGCCTCCAACATTTCCTTTGGCTCAATCGCTCCATGAAATGAATTTTGGGCTCTTTTCTTGACCCAACTTGATAATTTAAGGCTTGGAACTCATGAATTTGAGCTTCTAACTCATTCTTCTTGGCTTTTTGGATTTGGATCTACAATGAACTTCTCCAAATTGCTCAAAAAGTCTCCAAAATCATCCAAATTCTCTCAAAAAATCCGATTTTGCTTCATTGGCTAGATTTCTGAAACTTAAACATAAAATAGCATTAAAGTACACAATTCATGTACAAAACTAGCTAAAAATAATAGGAAAATGATGACATTTTTGCATGTCATCACTAATCTTTTCCCATTAGATCTTGAAATTAATAGGACTCTTAGAGCTATTTGAAAAGGAAGAAAACTAATCAAAGAGATGGTCCAACAAGAGGAAGCGCCCAAGGCTATCCTAGACTTTTTGCAGCCTATACTCCCTACGGAAAATTCAGGAATCGTTTATTCTCCCATTCAAGCAAATAATTTTGAGTTGAAGACGGGACTGATTCAGATGGCGAGGGATTGCTCATTTAAGGGGTATCATTCTGAGGGTCCTCATTCCCACCTTTGGTTCTTTTTAGAGATATGTGGGACAGTAAAGATGAACGGAGTAACCACGAATGCCATTAGACTGAGATTATTTCCCTTCTCCTTACAAGACAAAGCGAAGGATTGGCTCGAATCTTTGAAGCATGGAAGCATCAATTGTTGGGTTTTATGCCCTAAAACTCGTAGATAGTGAATGGTTACAAATTATTCACTTGTATCAATACGTTGTTATTGAGATTTTTACAATAAAGAGTTATTGTTACTGAAATTGCACAATTTGACCCAAATCCAATAAACTAAGATCCTAGGTTGTTTAGATGAAACTTGGACTAGTATGTGGGGACGTACGGGGATCAGTGTTCAAGTAACAACCTAAATGGTCTATAGTATAAGGATAAGGCTGGGTACCTTATCCTAGTGACACTATGAGATACGACCCACTTTGTATACGATACAGATGCAATGATCCAAAGCATCCATGTAGGAGACATGCAAGTGGGGGTATCCTGTGCTATTGATAAGGGTAAAAAATATACCTATTTTACCCTTATATTTAGCTCATTTCTTTGTCAAATATTGCATGTTTAGACCAATTTTACTGTTCCCGAGCTCAAAATATGTTAAAGTTGATAAGTTAGGGTGTTGAGATTCGCTTTTGTCAAATTATGCTCATTTGTGCTTAAAAGGACTCAATTTTAAAGGAATTTGACTAAGTTTGTTGTTGTGCAGAAAAACAGAGGAGAAGCTGGGATTTACCTAGAAATGCGATCGCATTTCTGGGAAGGCAAAATGAAATGCGACTGCATTTCTGGAAAAATAGAGACCGTTCCGAGTCATCCGCGGGTCGTTGTTGACGAGTCTTCTTCGCACCTAACTGGCTGTTTTGACCCCGAAACCGACTGGGCTACCTACCAGCACCTATTTCGCAGCTCCTCAACCATTTCCCACACTATATAAACTCGAGATTCGAAGTCAAATTCAAGCAGAACTCATTTGGAAGAAGAGCGTGGTGACAGAACCCTAGTTGACGCCTATAAGTAGGGATGCCCGAGGTCTTTCTTAGATGGCTGAATTCTAACCTGAGTTAGACATCAAACCTTAGGGTTTGTAGGGATTTTCACCCATTCCCACTTGTAAAAGTGAGAGAGTGGAGTGTCTTAGCAAACTCTAGAAGGATTGAGTAAATAGAAAACTCATAATATTTAGCTATCTCCATTATTTCCAGCTCTTGATTACTTTTCATTATTCTGTATTCTTACATTCTTATTTTAATGAAAATGCATTCATTTCACTTTATCTCACCATGAGTAGCTAAATTTCGTTGAGGGGTTCAATATGATGAATTCCCTTATGTTTCAATAGCTTGAAAGTGTTTTATTTGCGTAAGTTATGTTCAATGCATGTCATTCTTTATTGAATATCATTCTGATCTTGCTGAGTTTAACTTGATCACTTAGGCTTTGCATGCTATGTGAGTTTGATCTCGAAAGGGACAAACGATATCAGTTCTCATAAAGGTGATATAGGAGAAAAAGCTCGAAAGAGATTGTTCAGCGGTATAGGGCAAGCTGCCTAAGGCACCCTATATCGACTATAGGGTTATAGGTTGCATTCGTGAATTATCTATGTCAGAGTCGAGTCACAGAAATGTGCATAACGGTACTCGCTTATCCTTCTAACGGTTCTTGGGAGCAAGGTCAAATAGAAGTTAAATCTGACCCAATGCATTGAATAGGCTTAAGTTAAATACTTCATGATTAAGGTTATTGCCTTTGGGATGAATCCATGTTGAATACCTCGTTTATTTCTCATTGTTATTCTTTTAGTTATTTGCATGTTTTATTTATCTTTTCTAAAAATCAATCAATCAAACTTATTTCTTTGGTTACCTTTTCAAAAGCAATCATTTGAGCAGTTTCTTCATCAAATCTGAATTTCCAATTTAGTCCTCGTGGGATCGATACCCTTGGAATACTTCTAAGGTTTTTTTATTACTATGTGCGACAATGTATACTTGCACTAGGGCTAGCTGAATTATTCGTTATTCTTATTATTCATCTTATCTCACATTCCATCCATTCAGCTGACGACACACCAGCAATGAGTTTGCATAAGACCGGATCGCGAAATAGTAACCACTATATGTAACATCGTTAACTAGTTTAGGTTTCTATTTCAATAGGATGACCTAGGTAACTCAATCTAAATCCTGAGTATGTTATGAACCCCTTTTAGGAGGGATTGTCCATAGATTTGTATGGGTGAGAGTAGCCAGTTCGCCGACTCAATAAGCCTACCATTTCAGGGGCAAGACCAAGTAGGGGCTGGGAACATAACATTGCAAGATGGAATTCACTCCTTCCCCTATTGGGGTAAGTAGATGTGTGTTCCCTTAAGGACTGATTTCGGGTCTTGAACAAGGGCGCCCATCCTCTCCTGGCTCGAGAGGAACTGCTGTTTATTGATTGGATCATAAACAGATTGTTCATTAGAGGAATCAGTGGTACTTAAGGATCCAGAGGTAACCCAGGGGTAAAACGGTAATTTGACCCAGCTGGCATTACGAACACTCGTGAAGGATTGACTTACCGTTATTGGTCGATATCCGTGGACACAGAAATATTCTACAGTGAGTAGAGTGCAGTTGTGGGTCTTTAGTGGAGTGACCCACAGTTAACGAAGGTTGACTAACTTGGTTAATGAGTTTAGCCAATTAGTCTCGTATCGTTGGAGCTTCTGATCTGTAGGTCCATTAGGTCCACCTGCTAGCTCGTAAAGAGTTCTGAGGTTAAATAGTATTGAATAGAATTTGAAGTGTGTTCAAATGTTTTAAGGGAATTATATTGTATATGATACAATTAAGATAATGTATGAAGATACATTATAATATAAGTTTAATTGGTGAATTAAACTTTATAGTATAAAATTAATTTTGGATGTGATTCAAAATTAATCAATGAGAGAATTAAATATTTGAAAGAGTTCAAATATTAAATATGAATTAGATTCATATTGAAACTATAGGTTAAATTTAATGTGAATGAGAATCATATTACAACTATAGTATATGAGAGAATTATTTGAATTATGATTAAAATAGTAAATTAATTAAATATATGATATTTAATGAATTAATTAATTGGATAATTAATTAATTTAATTTAATTAAATGTGATTTAATTAAATTAATTATATAGTTAATAATTAATGTACATTTGATGCACATTAAAACTATAGGTTAAAAGAGAGAAATATATTTGGATTAGATTCAAATATAAAATTAATTAGATATTCTTTTCGAGATTCATCCACACATAATTTGTGCCATTCGTGATTGGTCAAAATTTCTCTATCAACAGATATATGATATTTAATTAGTTGGTTGAATTAATTCAATTAAATATGATTTAATTGAATTTGGAACTATATGTTAAAATTAATTTAATTGAATTTTTTATTTGATTAAATTGGTGAATAATATATAGTTCGTGTAATTATTAAATTAATAGGTTAAATTAATAATCCAAGGAATGAGGTATTGACACCTCATTGGGGAGTTACATGATTGTAACTCCCCTCCCTACAACCAACGTGAGAATGGGGGCAGAAGTGCTCTTAGTTCATTATTCCAATATGACTCTCTAGAAAAACTCTCTCTGAAGATAATTCTCTCCAAGAATTTTACAGCAACATTAATGTTGTAAATTTTTCCTTCCCTTTGAAGATGGTGATCTCACAATCACAACCTCGAGAACTCAGAGATTAGTGGGTGCTCTATAATGGTGGTGTTCGTTGGAAAGGTTGACGACGAATCATTTGTGTTTTTTCAAGCACTGCGAGGAAAGCAGTTCTTCAACATGTAGGTTTCTAATCCTAAGTAGTTTTGTTTTAGAAATCGATATGCTTAATCTGTTTGAATTATAGAATAGGTTTTGTAATTTTTAAGGCCAATGTATCAGTGTTTTCGTTTTAACCCAATTAACAACGAGTCGATCTAATATACGCTTCTGCTGCAAAGGATTTTCATTCCTTCAAATGGTATCAGAGCAAATCGTTGTTTAAATTTCGTTTCTAAGAAACTTGCATTGGTTTTTGGTGGGTAATTTTGCATTATGGATGTGAAATTGTTGCTGGTAGATGGTTAGGGTTTCAGCATTAGAATTTGCAAAATTTTCGTTGATTTGATCAATGTAAAGGCCTGTTGTTTTGGGCATTTTGTTGCAAATCGCGTCTGTAAGTCCATGTCAAAGTTTTGTGTATCAATTTAGGTGAAAAACCGATCGATTTGGTGCAAAATCAAGGAGAAACCATGCTGGAAGTCGTATTGTCTGGGGAACGAACAGAAGCAATCGAACGAAATCGAAAAAAAAGGAATCGCACGAAATCGCGAGAAAAAAAAATCGAAAATCAAAGGAAATCTGCGTTCAGGGCCGTTCAAACTCGCGTGCGTCAGGCGTTACGCACGTGCGCATCAGAGTCTTCGAGGGCGGAGGTTCGAGCTTGACCTGGGTGGGGTTTTTCGTCATTTTTGCGTGCGGAAGAATAAAAAAAATAAGGAAAGCTTTCTGCGTTCGTCTGGGCTCGAACTCGAGCGCGCGCTCGGTTGTGTGAGCGTCAACTGCCATGAAACAGTCAAGAAATGGGCCGTTTTCAGTTAAAAAACGTGGGCGTTATATTATTTAGTGTACGGTTTCACGTGGTTTGGCTCAAGCAGTTTTGGTTCAGGCGCGATTCAAGTATATTAGACCGGTTCTAGACGAGTTGACATGGTTCAGTGGATGTTTGACCGGTTCTTGACTCAGTCTTGACGGTTTCACTCGATTCAACTTGGTTCAATGGTTTTTGTCCCAGTTTTGACCGGTTCAGCTGGTTTTTGATTTGGTTCGTGCGGTTTGAGCGTTTTTCGGACCGGTTTAGCGCGGTTCAGGCCGGTTTAAGTGGTTTTTGAGCTAGTTTACCGTGGTTCATCTTGGTTCAAGCTATTTTGGGCCGGTTCAAGCTTATTTGGAGCTGGTTTTGCACGATTCAGCATGGTTCAGCCTATTTTTTTGCCCGTTCGAAGGGTTTGGACGCGGTTCGAGGCAGTTTTGGGCTGGTTAACGGCAATATAGGTCCTTATTAGATTAATTAATGTAATTTTTCTAATTTTTTGAGTCCTAGGATGTCAAAACCTGTCTACTTCACTATTTATTTGCTTTATGAATGTCATATAGTATTTAAAATCTCACCATAGGTTAAGCATGTATCATGCATATTTATGTTATAATTGTTATAATAAATGATAAATATGTATGATTTGATTTCATGAGTGATTTAGTATAATTGTTATATTAAATATATGAAATTGGAGAACCATGATGCATGACATTAATTTAGAAAAATATAAGAGTTATATTTAATTAATGTAGCATGTATGCTTAGATTTTTTTCATGAGCAATGATGTAATTGGTTTTATTGTGGATGGAAATAATTAAATTCAATGCTTGATTTTCAGTTTTTCTTAATATAAATTGTTATATTAATTAAATAAAAATGGAAAAGCATTGAGCATGACATTAATTTAGATTAATATAAGAGTTATATTAAATTAATGTCGACATTCATGTAATTTAATTTCGAGAGTGTTTAATTAGTATAATCGATATAAATTAAATGGAAATTGGAATTGCATGAAGCATGACACCACTTTAGATTAATATAATCGTTATATTAATTTACTATATCGGCGTCATAGGCAATATGGTGTTTTATAATAATTAGAATACGATTATTATTTTTCCAACACCATAGGAGCATGTTATAGGGCTAATCATTAAAATTTTATAATAGTTATAAAAATGATTAGAAACCGTCAACTTATAACAAAGAGTTGCATGCAAACATAGGACTTTAGGTTAAAATTGAATTAATTTTAAATTGTTTAAAATTAATTAGACCTAAGCTCACCTTAATTCTAATAGAATTAGAATTATTTTCTTACTTGGCATTAAAATAGTTTTAATGAACTAAGTAGGAAAAACATTACTATGGTTATAAGGAAACTCTCCCAGTGAAGTTCTGTCTAAACTGGGGGTATTTAAGTTGACGGTTTACAAAACACCTCCTACTTGGTGATAAGGGTAAAAAATATACCTATTTTACCCTTATATTTAGCTCAACTACTCCTCACACTATATAAGGCCTTGATTCGAAGTCAAATTCAAGCAGAACTCACTGGGAAGAAGAGGGTGGTGACAGAACCCTAGTTGACGCCCATGAGTAGGGATGCCCGAGATCCTTCTTAGAAGACTGAATTCTAACCTTAGTTAGACATCAAACCTTAGTGTTTGTAGGGACTTTCACCCTATTCCCATTGTAAAAGGAGAGTAGATTGTCGAGCGAACTCTAGAAGGATTGGATAAAAGAAAAAACCCTAGTATTTAGTTACTGCCATTATTTCTAGCACTTGTCACTTTTCATTCATTTGTATTCTTTTTATTTTATTTCAATGGAAAGTTGTTCATTTGCACTTTATCCCACCATGCTAAGCTAAATTTCGTTGAGGGGTTCAATTTGGTGAATTCCCTTATGATTCAATAGCTTGAAAGTGTTTATTTGCTTAAGTTTTATTTAATGCATGTCATCCTTTATTGATTATCATTCTGAATCTTGCTGAGTTTAAATTGATCATTTAGACTTTGCATGCTATGTGAGTTTGATCTCGAAAGGGACGAACGATATTGGTTCTCATGAAGGGGATATAGGAGAAAGGGCTCGAAAGAGTGTATTCGGTGTTATAGGGCGAGGCTGCTTAAGGCACCCTATAACAACTATAGGGTTATAGATTGCATGCTTGCTTTATCTATGTCGGAGTCGAGTCACAGAAATGTGCATAACGGTACTCGCTTAGCCTTCTAACGGTTCTTGGGAGCAAGGCCAAATAGAAGTTAAATCTGACCTAATGCATTGAATAGGCTTAAGTTGAATAATCTATGATTAGAGTCATTTGCCTTTGGGATGAAACTATATTGAACACCTTGTTTTATTTATCATTGTTATTTCTTTACTTATTTGTTTTGTTTAATTTTCAAAAATCAATCATCAATTATTTCTTTGGTTACCTATTTTAAGCAATCTTTGAACAGTTTCTTCTTCAAATTTGTGCTTCCAATTTAGTCCTTGTGGGACCGTTACCCTTGGAATACTTCTAAGGTTTTTATTACTACGTGCGACAGTGTATACTTGCACTAAGATTGGCTGAATTATTCTCATTTCATTATCTATCATCTTTACTAACATTTTCATCCAACGAACCGCGCAACAAGTTTTTGGCGCCAATGTCGGGGACCAAAAGTGAAACCAGTTTTGTTATTGAAATTTCGATTCGATTGCGACCACATTTCTGTCTCAAAGGGAAATTGACTTTGATTTGCAATTTTTCTCTTGCAGGTTAAGGTTAGTGCATGAACAAGGGGTGTCCACTCCTTGATATTGATCTTGAGACAGAAAGAACCTTTCGTCGACGTAGGAAAGAGCAAAGACTAAAGAGAAGGGAACAATAAGAGTTGAGCGCATAGGAATCTCTAGAAGAAGCTTCTTACATACAAGAGTTTCCGATGGAACAACCTGGAGTCGATCCTCAAGTTAACCCACAGAATCATGGAAGGGAGCAAAATGGTGGGAGAATTGATGACCGCAAAGTGCACGGGCCGCAAGTAATATAAAACGGTAGTAATACCGAGTATCGAATCCACAGGGAAGCGAAGCGAAAATTAAGCAAAAAATCTCTTGAGCACTAAAAGTACTTAGGCAAAATAATATTTAGGGAACAACCCATGCAAATAAGAGAAATTTAAAATTCAAAGCAGGAAAATAATTTGATCAATCAAATAAAAAAATATGGAGAAAGAGATTTATTTTAATGGGAAGAGGGGTCTTGAAAATCAATTATGAGCTAAACAATTGGTATAATAATCCTATCTCATTGCCCAACTAATTATACTCCTAGAATCTCCGTTAATCACATAGGTTCTCCTGTCGGTTTCCCCTAATTGTAATTAATTCATTTTAACAACCTAAGTGTCCTTAGCGCCATTAAAAATCATTAATTATTACGCTCTGATTCATTTTAGGAATCTAAGTTTAATCAACTAATCCCGGTGTCACGACGGGCAATTAAACTAGTTGCATGGATTATGATCTATCCTAACTTCTCTCCGTCGAGTTTCCATTAAGAATCGAATCATTACACAATTGGCCAGATTGAATAAAGCATTAAGCACATCCATACAAATAATTAGGAAAAAGGGCAAGAGACAGGTAATTATAACAACATTTCAACTATAATTTCATTTCAAGACCCCAAATTGGGGTTTAGCTATACATAGCTAAAATATCCACAACATTTACAATAGAAAGCATAATTTAAGAGCATAAAAGGAAAGGAATTGACCGTCGAAAAACCCCTTCGCTTGGCGCTTAGAGCTCCGCCAAACACTCCTTTGAGCTTCCTAAGATGCTCCCCAAAATTCCCCAAATATTTTCCACTAAAGAATTCTCTCAAAAAGGCTAGAAAGCCTTGAGAGAGGCTCCAAAGGAGCCAAAGGAAGGAAAGAATGGATTGAAGAATGAATTGATTGATGGTAAATGAGGCACCCAAGGGTGCCTTTTTATAGGCCCGGATTGGGGGTAGCGTCGCGACGCTACCTTGCACAGCGTCGCGACGCTGCAACGCACGCGGCTTGGGCAACACGAAAAGGGTAGCGTCGCGACGCTGCTTACATAGCGTCTCGACGCTGCCCTAAAATTCCAGATTTTTCAGCTTCTTTTTGGGCTGATTTTTGGGCCTTCTTCTTCATTTCTTTTGGGCATTTTTTTTCATGAGTGTCTTCTTTGGGCCCCCATTTGATCAAGCTTGGATTTGGGCTTCATTTGCTTCATTTTTTGGACTTTTTCTCCCAAAATCACCAACTTTGCTCCTAAGGACCAAATAACGGAATTCATTAAATATTTTCATTAAAAACACGATTAAAGCACAGAAAAGCCTAATAAATTGGGACTAAAATAGCGACATTTCTGCTCGCTATCACACCCCCAAACTTAAGCTTTTGCTAGTCCCGAGCAAAATAAATTCTAAAGATGCATGAAATAGAATCGCTCAAGCCTCAATGATTTTGGAATTCTTAAGATAGAATGGAAAACATGCAAGTGGAATAAGCAAGCACCGCATACTCTTGAAGAAATCTTAAACTAGATTGAACTTAAGATTAATGAATAGCATGCTCAAGACTTATCTATTGATTCTTTTACTAACCTAGATTAGTCTTATGGCTTTCTCCATTTGTTTTCCCCCTACACTGGCTAAGAGCCCCTAATAGGTCGGAGTCCTTCTATCATGCAAAAAAAAAGAAACTAGGGTGCCTGATATTTTCTTTTTCATGGGGGAGCAAAACTCACAATTGATTTTTCTCTTTCTTTTGCTTTTTCTTTTGCTACTCCCCCCAAACTTGCATTTTGATATCTAATGGTACTAGCTTTCACACTACGGTGCAGGGACCCTTAACCCGAATTTTATTCTCTGGTTGGCCTAACTGATCACACCGCAGGTAGCTCTTTTTACCCCTAGGCTTTTTCTTTTGTGCAAGCAAAAAAAAATTTTCTTTTTCAACAGATTTTTCTTTTCTCTCATTTTCTTTTGTTGCTTTTGCTTTTCTCTCAGCAGGCATAACATTTTTTTGTGCCTAGCTCTTTAGAACAATCAAGCATGAACTTCCTAATATTAGAAACTAAGCCTATCGGGGTGACAACAAACTTTAAAAATCATAATAAGAATCTAGATTTTCAAAGACGTCATTAGATAAGGCTATTGCATGCTTTAGACATCAAAACTAAGTATCAAAAAATTTTAAAATTTCACAATTTCTGCCGTGCTCCCAGATTCCACAACATATAAACTATCTTCTCCCAAAATTTCTAAAATCACATCCCTGGCTATCATGGCTATCTATTCATGCATCCGAAAGAATTCAAATATGCTCAACACAGCGGAAGCCTCCCCCCCAAACTTAAACTAAACATTGTCCCCAATGTTTTTTTAAGACAGTAAAGCAAATAGAGGGATACTGAGACTTCCCTGAGCTAGGAGCGCTTTATCCTCTTCCTTTCGATCCAGAAAAATGGGATTCTTGGAATTTTGGGATTTGCTTAAGGTGATCCTGCAAAACAAAATTGGATCACGAAGCAAAGAAAATTATTTACCGCAAAAACAACTATCTAAACTTTAATCCTTGGGTTGCCTCCCAAGCAGCGCTTTCTTTAACGTCTTTAGCTAGACGAGGCTCGGCACGCTTACGGAGGCTCGAAATAAAAATTTTCATCATCCTCCGGGCCCTGCAAAAAATCACGCACCGAGTTGCATACCGCAAACAGGGGAGAAAAAAAACTTTCCCCTGGCCCATCATTACTAAAGAGATTATCATAATAACATTGCAGAAAATATGTAACAGCATCAAATCTCTTTTCTAAGTCTCTATTCACAAAGCAATTGTTAACAGAGTCATCAAGCGTTATAATATCTACCGGTCTAGGATCTAAAGATGGCCTATCAATCATGCCAGACCATTCATCAGAAAAAACATTTACATGCTCCTCAGATTCCTCAGACTCAGTATTAAAAAATGATTCGACTAGGCTATCACATGACTCACTATCAGAATTAAAGAATTCAAGCTCTTCAGGGTCAGATTCTATACTATGCACAGATTCGAGTTCCTCTGGGTCAGATTCTATGCTATATACATTATCAGGACACGAATCAAAGGTATTAACATTATCAGGGTTCATGCATTCAGGAATGTCAAGATCAGACTCAATAGATTCAGTGTAATCACGATCAGACTCAAAATTATCTACCAAGTAATCTTTTTTATGCATTTCATGCTCATCCTCAATGTCAGGCAACTCTATATCATCATCAAAATTATCCATTTCAGGCAAATCTAATTCATTCTCAAAGGAAGGTAAATCATCAACTGCAGATTTTTCATTGTCACAAGCAGGCAAGTCTAATTCATTTTCAAAGTCAGGAAGTTCTAAATCATTCTCAAACAGAGGATTATTCAAATATGCATTGTGATCAAAATCCTCATCATCCATAGGCACTTCTCCTAAGCCTAAGCCAAGATTAAACTCTACCTCCTCATCATCGTCAGTCAAGTATTCAGGACCAATAGAAAAACATGTATGCAAACTACATACAGACTCATCTTGTCCAAAAATACTAAACACAACTTTTTCATCATCAATGTTCAAGGTAAGCTTACCTGTGTGGACACTGATCTCAGCTTTACCTGTAGCTAGGAAAGGTCTGCCTAGAATAATGGGCACCTCCTTGTCCTCCTTCATGTCTAGTACCACAAATTCTACGGGGAAGATAAACTTGTTGACCTTCACCAATACGTCCTCCACAACACCCATTGGTTGGGTAATTGATCTGTCAGCAAGCTGGAGAGTGACGTCGGTGTCCTTCATACCTGTTAAACCAATCCTCCTGTAAACAGAATAGGGCATCAAGTTTATACTTGCTCCTAAGTCACATAAGGCCCTATCGAAAGATGCTTCTCCTATGGTGCAGGGAACAGTAAAACTCCCTGGATCTTTTTGTTTAGAAGGCATCTTCCCAGATACTATGGTACTGCTACTCTCAGACAATTTAAAAATTTCTTTTTTCAGACTTTTCTTTCTAGAAAGCATTTCTTTCATGAATTTCCCATAATTAGGCATGTTATACAAGGCATCTACTAAGGGAATATTCACAGACAATTTCTTAAACATTTCTAGAAATTTTTGAAACTGCTCATCTAATTTAACATTCTTAAAGCGCTGAGGAAAAGGTAACTCCCTGTAGTCAAAGGTTGGACATTCGCCCCTTCGCCTGGGCGGGCTGATGTGCGAGCCTTTGTCATGGTGGTTGCATGGGACCACTTCTTCCTCGTACAGTTTCTTGTTGTGCCTGCCATCCTGCTTTTTATCTTCTTTTCTACCTGCAAAATTGTTAGAAAAATCACAATTTAAGTCAATAGAGTCAGGAGGATGTTGGGACCTTTCAGGGAAGGCATTTTGTGCCTCAGCCCTTTCATCTTCATCCCTTCTCTTTTCTTCTTCCTTCTTCTTTTCTGAACTGTTCTCCAGCTGTCTACCACTTCTCAGTGTCACCATCTTGCACTGCTCTCTTGGGTTAGGCTCAGTGTCGCTTGGAAATTTTCCCTTTTGAAGTGCATTCACTGCTGAAGCGATCTGTCCTATTTGAACTTCCATGTTTTTCAGAGCTGTGTCGTGGTTATTGACTGCTGTCTGGAGATTGACGTTCAAAACTTTCTGTTCCTTTACAAACATAGCCACCAACTCCTCCAGGTTATTCTTCTTTTCAGGCACACTAGATGATGCAAAACCTGGCGGTGGCTGCAAGACATTCTTTGTATTTGAGTATGAGAAGTTCTCGTGATTGCGTAGACTGGGGTGGTAGAAGTTCGGTATTCCTTGCGTAAATGGTCTATTTCCTACGTACTGGACTTCTTCCACATCTTGACCTTCCTTCTTTGAATGACCTTCAGCTAAGGTGGAAATGGACTTGACCACCTCAGACGAAGTCAACTTGTTTAGCGCATTGGTCAGAGATGCCAGCTGTGCCTTCAGTGAACTTGACTCATCCAATTCATATAATCCAGCCTTCTTTGAAATTGCTCCCCTCTCGGTTGGCCATTGATAACTGGTTGCCGCCATTTCCTCAAGCAGATCTTTGGCTTCTGTCACTGTTTTTGAAAGAAAACTTCCTCCTGCTGATGTGTCTAGGACTGTCTTCGTGGAGGGATTCAATCCATTATAAAATAACTGTACTTGAAGCCAATCAGGATATCCGTGTTGGGGGCACCGCCTAAGCATTTCTTTGTATCTTTCCCACGCCTCGTACAACTGCTCCTCGTCAAGCTGCCTAAATGTTCCGATTTCAGTCCGGAGCTTGGTAGTCTTGGCAGGCGGGAAAAATTCTGTCAGAAAAGCCTGGGCAAGCTCATCCCATGTACTTATGCTGCCCGTCTCGACTGATTCGAGCCAATCCTTTGCTTTATCCTGTAGAGAGAATGGAAATAACCTCAATCTGATAGCGTCGGCCGGAACTCCGTTCATCTTCACCGTCCCACAAATTTCCAGGAATGATCGCAGATGTGAGTGTGGGTCCTCAGAAGGGTGTCCCTTAAACGAGTTATCGCGCGCCATCTGAATCAATCCCGTCTTTAACTCAAAATTTGTAGCTTGGATTGGGGCGTAGACAATCCCAGAATTCTCGGTGGGGAGAACTGGCTGTAAGAAATCTCTAATTGCCTTGGGAGCTTCCTCTTGGTGGGCCATTGCTTCTGCTAATCTTTTCTCTCTTCGAATGGATCTAAGAGTCCTGTCAATTTCAAGATCTAACGGAAACAAATTAACCACCTTGTTCCTTCGCATACAATACTCCCAATCAATCAAGAGAACCAAACAAAATAAAACAAAAACAAATGATATTCACAAAATAATAAAAGAAAAATATTTACACCTAAATTACTATTTATCCCTTTCTTTTCGATGTCAAGAAAAATTAATTTGCTTAAAAATCAAGCTTCCCCGGCAACGGCGCCAAAAACTTGATGACCGCAAAGTGCACGGGCCGCAAGTAATATAAAACGGTAGTAATACCGAGTATCGAATCCACAGGGAAGCGAAGCGAAAATTAAGCAAAAAATCTCTTGAGCACTAAAAGTACTTAGGCAAAATAATATTTAGGGAACAACCCATGCAAATAAGAGAAATTTAAAATTCAAAGCAGGAAAATAATTTGATCAATCAAATAAAAAAATATGGAGAAAGAGATTTCTTTTAATGGGAAGAGGGGTCTTGAAAATCAATTATGAGCTAAACAATTGTTATAATAATCCTATCTCATTGCCCAACTAATTATACTCCTAGAATCTCCGTTAATCACATAGGTTCTCCTGTCGGTTTCCCCTAATTGTAATTAATTCATTTTAACAACCTAAGTGTCCTTAGCGCCATTAAAAATCATTAATTATTACGCTCTGATTCATTTTAGGAATCTAAGTTTAATCAACTAATCCCGGTGTCACGACGGGCAATTAAACTAGTTGCATGGATTATGATCTATCCTAACTTCTCTCCGTCGAGTTTCCATTAAGAATCGAATCATTACACAATTGGCCAGATTAAATAAAGCATTAAGCACATCCATACAAATAATTAGGAAAAAGGGCAAGAGACAGGTAATTATAACAACATTTCAACTATAATTTCATTTCAAGACCCCAAATTGGGGTTTAGCTATACATAGCTAAAATATCCACAACATTTACAATAGAAAGCATAATTTAAGAGCATAAAAGGAAAGGAATTGACCGCCGAAAAACCCCTTCGCTTGGCGCTCAGAGCTCCGCCGAACACTCCTTTGAGTTTCCTAAGATGCTCCCCAAAATTCCCCAAATATTTCCCACTAAAGAATTCTCTCAAAAAGGCTAGAAAGCCTTGAGAGAGGCTCCAAAGGAGCCAAGGGAAGGAAAGAATGGATTGAAGAATGAATTGATTGATGGTAAATGAGGCACCCAAGGGTGCCTTTTTATAGGCCCGGATTGGGGGTAGCGTCGCGACGCTACCTTGCACAGCGTCGCGACGCTGCAACGCACGCGGCTTGGGCAACACGAAAAGGGTAGCGTTGCGACGCTGCTTACATAGCGTCTCGACGCTGCCCTAAAATTCCAGATTTTTCAGCTTCTTTTTGGGCTGATTTTTGGGCCTTCTTCTTCATTTCTTTTGGGCATTTTTTTTCATGAGTGTCTTCTTTGGGCCCCCATTTGATCAAGCTTGGATTTGGGCTTCATTTGCTTCATTTTTTGCACTTTTTCTCCCAAAATCACCAACTTTGCTCCTAAGGACCAAATAACGGAATTCATTAAATATTTTCATTAAAAACACGATTAAAGCACAGAAAAGCCTAATAAATTGGGACTAAAATAGCGACATTTCTGCTCGCTATCAAGAATCCCACTAGTACCTCCAGTTCCACCGGTGCCACAACAAGAAAATCCAATTTATATTGCTGAAGACCGTAATAGAGCAATAAGGGATTATGCCTTACCTGTTTTTCAGACTTTAAATCCAGGAATTTTGGAGCCACCGATAGATGCTCCACAATTTGAACTAAAACCAGTGATGTTCCAAATGTTGAATACCATGGGCCAATTCTCTGGACTTCCAAATGAAGATCCACATAAACACATCAAGCTATTTTTTAGAGTTTGCAATTCTTTTAAGGTTACAGGAGTGCCTGAAGATACTTTGAAGCGAGATGCTGAAGCTTGGTTGGACTCATTCCCTCCAAACTCCATCAGTTCTTGGAACGATTTGGCTGAGAAATTTTTAGAGAAGTTTTTTCCTTCTAATAAGAATGCCAAATATAGAGCTGAAATCATTGTGTTTTGACAATCTTACAATGAACCTCTGGATGCAGCCTGGGAGAGATTCCAAAGGCTGGTTCAGAAGTGTCCACATCACGGATTACCTGCTTGCATCATCTTAGAGCATTTTTATAGTGGATTGGATCAAACTTCGAAGGCACTAGTCAATGCATCTTCAAACGGATCCTTCTTAAAGAAGTCTACAAATGAGGCACATGCTATCTTGGACACCATAACCACAAACAATAGACATTGGGGAGAAACTGAGCCAACAAAAATTTTGAAGAATCCAGTTAAAGTAGTAGAGACAGAGGCTAATTCTACAATGCAAGCTCAAATCAAGGCTATCCACAGCATGATGATGGACATGACTATGAGCAACCTGCCAATGCTATTTCTTCTCCCTGCTGTGAAATTTGTGGTGAGGAACATACTCCTGATAACTGTCCACTAAATCCCGCGTCTGTCTTTATGTAGGTCAACAAGGGAACCAGAACCAAAACAGATGGAATCCATACTCGGCTACATACAACCTAGGTTGGAGACAGCATCCAAACTTTTCTTGGGGAGGACAAGCCGGCTCAAGTAATTCCAATACAAATCAGTTTGGGAAACCTCCTACACAACAACAGCCGCAAAAGAACTTTCAACCAGTCGAAGTGCAGAATCAAGAGTCAAATCTAGAAACTCTTATGAAAGAGTACATGGCAAGAAACGATGCCGCTGTCAGAAATTTGGAAGTACAGATTGGACAGATAGCTCAAGAAATTAAAAATAGACCACAAGGGACGTTGCCCAGCAAGATTGAGAACCCTCACAGTGAAGGAAAAGAGCAGTGCAAGGCAGTCACCTTGAGAAGTGGACTAGAGTATGATTGCCCAAAGTACCCTGTGAATCATTAAGTAAGGAAGATTGATAGGACCAAAATAGTCATATTTATTTGTTATTAATCTAGACTTGTTAGGGTGCCCTTTACACTTTATTTGTCTCTTTTGTAGATAATTTGTGCATTCAGGGCATCAGGGACGAACTACACAAATTGGAGTTAATTCAAGCAATTTAGAGAGTTTTCGAGCTTACTTGAGGGCCATGGATCTCGAGGAGGTGAGAAGACCGTGAGGATCGTGACGAGCCCGAAGAATAGCTCCAAGGAGTCAAAGGTTCGAGGCCCGAATCAAGCACGAAAGGACGAAGATCGAAGTCGATGCATGCTAAAAATAGGCCAAGCGTCGAGACGCTGGCCCGTTTCCAGCCCTAGGCCCATATGGCATGGCGTCGAGACGCCATGCCCAGCGTCTTGACGCCGCGGCGAATTTTTCTATAAATACCTTCGTTTTTATGCGATCTAGGAGCGAGTATAATCCTGATGTCATACTCAGTTTTTCAACATTTGGGGATAAGAGAAGCAAGACCAACAACTGTAACTTTACAGTTAGCCGACAGGTCACTAACACAACCCATTGGCAAAATCGAAGATGTGTTAGTCAAGGTTGATAAATTCGTATTTCCAGCAGATTTCATCATCCTAGATTGTGAAGCTGATAAGGAAATGCCAATTATTTTAGGACGACCATTCTTAGCAACTGGCAGGACCTTAATGGTGTTTAGAAAGGAGAGTTGACTATGAGGGTCAATGAAAGCAAGTCACTTTCAATGTTATGAATGCAATCAAATACCCAGGAGATCTTGAAGAGTGTTCTATGATTGATGAAGTTGATGAACTCTCTCGGTTTACTCTTTAGGAAATGATGAAAGGAGAAACATTGAAAGATTTACTTGGAGAACAAGAAGAAAACGGTGGGAAAAAGATTGAAGTAGAAGAAATCAATCAACAACCCATGAATGGACAAAGAATCAAACCCTACGGGGGAAGGGCTTGAAAGATGAAGAAGCCCTTGTTTCTGTGATTGATCAGGTATGATTACTATCCTTGAAAATTTATTCTTGTGCATTATGTGGATCTATAATGATTGATAAATAAAATAATATAGATAGGAACCCAAAATATAAGGACAAGAGTAAAAACTCTGTCTAGGAAAAGGTACTTAAGTTGACCGTAGGGAACACCTTTTCCTAGGGATTTGCCTGGGAGTTTGAAAAGTCCAAGTTATTTTGTATCCATCTATTTTAAAGAAGAAAAAAAAAGAGAAAAAATAAATATGTTTAAGCATGTGAACTTTCTAACATGTTTGTGATTGTTTCAGCAAGTAAAAGAAAAAAAGAAAAACAAGGGAAAATGAGAAAGTTAGAAAAAATAAAGGAGGCAGAGTACTGGGAGAAATGCGACCGCATTTTCCCCAGTACATTTGGAAATGCGACCGCATTTTCCAAAAGTCAGAGGGCAGTAGCGTCATTTTAAATGACCATCACGTGACCTAATTGAGAAAACTATAAATAGCTTACTTTAAGTTCTTTCCCTCTTCACCAACCACTTAGACTTTCGGTATTCAAGTCAAACACCAAACTCTCCATCTTCACTCCCTTGAAACCGAAACCCACAAGCAAGAAACAATGAATAACACGCCAAAATCATCTTCATCCCGCAAGATTACTCGATCTCAGAGTAATCAACCTACCCAAGGTGTTGAAGCAAGTGCTCAACGTCGGGAAGAGCAACCCGCAGCTACCATGCACGACACATGAGGCGCGAGACCCACGAGTTTCTCGCCGACGATTGTAAACCAAGGAACCACCACTCTAACTCCTTCTTCCTTGACAATGCCGACTACCTCGAGGGAGAATCTGAGTTCATCTCAACCAAGAAGGTCCACACGCACCGATTCCCTCCACAAAACCCAAAAACTCGCGGGCCAACCATTGAGGAAACGCTCAAGGGAATGGTTTAGGATGATTAGGGAGATGGGAGCCCAAAGACGTGCAACTCTTGAAGAAGAAGCAAGACGGCGTGATGAAGAAGAAGCCTCCAAAGCTGGAAAGAGCTTTCAGCAAGGAGAGACTTTGACGGGTAAAAGTTCTAACCCTTCTACTAACCCTTCTTCGTCTTGCAGGAACAAACCCTTTGTTACTTACAGTGCAAGGAAGAAGAGTCCAAAGAAGGTTGCACCTGAACAACAGCTTTTTATTGAGCCCCTCAAAGTGGCTAGAATGCCACCGGATGTTTTTGAGGACATGATCCGCCAAGCCGTGGCACAAGCCCTTATTATTGCTAAAGGTTATAGGGCTGAGAAAGATGTATTGAGGGAGATTCGGGCTAAAAGAGAGATGGAAAATTAGAGTATGAGGGAAGAGGATGAATTTGCAAGACAAAGAGACTTGGAAGAAGAAAAAGAAGATGAAAGAAAGAAGGAAGAGGAAAAGCAAGAGGCCAAGAGGGCCATTGAAGCTGAAAAAGAAAGAAAACAGGATGAAGAACTCAGGAGAGTGGCTGCTGAATTGCAACTCCTTGAGAAAGAAAAATAAAGAAGAGAAATTTTGAAAGAAGAAGAGAAAAGAAGAAAAGAGGTTGAAGACTTCCTTGCAGCCTTTGAGCCACTGCACAAGGCTCAAAGTGAGGCTGATTTGCTGCAAGGAAGAAAAGAAGAGGCCCTTGAGGGGCCAAGTGAAAAAAACCAAGAAAAAGAAGAAGAAAAAGAGGAAGAGAATGAAGGCCAGAATGCGATCGCATTTGGGCCGCATTCTGAAGAAGGCCAAGAAAAGGCCATCGAATACGAGACCATTGATAGCAAGCATAGCTAGCTAGTTTTCCCTAATTAATTTATCTAGTCTTTTATAATTTATTGGCCAAAATGATGCGTTTTTGTCTTGTTTTTGTAAGAAATAAATATTTGAGCAAATTGCATGTTCGGGACATGAAAAAGGACTAAAAGATCGAAAAAGGATCAAGTTGGAAGAAGTCAAATTCAGCCCAGCTGATTAAAAAAAAAAAAAAAAAAAAAATTCATAGCGTCGCGACGCTCTCGACAAATTTTCCAGATTCGCGGTATCGCGACAGCGTCGAGACGCTATGGACAGCGTCGCGACGCTATCGACAGATTTTCTATAAATTCCTCTTTTCAGCTACGAATTAGGGGAGTCCAATTGGTTAGATTTTAGCCCTAATTTCGACTAGAGACCTTTGGTGGGAGCTAAAGCAAGGCCAAGAGCGGGAATCAAGCGAGAAGACGTGGAGATCGTGACGAGGACGTGTCGGTTTCGACGGATTCGAGTTTTCCTTTCTCTTTCCCTTACCTCTTGTAGTTTTTATGGCTTTTCTTTCAATTAGTGTTTATGGTTTAAAGACTATGAGTTGCTAGTTGTTTGTCTTAGGGATTGATGTAATTGTTTTAGTTTTTGGATTGATTTTAGGTATGAATGTGTTTTTATTTTATGCATGCAATTTTGTTTAATGCTTTCAATTACTTGATCACTAATTGAATGATTTAAGTGTTGAATCTAACTCGGGAGGGAGGATTTGGCCTAAGACTTACTTTGTTTAATTGCATGACTAGAGTAGAAATTCTAAGTTTGTGACGGGATTTGGAATATCTTTAGAAGCGTAACAAGGACCGAACCGAATAATGCCTTGCATGTTAATGAACTTAGATAGGGATATCAAGTTAGTTTATATGCATGAGAATCAATTATACTCGGGAGAGGTAATCGTGATAGAAGTTTCCTTGGCTTGTAGAATAATTGCACGGTCAATTCATTCCTATTAATCAATCCTCAATCTTAATCAATGAAATCAATTCCCTAAGAGTCTTTCCATTTGAGTCTCCACTTTTATTTTTATGCTTTTAGTCTTTACTTTTATCTTTATCATTGAGTTTTGCTCCCTAAATAAAATTGGACAAAAGTATTCACGATACTTAATTTGCTAGAAAACCAATCCAGAGGACGACACTCGTTTTACACGAAAATACTATATTATTACTTGACCCGTACACTTGCGGTTAGCAATTTGCGCATCAAGTTTTTGGCGGCGTTGCCGGGGATTGGTATATTTAGTTAAATTAATATTGTGGAAAAATTGTTCGGTCTTAGTTTAGGGTGTATTTTATTTTTTGTTATTTTTGTTAGTTTTGTTTTTAGGTAGATTGCATTTTTTTCCTTTGTTGGTTTGTTTTCCATATTTAGATTTTTCCATATTTGTTTGAGTTTTCCATAGATAGAATTTTTCTTTTTAGTTTTTTCCTTTTTAGTATAGTTTTTCCTTATTTGCTAGTTTCCTTATTTGTTTTTGCCATATTTGTTTTTGCATTCCTTATTTGTTTATCTTTTTCCTTTTGTAGATTTTTTTTCCTTATTTAGATTTAGCATTTTCCTTTTCTAGTTTCTTTCCTAATTTATTTTCTCTCCTCCTAGGTAAGATTAATGCTTATTTTTGAGTCAGAGTCTCTTTATTTTGATCTTTCTCCTTTTATGTTTATTTTATACAAAAATACTAAAAATAATTCTGTTTCAGGGGCCCATGAGAAACTAGTAAGCTTGCTAGCGATAGTGAGTTTTATTGATTCAAGAAAGAAGGGTCCAAAGAAATACGAGAATTTTTATGTGCCTTGACAGACTGCACGAGAACGTCGAGCTAATGACGTTAAACAAGCGCTTATGGGAGGCAACCCAAGTAAGTTTAGTTGTGCTTTTCTTTTTGCTTTTGATTTATTGTTTGTTTTCGTAGGTCTTGGTTCCAGCTTCTCCTTCACTTGCAAGTCTCGATGAGAAGGTCATCATCATTCCAGGGCAGTATTGTTCACTCCTCCTACTCTTTTATTGTTCTCATGATTGATTATGCTTTATTTTCTTTATACATTGAGGACAATGCATGCTTTAAGTTTGGGGGTGGATTATCATGTTTGTGGAGCCCTTGAGCATATGAGTTCGGGCTATAGTTTTGAGCTTTCTTTGAATTGAGCATATGGTTGTTTTCTGGATGCTATTTTTGCATGGCTATGATGTCCTAGGATAGGCTTTCTTGTCAATTTTCAAGCTTTCGGTGAGTTGTAAGCATGAGTGCCCAAAAAGGGAGATTTTTTAAACTTTTTCCAGGAGATGTCTTGCATGAGTAGAGTATTAGTCTTGGCTAGATTTGGATTTGAATGCTTAGGAGCGAATTATTAGGTTCATATGCTTGTTGTCACCTCGATAGGTGTAGGGAAGAGCTAAAGAGTTAATTTTTTGCAAATTAGCATGTTTGGTCTTGCTTAGGAGGAAAGAAAAGAATATATGCTTATCATGCTCATAAAGAAAAATCATTCTTGTTGTTACAATTTGAAAAAAAAAAAGTCATGACTTATGCGTGCAATGCAATGAGTAATAAAGATTTAGGCAAAAAGAGCTACCCCTGTTGTGATCAGTTAGGCCAACCAGAGAAAACTCAGGTTAAGGGTCCCTGCAATAGGTGTGTGAAAGCTAGTGCCACATATAAATGCTTGAGTATTAATTTTCAATATTAAGCACCTAAGTATGGATGAAAACAAACTAATTTGTTCCATTGACTCGTTAGTGAATCCTTAGTGCCAGTGTAGAGGGAAGATGAGCTGAGAGTTTAGTAATCCAATCCCGGGCTAGTAGAGTCTGATCTTGTTAAGTTAGATCTCGCTTGTGCAAGTTAATTTTGGAAAACTTTTGATTTGTCTCCCTCATTGGTCCTTATGTGCATGTCTCTTGATTGCTTGATTATTGACGTTTGAGCCTTGAGGATTGAGTTATGTTTGTTGCATCCATTCTTCTATTGTATGCTTGATTTTTAGTTTGCTTGAGGACTAGCAAAAGCTTAAGTTTGGGGGTGTTTGATAGCGAGCATAGCTAGCTAGTTTTCCCTAATTAATTTATCTAGTCTTTTATAATTTATTGGCCAAAATGATGCGTTTTTGTGTTTTTTTTTGTAGGAAATAAATATTTGAGCAAATTGCGTGTTCGGGACATGAAAAAGGGCTAAAAGATCGAAAAAGGATCAAGTTGGAAGAAGTCAAATTCAGCCCAGCTGATTTAAAAAAAAAAAAAAAAAAAAAAAAATATCATAGCGTCGCGACGCTCTCGACAAATTTTCCAGATTCGCGGTATCGCGACAACGTCGCGACGCTGTCCATAGCATCTCGACGCTATCGACAGATTTTCTATAAATTCCTCTTTTCAGTTACGGATTAGGGGAGTCCAATTGGTTAGATTTTAGCCCTAATTTCGACTAGAGACCTTTGGTGGGAGCTAAAGCAAGGCCAAGAGCGGGAATCAAGCGAGAGGACGTGGAGATCGTGACGGGGACGTGTCGGTTTCGACGGATTCGAGTTTTCCTTTCTCTTTCCCTTACCTCTTGTAGTTTTTATGGCTTTTCTTTCAATTAGTGTTTATGGTTTAAAGACTATGAATTGCTAGTTGTTTGTCTTAGGGATTGATGTAATTGTTTTAGTTTTTGGATTGATTTTAGGTATGAATGTGTTTTTATTTTATGCATGCAATTTTGTTTAATTCTTTCAATTACTTGATCACTAATTGAATGATTTAAGTGTTGAATCTAACTCGGGAGGGAGGATTTGGCCTAAGACTTACTTTGTTTAATTGCATGACTAGAGTAGAAATTCTAAGTTTGTGACGAGATTTGGAATATCTTTAGAAGCGTAACAAGGACCGAACCGAATAATGCCTTGCATGTTAATGAACTTAGATAGGGATATCAAGTTAGTTTATATGCATGAGAATCAATTATACTCGGGAGAGGTAATCGTGATAGAAGTTTCCTTGGCTTGTAGAATAATTGCACGGTCAATTCATTCCTATTAATCAATCCTCAATCTTAATCAATGAAATCAATTCCCTAAGAGTCTTTCCATTTGAGTCTCCACTTTTATTTTTATGCTTTTAGTCTTTACTTTTTTCTTTATCATTGAGTTTTGCTCCCTAAATAAAATTGGACAAAAGTATTCACGATACTTAATTTGCTAGAAAACCAATCCAGAGGACGACACTCGTTTTACACGAAAATACTATATTATTACTTGACCCGTACACTTGCGGTTAGCAATTTGCGCATCAACCATGGATCCTCTATTTGAGTATGATGTGAGAGGACCTCCACCAGCAGCTGAGAGCACCTCTTCAGGAGAGAAGAGGGATGAAGAAGAGATTGAAAATAAGGAGGTCGAGACCTCCAGTAATTCAGAAACAGAATCTGATTCAGAGATCAAGGAATTGGATGACGACCAAATTCCTATCTCTGCAGCATTGAGGAAAAAGAGAAGAAGAGAGATTTGGGCTGAAAGGAGGACGAAAAATAAAAATGACCCCATATTTGTCAAGAGGCCGAGGACTAGGTCCATGGACGCCTCTCCTGCAGCTCCTCCAACCGTCTCACCTGCCAAGTCGAAAGCCAAATCCCCTAAGGCTTCGTCTCCTAAAATTCCATTCCCAGAAGTCTTCAAGGATGTCAACTTTCAGGAAAGGATGGAGATTATGAGAAAAAGAGACTTCCTGAACGAGAAGGGATTCTCTAACAGAGCTGGGACACTGCCACAGTTCGTAACCAGAGTTATCACACAATACAAGTGGCAGGAGTTATGTGCTCACCCTCAGGAGGCCGTGGTGCCTTTAGTTTGAGAATTTTACTCCGGACTGAGGGAGGAAAGCATGAGTATTGCAGTGGTGAGAGGCAAGATGGTCAGCTTCTCTTCTGTTGACATCAACAGGGTGTACAAAATCAAGGCACCCTTGCATCCAAGAGGGAACGATGCCATAAAGAACCCCTCGGCCAAAAAAATGAAAGAAGCGCTGAAATTAGTGGCCAACAAGGGTGTTCAGTGGAAAGAGTCCCATACTAAGGTGAAGACATTAGTGCCAAGCGACCACAAGCCAGAATCGGCAGTATGGCTTCACTTTATCAAGAACAGGTTGATGCCAACAACCCATGACAACACTATCTCAGTAGAGAGAGTTATGCTCCTCTATAGTATTATGAAGGGTTTGAAGATCAACATCGGGAGCATCATCAGGGAGGAGATCCTTTCGTGTGGAAGGAAGAAAGCAGGGAAGCTTTTCTTTGGGTCGCTTATCACCCAACTTTGTCAGAGGGTAAAAATAGTCCCTGGTAAGGATGAGGAGCGCCACTTCTTCAAGCCTACCATCAACCTATCCTTGATTGGGAAGCTCCAACAGAACAACGCCCAAAAAAAGACAAAGCTTCCACATATCAAGCCACTCCACCATCAGGGCTGAATTCGGCTTCTCCACCTCAACACACTTCTTTTTTAGGGCCCTCACCATCATGTGAAGCCCTAGCAATTTCCTATCAACAACTGGATCAAATCAGGGACAACCTGAGGACTTATTGGGCTTATGCCAAGGAGAGAGATGAAGCCATTAGAGAGTTTACCTCTCTATCGCCCCTAGTATTGTTCTTGTCTTTCCTGATTTCCCTCAATCGCTGCTGCCTCAAGAAGAAAAGGATTCTGAAGATGAAGAAGAAGATGAACAAGATGAAAGAGAGAGTTCCTCAGATGAGGACTAGGGGAGTTTTCTGATCCCTTTTTATATGTTGTTTTTTTGTGAATAATACTTAGTTTTTGTAAATAGTTAGTTGTTGTTTTTAGTTTTAGCATGTTTAAATTCTGTTTTTGCTTGTTTAGTTGCTGTTTTTATTGCTTTGTTTGTTTAGTTTGTTGATAGTTATGTTCATAGGGTAGTTTTAGATAGCTTGTTGATAGATTAGTTTAGATAAACTGGGTTTTTGAAACTTTTCTAAAAAAATCCGCTTGTTGTTTTTGTGCCTAAACCTATGAAATCTCTTTGAAAAAATCAACTTTATGGAAAATAATTGCGTAAAAAATGTTTTGGAAAAACATGTTTTCATTTGAGTTTTCTTTTAAGCCCTTGATTATGATAACTAGAGCTTAGTTCTATCTCAAAAAATGCCTCTGTCACAACCGAATTGTTGTCTAGTCATAGGGTTTCGATTAGTCTTTTTCTTTACAAAATTTTCTTAAGTCTAAACTTCCTCATGTTTAACCTTTCTAACACACTAGGAGAGTTTAGCCTTGAAGTTTTGAAAAACAAAAAGCCTTATGCAAAGCCTTGCCTCAAAAACGAAAGCCAATGAGGACATTGTCAAATCTTATGTTTGGGGGGGTGCTTTACTTTGTAAATATTTATGCTCTATGTATGCTCTATGTAAATTTGTACTGCTGGAAAAGAAATATGTGCTCAGTATATATTATCCAAAAAAAAAAATGAAAAACCGAGAGTTACTCCTCCTTCCTAGAGTTTACTGAGTAACCAGGGGCATTCATAACACCCATGGTTTGCCACTGCATGAAAGGTTTACTTAGGAAAGTGAGTATTATTCGAAGCTTGTGAACTTTGCTCGTAGCTAGAAATCTTCACCAAAAATTTTAGATAAGCTAACGAAGGTAAAGATGACAGCAAGGATTCTCTTGGGAGAAAAAGAAGTCAAATAAAAAGAGCACCAGTAATCAAATAAGTTTGGGGGAGATAGAAAAAGGTCTAGTAACTCATGTATGCTCAAGGAACCTCAAGTCTTGTTTTTCTTAACTAAAAGGACTACACTAGGCTCAATGAGTAGAAGTTAGGTAGTTTAAACATATTGCTTAGGATTGACTAGGGAGAGTTTTGCTTTGAAAAAGAACAATAGAAATCTTCATGCCTAGGAAACTTAGACGTTGTGACTGGCACTAGAGTAGAACCCTCTCTTGAAAGACAAACTTTTTAGAAAACGATCTTGAGAAACATGTTTACTTGATTCCATGTCACTTGATTTGCAATTAAAATTTGATGCTAGTACCATGATTGACAATTACATATGATCCATAACATTTTGGTTTGCAATTAGTATTGAGCTCTCACATTCTGATTGGAAATTAAAAAGTTGATCTCTAACATTCTGATTGGCTATTGCTTGAGGACAAGCAATGAGTTAAGTTTGGGGGTATGATAAGGGTAAAAAATATACCTATTTTACCCTGATATTTAGCTCGTTTTCTTGTCAAAAGTTGCATGTTTAGATCAATTTTACTATTCCCGAGGTCAAAATATGTTAAAGTTGATGAAATAGGGAGTTGAGAGTCACATTTGTCAAAATATGCTTAATTGTGCTTAAAAATACTCAATTTGATATGAATTTAACCCAAATTGGTGTTGCGCAGGAAAAAAGAGGAAAAACTTAAAATTACCCAGAAATGCGATCGCATTTCTGGGAAGGCAAATTTCAAATGCGACCGCATTTCTGGAAAAACAGAGGTCGTTTCGAGTCCGTCGCAGGTCGTTTTTAACGAGACTTTTGCGCACCTAACTGGCCGTTTTAACCCCGAAAATGACTGGGCTACCTACCAGCACCTATTTCGTGGCTTCTCAACTACTCCTCACACTATATAAGGCCTTGATTCGAAGTCAAATCCAAGCAGAACTCACTGGGAAGAAGAGGGTGGTGACAGAACCCTAGTTGACGCCCATGAGTAGGGATGCCCGAGGTCCTTCTTAGAAGACTGAATTCTAACCTTAGTTAGACATCAAACCTTAGTGTTTGTAGGGATTTTCACCCTATTCCCATTGTAAAAGGAGAGTAGAGTGTCGAGCGAACTCTAGAAGGATTGGATAAAAGAAATAACCCTAGTATTTAGCAACTGCCATTATTTCCAGCACTTGTCACTTTTCATTCATTTGTATTCTTATTATTTTATTTCAATAGAAAGTTGTTCACTTACACTTTATCCCACCATGCTAAGCTAAATTCCATTGAAGGGTTCAATTTGGTGAATTCCCTAATGGTTCAATAGCTTGAAAGTGTTTATTTGCTTAAGTTTTATTTAATGCATGTCATCCTTTATTGATTATCATTTTGAATCTTGCTGAGTTTAAATTGATCATTTAGACTTTGCATGCTATGTGAGTTTGATCTCGAAAGGGACGAACGATATCAGTTCTCATAAATGGGATATAGGAGAAAGGGCTCGAAAGAGTGTATTCGGTGTTATAGGGCGAGGCTGCTTAAGGCACCCTATAACAACTATAGGGTTATAGATTGCATGCTTGCTTTATCTATGTCGGAGTCGTGTCACAAAAATGTGCATAACGGTACTCGCTTAGCCTTCTAACGGTTCTTGGGAGCAAGGTCAAATAGAAGTTAAATCTGACCCAATGCATTGAATAGGCTTAAGTGGAATAATCTATGATTAGAGTCATTTGCCTTCGGGATGAAACTATATTGAACACCTCGTTTTATTTATCATTGTTATTTCTTTACTTATTTGTTTTGTTTAATTTCCAAAAATCAATCATCAATTATTTCTTTGGTTACCTATTTTAAGCAATCTTTGAACAGTTTCTTCTTCAAATTTGTGTTTCCAATTTAGTCCTCGTGGGATCGATACCCTTGGAATACTTCTAAGGTTTTTATAACTACGTGCGACAGTGTATACATGCACTAAGGTTGGCTGAATTATTCTCATTTCATTATCAATCATCTTTACTAACATTTTGATCCAGCGAACCGCACACCACCTGGGAACAGACCCGGAACTTGAGTTGAATTAATCATAGTCTAATGCTAGCATGCAATATCACTAGGTAATTAAATGAGTTTAATTCACCTAGACATTAGAATAAAGACCTTAAGATATAAGAGTTATATAAAGGCGTAGACTTAGATAGATTCGCTTAGTCGGAATTTACCTAAGTAATGGACCCTAAAGTTCTAAAAATACTTAGTGGGAGGAAATATGACAAAAAAAGATTTTCATAAATCAAGTTTTGCTCTCACGTCCTCAAGAGTTCACAATGTGAGGTCCATGCTTGGCCTCGAGTCACCCTTGGAGTGACCCCCTACGGATGGTGTTTTCATGGATCAATATCAAGGTGAATGAGTGAGTATTTTATAGTAAGTGGGAGCAGGACACGTGTCAACGTATCCTACGGTCTCCTCCATTAGGTTGCACTGTGAGATTTCTATGATCTGCCTGCGAGTCGCCCTGGGAGCGATCACCCTACGGAGGGTTTGATCATGGGAGTCAGAACAACGCAAACTCCAAAAATGGATAGGGTTTCTTAGGTCCATTTCCAACTTTGACTTTCCCTACGGTAGAATTGTTGGGGCCGACCTCTAGAATCTGAAAATGGAGGGTCACACTTACGAGAAATTGTTAAGGTGTTAATGATTTCCTGACCGAAAAACGGTAGCTAAGAACTATTGGAATATGAGTTATTCTGACAATAGGGATTGGCTGAGATTGTCTCAATTCAGAGGAGGAGTAGCTGACTGCCCTACGGTAGCTGTTGCTCTAAACCTCTGAAGTATTGTTGCAAAGATGTATCATATATTATATTTGGGTCGATGATTACTTTTGCTAAATTGATTGGATAATTTGTAATGGGTTAAGTGCACTTGGCTTATACAAGTAATTTGTTATTTCAGTGATAATTTCTATGTGCATTGTCTTACGCCAATTTATTAATAACGGTTTTAGATACAACTCGCTTAAACGAAAAACTTTTGGTAAGTGATTTTAGATTAGTCTTTTGTGAGGAATGTCCTCATGCCCAAATGTCTAATTCATGTCGAATTGTTCATGATGATTATGGCATTAATTGCCTAGCCAATACCAATTTCAATAAATGTGATTTATTGATCATTGAAACGTGCATAGTGGAAAATGAGGATACAACCTGAATCCTTAATTCAGGTGCCACTTATCACGTTTGCTTTTCCTTTCAACGAATAAGTTCATGGCAACAGTTGCAGTAGGTGAGATGACTCTCAGATTTTGATCTGGAGAGAATGTCTCGGCTATGGCAGAGGGGAACATTAAGTTATTTTATCCAGTGGGAGAAAATACACATTATTAGATAATGTGCATGAATTTCCTAAAAAATTAACAAAAATTTGATTTATGTATCTTACATGTTGGAACAATGATACTCTATACTTTTCTCTGCTAACGCAGTTTTATTTTAAGAAAGAGAGTTAACATTTGTTCAGCTTTACTAGAAAATAACCTATGTGTTTTAAGACTAATTGAGAGTAAAGCAAGTCATGAGCACTGAGTTGTTTAAGATTGCTGATACTCAGAGAAATAAAGGCGAAAGATATCTCCTAAAGGAAATACCTTTCTTTGGTTCTTAAGGTGTTAGGCTATTTTGGTCTCAATATGATTGGGAGCTTAGTCTAGAGTATACTTCTAAGTTAGTTAGAAGAAGACTCTCTAATACCAATTAGGTCATGGCTTATGGGCAATATGACTGATAGATGTTTTACTGGAAAAGAACTAAAGAGCCGAAGAGCCCTTGGAGCTTGTACATTTGGATCCTCGTGGTCCAGTATGTTAAAGCAGTGGGAGGGCATGAATAATTCATCTCGTTTATAGATGATTATTCAAAGGTATGAGTATCTCTACCTAATGCAATCTAAGTCTGAAGCTCTTGAGATATTCAAAAGGGCTTAAGACTGAAGTTGAAAACTTGTTAGGTGAGATAATAGACCACTTCGATCTGATCAAAGTGTTGTGTATAGGGACTTGAGATTCTAGGACTATTTGATAGTTCATGGGATCACATCCTAAATCTAAGTTCGGAGTAATAGAACCCTATTGGATATGGTTCAATCCATATTGAGCTATGCTCAATTGCCTGGCTCGTTTTGGAGTCATGCAGTGTTGACTGCATTGCATACATTGTAGGTTACCCCAAAGGAAACGATGAGTGGATATTTCTTCAATCCACAAGAGAATAAAGAATTTGTATTGACAAATGCTACATTCTCAGAAGAAGACCACATGAGCAATCATAAGCCACAAAGTAAAGTCAGTTGGAGTGTATTAACTAATGAAGCTACAGAAAAATCAACAAGAGTTGTTGAGGTGTCAACAAGAGTTGTTGATAAGACTGCTTGTTCAACAAGAGTTGTTGATAAGGTTAGTTCCCCTTGTCAGTTATATGTATCTCAATAGTTGAGAGTGCCTCGATGTAGTGGGAGGGTTGTTTTACAGCCTGACCGTTACATGGGCTTATATGAAGCTCAAGTCGTCATTCTTGATGATGACATAGAGGATTCATTGTCTTTTACAAAAGAAATGAATGATGTTGATAACGATCAGAGGATTAAAGCCATTTACTTGGAAATGAAATCTTTGTATTTCAATTCCATCTTGGATCTTGTACATCTTCTTGATGGGTAACACCTATTGGTTACAATTGGATATACAAGAGGAAATGAGACATTAAGGTCTAAACCAGAAGTGTTTATACAACAAGATCAAAAGCAAAAGAGTTTGCAATCTTAAATGATCCATTCATGGATTGACCTAAGCATTTCGATCTTGGAATGTAAGATTTGATACAGTGATCAGATCTTTTGGCTTTAATAAGGACATTGATGAGTCTTGTATCTACAAGAAGATCGTCAATAGTTCAGTAGCTTTCTTCATGTTGTATGTGATTGATATCCTACTCATTGGGAATATAGTAGGTTAACTTATTAACATTAAAGGTGACTAGCAGCTCATTTTCAAATAAAGAATTGGGAGAAGCATAGTTTTTTCTTAGGTTCTAAATTGTTTAGAACAGTAAGAACACAATGCTAGCCATGTCTCAAGCGCCTTATATCTACAAATGTTGATTAGATATGAGAACAGAAGATAAATGCTCTATAATATAGGGACTGTCAGTAAGTTTCAATCTGATCCAGTATATGATCATTGGAAAGCCGTTAATTATATTCTCAAGTATCTTTGGAGAATGAGGAACTATATGCTCGTGTATGGCGCTAAGGATTTGATCCTTACAGGATACACTGACACATATGTTTTAACTGATAAGGATTTGAGGAAATCTACATAAGTGTCTGTCTTCACTCTTAATTAGAGGAGATATAGTATGGCATCGCATCAAGCTAGGATGCGTTGCAGCATCGACCGAATAGGCCGAAGACTACGCTGCTTGTGAAGCAGTGATCAAGGCTGTAAGACTTGGAAAGTTCATGGATGATTTGGAAAGTGTTCCAAATATGAACTTACCTAATACAAGAGAAGCATGCACATTGAATAGGATGAAAGTATTGTCGATTCATTCACGAAGGCTCTCTCGCCTAAAGTGTATGAGGGTCATCTAGATGGTCTATGTCTACAAGATAAGTACAAAGATGTAATCTAGGGCAAGTGGGAGAAATGTAATGGGTATAGTGGATGCCCTAGTTTATTGTATTTGTACATAGTATATATACGTTTTATGTATTATACATGTATCTATACAACTATTGTACATCATCCCACTAAACTAGAGTTTTAGTTCAAGTGGGAGTTGTTGGGTTTTATGCCCTAAAACTCATAGATAGTGAATGGTGACAAATTATTCACTTGTATCAATACGTTGTTATTGAGATTTTTACAATAAAGAGTTATTGTTACTGAAATTGTACAATTTGACCCAAATCCAATAAACTAAGATCCTAGGTTGTTTAGATGAAACTTGGACTAGTATGTGGGGACGTACGGAGATCAGTGTTCAAGTAACAACCTAAATGGTCTATAGTATACGGATAATGCTGGGTACCTTATCCTGGTGACACTATGAGATACGACCAATTTTGTATTCGATACAGATGCAATGATCCAAAGCATCCATGTAGGAGACATGTGAGTGGGGGTATCCTATGCAATGAGTTTGCATAAGACCGGACCGCAAAATAGTAACTAATAAAGGTAAAAAAATATACCTATTTTACCCTTATATTTAGCTCATTTCTTTGTCAAATATTGCATGTTTAGATCAATTTTACTGTTCCCGAGCTCAAAATATGTTAAAGTTGATAATTAGGATGTTGAGATTCACTTTTGTCAAATTATGATCATTTGTGCTTAAAAAGACTTGATTTTAAGAGAATTTGACTAAGTTTATTGATGTGCAGGAAAACAGAGGAAAAGTTGGATTCTGCCAAGAAATCCGACCGCATTTCTGGGAAGGCAAAATGAAATGCGACCGCATTTCTGGAAAAATCGAGACCGTTTCGAGTCATCCGCGGGTCGTTGTTGACGAGTCTTCTTCGCACCTAACTGGCTGTTTTGACCCCGAAACCGACTGGGCTACCTTCCAGCACCTATTTCTCAGCTCCTCAACCATTTCCCACACTATATAAGCTCGAGATTCGAAGTCAAATTCACGCAGAACTCATTTGGAAGAAGAGGGTGGTGACATAACCCTAGTTGACGCCTATGAGTAGGGATGCCCGAGGTCCTTCTTAGATGATTGAATTCTAATCTTAGTTAGACATCAAACCTTAGGGTTTGTAGGGATTTTCACCCATTCCCACTTGTAAAAGCGAGAGAGTGGAGTGTCTTAGCGAACTCTAGAAGGATTGAGTAAATAGAAAACCCATAATATTTAGCTATCTCCATTATTTTCCAGCTCTTGATTACTTTTCATTATTCTGTATTCTTACATTCTTATTTCAATGAAAATGTATTCATTTGCACTTTATCTCACCATGAGTAGCTAAATTCCGTTGAGGGGTTTAATATGGTGAATTCCCTTATGGTTCAATAGCTTGAAAGTGTTTTATTTGCTTGAGTTATGTTCAATGCATGTCATTCTTTATTGATTATCACTCTAATCTTGTTGAGTTTAACTTGATCACTTAGACTTTTCATGCTATGTGAGTTTGATCTCGAAAGGGACAGACGATATCGGTTCTCATAAAGGTGATATAGGAGAAAAAGCTCGGAAGAGATTGTTTGGCGGTATAGGGCAAGCTGCCTAAGGCACCCTATATCGACTATAGGGTTATAGGTTGCATTCGTGAATTATCTATGTCGGAGTCGAGTCACAGAAATGTGCATAACGGTACTCGCTTAGCCTTCTAACGGTTCTTGGGAGCAAGGCCAAATAGAAGTTAAATCTGACCTAATGCATTGAATAGGCTTAAGTTAAATACTTCATGATTAAGGTTATTGCCTTTGGGATGAATCCATGTTGAATACCTCGTTTATTTCTTATTGTTATTCTTTTAGTTATTTGCATGTTTTATTTATCTTTTCTAAAAACCAATCAATCAATCTTGTTTCTTTGGTTACCTATTTAAGCAATCAAGTTGAGCAGTTTCTTATTCAAATATGAATTTCCAGTTTAGTCCTCGTGGGATCGATACCCTTGGAATACTTCAAATGTTTTTTTTATTACTACGTGCGACAGTGTATACTTGCACTAGGGTTGGCTGAATTATCTTTATTCTTATTTATCATCTTATCTCACATCCATCTAATCAGCTGACGACGCACCATTAACCACTAGATGTAACACCGTTAACTAGTTTAGGTTTCTATTTCAATAGGATGACCTAGGTAACTCAATCTAAATCCTGAGTATGTTATGAACCCCTTTCAGGAGGGATTGTCCTTAGATTTGTATGGGTGAGAGTGGCCTGTTCGACGACTCAATAAGCCTACCATTTCAGCGGCAAGCCGAGTGGGGGCTGGGAACATAACATTACAAGATGGAATTCACTCATTCCCCTATTGGGGTAAGTAGATGTGTGTTCCCTTAAGGACTGATTTCGGGTCTTGAACAAGGGCTCCCATCCTCTCCTGGCTCGAGAGGAACTGTTGTTTATTGATTGGATCATAAACAAATTGTTCATTAGAGGAATCAGTGTTACTTAAGGATCCAGAGGTAACCCAGGTGTAAAACGGTAATTTTACCCAACTGGCGTTACGAACACTCATGAAGGATTGACTTACCGTTATTGGTTGATATCCGTGGACACAGAAATATTCTACAGTGAGAAGAGTGCAGTTGTGAGTCTTTAGTGGAGTGACCCACAGTTAACGAAGGTTGACTAACTTGGTTAATGAGTTTAGCCAATTAGTCTCGTATGGTTGGAGCTTCTGATCTGTAGGTCCATTAGTTCCACCTGCTAGCTCGTAAAGAGTTCTGAGGTTAAATACTGTTGAATAGAATTTGAAGTTTGTTCAAATGTCTTAAGGGAATTATATTGTATATGATACAATTAAGATAATGTATGAAGATACATTATAATAGAAGTTTAATTGGTGAATTAAACTTTATAGTATAAAATTAATTTTGGATGTGATTCAAAATTAATCAATGAGAGAATTAAATATTTGAAAGAGTTCAAATATTAAATATGAATTAGATTCATATTGAAACTATAGGTTAAATTTAATGTGAATGAGATTCATATTAAAACTATAGTATATGAGAGAATTATTTGAATTATGATTAAAATAGTAAATTAATTAAATATATGATATTTAATTAATGAATTAATTAATTAATTTAATTTAATTAAATGTGATTTAATTAAATTAATTCTATAGTTAATAATTAATGTACATTTGATGGACATTAAAACTATAGGTTAAAAGAGAGAAATATATTTGAATTAGATTCAAATATAAAATTAATTAGATATATGATATTTAATTAGTTGGTTGAATTAATTCAATTAAATATGATTTAATTGAATTTGGACTATATGTTAAAATTAATTTAATTGAATTTTTGATTTGATTAAATTGGTGAATAATATATAGTTTGTGTAATTATTAATTTAATAGGTTAAATTAATAATCGAAGGAATGAGGTATTGACACCTCATTGGGGAGTTACATGATTGTAACTCCCCTCCCTACAACCAACGTGAGAATAAGGGCAGAAGTGCTCTTAGTTCATTATTCCAATATGACTCTCTAGAAAAACTCTCTCTGAAGATAATTCTCTCCAAGAATTTTACAGCAACATTAATGTTGTAAATTTTTCCTTCCCTTTGAAGATGGTGATCCCACAATCACAACCTCGAGAACTCAGAGATTAGTGGTGTTGGGGTTTATGTCCTAGAACTCAAGTTTTGTTATCCTTTATATAAATAAAGATGTTATTCAGTGAAAAATGTTTATTTATATCTTATAATCCAATAGAAACATCCATGGTTATAACATGAGATACTTGAACTATATCATGAATATAGACAGGAATCAAGTTCGAGTATATAACCTAAATAGTCTATAGTAAATGAATAAGGTTGGGTACCTTGTTCTGGTAACACTATGGATGCGGCTTGCTTTGCGAATAAGGCAAACGACGTGATCCTGGTTCGTTCGTGTAATGACATGCGAGTAGAGGCATCCTGTGTAAAAGATGTTTACACAAGACAGGACCGAGAAATAAGTAACTCTTACTTTATAACGCCGTTTACTGTTAAGACTGATTATTTCATGTGATGACCAAGGTAACTCGATCTTAATCCTGAGCTTACGGTGACCTCTTGTTCGTTTAAGGTTATCCTTTGATCTGCATGGGTGAGAGTGGTCATAAAAGTACCATTCCATATTCCTACCATTTTGGGGATAGCACTAGATGGATGGCTGGGGACATAGTAAAGCAAAACGGAATTCACTCCTACCCGATACAGGGATAGTAGAAAGGTTGTTCCCTTAAGTGCTGAGTTCAAGGCTTGAACAAGGGGCCCCACCCTCTCATTGGCCCGAGAGGGATCTTGTTTTATGGTTGGACCATAAACAAATTGTTCAATAGAGAACCAGTGGACTTAAGGAACTAAGATGTACTATAGGGGTAAAACGGACATTTGACTTGTCTATAGTAACGAACGACCTGTGAAGGATTGACTTACTAATCATGGTTATATCGAGGGGACGGAAATATATCTACAGTGAGGGCAATTCAACTATTAGGCTGTAGTGGAGTGTCTCGGTAGTTAACGGATGTTGGTTAACTAGGATAAAAGAGTTTGGCTAGTTTAACCTCGTACCGTTGGAGCCCAGGATCTGTAGGTTCATTAGGTCCCCTTGCTAGCTTGAGACTAACCTTTGGAACAATATGATGGATAAAATATGAATTACTTTAAGTTGATGTTGAGAAAAATGATTAGAGGTGATAGGTGTTGTCGGTACGTCGGGTTTTTTGTGAAAACTGTTTATGTGAGTATTTAATATTTAAATATGATTTAAATACCGAAAACATGAATAGGGATTCATGATTGAAAATAACATTTTGGAAATGTTCGGGATTGGTGGCATAATATTAATTTAATATTTTGTATTAAATTAATAATTAATTATTTATTTAATAATTATTTTAAATTAATTTTGAATTAATTTAAAATTGAAAAATTAAAATTGAATTTTAGATTTTTCAGATTATTGAAAATTAGATAATTATCCAAATTATTAGGATAATTATTGAATTAATTAAAATCATAAAAACATGATTTTTAGGAGGTGGAGTGCATGGTGACTAAACCCATGTACTCCCCTCATGTTGGACACCGAAATTCCCACTATCCCTTGGCTGATTGAGTGTCAATTGCTGGGGCTTTCCTTCATTTTTAATCCCTCTATAAAAGGGAAGAAGATGGCTGAAGAAAAAATAGCTTGAAACATACTGAATTTCTGCCAAATTGAAGACTCACCAAACCCACCTCCATAAGCTTGTTCTTCAAGCTTTCTGTCTTAAATTCCATCACTTGAGGATCCCACAATCCGTTCCCAAGGCTTGAGGATAGCAAGGAAGATCCTTTGGTGGTTCGTGACTCATTGGTGAAGAAAAACAAGAAGCAAATCCAACCAATTTCTCCATTGAAACAAGGTAGGCAATCTGTCTCTGTTTTTCTTCATATGAACAACATGTCTTTATTGATCAAATTGAGCTTCTTATGTGCCTAAGATCCAAAATTGTTTCCGCTTTTTAGATATTAACACTTTCAATTGGTATCAGAGCAAGTTTGGGCACCTAATTCGCTTTAATTTTATCATGGTGGGTAGCATTTTGAAAATCAATTTGGTGCTGAAATGGATATATTACGGTTTTGGCAATTTTTTACTCTTCAATTTGTTGATGAAAATATATTTTTTGTTATAGAATTTTTAGTCAAGAACGTCTTGGTTCAGTTAAGGAGTCATTAACTACCCCTCGGTAGCGGTTATTCTAACTCACTAAAGTATCGTTGAAAAATAATTAATAAGATGGGTACATTATTACTTTTGCTAAAACTATAATTGGATTTATTTAATATTCATTTCACTGATAAAGGATTTTATATTATTTCAGCATGCCTAGCACATTAGTACAACTATTAGCTTCAGAAAAACTTAACGGCGACAACTATGGAACCTGGAAATCGAATTTAAATACAATATTAGTGATTGATGACCTTCGATTCGTCTTAACGGAAGAATGTCCTCCTAACCCTGGCCCGACAGGAACTCGAGTAAATCGAGATGCCTATGAAAGATGGACTAGAGCCAATGAGAAGGCAAATGTCTTTATCTTGATGAGCATAAGCGATGTTCTGTCTAAAAAGCATGAGGGCATGGAAACTGTTGGGTTTAATGTCCTATAAACTCGTAGTTTGTAAATCATTAAACATATTCTATTTCCAATAAAGACGTTATTGAGGTTATTCAGTAAAAGATGTTATTGAATATGTAAATTGCGAATGATTAACCTAAATCCAATAAACTAAGATCCTTGACTATAAAATGAATACTCGAACTATATGTAGGGACATATCGTAGGATCAAGTTCAAGTTTATAGTCAAAATAGTCTATAGTATAAGGATACGGTTGGGTGCCTTATCCTGGTGACACTATGGACGGGCCCACTTTGTATTAAGTACAAACGATGAGATCCTAAATCGTTCATGTGGTGACATGCGAGTGGGGGCGTCCTATGCAATGAGTTTGCATAAGACTGGACCACGAAATAAGTCACTTTCTCTTTATAACGCCGTTTACTGAAGAAACTGACTATTTCTCATAGATGACCTAGGTAACTCGTTCTTAATCCTGAGCTATCTATGAACTCCTGTTTATGAGAGATTATCCTTTGATCTGCATGGGTGAGAGTGGCCAGCATCGCCGACTCGACAAGCCTACCATTTTGGGGATAAGATCGAATAGATAGCTGGGGACATAGTTTCGCAAGACGGAATTCACTCCTACCCATTTTAGGGATAGCAGAGAGGTTGTTCTCTTAAGTACTAACTCCAGGACTTGAACAAGGGGCCCCACCCTCTCGTTGGATCGAGAGGAACTTAGGTTTGATGGTTGGACCGCAAACCGATTGTTCATTAGAGGATTAGTGGAACTTAAGGAACAAGAAGTACTATAGGGGTGTAACGGTTATTTGACCTAGCTATAGCTACGAACAACCTGTGAAGGAACGACTTACTGAACATGGTTAAATCAAGTGGACGGAAATATATCTATAGTGAGGGGAGTGCAACTATCGGGCTATAGTGGAGTGTCCCGATAGTTAACGAATGTTGGCTAGCTTAGATAATGAGATTAGTCGGTTAGCCTTGAATCGTTGGAGCCCATGATCTATAGGTCCATTAGGTCCCTCTACTAGCTCATATCGGATTAAAGCCTAGAACATATTGATAGGAATTTTTGAATCGTTCAAAAACGGGAAATAGGGTTTTTATCGTAAGACGTGTTCGACACAATGATTTAATTATGAATTAAATTAGGAATTGAGAGATGAGGTATTTAAAAGTGTTTTAAATACCATATATATGTATTAGGAATCATATATAATTCATGACATTAGGTGATAAAGATTGATTGGATCAATCATATCAAAATTACTTGGAAATGTCCCAATTAATTGCCTAGAAATCAATTTCAATTTTGAATTGAAATTGAAATGAATTGCAAGCTGAAAATTTACAATTAGGATACAATTCATAATGGATTTAGTGGCATTTCCACTCTTGCATGATGATGCATAGTGGAAAACAACACAACCATGCACTAGATGCATGTGTTGTGAAGTAGACACCTAGAATCCACTTTGAGTTGCATCTTGGCCATGTGGCTAAGTGTCATGAAGCTTGTCTTTGCATGGGAGATGTCTATAAAAGGGGCTTGAATTAGATTCAAGAAGGGCAAGCTTTCATTTAGTGTTATGCTGCAAATTTTCTCCCTCAAATTCTCTCTCATTTCATCTCCTTCCAAAAGCTTGTACCATCAAGCATTCCCTTCTATCTTTCTTCTATAGACTCCCACAAGTCTTTCTAGGCCCAAGAGAATAGTAGGGAAGACTCTAGAGGTTGTCCAAGGAGCATAGGAGAGGCAAACACCACAAGGAGTTCCACATAAGTGAGCTACAAAGGTTGGTGTTCTTTCAACTCTATATTCTGTCTTTTATAGAACATGCATGCTTTAGGAGCAAAATTGAATGTCTTAAGTGCTTCCGATCTTCAATTGCTTCCGCATGTGTTATATGAACACCTTCAGAAACAGCAAGGGAAATAATGGACTCACTGCAGGCCATGTTTGGACAGCCGTCCTCATCCCTTCACCATGAAGCCCTCAAGTACATTTATAATTCTCGAATGAAAGAAGGAACCTCTGTTCGAGAACATGTGTTAAACATGATGGTGCATTTTAAAGCAGCCGAAGTAAACGGCACTGTCATAGATGAAAGTAGTCAAGTCAGTTTCATTATGGAATCTCTCCCGAAGAGTTTCATACAATTTCGTACCAATTTAGTTATGAACAAAATTGAGTACAATCTGACGACTCTCCTGAACGAGCTTCAGACCTACCAGTCCTTTACTAAAAGTAAAGAACAAGAAAACGAAGTAAATATTTTTTCTGGTAGGAAGTTCCTAAGAGGTTCAAACTCTAGGAATAAGTCTAAGTCTTCAAAGAACAAAAACATTCAGTTGAAGAAAAATAACAAGGGAAAGGGGAAAGCTCCCATTACCAAGAAGGGCAAGAAGAAGATTACAGATAAAGGAACCTGCTTCCACTGTAACCAGGACGGTCACTAGAGAAGAAACTGTCCTAAGTATCTTGCTGAGAAGAAAGCAGAAAAGTTTGAAGCTGCCAAGTTAGGTAAATACGATTTACTTGTAATTGAATCATGCTTAGTAGAAAATGACAACTCCATATGGATATTAGATTCAGGAGCGACTAATCATGTATGTTCTTCTACACAGGAAACTAGTTCCTGGAAAACTCTTGAAGAAGGCGAGGTGACACTCAAATTAGGAATGGGAGATGTCATCTCAGCCGCAGTAGTGGGAGAAGTGCAGCTGATAAGTCCAATTTATTATACACTTAGAATCTCCCAATTTGCTTATCTTAATTGAATTCCTTGCGAAAAATGCTTTAAAATGAGTATAATATGTCTATAGGTCCTCACCTGAGCTTTGGAAGCAATTCGGGGCTTAAACGAGCGAAACCGAAGCTGGCGACAGCGTCGCGACGCTAGGGCAATCCGAGAAATTTTCCAAAAGTGAAGGGGATAGCGTCGCGACGCTAGAAAGATTTCCAGAATCAATTTTTTCCGAATTTGTCCAGAATTTTTCCTTGTTTGAAGACCCAATTCAGCACCATTCTACCACGAATTGAAGGCCAAGAAACTCTATAAATAGAGGGTCTTGGTATTGGTTTAGAATCATCCCTCAATTCATCCCTCACTACAATTTTGTAGCCACTTTTCTCTCTAGTTTCAAAAGTTCTTTTAAGTTTTCTTAGTCCATGGGTCGGTTGATCGAGCCTCGAGCTTGGAGGTGCTTGTCTATGGCCATCTAAGCTCGGATCGTTGTAATTGGGACCTTGGTTTGTAAGTTTGATTCAATTTTATGAGTTTTCCATTCTTCATTACTTAGGCCCCGTTTGATAACCATTTGGTTTTTGAAAATTATGCTTGTTTTCTCCTAATTTCATTGTCATGGTTTTCATGTTTGTCAAGGATACATTTGATTTTCTAGCCAAATTCCAAAAACAAAAACAAGTTTTTGAAAACTACTTTTTTTTTGTTTTAAAAAATTGGCTTGGTTTTTGAAAACATGGGAAGAAGGTGTTAGAAAAAATAGAGAAACTTGTAGGTGAAAGTAGTGTTTATAAGCATAATTTTCAAAAACCAAAAACCAAAAACCAAAAACCAAATGGTTATCAAACGGGGCCTTAGTTAATTGTCTTTGCGATTTTAGTTCTTTTTCTATAAGTTTAGATTGTGGCAGGAAAGATTGACAACCTTGACCCCGCGCCCTCTCTAAATTTACTTGCTAAATCTAAGTAGCAAATAGGTTAACGTTATGATTATACGCATGCGTCCCTAGAACTAAATGATTTAATCAATTGTAATTGTGGTTTGTTGCCCGTTGCATGTGAATTAATTCGGCTAGATCCCAATGCGGTTTAGATTAGTTAATAGGCCAATTAATTAATTTGAACGAGAATCAAACTTAGTGTTTGCATGTTTGTGATAGTTGGATCATGGCTCTCGGTTTGTTGCCGGAGTACGCTGGACTTAGATAGTTAATTAAAATCAATTGATAATCGATGAATGAAATTAATCAAACTTAACACGGAGTTCAACCCCGATTACAGTGATCCTCATGGTAAGATCAACTAACTCCGCCTTTACTTTCCTTGCATTTAATTTTCCTTATTTATTTTCCCGTGTTTACTTTATGTCGTAATCTTTATCTATAAAACCCCCCCTTTTTGGTTACCTCAAAAACACAAAAGAATTTAGAAATAAACTGATTGTTCCCTGTGATCGACCCCGACCACTACTGCTACAAGTTAGCTTTAGGAATCGTGGATTATAAATTTATTTGGCAAGAGACCGTGACAATCTCTTCCGTCAGCAGCTTTGTTTTAGAGATGGATATATTTTGTTACAAGATGTTTTGTATGTTCCTAGGATGAAAAGGAACTTAATATCTATCTCTTGTTTAAAAGAACATGACTATAAAGTATCTTTTGAAATCAATGAAGTGTTTATATTCAAAAGACAAAATTTCATTTGTTCTGCTAAACTTAAAAACAATCTGTATGTGTTAAGATCGAATGAAGTAAAAGCTGTTCATAATACTGAAATGTTTAAAACAGCAAAAACCAAAAATAAAAGACGAAAAGTTTCTCAAGATACCCTTATTTGGCATCTAAGACTAGGACACATAAATAAAAAACGTATTGAAAGGCTGGTTAAGAGTGGACTTCTAAAAGAATTAGAAGATGACTCATTACCACCATGTGAGTCCTGTCTGGAAGGTAAAATGACCAAACGACTTTTCTCTGAAAAAGGTCAAAGAGCCAAAGAAACCCTCAAACTTATACATTCTGACCTCTGTGGTCCTATGAATGTTAAAGCACGTGGAGGATATGAATACTTCATCAGTTTTATTGATGATTATTCAAGATATGGGTATCTTTACCTAATGGTTCAAAAGTCAGAAGCTCTTGAAAAATTCAAAGAGTATAAAGCTGAAATTAGAAATAAATTAGGCAAAACAATCAAAACTCTACGATCTGATCGAGTAGAAGAGTACATGGATTTAGAATTCCAAGACTACTTGATAGAACATGGAATATCCTCACAACTCTCAGCACCTGGTACACCACAACAGAATGGTGTGTCAGAAAGGAGAAGCAGAACCTTATTTGATATGGTTCGGTCTATGATGAGTTATGCACAACTGTTGGATTCGTTTTGGGGTTTTGCAGTGGAAACCGCTGCATATATTCTGAACATGGTTCCCTCGAAGAGTGTTCCAAAAACACCTTACGAGTTATGTAGAGGACGTAAAGGGAGTTTACGACACTTCAGAATTTGGGGATGCCCAGCACACGTGTTGGTGCAGAAGACAAAGAAGCTGGAACGATGTTCGAGAATATGCCTTTCTGTAGGATACCCTAAAGAAACAAAAGGAGGTCTGTTTTATAATCCTCAAGACAACAAGGTAATTGTTTCGACAAATGCCACATTCCTTGAGGAAGATCATATGAAAAATCATCAGACACGCAGTAAACTAATACTTAAAGAAATTTTCGGGGAAGCTACAAACAAGCAAACAAAAGTTGTTAGCGAAGCTGGTCCTTCGAAACCATCTCAAGATAAAAGTATGCCTCAACGTAGTGGGAGGGTTATAATTCAACCTGACCGATACATGGGTTTAACTGAAACTCAATTCATTATACCTGATGATGAAGTAGAGGATCCATTGTCTTATAGACAAGCAATGAGAGACAAGGATAAGGACCAGTGGGTCAAAGCCATGAACCTTGAGATAGAATCTATGAATTTTAACTCAATCTGGGAACTTGTAGATCAACCAAGTGATGTACAACCTATTAGATGCAAGTGGATCTATAAGAGAAAACGAGACCAAATTGGCAAGGTACAAACCTTCAAAGCCTGATTAGTGGCTAAAGGTTATAACCAAAGAGAAGGAATTGATTTCGATGAAACCTTCTCACCAGTAGTGATGCTAAAATCAATAAGAATACTCATTTCCATTGCTGCTTTTTATAAATATAAAATTTGGCAAATGGATGTCAAGACTGCGTTTCTGAACGGGAATCTTGACGAGAGTATTTACATGGTCCAACCAGAAGGGTTCATAATCCAGGGAGAAGAACAAAAGGTTTGCAAAGCTTAACAAATCCATCTATGGATTGAAACAAGCCTCAAGATCCTGGAATAAAAGATTTGACACTGTAATCAAATCTTATGGTTTTGAACAAAATGTAGATGAACCTTGTGTATATAAAAGGATCATTGATTCTACTGTAGTTTTCTTAATTCTATATGTTGATGACATCCTGCTTATAGGAAATGTAGTGGGAGTATTGTCTGACATTAAGCAGTGGTTAGGAGCTCAATTCCAAAGGAAGGATTTAGGAGAAGCTCAATATATGTTCTGGGGATCCAAATAATTAGAGATTGAAAGAACAGATTACTAGCACTATCTCAAACATCTTATATCGATAAAATTCTGAATCGGTATTCGATGCAGAATTCTAAAAGGGGATTGTTGCCCTTTAGACATGGAATGCACCTATCAAAGGAACAGAGTCCAAAAACTCCTCAAGAAGTTGAGGAAATGAAACGAATTCCTTACGCATCAGCCGTCGGAAGTATTATGTATGCAATACTATGCACACGTCCCGATATATGCTACGCAATAGGTTTTGTCAGCAGATATCAGTCCAATCCTGGTCAAGCACATTGGACTGTCGATAAGAATATTCTCAAATATTTGAGGAGGACAAGAAACTATTTGCTAGTGTATGGATCTAAGGATTTGATCCTTAATGGATACACTGACTTAGATTTTCAAACCGACATAGACTATAGGAGATCTACATCAGGATTTGTGTTCACTCTCAATGGAGGAGCAGTAGTGTGGTGAAGTATTAGACAAGAATGTATTGCTGACTCCACAATGGAAGCTGAATATGTTGCAGCTTGTGAAGCATCAAAAGAAGCAGTGTGGCTTAGAAAATTTCTAAATGAGTTAGAAGTTGTTCTGACGGAGCCTGTCGTGGGGCTCGTGCCAAATAAAATTTATAATCCACGGCACTACTACTAATTTTCTAGTAATAGCGGCCGGGGTCGAACACAGGGAAAGGGACCTAGTAAGTGTAGAATCTTATGAAATAGGGGGCTTTTTTATGATGAAAGACAAGCAAGAAAAATAAAATAGAATGAAATAGAATAACTGAATGTTGAATTTTAAATAGCACAAAACTAAACATGCAAAGGAAAATTAAATGGGATCAATAACATAAAAGGGAGATCGTTGGATTAGGATTTATTATGCTTGATTCTAATTCATTGTCTTCCTAGTTTTCTCTAATGATTGTTCTAAACTGATTTCATTAGTCCGGTCGGCTTCTGGGTTACTCGAAGGACCCCCCCTACACTAACCTGTGCTAATTAACTCACTAATCTTGAATTCGACAATTAACAAGATTAATTAATATAGACTCTATCGCTCGTCACCCCTTATGCATAATGTAGCAACCATCCGAGACCTCTGCAATAGTTACTACTTATATCTAACTAGTTTAGTAACAACAAATTTTACAACCACCTATTAAAACTAGCCGCTTTGGGATCGTGGGTCCGGAATCATAAGAACTAAACTCAAATGCAATTTAAATCTAATTCCTACAACCCTTAACATGTATCCTAGGCCTATCAAGGGTCGTCTCGCGTAGAGAGTGGCTTGCCTCAACCTAGTGGCTATCTCAAATAACTGATAGAATACACAAGCGGTAATCGCATAGGGTATCAATCCTAATTGACTAGCCTCATGTATTGGTTTAAACGAGATTACATGCAAAACTCAATGAAAATACAGCAAGGACAGAAGATATAAACCAGAAAACTCAGCCAATATCATTAAGAATCAAGACATAAATCCAATCCAACGATCTAAAGGAGTTTAGCTACGCATAGATGAAGTAAAAGTGACAATAAACATGAAAGAATCCATAGTAAATGACCAACAATGGTCTACAAACGTGTTGGAAAGTGAAAGAGGCAAAGAAATCGTAAAGGGGACCAAAATTCTAACCTAACGGCGGACTAAACCGAGACTACATATATATAGAAATCACGTTGGCGTCGAGATGCCAGGGCACAGCGTCTCGATGCTACGAACATTTGTCTTCGGGCTAAAATCTTGTCGGCGTCTCGACGCCAGCCTCTTATCTCGACTTCTTACTCTTTTTCTCGACTTGGTCTCGCTTCTTCTCTGTTCGGGGCTTCAATCTTTTGCTTTCGGTGTCACAATTCAGGCCCGCTTCAGCACAATTGGGCATTTTCACCTCCTCTCCGTCCAAGACATCGAGATGGCTCCAAAAACTCCGTAATTGGCCCGAATTATCACCAATTAGCGTGATCGGCTCCCGACACGGCCTAAGCTCAATTAACCTGTAAATAGGACAAGTAAAGCATAAAAGGAATCTAACAAGCTTAGATTAGAGGCGATAAAATAGGACTATTTAGGTCCTATCAAATACCCCCAACCTAAATCTTGCTAGTTCTCGAGCAAGGCACACACAAAACAAAGAGAAAGGCGTTGTGCATATAATTGATAAGTGATTTAATCCTCAAGACTCAAACATTCCAAAAACTAAAGCAATCAAGAGACATTCGCAAGAGAGACAAATAAAGAGACAAATCAAATTTTTTCAAAGATTATCTTGCACAAGAGAGCTTCATTCTGCCTAAAGAAGACTTTACTAGCCCGAGATTGATTTACTCAACTTTCATCCTATCTTCCCCCTACACTGGCACTAAGGTCTTGCTAAAAGGCCCAAATGGAACAAACTAGGTTGCTTCCTCTTGCTTAGGTGCCTGATCAAGGAATTCCTTTTTCTTCTCTCAATTTTTTTTTTTTCACTCTTCTTTTTCTTTTTGCTTTTGCTTTTGCTCTCTCTCTTTTTTTTTTTTCTTTTTTTGCATTTCTTTTGGATAGGGCACTAGCTTTCACACTACAGTGCAGTGACCCATAACCCGAGTTTTACTCTTGGTTGGCCTAACTGATCACACTGCAGGTAGCTCTTTACCCCTCAGCGTTTAAGCTCAATGCAAGCATGCTCTCTTTTTCTTTTCTCTCAAAGTAAAGATGGCGAGCATATGATTTTTTTTCTTTTCTTTTCTTTTTCCTCGCTACCCCTGACTTTTTTTTCCACTATTTTTTTATTGCAGGCATATTTTCTTTTTCTCTCCTAGGCAAGACTCCACACACTATTTTGCAAAAAAATTAGACTTTCTCGCTTAACCTTATACCTATCGGGGTGACAACAGGAATATGAGCTAAGTAATTCGCTCCTAAGCATTCAAGTCATACTTTAAAGCAAAATAGACACTCAACAGGTGCAAGACATATCCAAGAAAAGTTTTAAAAAGGCTCCTTTTTTTAACACTCTTGGTCATAACTCATTGAAAGCAATAAATTTTTGAAAAAATGTGAGTCAATCCTAGGAAATCATCATCACTTAAACAAGCATATACACAACAAACATGCAAGACATTTCATTAAGCACAAACGCTGGCCTGATGCTGATCGGCGTCGAGATGCCAAGACCGACATCGAGACGCCAACCTCTTATCTCAACTTCTTGCTCTTTTTCTCGGCTTGGTCTCGCTTCTTCTCGGTTCGGGGCTTCAATCTTTGGCTTTCGGTGTCACATTTCAGGCCCGCTTCAGCACAATTGGGTCTCTTCACCTCCTCTCCGTCCAAGACATTGAGATGGCTCCAAAAACTCTGTAATTGGCCAGAATTAACGTGTGGGGGTTTATGTCCTATAACTCAAGTTTTGTTATCCTTTATATAAATAAAGGTGTTATTCAGTAAAAAAATGTTTATTTATATCTTATAATCCAATAGAAACATCCATGGTTATAACATGAGATACTTGAACTATATCATGAATATAGACAGGGATCAAGTTCGAGTATATAACCGAAATAGTCTATAGTAAATGAATAAGGTTGGGTACCTTGTTCTGGTAACACTATTGATGCGTCCTGTTTTGCGAATAAGGCAAACAACGTGATCCTGGTTCGTTCGTGTAATGACATTTGAGTAGGGGCATCCTGTGTAAAAGATGTTTACACAACACAGGATCGAGAAATAAGACACTCTTACTTTATAACGCCGTTTACTGTTAAGACTGATTATTTCATGTGATGACCTAGGTAACTCGATCTTAATCCTGAGCTTACTGTGAACTGCTGTTCGTTTAAGGTTATCCTTTGATCTGCATGGGTGAGAGTGGTCATAAAAGTACCATTCAATATTCCTACAATTTTGGGGATAGCACTAGATGGATGGCTTGGGACATAGTAAAGCAGAACGGAATTCACTCCTACCAGATACAAGGATAGTAGAAAGGTTATTCCCTTAAGTGTTGAGTTCGAGGCTTGAACAAGGGGCCCCACCCTCTCATTGGCCCGAGAGGGATCTTGTTTTATGGTTGGACCATAAACAAATTGTTCAATAGAGGACCAGTGGACTTAAAGAGCTAAGATGTACTATAGGGGTAAAACAGACATTTGACCTTGTTGGGCTTTATGCCCTAAAACTCATAGATAGTAAATGAAACAAATTAATCGATCTCAATAAAGCGTTATTTGAGTAATTCAGTAATTTGGTTATTGAATAATCGAGTTTGCATTAATAAACCCTAAACCCAATAAACTAAGATCCAAGGTTGTTTAAATGAAACTTGGACTAGTATGTGGGGACATACGGGGATAAGGTTGGGTACCTTATCCTGGTGACACTATGTGATACAGCCCACCTTGTATTCGATACAGATGCAATGATCCAAAGCATCCATGTAGGAGACATGCAGGTGGGGGTATCCTATGCAATGAGTTTGCATAAGACCGGACCGCGAAATAGTAACCACTAGATGTAACGTCGTTAACTAGTTTAGGTTTCTATTTCAATAGGATGACCTAGGTAACTCAATCTCAATCCTGAGTCTGTTGTGAACCCATTTCAGGAGGGATTGTCCTTAGATTTGTATGGGTGAGAGTGGCCACTTCGCCAACTCAATAAGCCTACCATTTCAGAGGCAAGACCGAATGGGGGCTGGGAACATAACAGTATAAGATGGATTTCACTCCTTCCCCTATTGGGGTAAGTAGATGTGTGTTCCCTTAAGGGCTGATTCCGGGACTTGAACAAAGGCGCGTCGTCCTCTCCTGGCCCGAGAGGAACTCCTGTTTAGTGGTTGGACCCTAAACAACTTGTTCATTAGAGGGATCAGCGGTACTTAAGGAACCAGAGGTAAACTAGGGGTAAAACGGTAATTTGACCCAGCTGGTGTTACGAACACACGTGAAGGATTGACTTACTGCATTGGTCAATATCCGTGGACACAGAAATATTCTACAGTGAGAAGAGTGCAGCTGTGGGTCTTTAGTGGAGTGACCCACAGTTAACGAATGTTGACTAACTTGGTTAATGAGTTTGGCCAATTAGTCTCGTATCGTTGGAGCTTCTGATCTGTAGGTCCATTAGGTCCCACTGGTAGCTCGTAAAGAGACTTGAGGCAATTAAGTATAAATTGTAAATTGAAAGTGTTCAATTTATTTGGAGAATCGTATAATGTATATTGATGCATTATAATATAAAGTTTATGAAACTTTATAATATAATTTTTTAATTAATTTCAAAAATTAATTCTTGAGAGAAAATATTTGAAAGAGTTCAAATAAATTTAATATGAATTGGATTCATATTAATTTTAATAAAATCCTTAAGATTAAATATATGATATTTAATTGGGTAATTAATTAATTATGAAATTAATTAATTATTTATTAAAATTAGAGACCTTTTCCTATTAGGAAAGAAAATATTTGAAAGTGTTCAAATAAATTTAATATGAATTGGATTCATATTAATTTTAATTTTAATAAAATCCCTAAGATTAAATATATGATATTTAATTGGGAAATTAATTAATTAAGGAATTAATTAATTATTTATTAAAATTAGAGACCTTTTCCTATTAGGAAAAGGTCTTCCTTTTCCTATTAGGAAGAAGTCTTCCTTTTCCTATTAGGAAAAAGGTCTTGGCCTTTACTATATATAGGACCCTTGGGGTGGGGTGAAAGGTATCCCATTCATTCTCCTACTCTCAGAGAATTCCTCTCAAGGCTTCCTCTAGACTCCCACCAGTCTCCTGCCTCTAGAAGTCTCAGAGTCATACCGGTGTAGCCATAGTGGTGGTGTTCGCACTAGTTCGTGATTAATTCACAAGCAGTTGGTGAATTTAATATGAGTCGTCAACGAGAGTAAGTAATTCGTTACTTTATAAATTAGATTTAGATCTAATATTTTTGTATGCTTAGCCATAATATATATTTAGAATAGTTCTAATATTATTGCCAATGTATTGGTATTTTAGATTAAACAAAATTAATTACGAATCGGTCCCAATCACGCTTCCGCTTTACGGAATTACGAAATTCCAATCCATCAATTGGTATCAGAGCCGATCGTAGATCTAATTTTCTTTCTCTAAAATTTACATTGGCTATTGGTGGGATTGATTAATGCATAATGTATGTATGGTTTGCATTGAACTGTTTAGCTTAATTTTATGGTCATAGATTTTACTGTTTTTTATGTGATTTGATCATGTAAGGGCCCGGTGTTTCGGGTATTTTATATAAAATCGAGTCCTTTGTAAGTCTGGGTCTAGATTAAGTTTTTTATGAGATGAAAAATGTTGAATTCACGGCGAGAAGAAGTTGCAGCATCGCGACGCTGTCACGATGTGCGGTACGAAGACATGTTTCAGGCGGTTCAAGGTAGCTGGCGGTCTGGTTCGCATGGTCCATCTGGGCTAGGACCGATTTGGTTCGGTTTAGCTGGAATTTGACTCGGTTCGTGGTTTCCGTGGCTAGTTTGAAGTGGTTCGGGTCGGTTCGGGCGGTCTAGACCAGTATTTGGAGTTGCAGAAGGATTTTTAGGATAGAATTTAGCTATAATTATTGTAATTTATGCTTTATTTTATCCTAGGGGCCAAAATTAACCAGTTGAATTGCTATTTATTTGCTTTATGGATGTCATATAGCTTAAATTCCCACCATAGGTTAAGCAAGTTTTCATGCATATTTATGTTATAATTGTTATAATGTATGGTAATTATGCATGAATTTAATTTCATGAGTTATTTAATATAATCGTTATATTAAATATATGAAATTGGTGAAGCATGATGCATGACATTAATTTAGCTAAATATAATTGTTATATTTAATTAATGTAGCATGCATGCTTAGGATTATTTTCATGAGAATTAATATAATTAGTTATATTATGAATGAAAATAATAAATATATATCAATGCTTGTTTTCATATATGTTTTAATATAAAATGTTATATTAATTAAATGAAAATGGAATAGCATTGAGCATGACATTAATTAGATTAATATAAGAGTTATATTATATTATTGTCAAATTTCATGTAATTTAATTTCGTGGATGTTTAATTAATATAATCGATATTAATTAAATGAAATTGAAATTGCATGAAGCATGACACCACCTTAGATTAATATAATCGTTATATTATCGTTATCGGCGTCATAATAATATGGTGTTTAATAATTAGAATATGATTGTTATTTTTCCAACACCATAGAAGCATGTTATAGGGCTAATCATTAAAATTTTATAATAAGTTATAAAATTGATTAGAAACCGTCAACCTATAACAAAGAGTTGCATGCAAACATAGAACCTTAGGTTAAAATGAATTAATTTTAAAATGTTTAAAATTAATTAGACCTAAGCTCATTATAATTCTAATAGGATTAGAATTATTTTCTTACTTAGAATTAAAAATAGTTTTAATTGACTAAGTAGGAAAAACATTACTATGATTATAAGGGAACTCCACCGGTTAAGTTCTATCTAAGGCTGGGGATACTTAAGATGACGGTTTACGGAACACCTCCTACCTGGGAACTAACCCAGAATACCGGAGTTGAATTAATCATAGTTAAATGTTAGCATGCAATGACACTAGGTTTATTAAAAGAGTTTAATTCACCTAGATCTTTAGAGTAAAGATTTATCATAACTATTGGTTATAAGGGAACTCTACCGGTAAAGTTCTGCCTAAGGCTGGAGGTACTTAAGATGACGGTTTACGGAACACCTGCTACCTGGGAACTGAGCCGGAACTTGAGTTGAATTAACCACAGTTATATTAGCATGCAATGTCACTAGGTCAATTAAAAGAGTTTAATTCACCTAGATCTTTAGAGTAAAGATTTATCATAACTATTGGTTATAAGGGAACTCTACCGGTAAAGTTCTATCTAAGGCTGGAGGTACTTAAGATGACGGTTTATGGAACACCTGCTACCTGGGAACTGAGCCAGAACTTGAGTTGAATTAACCATAGTTATATTAGCATGCAATGTCTCTAGGTAATTAAAAGTGTTTAGTCCACCTAGACATTAGAGAAAAGACCTATATATATAAAAGTTATATACAGGCATAGACTTAGATAGATTCACTTAGCCAGAATTTACCTAAGTAATAGACCCTATAATTATAAAAATACTTAGTGGGAGGAAATATGTCAAAACAAGATTTTCATAAATCAAGTTTTGCTCTCACGTCCTCAAAAGTTCACAACGTGAGGTCAATGCTTGGCCTTGAGTCACCCTGGGAGTGACCCCCTACGGATGGTGTTTGCATGGATTAATATCAAGGTGAATGAGGGAGTATTTTATAGTAAGTGGGAGCAGGACATGTGTCAACGTATCCTACGGTCTCCTCCATTAGGTTGCACCGTGAGATCCCCATGATCTGCCTGCGAGTCGCCCTGGGAGCGATCACCCTACGAAGGGCTTGATCATGGGAATCAGAACAACGCAAACTCCAGAAATGGATAGGGTTTCTTAGGTCCATTTCCAACTTTGACTTTCCCTACGGTAGCATTGTTGGGACCGACCTCTGAAATCTGAAAAATGGAGGGTCACACTTATGGGAAATTGTTAAGGTGTTAATAATTTCCTGACCGAAAAAACGGTAGCTAATAACTATTGGAATATGAGTTATTCCGGGAATAGGGATTGGCTGAGATTGTCTCAATTCAGAGGAGGAGTAGCTGACTACCCTACGGTAGCTGTTGTTCTAAACCTCTGAAGTATCGTTGCAAAATGAATGTTTATTCTATGGGTCGATCATTACTTTTGCTAAATTGATTGGATTAAAATAATAATATTATTTTGTGTAATGGGTTAATGCAACAATACTTATTAAGTTAATTTGTTTGTTCTCAGCAATGAAACGTTCTTTGTATGCCTCGAATAACGCCAACTACAAAACTGATATTTCTAATACAACTAAGAAAATGAACTTAAACATTAATTGCGTGGAATTGGTCTTAACTGAGGACGGTCCTCAAGCCCACATGTCTAATTCATCTGAAATTATTCATGATGAATATGACATAGACTGCTTAGCACATCTCACTGAAAATACATTTGATTTATTGGTCATTGAAACGTGTATAGTGGAAAATGATGATACAACTTGGATCATTTATTCAGGTGCCACTCATCACGTATGCTCTTCCTTTGAGGGAATGAGCTCCTGGCAATAGTTGGATGCTGGGGAAATGACTCTCAGAGTTGGGACTGGGGAACTCATTTCACCTAAAGTAGTGGGAGATATTAAAATGTTCTTCTCCAGGGAACACTATATGTTATTAGATAATGTATATATAGTTCCCAAAATAAAAAGAAATTTGATTTCTGTTTCTTGTTTGCTAGAACAAGGATATTCAGTGTCCTTTTCTATGAATGAAGCTTTCATTACTAAAAGGGGTACTGATATCTGTTCTGCAAAAATGGAAAACAATTTGTATGTTTTAAGATCAATAGAGTCTAGGGCTATTTTGAACAATGAAATGTTTAAAACAGCCGAGACTCAACCAAAAAGGCAGAAAGTTTCTCAAAGTACCTATCTTTGGCACTTGAGACTTGGCCACATAAATCTCAATAGGATTGTGAGATTGGTTAAGAACGGACTTCTAAGCCAATTAGAAGATGGTACTTTACCTCCGTGTGAGTCATGTCTCGAAAGTAAGATGACCAAACGACCTTTTACTGGAAAAGGTTATCGCGCCAAGGAGCCCTTAGAACTCGTACATACGGATCTCTGTGGTCCAATGAATGTAAGAGGTCGAGGAGGGTATGAATATTTCATCTCTTTCATAGATGATTATTCAAGGTATGGTTATTTATACCTAATGAGTCTTAAGTCTGAAGCCCTTGAAAAGTTCAAGGAGTACAGGACTGAAGTTGAGAACTTGTTAGGTAAGACCATTAAAACACTTCGATCTGATCGAGGTGGAGAGTATTTGGACTTAAAATTCCATAACTATTTGATAGAACATGGAATCTCATCTCAACTCTCAGCACCAGGTACACCTCAACAGAATGGTGTATCTAAAAGGAGAAACAGAACCTTGTTGGACATGGTTCGATCTATGATGAGCTATGCTCAACTGCCTAGTTCTTTTTGGGGTTATGCAGTAGAGACTGCAGTTTATATTTTGAATGTAGTTCCCTCAAAGAGTGTTTCTGACACACCATTTGAGCTCTGGAGAAGGCGTAAAGCTAGTTTACGTCATTTCAGAATTTGGGGTTGTTCTGCACATGTGCTAGTGGCAAACCCAAAGAAATTGGATTCACGTTCAAAATTATGCCTATTCGTAGGCTACCCAGAAGAAACAAGGGGTGGATACTTCTTCGATCCACAAGAAAATAAAGTGTTTGTTTCGACAAATGCTACTTTCTTAGAAGAAGACCACGTTCGAGAACACAAGCCACGTAGTAAAATGGTGTTAAGTGAACTTTCTGGTGAAGCTACGAATGAATCAACAAGAGTTGTTGATAAGGTCGGACCTTCAACAAGGGTTGTTGATGAGCCCAGTACACAGCCTGGACCTTCAACAAGAGTTGTAGATGAGCCCAGTACATCTGATCAAGCCCATCCTTCTCAACAGTTGAGAATGCCTCGACGTAATGGGAGGGTTGTTACTCAACCTGAACGCTATCTGGGTTTAGCAGAAACTCCAGCTGTCATATCTGATGATGGAATCGAGGATCCATTGACCTTTAGACAGGCAATGAATGATGTGGACCATGACCAGTGGGTCAAAGCTATGGACCTAGAGATGGAGTCTATGTACTTCAATCAAGTCTGGGATCTTGTAGACCTACCTGAAGGGGTTAAACCCATAGGGTGCAAATGGATCTACAAGAGAAAACGAGACACAGCTGGGAAAGTGCAGACTTTCAAAGCTCGACTGGTGGCAAAGGGTTATACCCAAATGGAGGGGGTGGACTATGAGGAAACCTTCTCCCCAGTTGCCATGTTAAAGTCAATAAGGATTCTCTTGGCCATTGCCACGTTTTATGATTATGAGATTTGACAAATGGACGTCAAGACTGCTTTTCTGAATGGCAATCTTGATGAGAACATCTTTATGTCTCAACCAGAGGGGTTCATTGCTCAAGATCAAGAGCAAAAAGTTTTCAAGCTTAGACGATCCATTTATGGGTTGAAGCAAGCTTCCAGATCTTGGAATATAAGGTTTGACACTGCTGTCAAATCTTATGGCTTTGATGAACCTTGTGTTTACAAAAGGATTATCAACAGTTCAGTAGCTTTTCTAGTGTTGTATGTAGATGATAGTTTACTCATTGGGAATGATGTAGAATATCTAGCTGACATTAAAAAATGGCTATCGACTGAGTTCCAAATGAAAGATTTGGGCGAAGCTCAGTATGTTCTAGGGATTCAAATTATCAGGAATCGTAAGAACAGAACGTTAGCCCTATCTCAAGCATCATATATAGACAAGATGTTGTCTAGATATAAGATGCATAATTCGAAGAAGGGTTTACTACCCTTCAGGCATGGAGTTCATTTGTCTAAGGAATAGTGTCCTAAGACACCTCAAGAAATTTATTATATGAGACGGATCCCTTATGCTTCAGTTGTGGGCAGTCTTATGTATGCCATGTTGTGTACTAGGCTTGACATTTGCTATGCAGTTGGGATAGTCAGCAGGTACCAGTCCAATCCAGGGTTAGACCACTGGACTGCAGTGAAAAACATCCTCAAGTATCTTCGGAGAACGAGGGACTATCAGCTTGTGTATGGCTCTAAGGATTTGATCCTTACAAGATACACAGACTCTGACTTTCAGACTGATAAGGATTCTAGGAAATCCACATCAGGGTCAGTATTTACCCTCAACGGGGGAGATGTAGTCTGGCGTAGCATCAAGCAAGGATGCATTGCAAACTCCACCATGGAGGCTGAATATGTCGTTGCTTGTGAAGCAGCTAAGGAGGCTGTATGGCTACGAAAGTTCTTGATGGATTTGGAAGTTGTTCCAAATATGAACTTGTCAATCACCCTTTACTGTGATAATAGTGGTGCAGTGGCAAATTCTAAAGAACCTCGCAGTCACAAAAGAGGCAAGCACATAGAGCGCAAATATCATCTCATCAGAGAGATCGTGCAACGAGGGGACGTGATCGTCACGAAGGTAGCCCCTGCGCACAATATTGCTGATCCATTTACGAAGGCTCTCACGGCTAAAGTGTTCGAGGGTCACCTAGACGGTCTAGGTCTGCGAGATATGTACATAGAATAATCTAGGGCAAGTGGGAGAAGTGTAATGGGTATTGTGAATGCCCTAGTTTATTGTATTTATCTGTATTTGTACTTTTCATGTATTATACAGTATTAATACAAACTACTATTCCTACTTCAATGATTATTCATTCAATTTTGATTGTTGATGTACATTGCCCACTAGAGTTTTAGTTCAAGTGGGAGTTGTTGGGTTTTATGCCCTAAAACTCGTAGATAGTAAATAAAACAAATTAATCGATCTCAATAAAGCGTTATTTGAGTAATTCAGTAATTTGGTTATTGAATAATCGAGTTTGCATTAATAAACCCTAAATCCAATAAACTAAGATCCAAGGTTGTTTAAATAAAACTTGGACTAGTATGTGGGGACATACGGGGATTGGTGTCCAAGTAACAACCTAAAAGGTCTATAGTATAGGGATAAGGCTGGGTACCTTATCCTGGTGACACTATGTGATACAGCCCACCTTGTATTCGATACAGATGCAATGATCCAAAGCATCCATGTAGGAGACATGCGGGTGGGGGTATCCTATGCAATGAGTTTGCATAAGACCGGACCGTGGAATAGTAACCACTAGATGTAACGTCGTTAACTAGTTTAGTTTTCTATTTTAATAGGATGACCTAGGTAACTCAATCTCAATCCTGAGTCTGTTATGAACCCCTTTCAGGAGGGATTGTCCTTAGATTTGTATGGGTGAGAGTGGCCAGTTCGCCGACTCAATAAGCCTACCATTTCAGGGGCAAGACCGAATGGGGGCTGGGAACATAACAGTACAAGATGGATTTCACTCCTTCCCCTATTGGGGTAAGTAGATGTGTGTTCCCTTAAGGGCTGATTCCGGGACTTGAACAAAGGCGCGCCATCCTCTCCTAGCCCAAGAGGAACTCCTGTTTAGTGGTTGGACCCTAAACAACTTGTTCATTAGAGGGATCAACGGTACTTAAGGAACCAGAGGTAAATCAGGGGTAAAACGGTAATTTGACCCAGCTGGTGTTACGAACACAAGTGAAGGATTGACTTACTACATTGGTCAATATCCGTGGACACAGAAATATTCTACAGTGAGAAGAGTGCAGTTGTGGGTCTTTAGTGGAGTGACCCACAGTTAACGAATGTTGACTAACTTGATTAATGAGTTTGGCCAATTAGTCTCGTATCGTTGGAGCTTCTGATCTGTAGGTCCATTAGGTCCCACTGGTAGCTCGTAAAGAGACTTGAGACAATTAAGTATAAATTGTAAATTGAAAGTGTTCAATTTATTTGGGGAATCGTATAATGTATATTGATGCGTTATAATATAAAGTTTATTAAACTTTATAATATAATTTTTTAATTAATTTCAAAAATTAATTATTGAGAGAAAATATTTGAAAGAGTTCAAATAAATTTAATATGAATTGGATTCATATTAATTTTAATAAAATCCCTAAGATTAAATATATGATATTTAATTGGGTAATTAATTAATTATGAAATTAATTAATTATTTATTAAAATTAGTGACCTTTTCCTATTAGGAAAGAAAATATTTGAAAGAGTTCAAATAAATTTAATATGAATTGGATTCATATTAATTTTAATTTTAATAAAATCCCTAAGATTAAATATATGATATTTAATTGGGAAATTAATTAATTAAGGAATTAATTAATTAATTATTAAAATTAGAGACCTTTTCCTATTAGGAAAAAGGTCTTTGCCTTTACTATATATAGGATCCCTGGGGTGGGGTGAAAGGTATCCCATTCATTCTCCTACTCTCAGAGAATTCCTCTCAAGGCTTCCTCTAGACTCCCACCAGTCTCCTGCCTCTAGAAGTCTCAGAGTCATACCGGTGTAGCCATAGTGGTGGTGTTCGCACTAGTTCGTGATTAATTCACAAGCAGTTGGTGAATTTAATATGAGTCGTCAACGAGAGTAAGTAATTCGTTACTTTATAAATTAGATTTAGATCTAATATTTTTGTATGCTTAGCCATAATATATATTTAGAATAGTTCTAATATTATTGCCAATGTATTGGTATTTACATTAAACTAAATTAATTACGAATCGGTCCCAATCACGCTTCCGCTTTATGGAATTACAGAATTCCAATCCTTCAGACCTGTCTAGAGTAACGAACGACCTGTGAAGGATTGACTTACTAATCATTGTTATATCGAGTGGACGAAAATATAACTACAGTGAGGGGAGTTCAACTAATAGGCTATAGTGGAGTGTCCCGGTAGTTAACGAATGTTGGTTAACTAGGATAAAAGAGTTTGGCTAGTTTAACCTCGTACCGTTGGAGCCCATAATCTGTAGGTCCATTAGGTCCCCTTGCTAACTCAAGACTAACATTTGGAACAATATGATGGATAAAATATGAATCACTTTATGTTCATGTTGAGAAAAATGAGTAGAGGTGATAGGCGTTGTTGGTACGTCGGGTTTTTTGTGAAAACCGTTTAGGTGAGTATTTAATATTTAAATATGATTTAAATACCGAAAACATGAATAGGGATTCATGATTGAAAATAACATTTTGGAAATGTTTGGGATTAGTGCCATAATATTAATTTAATATTTAATATTGAATTAATAATTAATTATTTATTTAATAATTAATTTTAATTAATTTTGAATTAATTTAAAATTGAAAAATTAAAATTGAATTTTAGATTTTTCAGATTATTGAAAATTAGATAATTATCCAAATTATTAGGATAATTATTGAATTAATTAAAATCATAAAAACGTGATTTTTAGTAGGCGGAGTGCATGGTGACTAAACTCATGCACTCCCCTCATGTTGGACACCAAAATTCCCACTATACCTTGGCTGATTGAGTGTCAATTGCTGGGGTTTTCCTTCATCTTTAATCCCTCTATAAAAGGGAAGAAGATGGCTGAAGAAAAAACGGCTTAAAACATACTAAATTTCTGCCAAATTGAAGACTCACCAAACCCACCTCCATAAGCTTGTTCTTCAAGCTTTCTCTCTTAAATTCCACCTCCACAAGTGGGTGCTCTATAATGGTGGTGTTCGTTGGAAAGGTTGACGACAAATCATTCGTGTTTTTTCAAGCACTGCGAGGAAAGTAGTTCTTCAACAAGTAGGTTTCTAATCCTAAGTAGTTTTGTTTTAGAAATCAATGTATCAGTGTTTTCGTTTTAACCCAATTAACAATGAGTCTATCTGATATACGTTTCCGCTGCAAATGATTTTCATTCCTTCATCAATACCTGGGACGAACTGGCTCAGACATTCCTCACAAAATTTTTCTCGCCCGCTATGACCACTAAGCTCCGCACGGAGATTGGAATGTTCAAGCAGAACGATGACGAGTAGCTTTACGAGGCGTGGGAGCGATATAAAAAGATGTCCTCAGCACGACTACCCAGATTGGCTCCAGGTACAATTATTTTATCACGGGCTTAATAGTTCCACTAAAACTGTTTTGGATACATCTGCAGGTGGAAGTTTCCTTTCCAAGACTGTTAACAATGCAAAGAAGCTATTAGAGGAAATGACATCAACAAGCTATCAATGGCCCACGGAGCGGGCACCGATGAAAAAGGCTGGAATCTATGAGTTGGACGAATCAAGTTCGTTGAAAGCGTAGATGGCTTCCCTGACAAGTGCCTTGAACAAGCTTTCATCTTCACACGTGGTGAAATTAATTGCCACCTTAGCTGAAAGTTATCCGAAGAAGGAAGATCAAGAGGTGGAGGAAGTTCAATTCATTGGCAATAGAGGATTCAATCAGAGCCAGAACCTGCCAAACTTCTACCACCCAGGTTTGCATAATCACGAAAAATTTTCATATGCTAACTTGAAAAATGTTTTGCAACCACCCTCAGGTTTTGCATCCACATCAAGTTCGCAAGAGAAGAAAAGTAACCTGGAGGAAATGGTGGCGCTCTTCATCAAAGAACAAAAAGTCTTAAATGTCAATCTCTAGACGACTGTGAACACTCTGGTAACTTTTGTGAATAACCATGATGTTGCTCTAAAGAATATGGAGGTCCAGCTGGGACAAATCGCGACTGCAGTAAATGCCCTTCAAAAGGGTAAGTTCCCCAACGACACAGAAGTTAATCAAAGAGAGCAATGCAAGGTCATCACGCTCAGGAGTGAGACGCAGTTGAAGAGTCCATCGGATGAAGAGAAAAAGAAGAAAGAAAGAAAGAGCAAGGATGAAGACGGAGGGGCTGAGGCAGAAAAAACCTCCACAAAAAGGTCCCAAAATCCTCCTAGCTCATTTGATTTTGTTTTGACTAACCTTAGTGCAGGAATCCAAGAAGAGAAAAAGATTTATGAGAAAGAGAAGATGAAAGATGAGGAAGATGAAGAAAAGGTCTCGTGCAATCATCACGATCGAGGGTCCCACGTCAGCCCGCCCAAGAGGAGGGGCGAATGTCCAACCTTTGACTACAGGGAGTTACCTTTTCCCCAACGCTTTAAGAATGTGAAATTAGACGAGCAGTTTGCCAGATTTTTAGAAATGTTTAGGAAATTGGCTGTGAATGTTCCTTTGGTAGATGCTCTATCTAATATGCCTGATTATTGTAGATTCATGAAATAAATGTTAGCTAGAAAGAAGAGTTTAAAGAAAGAAGAAGTTTTTAGATTGTCGAAAAGTAGTAGCACGTTAGTTCAAGGGAAAATGTCTCTAAAAAGAAAAGACCCAGGGAGTTTTATTGTTCCCTGCACTATAGGAGAGACGTATCTTTTGATAGGGCGTAATGTGATTTAAGAGCTAGTATCAATGTAATGCCCTTATTCCCTTTTCAGGAAAATCAGACTTGCAGGTTTGAAGGAGACCGACATCATCCTCTAGTTGGCTGATCGATCAATAACCCAACCCATGGGGATTGTGGAGGATGTCTTGGTCAGAGTGAACAAGTTCATTTTCCCAGTGGACTTCGTGGTACTAGACATGCAGGTAGACAAGGATGTTCCGATCATCCTAGATAGACCATTCTTGGCCACAGGTATGGCCGAAATTAGTGTGCATACATGTAAGCTAACTCTGAATATTGATGATGAGAAAGTAGTATATTGATGATGAGAAAGTAGGTAGACCATTCTTGGCCATAGGTAAGGCCGAATATTGATGATGAGAATTTGAATAGTTCAAATTCATCTTGAGAAGCACGTTAATTGTATGAGATACAATTAATATAATGTAAAGTGATACATTATACTATAAAGTTTAATTTGAGATTAAACTTTATTTATTGAGAGAATTATATATTTGAAAGAGTTCAAAAGTATAACTAATTAAGGTCCCGTTTGATAACCATTTGGTTTTTTGTTTTTAGTTTTTGAAAATAATGCTTGTTTTCTCCTAAATTCCCTACCATGGCTTTCATCCTAGTTAAGGTTGCATTTTAATTCTTAGCCAAATTTTAAAAACAAAAACAAGTTTTTGAAAACTATTTTTTTTTTGTTCCTAAAATTGGACTGGGTTTTTGAAAACAAGGTAAAAGATTGATACTAAAACCAAGAAACTTATAGTGGAAGTATGTATGTATAAGCTTAATTTTCAAAAACAAAAAACCAAAAACCAAGGTCCCGTTTGATAACCATTTGGTTTTTGGTTTTTAGTTTTTGAAAATTATGCTTGTTTCCTCCCAATTTGCTTACAATGGTTTTCATCTTTATTAAGGACACATTTGAATTCCTAGCAAAATTCTAAAAACAAAAACAAGTTTTTGAAAACTATTTTTTTTAGTTTTCAAAATTAGACTTGGTTTTTGAAAACAAGGGAAGGACATAGATAACATAATGAATAAACTTGTAGTCAAAAGTAGTGTTTATAGGCTTAATTTTCAAAAACCAAAAACTAAAAACGAAATGGTTATCAAACGGGGCCCAAATGGTTATCAAACGGGACCTAAATGTGTGACATTTAATTAGTGAATTAATTAATTAATTATAAATTAGTTAATTATTCAATTTAGTTGAATTAAATGTGATTTAATTGAACTATAATATATGAGAGATATATTAGAATATTATTCTAATATGCAATTAATTAAATATGGTTGATATTTAATTAGTTATAAAATTAATTAATTTTGAATTAATTAATTGTTTCAATTTATTTTAGTTAAATGTGATTTAATTAAATTAATAACTATGGATTAATTTTAATGTGAATATGATTCATATTAAAACTATAGGTTATAAGAGAGATGCATATTTGAATATGATTCAAATGTTTGATTAACTTAAATATTGAAGGGATTGGAATTCCGTAATTCCGTAAAGCAAAAGCGTAATTGAGACCGATTCGTAATTAATTTTGTTTAATCTAAAATACCAATACATTGGCAATAAACTTAGAACTATTCTAGATTTATATTAAGGCTAAGCATACAAAAATATTAGATCTAAATCTAATTTATATAGTAACAAGTTACTTACTCTCGTTCATACTCAGATTAAATTCACCAACTGCTTGTGAAACAATCACGAACTATTGTGAACACTACTACTATGACTACATCGGTATGACTTTGAGACTACTAGAGGCAGGAGACTGGTGGGAGCCTTTAGGAGAATTCCCTGAGAGTAGGAGAATGAACGGGATGCCTTTCACCCCACCCCAGAGGTCCTATTTATAGAAAAAGGCCAAGACTTTTTCTTATACAAAGAGGTCATGAATAAGATAAAGTCTATTATCTTATTCATATCTAATTTTAATAAATAATTAATTAATTCCATAATTAATTAATTACCCAATTAAATATCATATATTTAATCTTAGGGATTTTATTAAATTATTTATATTAATATGAATCCAATTCATATTAATTATTTGAACTCTTTCAAATATTTTCTCTCAAGAATTAATTATGAAATTAATTCAAAATTATATTATAAATTTTCATACACTTTATACTATAATGTATCAATATACATTATATGATTTCCCTAAATAAATTGAACACTTTCTATTTACAATTTATACTTAATTGCCTCAAGTCTCTTTACGAGCTACCAGTGGGACCTAATGGACCTACAGATCAGAAGCTCCAACGATATAAGATTTAATCAGCTAAACTCATTAACCAATTAATCAATTTTCGTAAACTGTGGGTTCACTCCACTAAAGACCCACAGTTGCACTCTTCTCACTGCAGACATAATTCTGTGTCCACGGATATAGTCCAATAACAACAAGTTAGTCCTTCACGAGTGTTCGTAACTCCAACTGGGTCAAATTACCGTTTTACCCCTAAGTTACCTCTACCTCCTTAAGTACCAGTGCTCCTCTAATGAACAACCTCTTGTGGCCCAACCATCAAACAGAAACCCCTCTCGGGCCAGTGAGAGGGTAGGACCCTTTGTTCAAGACCCGAAGACACCACTTAAGGGAACACTCATCTACTTCCTCAAAAGCCGGGAAGGAGTGAATTCCATCTTGTGTGATTATGTTCCCAGCTCTCCACTCGGTCTTGTCCCCAAAATGGTAGGCTTATTGAGTTTGCGTACTGGTCACTCTCACCCATACAAATCAAAGGACAATCCCTCGAGAATAGGAGTCCACAATCCACTCAGGATTCAGACAAAGTTGCCTAGGTCATCCTAGTGAAATAGAAACCTAACGAGTTAACGGTGTTACAGCTAGCGGTTACTATTTCGCGGTTCGGTCTTATGCAAACTCTTTGCAAAGGATATCCCCACTCGCATGTCCACTACAAGAACGCGTTGGATCATTGTGTTTGTATCAAATACAATGTGGGTTGTATCCATAGTGTCGCCAGGATAAGGTACCGAGCCTTATCCCTATACTATAGACCCTTCAGGCTGTTTCTTGAACAGTGATCCCCGTATGTCTCCACATACAGTTCAAGACTCATCCCACAGCCTAGGATGTTTAGTTTATTGGATTAGGGTTATTTAGGCAAGATGTACATAATATAGACAATAACTCTTTATTGAAAAAAAAAAAAAAACATCAAACAATACTTTATTTATGTTCGGTCAATCATTACATTTACTATCTACGACTTTTAGGGCATAAAACCCAACAAATATGTGATATTTAATTGGTCAAAGAATTAATCAATTGTGTAGTTTAATTAATTTAATTAAATGCGAATTAATTAATTTTAATTGAAACTATGTATTATGTGAGGGCAATGCATTTAAATATGATTTAAATGCACCAATGCTTAATTAATTAATGTGATTAATTGATGGACATTTAATTAATTGAGTTAATTTTAAATAATTAATTTTAATTAATTAAATAGTAATCATCTGATGAGGTGGATGGTTGAGATTTGATCTCCCCCCTCACATATGCCACACGTTGGAGGGGTCATGGTGACTTACGTTCAATCCAACATAATCTCTCCAAAATCCATCCATCACACTCTCATGTTCCCTCTCAATTCAGAAAAGACAGAGAGTAATTTCTCTCTTGTCTTGATCCCAAATTCGAGATTCAGAGTCCCACCACTCCGTTCCCAATCTCAGAGAATAGCGGGGTAGCCTCGTGGTGGTGTCCGTTGAAGAATTCAGAGTCGTCAACAGAGGTTTTCTCCTCATTCAATTAGATATAGATCTAATTCATGTATGCTTAGCTTGTAGAATTGTTCTAATTATTATTGCCAATGTACCCGATATTTTGTTAAAATGAAATTAATTGTGAATGGTCCAATTGCACTTCCTCTTAATGGAATTGGGAATTCCAATCCTTCACATACAACATGCTAGCACACAACAAACAGACTCAACAGGTAGAAAGCCACTTACCTAAAGTCCTAATGCGCTCCTAACAATTCAAGGAACGGTGCTAAGTGTTGGGTTTTATGCCCTAAAACTCGTAGATAGTAAATGTAACACTTGACTTGCTTTAATAAAGCGTTATTGATTCTATATATTTATTTTGCCGAAAAAGAACCACAAATCGAATAAACTAAGAACTCTTGGTTATATTATGTATACTTGAATTTTGTGTATGACATAAATATGAATGAAGTTCAAGTAGATAGCCTAAATGGTCTATAGTACAAGGATAAGGTTGGGTACCTTGATCCTTGACACACTATTGACGCGGCTCACTTTATCTCTAAGACAAACGACGTGATCCTAATCATTCATGTACAGACATGTGAGTGAGGGCGTCCTACGCAATGAGTTTGCATAGAGATCAGACCAGAAGATAAGTCACTTTCGCTATATAATGTCGTTTAATGCTGAAACTGAATATCTCATATGATGACCTAGGTAACTCGATCTTAATCCTGAGCTAACTATGAACTCCTGTTTATTTAGGATTGTCCTATGATTTGCATGGGGATGAAACTAAGTCTACCATTTCGGGGATGAAACTAAGTAGATGGTTGGGGACATAGTCTCGCAAGACGGAATTCACTACTACCCGATTTAGGGGTAGTAAGGAGGTTGTTCCCTTAAGTACTGACTCCAAGTCTTGGACAAGGGGCCCCACCCTCTCATTGTCTTGAGAGGGACTTGGTTCAGTGATTGTATCACGAACCAATTGTTCATTAGAGGATCAGAGGAACTTAAGGAACAAGATGTGACTATAGGGGTAAAACCGAACATTTGACCTAACTCTAGGTACGAACAACCGGTGAAGGGTTGACTTACTAACCATGGTTATATCGACTCGACAAGAAATATATCTACAGTGAGGGGAGTGCAGCTACGGGGTATAGTGGAGTGTCCCGAAAGCTAACGAACGTTGAATAACTAGGTAAATGAGATTAACCAGTTATTCTCGTATCGTTGGTGAAGGGAATAAAAGTCCCCACGCAGCGGAAGCGCATCGATTGGACCTTACGCCGTATATTAATTAACATTAAAATACCGTTACAAAAACTCAAACAAACTTTAAACACTCTTTAAAGTTGCTGGAAAATCAGCTTAAACATGCTTCAAAATAAATCTAAATTTATTTTCATGCTTTTCTAAAGAAAAGGGGAAGAACCGTTACAAACCTCCGTTGTAGACTTGACCGTTCGTCGCCAACGATTCTCCAACGAACAAAACGCAGCAGCCTCCTTTGTCTTGTGATCGCTGGAAAATTCTTCTTGAATGACACAATAACCACAGAGGTTACACCGGTATGACTCTAGGTCTAGGAGGCAAAAGACTTGTGGGAGTCTTTCTCTAAGAGGGAGGCTAGAGAGAATTCTAGGTCTTGTCTTGAGAGTCTAAGAGCAAGAGCAAAGTGTCAAGTGTCCTAGACCAATTAGGTCTAGTGTTCTATTTATAGAAGAGAGGCCATGAATAAAATATTCAATTAAATCAATCTTTTCCAAAATTGATTCAATCTTATTCCTTAATTAATCAATCATGATCAATCAATTCCACAATTGATTAATCTTTTCCACAAATGACTAATTACTTCCATAAGTGATTAGATCATTTCCATAAATGATTAATCACTTCCTTAAGTGATTAATTATTTCCATAATTGATTAATTCCCACCAATTAAATATCACATATTTAATTTCCGGCCTAGAATTAATTAATTTGCCCAAACACATTTTAGGCCTTAAATTAATTAATTCATTATTTGAACTCTTTCAAACTTCCATAAATTTATATTTGAATTTCTTCAAATATTAATTTCTCTCATAATAATATATCAATATATATTATATTTGTTTCCCTTAGTAAATTGAACATTTTCAATTTACATTTATTACTTAGTTGCCTCAAATTACTTTATGAGCTACCAGTGGGACCTAATGGACCTGCAGATCAGAAGCTCCAACTATGTGAGATTAATTGGTCAAACTCATTAACCACATTAATCAATATTCGTTAACTGTGTGTTCATTCCACTATAGACTCACAGTTGCACTCTTCTCACTGCATACATATTTTCTGTGTCCACGGATATAGACCAATATCGACTAGTTAGTCCTTCACGAGTGTCCGTAACACCAGCTGGGTCAAATTACCGTTTTACCCCTGGGTTACCTCTATTTCCTTGAGTACCAATTCTCCTCTAATGAACAACCTGTTTGTGGTCCAACCATCAAACAGAAAACCCTCTCGTGCCATTGAGAGGGTAGGGCCCTTTGTTCAAGACTCGGAGTAACCACTTAAGGGAACACTCATCTGCTTCCCTAAAGTCGGGAAGGAGTGAATTCCATCTTGTACGATTATGTTCCCAGCTCCCCATTCGGTCTTGTCCCCAAAGTGGTAGGCTTATTGAGTCGGCGTATTGGCCACTCTCACCCATACAAATCAAAGGACAATCTCTCATGAGCAGGAGTCCATAATCAACTCAGGATTAAGACTAAGTTGTCTAGGTCGTCCTAGTGAAATAGAAAACCAACTAGTTAACGGTGTTATAACCAGTGGTTACTATTTCGCGGTCCGGTCTTATGCAAACTCATTGCATATGATACCCCCACTCGCATGTCTCCTACACGAACGCGTTGGATCGCAGCGTTTGTATCAAATACAAAGTGGGCCGTATCCATAGTGTCACCAGGATAAGGCACCCAGTCTTATCCCTATACTATAGACCCTTTAGGCTGTTTCTTGAACAATGATCCCATATGTCGCTACATATAGTTCAAGACTCATATTACAGCCTTGGATGTCTAGTTTATTGGATTAGGGTTATTATTAGGCAAAGACAAATATAAAATAACTAATAACAATTAATAAAAAACATATCAATATTATTTCATTAATATCCGGTCAACGGTTACATTCACTATCTACGAGTTTTAGGGCATAAAACCCAACAAACTCCCACTTGACCTAAAACACTAGTTAGTGGGATGTAAATGCAATAATCTAAAGCTGGAAATGTCATGTATATAAATAATACAATGAACTAGGGCATCCTTATACCCATTATACATTTCTCCCACTTGCCCTAGATTAGATGGCATACATATCTCGTAGACCTAGACCCTCTAGATGACCCTCAAACACTTTAGCCGTGAGAGCCTTCGTAAATGGATCAGCGATGTTATGCTCCGAGGCGATCTTAGTGACGATCACATCTCCTCTTTGCACAATTTCCCGTATCAGGTGATACTTCCTCTCGATGTGTTTACCCCGTTTGTGGCTTCGAGGTTCTTTTGAGTTGGCTACAGCCCCACTGTTGTCACAGTATAGTGTTATGGGCACGTTCATATTCGGAACCACTTCCAAATCAGTCAAGAATTTTCTAAGCCATACTGCCTCCTTAGCTGCTTCGCAAGCTGCTACATACTCAGTCTCCATGGTTGAGTCTGCTATGCATCCTTGTTTGATGCTTCTCCACACTACTGCTCCTCCATTGAGGGTGAATACTGACCCTGATGTGGATTTCCTTGAATCCTTATCAGCTTGAAAGTCAGAGTCAGTGTATCCAGTAAGAATCAAATCCTTAGCTCCATACACAAGCATGTAGTCCCTCGTTCTCCGAAGATACTTGAGGATATTCTTAACCGCTCCCCAGTGGTCCAACCCTGGATTAGACTGATACCTACTGACTACTCCCACTGCATAACATATGTCAGGCCTAGTGCAGAGCATAGCATACATTAAGTTGCCCACAGCTGAGGCGTAGGGAATGTGTCTCATGTTCTCAACTTCTTGAGGTGTCTTAGGAGATTGTTCCTTAGACAGGTGTACCCCATGTCTGAAGGGTAGTAGTCCCTTCTTGGAGTTTTGCATCGAATATCGAGACAACATCTTGTCAATATACGTTGCTTGAGACAAAGCTAGCGTTTTGTTCTTACGATCCCTAATGATTTGGATTCCCAGAACATATTGAGCCTCTCCCAGATCTTTCATTTGGAATTGGGCTGCTAGCCATTTCTTAATGTCAGTGAGGTATCCTACATCATTCCCAATGAGTAGGATATCATCTACATAAAGTATTAGAAAAGCTACTTTCCTTTTGTTGACTTTCTTGTATACGCAAGGCTCATCAACGTTTTGGTCAAAGCCAAAAGATTTGATTGCAGTATCAAATCTAATGTTCCATGATCTGGACGCTTGTTTCAATCCATAAATGGATCGATTGAGCTTACAAACCTTTTGTTCCTGACCTTGGGCTATGAACCCTTCGGGTTGAGACATGAAGATATTCTCTTCAAGATTACCATTCAGAAAGGCAGTCTTGACGTCCATTTGCCATATTTCATAGTCATAATATGTGGCTATGGATAAAAGAATTCTTATGGACTTTAACATGGCTACAGGAGAAAAGGTTTCCTCATAGTCAACCCCTTTCTTTTGGGTATAACCCTTTGCCACTAGTCTAGCTTTGAAGGTCTGTACCTTTCCAGTTGCATCTCTTTTTCTCTTATAGATCCATTTGCACCCTATGGGTTTTACCCCATTTGGTAGATCTGTAAGTTCCCATACAGAATTGGAGTGCATTGACTCTATTTCCAGGTTCATGGCTTTGACCCATTCATCCGTATCTTCGTCATTCATTGCCTGTCGATAGGACAATGGATCCTCAATGCCATCATTAGGTATGACAACCTGAGTTTCAGTTAAACCCAAGTAGCGGTCAGGTTGTAATACAACCCTCCCACTGCGTCGAGGCATTCCCAACGTTTGAGATGGACGGGATGGATCTGAAGAACTAGTTCCTTCATCAACCCTTGTTGAAGGTCCAACTTCATCAACAACTCTTGATGATTCTTCAGTAGCTTCTCCTAATATTATTTTGCTGCGTGGTTTATGATCTCTCATGTGGTTTTCCTCTAAGAAAGTGGCGTTTGTCGATACAATCACCTTATTTTCTTGTGGGTCGTAGAAATAACCACCTCTCGTTTCTTTAGGGTAACCAACAAATTGGCACAGTTTTGAACGAGGTTCCAGTTTCTTAGGATTTGTCACAAGCACGTGTGCTGGACAACCCCAGATGCGAAAGTGATGCAAACTAGGTTTACGCCCCTTCCATAATTCGAAAGGTGTTTCAGAAACACTTTTCGAGGGAACATTGTTCAAGATGTATACTGCAGTCTCCACTGCATACCCCCAAAACGAGCTAGGCAATTGAGCATAGCTCATCATTAATCGAACCATGTCTAACAAGGTTCTATTTCTCCTTTCTGACACACCATTCTGCTGAGGTGTACCAGGGGCTGAGAGTTGAGATTGGATATAATCCTGGAATCTTTGATCCATATACTCCCCTCCTCGATCAGATCGAAGTACTTTAATAGATTTACCTAATAGGTTTTCAACTTCAGCCTTAAACTCCTTAAACTTTTCAAGGGCTTCAGACTTATGTCCCATTAGGTACAAGTAACCATATCTTGAATAATCATCTATAAATGAGATGAAATATTCGTACCCTCCTCGAGCTTTTACATTCATTGGACCACATAGATCCAAATGTATTAACTCTAAGGGTTCTTTGGCTCTGTAACCTTTTCCAGTAAAAGGTCTCTTTGTCATTTTTCCCTCGAGACAAGATTCACAAGGTGGTAGTGAATCATCTTCTAACTTACTTAGAAGTCCATTCTTTACCAAACGACCGATCCTATCGATGTTTATATGACCAAGTCTAAGATGCCAAAGATGAGTATTGTTACTTGTTGGAGAAATCTTTTGCCTTTTCCTTTGAGTTTCAGCAGTTTTAAATAATTCGTGATTTAAAAGTGCTTTGTTTTCGGTTGGTCTTAAAACATACAAGTTATTTTCCAATTTGGCTGAACAAATAAGTACACCATTTTTATAAATGAACGCTTCATTCATATCAAAAGTAACTGTATACGATTGTTCAATCAAACATGAAATAGAAATTAAGTTCCTCTTAATCTTGGGAACAATTAACAAACTTTCTAAAAGTAAGAATCTATTTCTAAAAAATAACTTCGCAGCTCCCACTGCTTTAGCTGAAATGACTTCTCCAGTTCCGACCCTGAGTGTCATTTCCCCATCATTCAACTGCCGAAAGGAACTATTTTCCTGAAAAGAAGAGCAAACATGATTAGTTGCTCCTGAATCAAGTATCCAGGTAAACTCATCATGTTCTACCAGGCATGTTTCTAAAACAAGTAAATCAAATTTACCTTCCTTTTCCTTCTTTTTCTCAGCAAGGTACTTTGGGCAATTTCTCTTCCAATGTCCATCTACATTGCAGTGGAAACACTTGCCCTTATCTGCCATAGCTTTGGCTTTTCCCTTGCTTTTAGCAGCAGTACTGGGAGCTTTCCCCTTGTTTCCTTTCTTTTTCTGAGTTTTCTTTGAAGAAGTGGCTACAGATTTAGTTCCAGAGGATGAACCCTTTTCGAACTTTCTATTAGAGTGAACAACGTTTGCCTCTCCTTCTATCTGTCCCTTGTTCTTAAGAAGAGACTGATAGAGTTGTAGCTCATTCAGGAGGCTAGTCAGGTTGAATGTTATTTTATTCATCATTGCATTGCTTCGAAACTGCAGAAAACTCTTCGGAAGAGATTCTAAGATGAATGCAACCTGACTACGCTCATCTATGACCGCCCCGTTTGCTTCTGCCACGTTGAATTGGACCATCATATCCAGGACATGCTCCAGAACAGACGTGCCCTCTTTCATGCGACAGCTATAAACGTATTTGAGAGCGTCATGGTGGAGTTGGTAGGACGGTTGTCCAAACATCTCCTGGAGAGAGTTCATAATCTCCCTCGCTGTTACCATGCCCTCATGCCTTTTAGCCAAAACTTCAGATAAGCTGGCTAGGATATAGACGCGAGTCTTATCATTGGCCTTTGTCCAGCGGTCATAAGCATCCTTAACTGCTTGGGATGCATTACGAGCAGGGGCTGGAGGACAATCCTCCGTTAAGACGAACCGCAGATCATCGACAACAAGAATCGTATTCAGGTTCGACTTCCACGTAGCATAATTTTCGCCGGTTAATTTCTCATTTTTAAGCAGAGAGACAATTGAGGAAGACATTGCTGAAATTTAAACAAACAATGACCGTATTAGTTATCTTTGCCTTAACCCATCATACAAGCAAACAATTGCACACAATCCAATCAATTTAGCAAAACAGACAATCACAGAACCCTAAAACTATTGATTTAGTTTTGCAACGATGTTTCAGAGGTTTAGAATATCAGCCACCGAAGGGTGATCAGGCACTCCTCCTTTGAAATGAGACACCTCTCAGCTAATTCTAATTCCAGAATAACTCATATTCCTATAGACATTAGCCACCGTTGTTCGGTCAAGGATTTGTTAACACTTTTAACTCATCCTCGTAAGTGTAACCCTCCCACTTTCAGATCTCAGAGGCACGCACCAACAGGCTACCGAAGGGAAAGACAACTGTTGGTGATTAGCCTAAGAGCTCCTATCCTATTCAGGAGTTCACGGTGTTCCGAATCCTATGATCAGGCCCTCCGAAGGGATGGTTGCGCCAGGACAACCTGCAGGCGGATCATAGTACTCTCACGGTGTGAACTATGGGCGGAGACCGAGGGATACGTTGACACGTGTCCCGCTCCCACTTACTTTAGACATTTTTTCCCATTCACCCTGATATTGATTCACGCAAACACTTTCCGAAGGGAGGCCGCTCCTAAGGCGACTCGAAGCCGAGCATGAACCTCACGTTGTGAATATAGGGACGTAGGAGCAAAACTTGATTTAAATCTCGTTTTGTAATTTTTCTCCCACTGAAAATGTCATACGGTTAATATAGGGTTGTTTAACTTAGATAGTATTCGGCTAAGTCAATCTATCTAAGTCTGATCATATTTTAACAATTATGGAAAGGATTCAACTGCAATCTTTTGGGTGAATTAAACCTCTTTTAATAAACCCAACATTGCAAGTCAACATTACTATGGTTAATTTAACTCAATGTTCGGGTCAGTTCCCAGGTAGGAGGTGTTCCGTAAACCGTCAACTTAAATACCCCCAACCTTAGACAGAACTTTACCGAGAGAGTTCCCTTATAACCTCAGTAATGTAGGGTCTTTACTCTAAAGATCTAGGTGCATTAAACACTTTTAATAAACTTAGTGACATTGCATGCTAACATTTAACTATGATTAATTCAACTCCGGTATTCCAGGTCAGTTCCCAGGTAGGAGGTGTTCCGTAAACCGTCAACTTAAATACCCCCAGCCTTAGACAGAACATTACCGGTGGAGTTCCCTTATAATCACAGCAATGATTTTCCTACTTAGTCAATTAAAGCTATTTTTAATTCTAAGTAAGAAAAGATTCTAATCCTATTAGAAACTGATCTAGGTCTAATTAATTTTAAACAATTTAAAATTAATCCAATTTATCCTATGATCTTATGTTTGCATGCAAATCTTGATTATAGATTGACGGTTTCTAATCATTAATATTAAAGAACTATTTCAAATTTTAATGATCAATCCTATAATCAAGAATCTAGGGTTTAATTCATTTAACAATCTCATTCAAATTAAATAATTAAACCACACTTATTGCATGAATAATATAACTATTATATTATTAACTATGGATGTTTCATGCTTCATGCAATATTGATTTTCAATTATAAGCCAATCAAGAAAATCAATCAAGCATGCTTCATTCATCACATTAAACATAACTATTTATATTTAATTTAAGTAATGACATGCTTCATGCTTTCCAAATTTTTCATATAATCAATATACACTTATATTAAAAATATGAAAACAATTCCATGCATCTAAACATACATTATAACTATTTATAATATATAAAAAAAAAATGCATGAGCATGTTTATAACCTAAGGTGGGATTAAATATTCTATATGACATCCATAAAGCATATAAATAGCAATTGAACCGGTTAATTTTGGCCCCTAGGATAAAATAAAGCATTAAATTACAATAATTTTAGCTAAATTCTATCCTAAAATCCCTCTGCAGCTCCCAAAATTGGTCTAGACAGCACGAACCGCCCCGAACCACCTCGAACCGGCTTCCAAAATCACGAACCATGCCAAAAATTGGCTGAACCGAACCAAATAGGTCCCAGCCGAGCCGAACCGGTCTGAACCGGACCGCCCACAGCTTGAACCGCGCCTGTTGAAGCCCTAATGCGCGCCGCCATCGTGACAGCGTCTCGACGCTGTGTTGATAGCGTCTCGACGCTGTGCGCTTTCCATATCTGGCGCCTGCGGTATCGAGACAGCGTCGAGACGCTGTTGAGGTAGCGTCCCGACGCTGTTGCGTCTGGAGGCAGAATCTGGGTAAAACAGCAGTGTTTTCTTCGGTTTTGGCCTCGATTTCAACGGCGATTGCTTCGATTTTCATCTCATAAAAACCTATTCTAGACCCGGACTTACATAGGACTCGATTTTACATAAAATACCCGAAACACCGGGCCTTACATGATCAAAATCACATAAAAATAAAATCTATGGCCATAAAATTAACCTAAACAGTTCAACGCAAACCGAACATACATTATGCATAAATCCCACCTATTAGAGCCTATCGCAACTTTTAATATTAATTAATAGGGACAGCGATGGCTCTGATGCCGATTGAAGGGAATAAAAGTCCCCACGCAGCGGAAGCGCATCGATTGGACCTTACGCCGTATATTAATTAACATTAAAATACCGTTACGAAAACTCAAACAAACTTTAAACACTCTTTAAAGTTGCTGGAAAATCAGCTTAAACATGCTTAAAAATAAATCTAAATTTATTTTCATGCTTTTCTAAAGAAAAGGGGAAGAACCGTTACAAACCTCCGTTGTAGACTTGACCGTTCGTCGCCAACGATTCTCCAACGAACAAAACGCAGCAGCCTCCTTTGTCTTGTGATCGCTGGAAAATTCTTCTTGAATGACACAATAACCACAGAGGTTACACCGGTATGACTCTAGGTCTAGGAGGCAAAAGACTTGTGGGAGTCTTTCTCTAAGAGGGAGGCTAGAGAGAATTCTAGGTCTTGTCTTGAGAGTCTAAGAGCAAGAGCAAAGTGTCAAGTGTCCTAGACCAATTAGGTCTAGTGTTCTATTTATAGAAGAGAGGCCATGAATAAAATATTCAATTAAATCAATCTTTTCCAAAATTGATTCAATCTTATTCCTTAATTAATCAATCATGATCAATCAATTCCACAATTGATTAATCTTTTCCACAAATGACTAATTACTTCCATAAGTGATTAGATCATTTCCATAAATGATTAATCACTTCCTTAAGTGATTAATTATTTCCATAATTGATTAATTCCCACCAATTAAATATCACATATTTAATTTCCGGCCTAGAATTAATTAATTTGCCCAAACACATTTTAGGCCTTAAATTAATTAATTCATTATTTGAACTCTTTCAAACTTCCATAAATTTATATTTGAATTTCTTCAAATATTAATTTCTCTCATAATAATATATCAATATATATTATATTTGTTTCCCTTAGTAAATTGAACATTTTCAATTTACATTTATTACTTAGTTGCCTCAAATTACTTTATGAGCTACCAGTGGGACCTAATGGACCTGCAGATCAGAAGCTCCAACGATGTGAGATTAATTGGTCAAACTCATTAACCACATTAATCAATATTCGTTAACTGTGTGTTCATTCCACTATAGACTCACAGTTGCACTCTTCTCACTGCATACATATTTTCTGTGTCCACGGATATAGACCAATATCGACTAGTTAGTCCTTCACGAGTGTCCGTAACACCAGCTGAGTCAAATTACCGTTTTACCCCTGGGTTACCTCTATTTCCTTAAGTACCAATTCTCCTCTAATGAACAACCTGTTTGTGGTCCAATCATCAAACAGAAAACCCTCTCGTGCCATTGAGAGGGTAGGGCCCTTTGTTCAAGACTCGGAGTAACCACTTAAGGGAACACTCATCTGCTTCCCTAAAGTCGGGAAGGAGTGAATTCCATCTTGTACGATTATGTTCCCAGCTCCCCATTCGGTCTTGTCCCCAAAGTGGTAGGCTTATTGAGTCGGCGTATTGGCCACTCTCACCCATACAAATCAAAGGACAATCTCTCATGAGCAGGAGTCCATAATCAACTCAGGATTAAGACTAAGTTGTCTAGGTCGTCCTAGTGAAATAGAAAACCAACTAGTTAACGGTGTTATAACCAGTGGTTACTATTTCGCGGTCCGGTCTTATGCAAACTCATTGCATAGGATACCCCCACTCGCATGTCTCCTACACGAACGCGTTGGATCGCAGCGTTTGTATCAAATACAAAGTGGGCCGTATCCATAGTGTCACCAGGATAAGGCACCCAGTCTTATCCCTATACTATAGACCCTTTAGGCTGTTTCTTGAACAATGATCCCATATGTCGCTACATATAGTTCAAGACTCATATTACAGCCTTGGATGTCTAGTTTATTGGATTAGGGTTATTATTAGGCAAAGACAAATATAAAATAACTAATAACAATTAATAAAAAACATATCAATATTATTTCATTAATATCCGGTCAACGGTTACATTCACTATCTACGAGTTTTAGGGCATAAAACCCAACAGTTGGAGCCCATGATCTGTAGGTCCATTAGGTCCCTCTACTAGCTCATTAGGAATAAAACTTGGAACAACATGATAGGAGTTTGCTAGAAACGTTCATATTCAGAATAGGGCACAAATGTCGGTTATGTACGATATTAACGACATATTGGTTTAATTTCGAATTAAACTAAAATTTGAGAGTTGGTTATATTTAAATATGATTTAAATATTAAACATATGAATAAGAATTCATGTTCGAGGAGTCGGGTTCGAGAAGTCGAGATTAAGGTTTAAAATATTACTTTAATATTTAGTATTAAAGTAATATATAATTAAATTTTTTAATTAATATTTAAAATAAATTTTAATTAGTATTAATTATGTATTAATATTATTTGAAACTAGAAAATGAAAATCAATTTTAAAATTGAAAATTAATTTTGAATTAATTTTTGATTTAATTAAATCATTGATTTTTAGGAGGTGGTGGATTACACCACCCCCATGCACTAAACACCCATGAGCCACTTCTTAATCCAAGGCTTAATCACCTCCTTAAGGTGTCAAATTTTTATGCATTCTTGATGCATAATCTTCCTCTATATATAGAAGATTCAGAGAAGGGAATTGCATGGTTTTTCATACTAAAATGCTGGAGAAATTTACTCTCAAAGACACCTTGTTCAAGCTCTCAATACTTGAGCTTTCAAGCTCTTCCCTTTCATAATTCCTAACAATTAAGGATCCCACATTTCGTTCCAAGGCCTGAGGATAGTAGAGAAGATCCAAGTGGTTGTCAGAGATCCATTTGTGTGAAGATATAACACACAGATTGCACAAATTGGGAGCTACAAGAGGTAGATGCTTCTTTGCTCTTTCTTAACATGAACAACATGTCTTCTAGAGTCAAATTGATGAAATTGTGTGCCTAAGATCCCAAATTGCTTCCGCATGTTTAATATTAACACTTACACTAAGAACAATAACCAAGTTTTAGAGGTTGGAACTCAATCTAAGAGTTAACTAGGGACATGAATATTGCTTAAAAGAGTTGCTCTTACCCACAAGTTGGTTCAAATCTTATTGGGCACCCAGGAATTGAATGGAACATACACCAAAAAGTACCCAAATCTTAGATACCAATTTACAGTACATACGCAAGTTTGAAAGGATGTAATACTTGTTGTCCTTTACCGAAAATTGATCAAAAACCACCCTTGACCTTATTCGAATCCCCTGGTATCATCTTGAACCTAAAATAATTGATATCCAAGGTTAAGGACTAGTGTACGACATGTAATCGGCACGAAAATATTTATAGCTCATTGATACTTACTGGAACTCGTCGAAAAACCTCGGATCCTTGTTGTTTAGTGTTCGTAAGTGTTCGACGACAACCGCAAGTGCACTAGTCACAAGTAATATAAGACGGTAAGTAAAATCGAATATCGTATTCCACAGGGCGTAGCGTGACTTAGGCAAGGAAAGACTCTAAACACTAAACTTATCAAGAATTCACATTATCTAGGTAATCCAGTTCAAAGAGAAGACAAATCAAAGACATAACACTAAAGCAATAAATGATCAAGCCGATATGCAACACACTGAGGGAACACAGATGGGATGAGAGTTTGGGTCTTGAAATCCAATATATAACCTACTAGATATTTGACTACTTATTATTATGTCCTCTAATTATATATCTAGAATCTTCTTATTATCATAGGATCTCATGTCGGTTTCCCCTAATTATCGTTAACTCAGATTAATAACCTAAGTGTCCATAGCGCTATTAATTGGGTAAAGTCTTAAGTCCTGATTCATGTTAGATCTCTAGGCCTAACCAACTACTCTCGCTGTCACTACGAGCAGTTAAGTCTAGTTAATTGAGCTATGTCCTAACTCAGTTTCTCTCCATCGAGTTTCAACTAAGTAACATATATCAATATAAATTTGGCCAGAATTTATAAGGCATTACGACCACTCAATCAAATAATCAGTAATTGGATGCAACAAAAGTAGTCAAAATATCTTTCAATTATATATTCTCATTCAAGACCCGAATGTCGGGAAATTAGCTATACATCGTCATCAAAACTTCCAGCATATACATGTGCAAAAAGTAATATGAACAAGATAAAGGATACATAACTTATTCCAACGTCGAACCCTAGCTTACACCTTGATCCGCCGTAGGAAAGCCTCGATTGGAGCCCCGTAACAAGCCCGAATCAACCAAAAAATGCTCACAAAACTCTCTAAAACATTTCTCTCAATCCCTCCCTCTAAGAGGCTCTAGGAGCCTTTGGAAAATGCTCCAAATGATTGCTTGATGATTGAAAACCGAGGCCAAAATGATCTATTTATAGTGCTGCAACCGGCCTAGCGTCTAGATGCTGACATCACAACGTCTCGATGTCGTGACGTCAATGTCTTGTTCTCCAAGTCGTCTCAGAGGTGTCTCGACGATGCCCTCCGGTTTGGACTTCCTCTTATCGGCTTTTGGGCTTGTCTTGGGCCTTTCTCACCAGATTTTTGCCCTTTGGTCTTTACTTTTAAGTTCTTGATTTGCACTCTTGACCCACATCTTCATTATTTGGGCCAAAACTCCATCTTTTTCTCCAAAATTCATGACAAGGCTCCTTTGGGACATAATTGTTGAAATTAACATAAGTAGACATTAAAACCACGATAAAATCAAGCAAAAACACTTAAATCTAGGGATGAAATGTTAGCATTTGTGCAAGCTAACACACCCCCAAACTTAAGCTTTTGCTAGTCCCGAGCAAAATAAATTATATGGATACATGAAAAGAACAACACCAGCCTCAATGAATTATAACTCTTGGGAAATATGGAAAACATGCAAGTGAACTAAGCAAGCATAGCATACTCATGAAGAAATTTTAAAATGAAACTTAGCATTGATGAATAACATGCTCAAAACTTATCTAACGGTTCTTTGACTAACCTAGATTACTTTTACGACTTTTTCCCTTTGTCTTCTCAGTACACTGGCTAAGAGTCCTAACAGTTCAGAATTTTAGCTTTCATGCAAATAAAGAAGCTAGGGCACTTGATTCTTTTATTTTTCTTTTTCTGGAGGGATTTTCCCCCCAAACTTACATCTTATGATACTAAGGGCACTGGCATTCACACACCGCTATAGGGACCCTGAAAATATACCTATTTTACCCTTATATTTAGCTCATTTTCTTGTGAAACTTGTATGTTTTAGATCTAAATCACTATTCTCGAGTTTAAAAAGTGTTAAAGTTGATGAGTTAGGACTTTGAGAGTCATGTGTGTCAAATTATACATATTTGTGCTTAAAAGAACTCATTTTGGTGTAAATTTGACTTAGTTTTGGTGTTTTGCAGAAAACAGAAGAAACAAGAAATTCTCTAGAAATGCAACCGCATTTCTGCCAAGGCCAAAGTGAAATGCGACCGCATTACAGGGCAGATGCAGACAGTTTCAAGTCCGTCGCAGGTCGTTTCAAACGAGCGTTTTGCGCACCTAATCGGCTGATTTGACTTTGAAACTTACTGGGCCACCTGCAAACATCATTTTCGTGACTCCTCAACCACTCCCCACGCTATAAAAGGCCATGATTCGAAGGCAAATTCAAGAAGAACTCACTAAGAAGAAGAGGGTAGTGACAGAACCCTAGTAGATGCCCATGAGTAGGGATGCCTGAGGTCCTTGCTAGAAGACGAAATTCTAACCTTAGTTAGACATCAAACCTTAGTGTTTGTAGAGATTTCACCCTATTTCCACCTTGTTAAAGGAGAGTAGAGTGTCGTGAGAACTCTAGAAGGATTGGATAAAGTGATAAACCTAGTTTTAGCTACTGCACTTTAATTTTCCAGAACTTGTTTCTTTTCATTGTTATGTATTTGTTATTCATTATTTCAATGGAAAGTTATTTGTTTGCATTATATTCCATCATCCGTAGCTAAATTCCATTGGGGGGATTTGGTATAGTGAATTTCTTTATGGTTTAAATGGCTTGAAAGTTGCTTATTTGCCTAAGTTTTATTTATTGCATGTCATCCTTTATTGATTATCATTCTAATCTTGCTGAGTTTAACTTGATCACTTAGACTTTGCATGCTATGTGAGTTTGGTACTGAAAGGGTCAAACAATATCGATTCTCATAAAGGTGATATAGAAGAAAGGGCTCGAGAGAGTGTATTTGGTGTTATAAGGGATGGTCGCTGATAACAACTATAGGGTTATAGGTTGCATGCATGAATAATCTATGTCGGAGTCGAGTCACAAAAATGTGCATAACGGTACTCGCTTAGTCTTCTAACGGTTCTTGGGAGCAAGGCCTAATAGAAGTTAAACCTGACCCAATGCATATCTAGATTTAGGTTGAATAAGCCATTACTAGAGTTATTTGCCTTAGGGTTGAAGCTTTACTGGACACCTTTCTTTTATTATTATTCTTATTTCCTTTATTACTTATTTATTTTTCGAAACTCAATCATCAATTATTTTCTTTAGTTACCTTCTTGAGCAATTTAAGAGCAGTTTCTTCTTCAAATCTGTGTTCAAACTTAGTCTCTGTGGGATCGATACCTTTGGAATATTTCCAGAGTTTTTATTACTACATGCAATAGTGTATACTTGCACTTGGTTGGGTGAATTCATCTTCAATTTCTATTTTCCATATTTCCCAACATCCATCTTCAGTCACAACTCGCATTAAGTTTTTGGCGCCGTTGCCAGGGACTAAAAGTGAAACCAGATTTTGTTTGTTGAAATTGCGATTTGATTGCGACCGCATTTCTATCTTAAGAGAATCTAACTTTGATTTACAGTTTCTTTTTGCAGGTTGAAGTTGGTGCATGCGCAAAAGGTATCAACTCTTCGAGCTAGATCCTGAGATAGAAAGAACCTTTCGTCGTCATCGTAAAGAGCAAAGGCGAAAGAAAAGGGAACAATAAGAGTTGAGCGCACGAGAACATCTTGAAGAAGCTACTTATATTCAAGAACTTCCAATGGACCAGCTCGGAGTCGATCCTCTTGTTGACCAACAGAATCGTGGAATGGATCAGAATGGTGGAAGAATACCTCCAGCACCACCAGTTCCACCGATGCCACAAAATGAAAATCTAATCTATATTGCAGAAGATCGTAATAGAGCAATAAGGGATTATGCCTTACCCGTTTTCCAGACTCTTAATCCAGGAATACTTGAGCCATCGAGAGAAGCGCCACAGTTTGAGCTGAAACCTGTGATGTTTCAAATGTTCAACACCATGGGCCAGTTTTCGGGACTTCCGAGTGAAGATCCGCATAAACATATCAAGCAAGTTTTCAGAATTTGTAGTTCGTTTAAAGTAACAGGAGTACCAGAAGACACATTGAAGCTAAAACTTTTTCCTTTCTCATTACAGGGAGATGTCGAGGCTTGGTTAGATTCATTTCCACCAAACTCCATCACATCCTGGAATGACTTGGCAGAGAAGTTTTTTCCGCCCAATAAGAATGCAAAGTATAGACCAAAAATCATTTCCTTGAGACAATCTTACAATGAGCCTTTAGGTGTAACATGAGAGATATTCTAGAGGCTGGTCCGAAAGTGTCCTCATCATGGGTTGCCTGCATGCATCATTATTGAGCATTTCTACAGTGGGCTCGATCAAGCTTCAAAAGCCTGAGTCAATGCGTCTGCAAATGGATCTTTCCTGTAGAAATTTGCGAACAAAGCACATGCCATACTATATACAATAGCCATAAATAACCGACATTGGGGGGAGACTGAACCTACAATTTTGAAAATCCAGTGAAAGCCATAGAGATGGAAGTAAACTCAACCATGCAAGCTCAGATTAAAGATATTCATAGCATGATGATGGGCTTGACTATGGGAAATCAAGCAAACATTGCTCCCACAAATGTTATCTCTTCTCCTTGTTGTGATATTTGTAGTGAAGAGCATATCACAGATAATTGTCCACTAAACCCTGCATCTGTTTTTTATATAGGACAACAGGGAAACCAAAACCGTTGGAACCCGTATGCAGTTATGTAGAATCTAGGGTGGAGACAACATCCAAATTTCTCGTGGGGAGGACAAGCTAGTACCAGTAATACCGGTACAAATCAATTTAGAAAAGCTTCAACAGGATTTAATTCCCAACCTACACAGCAACAACAACAGAAAAATAGCTCAAGAAATCAAGAACAGACCCTAAGGAACGTTGCCTAGCAAAACTGAAAAATCCTCACCGTGAAGGCAAGGAACAATGCAAAGTAGTTACCTTGAGGAACAAATTGGAGTATGACAGACCAGAATACCCCATTAATCAAGAAGTTAGGAGAATCCCAGATGAAGTGTCAGAAAAATCTACAGAAAAAGAATCAGAAGTCAACATAGAAGTTAGTCAGAATAAAGAAATTTCAAAAAAGACCAAGGAGCAAGAAGCCTTGGAAGAAAAGATTGAAAGTTCGAGTACAGGTAAGAAGCATGAAAATGCGACCGCTAATAGCGAGCATAAATGTCGCTACTTTAGTCCCAATTTATTAGGCTTTTTTGTGCTTTAATTGTGTTTTTATTGAAAATATTTGATGTATTTTGTTAATTGGTCTTTAGGAGCAAATTATGGATTTTGGTGATAAAAGTGCCCAAAATGAAGCCATTCAAGCCCAATTTCCATGCTTGGGTCAAGGGGAGTCAAAAGAAGACAACTATGAAGAAAAAGGTCCAAAAAGAAATGTGGAGAGGCCCAAATTGAAGCCCAAATCCGTAGCTAAAAGATTTGGAAAAGGCCTAGCGTCGAGACGCTGAAAGGACAGCATCGTGACGCTGTCCATTTCTTGGCCGGCAAGTCGATGACGTCACAGCGTCGCGACGCTGTGCCGTATAGCGTCGCGACGCTACCCCCTTTCCGAGCCTATATAAGGCGTCCCTTGGTGCCTCATTTTACCATCAATCATCATATTTTTCAATTCCTTTCTTGCTTTCTTGGCTCCTTTGGGAGCCTCTCTCAAGGCTTTCAAGTCTTTTTGGAGAGTTTCTTTAGTGGGAAACTTTTGGGGAATTTTGGGGAGCATTCTAGGAGGCTCAAGGAGTGTTCAGAGGGACTCCAAGCGTCAGCGAAGGGGTCTTCAACGGTCAATTCCTTCCCTTTTATTATGTTCTTAATTATGCTTTCCATTGTAATTATTGTGAATATTTTAGCTATGTATAGCTAAACCCCAATTTGGGGTCTTGAAATGAAATTATAGTTTAAATGTTGTTATAATTGCCTATCTCTAGCCCTTTTGTCCTAATTATTTGTATGGATGTGCTTAATGCTTTATGCAATCTGGCCAATTGTGTATTGATCTGATTCTTAATGGAAACTCGACGGAGAGAAGTTAGGATAGATCATAATCCATGCAACTAGTTTAATTGTCCGTCATGACAACGGGATTAGTTGATTAAACTTAGATTCCTAAAATGAATCAGAGAGTAATAATTAATGATTTTTAATGGCGCTAAGGACACTTAGGTTGTTAAAATGAATTAATTACAATTAGGGGAGACCGACAGGAGAACCTATGTAATTAACGGAGATTGTAGGAGTATAATTAATTGGGCGATGAGATAGGACAATTGTAGCAACTGTTTAGCTAATAATTGATTTTCAAGACCCCTCTTCCCATTAGAAAACTCTTTCTCCGTATTTTATTTTTATCGATTGATCAACTTTTCTCTCTAATTGTTTTGATTTTTAATTTTCTTTGATTGCATGATCTGGTCCCTAAATATTACTTATCCCAATTATTTTTAGTGCTCTAGGAATCTTTGCTTGCTTAAATTTCGCTTCGCCTCCCTGTGGATTCGATACTCGGTATTACCTACCGTTTTATATTACTTGTGACGACCCGTGCGCTTGCAGTGTGAAAGTCGTAAAACGGCGAATAGTTAGCAACAACCGCAAAACCAAAAAAAATCATCATTGATCTAGATTATAGACCACCACCACCTTATCCATAGAGATTCAAATACACATCACCAGATACACAGTTCAAGAAGTTCTTAGACATTTTAAAGCAACTTCACATCAACATCCTGTTGGTGGAAGCGCTTGAACAAATGCCAAAGTACGTGAAATTCCTGAAAGACATCTTGTCCAAAAAGGGATGATTGGGAGAATATGAGACAATTGCATTAACAGAGTGCTCCTGTGCACTGGTTAAAAGCAAGGTTCCCCCTAAATTAAAAGATCCAGGAAGTTTCACTATCCCTTGCTCCATAGGAGGACGAAACATCGGCAGAGCACTATGTGATCTTGGAGCCACTATCAATCTGATGTAGTATTCAGTCTTTAAACAATTAGGAATTGGAGAAGCCAGACCAACGACTGTCACTTTACAACTAGCTGACCGATCATTAACACATCCTATTGGCAAAATGGAAGATGTACTAGTCAAAATGGACAAGTTCGTCTTTCCAGCAGACTTTATTATATTGAACTGTGAAGCAGACAATGAAGTACCAATTATTCTAGGTCGACCTTTCTTAGCGACGGGTAGGACCTTGATCGATGTACAGAAGGGAGAATTGACCATGAGGGTCAATGATCAACAAGTCACATTCAACGTCATGAATGCGCTCAAATATCCAGGTGATTATGAGGAGTGTTCAGTAGTTGACAAGACTGATGAACTTTCCTTATCTACTTTATAGGAATTACCAAAAGGAGAAACGCTGGAAGAATTGCTTGAAGATGAAGTACAAGAGAGGGTAGGTGGGGAAAAGATTGAAGAAATAAAGACAACTAAGGAAGAATCGACCAAGATTGGCTCTGCAGTAGCACAAGTAGAAGCATTGAGAAATTCCTTGGAGTCAAGCCAAGAAGAAATCAAGCCACTGCAGTCGTCCGTGATTGAACCTCCAAAATTAGAACTTAAACCCTTTACCAGAGCATTTGAAATACAGTTACCTTGGAGAGAATAAAACTCTACCAGTTATTATCTCAGCTTACCTCACTGACGAGGATGAATTATCTTTGCTGCAGGTCTTATCTAGCCACAAAAAGGTGATACGATGGACAATCGCAGACATACAGGGAATATGTCCTTCATTTTGCATGCATAGAATCAATCTAGAAGAAGGTGCTAAGAAGTCGTCAGAAAGGAAATTCTCAAATGGCTGGACGCAGGAGTCATATAATCATATATCAGACAGTAGCTGGGTCAGCTCAGTGCAATGCGTCCCCAAGAAAGGTGGGATGACTGTAGTCGAAAATGAGAAAAATGAATTGATTCCAACAAGAACAGTTACGGGGTGGCGAGTCTATATCGACTATCGCGGACTCAACAAAGTAACCAGAAATGACCATTTCCCATTGTCGTTCATCGATCAGATGTTGGACAGATTGGCAGGGAAAGATTATTACTGCTTTCTTGTTGGATACTCAGGATACAACCAAATTACTATAGATTCAGAAGACCAAGAGAAGACCACATTCACAAGTCCATACGGGACGTTCGCTTTTTGAAGAATGCCATTCGGACTGTGTAACGCTCCAGCCACCTTTCAAAGGTGTATGATGGTGATCTTTTCAGATATGGTGGAGCGAACGTTGGAAGTTTTTATGGATGACTTCTCTGTCTTTGGAGAAACTTTTGCAAATTGTTTAAAAAATCTTGACCGTGTATTAGAGAGATGTGAAGAGACAAACCTAGTGTTAAATAGAGAAAAGTGTCATTTTATGGTGCTGTTTGATTTTATGCCCAAAAACTCGTAGATAGTAAATGAAACAAATTAATCGATCTAAATAAAGCATTATTTGAGTAATTCAGTAATTCGATTATTGAATAATCGAGTTTTGCATTAATAAACCCTAAATCCAATAAACTAAGATCCAAGGTTGTTTAAATGAAACTTGGACTAGTATGTGGGGACATACGGGGATCGGTGTCCAAGTAACAACCTAAAAGGTCTATAGTACAGGGATAAGGTTGGGTACCTTATCCTGGTGACACTATGTGATACGGCCCACCTTGTATTCGATACAGATGCAATGATCCAAAGCATCCATGTAGAAGACATGCGGGTGGGGGTATCCTATGCAATGAGTTTGCATAAGACCGGACCGCGAAATAGTAACCACTAGATGTAACGTCGTTAACTAGTTTAGGTTTCTATTTCAATAGGATGACCTAAGTAACTCAATCTCAATCCTGAGTCTGTTATGAACCCCTTTCAGGAGGGATTGTCCTTAGATTTGTATGGGTGATAGTGGCCAGTTCGCCGACTCAATAATCCTACCATTTCAGGGGCAAGACCGAATGGGGGCTGGGAACATAACAGTACAAGATGGAATTCACTCCTTCCCCTATTGGGGTAAGTAGATGTGTGTTTCCTTAAGGGATGATTCCAGGGCTTGAACAAAGGCGCGTCGTCCTCTCCTGGCCCGAGAGGAACTCCTGTTTAGTGGTTGGACCCTAAACAACTTGTTCTTTAGAGGGATCAGTGGTACTTAAGGAACCAGAGGTAACCCAGGGGTAAAACGGTAATTTGACCCAGCTGGTGCTACGAACACACGTGAAGGATTGACTTATTGCATTGGTAGATATCCGTGGACACATAAATATTCTACAGTGAGAAGAGTGCAGCTGTGGGTCTTTAATGGAGTGACCCACAGTTTACGAATGTTGACTAACTTGGTTAATGAGTTTAGTCAATTAGTCTCGTATCGTTGGAGCTTCTGATCTGTAGGTCCATTAGGTCCCACTGGTAGCTCGTAAAGAGACTTGAGGCAATTAAGTATAAATTGTAAATTGAAAGTGTTCAATTTATTTAGGGGAATCATATAATGTATATTGATACATTATAATATAAAGTTTATGAAACTTTATAATATAATTTTGAATTAATTTCAAAATTAATTCTTGAGAGAAAATATTTGAAAGAGTTCAAATAATTAATACGAATTGGATTCATATTAATATAAATAATTTAATAAAATCCCGAAGATTAAATATGTGATATTTAATTTGGTAATTAATTAATTATGGAATTAATTAATTATTTATTAAAATTAGATATGAATAAGATAATAGATTTGATCTTATTCATGACCTTTTCCTATTAGGAAAAGGTCTTGGCCTTTACCTATAAATAGGACCCCTAGGGTGGGGTGAAAGGCATCTCATTCATTCTCTACTCTCAGAGAATTCCCCTGAAGGCTCCCTCTAGACTCCCACCAGTCTCTTGCCTCTAGAAGTCTCAGAGTCATACCGGTGTAGCCATAGTGGTGGTGTTCGCAGTAGTTCGTGATTATTTCACAAGCAGTTGGTGAATTTAATCTGAGTCGTCAACGAGAGTAAGTAATTTTTTACTATATAAATTAGATTTAGATCTAATATTTTTGTATGCTTAGCCTTAATATAAATTTAGAATAGTTCTAAGATTATTGCCAATGTATTGGTATTTTAGATTAAACAAAATTAATTACGAATCGGTCCCAATCACGCTTCCGCTTTACGGAATTACGAAATTCCAATCCTTCAGGTGCAAGAAGGTATAGTCCTTGGATACAATATCTCCATAAATGGAATTGAAGTAGACAAGGCAAAGATTGAGCTTATATCCAAGCTTCCTTTTGCCAAGACACTACGAGATGTCAGAAGTTTTCTAGGTCATGTAGGTTTTTATCGAAGAGTTATTAAAGACTTTTCTAAAATCTCTAAACCTTTGTGCAGGTTGCTTGAGGTTGACAGACCATTCAAGTTTTATGAAGAGTGTGAACAAGCTTTTTAAACATTGAAGAGTGCACTTAGTTCAGCACCAGTCATGATTGAACCAGATTGGACTGAGCCATTTGAACTGATGTGTGACGCTAGTGATTTCGCCGTAGGAGTGTGTTAGGACAGAAGAAAGGCAGGATTGTACAACCAATCTACTATGCAAGCAAGGCACTTAATGAAGCAAAGTTGAACTATACAGTAATAGAAAAAGATGCCAAACCCCGTCTCATCCGCTGCATTTTACTCTTGCAGGAATTTGATATTGAGATCCAGGATAGGAAAGGGACCAAAAATCAAGTTGCAGTTCATTTTTCAAGGCTTGGGGAAGAGGCACAGGTGGAAAAGAGGCTGGACATTCAAGAGTCGTTTGCAGATGAACAGATATTGGCTATAAAAGCAATCGAAGTTCCATGGTTTGCAGGCTATGTGAACTACCTAGTCAGTGGACTAAAACCTCCTGAAGCCACAAGTCAACAACTAAAAAAGTTTTTAAAAGATGTGAAGGAATATTATTGGGATGAACCGTACTTATACAAGCTTGGACCAGATCAGATACTCAGAAGATGTGTAACAGAGGATGAAGTACCATTCATTTTGGAAGCATGCCATTTAGCTCCATATGGAGGGCTCTTCATAGGTCTAAAAGTCGCAGCCAAAGTCCCCCAATCTGGGTACTTTTGTCTGAGTCTTTTCAGGGATGCACATCTATTTGCAAAGAACTGTGACCATGCCAAAGAACAGGGAATTTGATAGCTAAGAGCGAAATGCCACTGATAAGACCAATTTATTACACACTTAGAATCTCCCAATTTGCTTATCTTAGTTGAATTCCTTGCGAAAAATGCTTTAAAATGAGTATAATATGTCTATAGGTCCTCGCTGGAGCTTTGGAAGCAATTCGGGGCTAAAACGAGCGAAACTGGAACGTAAAAAGACCATTTTTCCCCTGGAGCTGTCGCAGCGTCGAGACGCTGTTGTACAAGGGTCGGGACGCTGCTCAAATAAGGAAAATTCCATGGGAGGCAAGCTGAAGCAGTAGCGTCGAGACGCTGCACCCCTAGCGTCTCGACGCTAGGTCAATCCGTAGATCTTTTCCATAGTTGAAGGCCTAGCGTCGCGACGCTGTGTCTTAGCGTCTCGACGCTAGGCAGTTTTCCAGAATTGAAATTTTCCAAATTTGGCTGAAATTTTCCATGTTTGAAGACCCAATTCAGCACCATTCTTCCACGAATTGAAGGCCAAGAATCCCTATAAATAGAGGCCTTTGGTGTAGGTTTAGAATCATCCCTCAACACACAATTCACTACAACTTTGTAGTCCATCTCTCTCCCCCTTTTCCACCATTCTTCTTAGTTTTAGTTTTTATTGCTTTCTTTGATGTATTCCATGAAGAAGCAAGCTTGCTCTTATTCCATGAGAGGCTAAGCTCTTCATTCATGTGACCGGGAAGTCAAAAGTAAGTTCATATTCTTTTAATGAAATTTCTTGTTTGAATCATCAAAGCATGTTTATGTGATTTTAGTTCTTTTTCTAGAAGTTTAGATCGTGGTAGGAAAGACTGACAACCTTGACCGCGCCCTTTCTAAATTCACTTGCTAAATCTTAGTAGCATATAGGCCAACGTTATGTTTTTATGCATGCGTCCCTTGAACTAAATGATTTAATTAATTGTAATTGTGGTTTGTTGACCGTTGCATGTAAATTAACTCGGCTAGATCCCATTGCGGTTTAGGTTAATTAATCGGCCAATTAATTAGTTTAAACTAGAATCAAACTTAGCGTTTGCATGTTTGTGATAGTGGATCATGATTCTCGGTTTGTTGCCGGAATACGCCGGGCTTAAATTTGTTTTGACTTATTAGTGAAATTGATGATTTAATTGAATTGAACTTACCGAGACTAACCCGGTTGCATGATTTTTGAGGTATTGATATCTTTCCTTAATTTGATTTTCTACTTTCCTTTTACAACATTTTCCTTAATTGGTTTTCTTTCCATGTTTTCTTTCCTTCCATATATAAAATTCCCCCCTTTGGTTACTTAAAACAAATAAGGAAATTAAGATTTGTTTGCATAGACTCCCTGTGATCGACCCCGGCCGCTACTGCTACAAGTTAGCTTTAGAGGTTGAGGATTAGAAATTTATTTGATAAGAGACCTCGACAATCTCTTCCATCAAATTGGCGCCGTTGCCGGGGAGTCTTCGGCAAATTTTTCTTTCCTTTCTTGTTTTCATTTGACTTTTCTACTTTTTGTCTACAGTTTATACAAACCCGTTCTTCGCAGGATAGAGAATTTCTGTTTTGTCCTGACATCACAAGAGAAGAACGAAGACTTCGAAGGGAGGCAAGAAGAGAGGAAGTCAACGAACCACGAGCTATGGCCGAGCAAACACTGAAGCAACTCACGGCCCCGAATTTGAACCAACAACCACTTTGCATCACTTATCCCGAGACCGAAGGTGCATTTGAATTGAAATCTGGACTAATCCATCTTTTGCCTATTTTAGGGGAAGCGTAGGAGAGGACCCACACAAGCACTTAAAGGAGTTCTACATCGTTTGCACAGGAATGAAGCCCAACGGTGTAACTGATGAACAAATAAGTTTACGTGCTTTTCCTTTTTCTTTAAAAGATATGGCAAAAGATTGGTTATATTTCCTTCCTAGTGGTTCAATTAATACTTGGGCTGACATGAAAAAAATATGTTTAGAAAATTTTTTTCCTGCAAGTAGGGCCGCCAATCTTCGTAAGGAAATCTACGGTATTACTCAAATTGCCGGTGAAACTCTTTACGAATATTGGGAACGTTTTAAAAGATTATGTGCTAGTTTTCCTCACCATCAAATAGCCGATCAATTGCTAATTCAATATTTCTATGAAGGTTTACTTCCAACAGATCGAGGCATGATCGATGCGGCTAGTGGAAGAGCATTGGTGAACAAAACTGCAGCAGAGGCCCGAGCACTCATATCTTCCATGGCCGAAAATTCTCAACAATTTGGAACCCGAGTTCCCGGTCTATTACCTAAAGTAGCAGCAGTGAATGAGGTAAGTAGTCTTGATTCAAAAATGTCTGAACTTACTGATCTTGTTAAACAACTTGTGACAGGACAAACTACCAAAGAAAAGGTTTGTGGAATCTGTTCAATCCAAGGCCACCCCACTGATTCCTGTCCACAGTTGCAAGAGGGCCAAACTGCAGAAGTCAACGCAATAGAAGGGTATGCAAATCAAAATGGCCAAGGTAGGAAGTACGATCCCTATTCTAACACTTACAATCCGGGATGGAGGGATCACCCTAACTTTAGCTATGGCCAAAACAACCATCAGAAACAGAAGTTTGGAGGGCAATCTTCTCAATCATGTATGTCTCTTGAAGATATGATTAAGTCTTTAGCTGAATCTACTTCTAAGTTTCAACAGGAGACTAAGGCCGGTATGCAAAATATGGGAAATCAAATTACACAATTGGCCACTTCCATAAGTAGATTGGAGGTCCAATATGGAAAGTTGCCTGCCCAGCCAGAAATTCCAAAAAAGGAAGGTCTAAATGCAATCACACTTAGGAGTGGAGCCACCTTGAAGCCACCTCCAATTCCTTCCAAAAATATTGAAGAAAAGACTGATAAGGTAAGTTCTGAACCCTCTGTTGTTTTTTATTACACTGAGCCTGCTCCCTTCCCTTCTAGATTAGTCCAGCCAAATAAGAAAAAGGAGGAAGAGGACAAGGATGCCTTAGAAGTATTCAGGAAAGTTTCAGTCAACATACCACTCTTGGAGGCCGTTCAGCAATTTCCAAGGTATGCCAAATTTTTGAAAAGATGGTGTACCAAAAAGAAAGTCTCCAACAAAAAGGTTAGTGAAAATCTTTCCATGCTTGCTTTTAAACCATTGCCTGAAAAATGCTTAGATCTAGGTATGTTTTCCTTACCTTGCATGATAGGACATCACCATGTCAAACATGCCATGCTAGACTTAGGAGCTTCAATCAATGTTATGCCTATGTCTCTATATCATGAGTTAGGATTGACTAATTTGCATGAGACTAGTGTAATAATTCAATTAGCTGACAGATCTAGCATCACCCCTTTAGGTATTTGTGAGAATGTCCTTGTTAAGGTAGAGGATTTTGTCTTTCCTGCTGATTTCTATATTCTTGATATGCCTGCACCAAGTAACTCTACTTCTGCCTCTATTATTTTGGGCCGCCCTTTCATGAAAACGGCCAAGGTAAACATTGATGTAGATTCAGGAGTTGTTACAGTAGGATTTAAAGGAAAGACAATGACATTTAGGGTAGTTGGTAATAACCCTCATACTAATCTAAGCACTATCATTTCTGACCATGATAATTATATTTCTTCTGATGATGAATCCTTTGGAAGCTTTGCACCATTTGTCTACAACAGTGAGGAGGACAACCCGGGTTGATCGGTTCAAACCCGTCGAGCATAACGATGTTAAAAAATTGCGCTTACGGGAGGCAACCCGATTTCTATCCTTTCCTTATTTAGAAGTTATTCCTTTGTTATTTCCTTAATTGCCGTTCTTTATTGTTTTATAGGACCCCTACACCAAACCTCTGAAATTTTTGCCAATCGTGGAAGTTTCCTTCCTTTTCCAACCCAATGCTTAAACAGGGGAGGTTTTCTGTTCCCTTTTACTTTTTGTCCATCACTTTCCATGTTTAATTTACATTGAGGACAATGTAATGTTTAGGTTGGGGGTGGGAAACATATGCATGTTTGCTTTATGATTTGATTGACCTATTAATTTAAGAAATTTAAAAATAAATTAGAACCTGAATCGGGACAGTTCTGTCTAAGGCTGGAGGTATTTAAGTTGACGGTTTACGGAACACCTCCTACCTGGGAACTGACCCGAACCAGTGAAGTTCTATCTAAGGCTGGAGGTATTTAAGTTGACGGTTTACGGAACACCTCCTACCTGGGAACCGATCTGAATCAGTGTTCAAATTTATCTTTAAATTGAGCAAACGTGAAAACAAAATTTTGAGATTTTATGCCTTGCTCTATAATTGATTATGAAATTTCTAGGAAAAGAAAAACATGAGTATATATTTTTCTTGTAGTTGAATTGCATGCATTCTAGCATCTTTAGAGACTTCATTAAAATTTTTCGAAATCTTCCTTAGCTAAATTGAGCATAAGTCCTTTCTAGCGTAGTTTCGTTGGTTTTAGATGGCTTCATAAGATTCACCCCTCCGTTGTCACCTCGATAGGATAGGTAGCATGTTTAAAGGAAGTTGTTGCAAAACAGCTTGTTTAGTGCTTGGGAGTAAGAAAAAGAAAATATTTTTAGCTTGCCAGGGTAAAAAGAGCTACCTCTAGTGTGATCAGTTAGGCCGTCCAGAGAAAACTCGGGAAATGTGGTCCTACATTAGTTGTGTGAAAGCTAGTACCCCTAAAAATCATATGTATATGCAAGCTTAGGGCCCTTTAAATTTCTTGTTTGAATCAAAAAAAAAAAAAAATCCCTTTTTGCATCCTTAAAAAAGTTAGTTTGTTCCTTTCCCTTAATGCATTATGCCTTTGTCCAGTGTAGAGGGAAGATGGAATAGAGAATTTTATAAGTCCTTCTCGAACTTTTCAAAACATCTCTAGGGAAGACTTAGCTCGTATTTTGCATAAAGAAGAATTTGGCTAATTTTAATTTGTCTCTAACTATGCTAGTCTCACATCTAATTCTCTCAAGTAAAATCTTGATCATGCTTATCTTTGAGAAATTGAGTCATGAATATTGCATTGCATAATAATCTCTATACTTAGCTTGCTCGAGGACTAGCAAGGTTTAGGTTGGGGGTATTTGATAAGACCAATTTATTACACACTTAGAATCTCCCAATTTGCTTATCTTAGTTGAATTCCTTGCGAAAAATGCTTTCAAATGAGTATAATATGTCTATAGGTCCTCGCTAGAGCTTTGGAAGCAATTCGGGGCTAAAACGAGCGAAACCGGAACGTAAAAAGACCATTTTCCCCTGGAGCTGTCGCAGCGTCGAGACGCTGTTGTACAAGGGTCAGGACGCTGCTCAAATAAGGAAAATTCCGTGGGAGGCAAGCTGAAGCAGTAGCGTCGAGACGCTGCATCCCTAGCGTCTCGACGCTAGGTCAATCCGTAGATCTTTTCCATAGTTGAAGGCCTAGCGTCGCGACTCTGTGTCTTAGCGTCTCGACGCTAGGCAGTTTTCCAGAATTGAAATTTTCCAAATTTGGCTGAAATTTTCCATGTTTGAAGACCCAATTTAGCACCATTCTTCCACGAATTGAAGGCCAAGAATCCCTATAAATAGAGGCCTTTGGTGTAGGTTTAGAATCATCCCTCAACACACAATTCACTACAACTTTGTAGTCCATCTCTCTCCCCCTTTTCCACCATTCTTCTTAGTTTTAGTTTTTATTGCTTTCTTTGATGTATTCCATGAAGAAGCAAGCTTGCTCTTATTCCATGAGAGGCTAAGCTCTTCATTCATGTGACCGGGAAGTCAAAAGTAAGTTCATATTCTTTTAATGAAATTTCTTGTTTGAATCATCAAAGCATGTTTATGTGATTTTAGTTCTTTTTCTATAAGTTTAGATCGTGGTAGGAAAGACTGACAACCTTGACCGCGCCCTTTCTAAATTCACTTGCTAAATCTTAGTAGCATATAGGCCAACGTTATGTTTTTACGCATGCGTCCCTTGAACTAAATGATTTAATTAATTGTAATTGTGGTTTGTTGCCCGTTGCATGTAAATTAACTCGGCTAGATCCCATTGCGGTTTAGGTTAATTAATCGGCCAATTAATTAGTTTAAACTAGAATCAAACTTAGCGTTTGCATGTTTGTGATAGTGGATCATGATTCTCGGTTTGTTGCCGGAATACACCGGGCTTAAATTTGTTTTGACTTATTAGTGAAATTGATGATTTAATTGAATTGAACTTACCGAGACTAACCCGGTTGCATGATTTTTGAGGTATTGATATCTTGTCTTAATTTGATTTTCTACTTTCCTTTTACAACATTTTCCTTAATTGGTTTTCTTTCCATGTTTTCTTTCCTTCCATATATAAAATTCCCCCCTTTGGTTACTTAAAACAAATAAGGAAATTAAGATTTGTTTGCATAGACTCCCTGTGATCGACCCCGGCCGCTACTGCTACAAGTTAGCTTTAGAGGTTGAGGATTAGAAATTTATTTGATAAGAGACCTCGACAATCTCTTCCATCTTAACTTCATACTTGAAGTAGAAATCTTTGATGTATGGGGCATAGACTTCATGGGCCATTTCCCTCCGTCCTTTGGAAATATCTACATTCTACTTGCAGTTGATTATGTATCAAAGTGGATCGAAGCTGTAGCTACATCATCTAATGATGCGAAAGTAGTGAAGAAATTCTTTATGAAGAATATTTTTACAAGATTTGGACTCCCCGATTTATCATAAGCGATGAAGGTATGCATTTCGTAAACAAGATGATAGCAAATTTGTTTTCCAAATGTAACATCAGGCATAGAGTTGCAATTGCTTACCATCCCCAGACGAATGGGCAAGCAGAGCTTTCTAACTGAGAGATAAAGGCAATTTTGGAGAAAGCAGTGGACCCTTCTATGAAGGATTGGTCGCTACGTCTTGATGAGGCACTATGGGCGCATAGAACAACGTACAAGGCACCCTTGGGAATGTCTCCGTACCAGATTATATTTGGAAAAGCTTGTCATCTACCTCTAGAACTGGAACATAAAGCATATTGGGCATTGAAGAAATTCAACTTCAATATAGACAAAGCTGGAGTTAAAAGGAAATTGCAGTTGAATGAGTTGGAAAAGCTCCGCCATTTTTCCTACGAAAATGCAAAGTTATATAAGGAAAAAGTCAAGAGATAGCATGATCGGAGGATAAATCCAAAGGAATTTCACAAAGGCTAGCAAGTGTTACTTTTCAATTCAAGACTGAAGTTGTTTCCAGGTAAGTTGAAATCGAGATGGTCAGAACCCTTCAAGATTGTGAGGATTTTTTTTATTATGGAACTGTAGAATTGATGGATCACCAAGGTACACATTTTAAAGTAAATGGTCAAAGGATTAAACCATATTGGGGAAAGAATTTCAAGGCTGAAGAAGCCCTTGTGTCAGCAATAGATCTGGTATGATTTGTATTTCTATGAACTTTTTGTATACTATGTGGATTAATATGAATAGAGAAAAAATTTATTTAATAATAAGAAAATTTTTAAAGGCTAAAAAGCAAAATCAAAATAACATGGACAAGAGGGAACTCTGTCTAGGAAAAGGTATTTAAGATGACCGTAGGGAACACCTTTTCCTGAGGATTTACCTGGGAGTTGAATTGGCTGAGTTATTTTGAGTTTACTTTTTACTTAAAAATTTCCACCCAAAAATAATTTTGTTCAAGTATTTTGAACGTTTTAACAAGTTTGTTGTTGTTTCAGCCGTTTAAGGAAGGAAGAAATCAGAAAAAAAGAAAAAATAAAATAAAAAGGGAGTAAAGTTGAGGAATTGCAACCGTATTTTTCCTCGTGCATTAGGGAATGCGATCACATTTTCCTAAAAACAGAGGGCAGTGACGTCATTTAAATGACAGTCACGTGGCCTAGTTTTGGGAAACCTATAAATAGCATGACTTTCTGTTTACTCTTCACGATCACTTGGACTTCTTTTGCATTCAAGACAACCTACCTACCATCCATATTCTCTCTTGAAGCCAAGAAGACCCACGAAGGAAGAACTATGAATAACACGCCACAATCTTCGATTCCTCGCAAGATTACTCGTTCTTTGAGTAATCGAAGCGCCCAACGTACAGAACAACCCGATCAACGTCAAGAAGAACGCCCCAATCCGCACATGCAGGAAGAAAAGAGCCGAAAGACCCATGGGATCTTCACGAACCATTGTGGAAAGAAACCCCACGCTTCAAGCTCCATCATCCACGCGAATGCCGACCTCTACAAGTGATAATCCGAGGGATTCACAACAAAGGAAGGCAACACCCGCCGATAGACTTCATCATGCACAGAAAACTATGAAAAAACCTTTAAGGAAGCGTTCCAAGGAGTGGTACGCAATGATTTGGAATATGGGAGCCAAGCAGCGTGCGACCATAGAAGAGGAAGCGAGGTTGCGTGAAGCTGAAAAATTATTTCCTGTTGCGGGCGAAAGCTCACCGTAAGGAGGATCTTCAACGGGTAAAGATTCAAGTTCTTTAACTTATTCTACTGTGTGAAGGGAAAAGCCAGTCGTGACCTACCATTCAAAGAAAACGAGTCCCAAGAGGTCAGCTAGCAAAATGGAGACTAAAAAACTCCTGGAAATTCAACTCCTTATGAAGGCGAGAATACCAGCAGATGTCTTTGAGAACATGATTCAGCTAGCTGTGGCACAAGCCCTTGTGATTGTTGAAGGGTACCGAGCTGAACTGGATGCTCTGAATGAATTGAGAGCTGAAAAAGAAGAGAAGTTAAGAGAAATTCAGTGCATGAAGGTTGAAGAGGAATTGACTAAAAAGAGAGATGAAGAGGATGAGAAGAAAAAGAAGGAAAAAGAGGGAAAAAAAAAGGAGGAAAAGTAAGAGGTCGAGAGGGCCATCAGAGAAGAGAAATAAAGAATTGAGGCTGAGAAGGCAATGAAAGAAGATGAAGAATTTAGGAGATTGGCTGCTGAACTCCAACTCCTCGAAGAAGAGAAGGCAATACGAGAAGCCCTTCGAGAGGAAAAAAATCGAAGGAAGGTGGCCGAAGAGTTTCTTGCAGCCTTTGAGCCCTTACACAATTCTCAAAGGGAAGGGGAAGAGTTGCAAGAAGAAGAAGAAAAGGCCCTTGAAGGGCTGATTGATGAAGAACAAGAAAAAGAAGAAGAAGAAGACATGAGGGTGCATAATACGACCGCATTTGGGCAGCATTCTGAAGAAGGCCAAGCTGAGGCTGTAAATGACCAGCAAGGTGATGATTCCCTCGATCCATTATTTGAATATGACACCAGGAGAATTCCATTAGCTGCTGAAAGCTCTTCTTCGGAAGAAAGAGAAAATGAAAAGAATAATGAAGAAAAGGAGGTCGAGACCTCCAATGAAAGTGAGATAGAAACAGACTCTGACGTGAAGGAATTGGATGATGACCAAGTTCCAATTTCTTCAGCTCTAAGAAGAAAGAGGAAAAGAGAAATTCAAGCTGAGCGGAGGACCAAATCAAGAATGATCCCATATTTGCGAAGAAGTCGAGGACTAGGTCTATCGACTCCTCTCCTATACCTCCCATCACCACTACACCCACCAAGCCAAAACCAACACCACCAAAGAACCTGTTTCCTGAGGTTTTCAAAAATGTGAATTTCCAAGAAAGAATGGAGATCATGAGGAAGCGGAAATTCTTGAACGAGAAGGGGTTCTCTAATCGAGCTGGTACCTTGCCCAACTTTGTTACAAAAATCATTTCACAATATAAGTGGCAAGAGTTCTATGCTCACCCTCAAAAGGTCATGGTGCCTCTAGTCCGAGAGTTCTATGTAGGGCTGAGGGAGGAGAGTTTGAGCTTGGTGGTAGTACGTGGGAAGATGGTGAGTTTTTCCTCTGTTGATATAAATACGATCTATCGGGTAAAGGCTCTTTTACACCCGAGAGGGAATGATGCTATAAAGAATCCTTCGACCAAGCAATTAAAGGTAGCACTTAAAGTAGTGGCGAGGAAGGGAGTTCAGTGGAAATAATCTCAGACTAAAGTGAAGTCTTTAGTGCCAAGCGACCTGAAGCCGGAACCGACAGTTTGGCTTCATTTTAAAAAAAAAAATAGATTGATTCCCACCACCCACGACAACATAATTTCAGTAGAGGGAGTCATGCTTCTTTACAGCATAATTAAGGGGCTGGAAATCATCATTGGGAGCATCATTCGAGAAGAGATCCTAACTTGTGGAAGAAAGAGAGAGGGGAACCTATTCTATGGGTCTCTCATAACCCAGCTATTTCAGAGGGTTAAGATTGTTCCTGGAAAAGATGAGGAACGACATTTTTACCGGCCTACAATTGACTTGCCTCTGATTGGGAAGCTGCAATAGAACAATGCACAGAGAAAAGATAAAGCTTCTACCTCCCAAGCTACTCCTTCTCCCTTGCTAACACATGCTTCACCTCCACCGCATACTCCTGTTTCAGGGCCTACCCCATGTTCTGAGGCCCTTGCATTTGTTTTCTGCCAGCTAGACCGAATTGAAGATTGTTTAAAAATATATTGGGTCTACGCAGAGGAGAGGGATGAAGCAATTAGAGAGTTTTATCTCTTTATCGCCCCGACCATCACTCCTATTTTTCTCGATTTTCTTCAAAGCCTACTGCCTCAAGATCAAGAAGAGTCTGATGATGAAGAACAAGTTGAAGAGAGTTCCTCAGAGGAGGAATAGGGGAGTTTGTTGATTCCCTTACACTTTTAATATGCTTGTTTATATTTAGTGTAGTTGCTGTTTTTTTCCTAGCATGTTAGTTTACTGTTTGTTTTTTGAGTTAGTCTTTGTACAAATGTTGTTTTATTGCTTTGATTGAGTATTTAGTTGTTAGTTTAATGATGGCTTTCTATTAGGATAGGTTTAGAATAACTTGAGTTTTTAAGTTTTTGGAAAAACTGTTTGCTGTCCTTTTACTAAATTTGTGAAATTTTGAGAAAAATAAACTTTATAAAAAAATTTTGGCTTGGGAAAGTGTTTTAAATATGCTTTCATTTTAGTTTTCTTTTAAGTCCTTAATGATGATAACTAGAGCTTATTTCTATCTCAAAAAGTGTCGCCGTCACAACCTATTTGTTTTCTATTCATAGGCTTTCCACTAGTCTTTTTCTTTACAAAATTTTCTTAAGTGTAAACTTCCTCATGTTTAACCTATTTAGCACACTAGGAGAGTTTAGCCTTGATGTTTTGGAAAACAGAAAGCCTCATGTTCAGCCCATGCCTAAAAACAAAAGTCAATGAGGGCATTGCCTATCTTAAGTTTGGGGGGGGGGGGGTGCTTTACTTTGTGTTATACTTAGTGGAATACATTTTGTGTAAGTTTGTACTACTGAAAAAAAGATGTGTGCTCAGTTATCCTAAAAAAAAAAAGATGTGTGTTCATGTATGCTCAAATACCTCAAGATTAGTTTTTCTTAACTAAAAGGACCACCCTAGACTCTATGAGTAAAAGTTAGGTAGTTTAAGCATAGTGGTTAGGATGGATTAGGGAGAGTTTTGCTTTGAAAAAGAAAGGTAGAAATCTTCATGCCTAGGAAACTTAGTTGTGACTAGCACTAGAGTAGAAACCTCTCCTAAAGGGCAACTTTTTAGAAAACGATCTTGAGAAGCATGTTTACTTGATTCCATATGGTTTATCCATGACATTTTAATTTGCAATTAAAGTTAAGATGTAACATTCTGATTGGCAATTATATTTGATCTCTAACATTTTGATTTGCAATTACAATTGAGCCCTAACATTCTGATTGGCAATAAGACTTGATCTTGAATGTTCTGATTTGCAATTGCTTGAGGACAAGCAATGAGTTAAGTTTGGGGGTATAATAAGGGCAAAAAATATACCTATTTTTCCTTATATTTAGCTCATTTTTTTGTGAAACTTGTATGTTTTAGATCTAAATCACTATTCCCGAGCTTAAAAAGTGTTAAAGTTGATGAGTTAGGACTTTGAGAGTCATGTGTGTCAAATTATACATATTTGTGCTTAAAAGAACTCATTTTGGTGTAAATTTGACTTAGTTTTGGTGTTTTGCAGAAAACAGAGGAAACAGGAAATTCTCCAGAAATGCGATCGCATTTCTGCCAAGGCCAAAGTGAAATGCGACTGCATTTCTGGGTAGATGCAAACAGTTCTGAGTCCGTCGCGGGTCGTTTTGAACGAGCGTTTTGCGCATCTAACCGGCTAATTTGACTCCGAAACTGACTGGGCCACTTGCAAACATCATTTTTGTGACTCCTCAACCACTCCCCATGATATAAAAGGCCATGATTCGAAGGCAAATTCAAACAAAACTCACTGGGAAGAAGATGGTAGTGACAGAACCTTAGTAGACGTCCATGAGTAGGGATGCTCGAGGTCCTTCCTAGGAGACGAAATTCTAACCTTAGTTAGACTTCAAACCTTTGTGTTTGTAGAGATTTCACCATATTTCCACCTTGTGAAAGGAGAGTAGAGTGTCGTGAGAACTCTAGAAGGATTGGATAAAGTGAAATACTCTAGTTTTAGCTACTGCACTTTAATTTTCCAGCACTTGTTTCTTTTCATTGTTCTGTATTTCTTATTCATTATTTTAATGGAAAGTTATTTGTTTGCATTGTATTCCCTCATGCGTAGCTAAATTCCATTGGGGGGTTCGGTATAGTGAATTCCTTTATGGTTTAAATGGCTTGAAACTTGCTTATTTGCCTAAGTTAGTTATTGCATGTCATCCTTTATTGATTATCATTCTAATCTTGCTGAGTTTAACTTGATCACTTAGACTTTGAATGTTATGTGAGTTTGGTACTGAAAGGGCCAAACAATATAGGTTGCATGCATGAATAATTTATGTCGGAGTCGAGTCACAGAAATGTGCATAACGGTACTCACTTAGTCTTCTAACAGTTCTTGGGAGCAAGGCCAAATAGGAGTTAAACCTGACCCAATGCATATCTGGACTTAGGCTGAATAAGCCATTATTAGAGTTATTTGCCTTAGGATTGAAGCTTTACTGACAATGACGGATCCACCATAGGCTGAGCCCCCCCGAATTTTTATTAGTTTTGTATTCGTATATAAAAGTTCACTTGAATGTTTGTTTTGGTGGTTGGCTTCGTTGGCTCTAGTTTCCTTACGGATCAAAACTCATCTTATACAATTTTTATTTTATTTCTCACATAATATGTTAATTTTTATTCTATTTCTTCACTGAAACGTGCGTGATTATTTATCAATTAAAAACTGTATACCAAACCTATTTTTAAAATTGACTTTTATAATTAAAAAAAAAAACTTTTATTTTTTATAAATTTAAATTTAAGCTATATTTTTGAAAAAAAATTATTTTTCTAAAATTTAAATCGCAGGCTATATATTTTGTTTAAAAAAATTACTTACAAATATGAAATAATAACAAATTGGTTAAATTACAAATTTGGTCCATAAACTTAGTTATTGTCAAATAGGCTTGTGAATTTGCAATTTTATGTCTAATAGGTCAATGAAATTTAAAGAATGTCTAATAAGTCTCTAAACTTTCGATTTTATGTCTAATAAGTTTCTGAATTTCTAATTTTGTGTCTATTAGGTCCTTGACCTATATGATTTTTTTTTAAAAATTCATAAACTTATTGAACATGAAATTGAAAGTTTAATGTTCTATTAGACACATAATTCAATTTTATTTCTAATAAGTTTGTTAATTTAAAAAAAAAAAAAAAACTGCTGAATGTGTCAGAGATTTATTTGACAAAAAATTGAAAGTTTAGAAACCTACTTGATATTTTTAAAGTCCAATGACCTATTGATGCGAAATTGAAAGTTGAATAATCTATTAGACACAAACGTAAAAGTTCCAAGATTAAACTTGTAAATCTAACAAATAAATAATATTATAATTTTGTTTTAATTTCTTCTTTAAATATTATTTTTTATATCAAAATTTTCTTAAAATTAATCTCATAAAATGAAACTTTCTAGAGAAGAATTACGATGAATTAAATTAATAATTCAACTTCATTTATGAAAAATTTGAAATTGTTTACTTGGAAATTACTTTTACGAAGCCCCCCCTCAACAAAATTTTTGGATCTGCCACTGTTTACTGGACACCTGGCTTTTATTATTATTGTTATTTCCTTTACTTGTTTGCTTTTTTATTTTCCAAAACTCAATCATCAATTATTTTCTTTGGTTACCTTCTTGAGCAATTTAGTCTCTGTGGGATCGATACCTTTGAAATATTTCCAGAGTTTTTATTACTACTGATGACCGCAAAGTGCACGGGTCGCAAGTAATAATAGAACGGTAAAGTATACCGAGTATCGAATCCACAGGGAGGATGGCTTCTAGGCAGGATAATAAACTGAACACTAAAATTACTAAGACAAAATATTATTTAGGAACCAAAACATAATGATGGAAATTAATCAAAGATTAAAGGAATAAAAGAATCCAAGCGATCAATCAAAATAAAAAGGTGAAGAAAGAATCGAATGTGAGGCGGGGTCTTGAAAGTCGGATTATAGCTAATTAATTATCCTAATTGTCCTATCTCGTGCCCGACTATTTATAAACCTAGAATCTTCGTTTAGCACATAGGTTCCCCTTTCGGTTTCCCCTAATTGTAATTAACTCATATTAATAACCTAAGTGTCCTTAGCGCTATTAAATTCGTTAATTAATTAGCCTTGATTCATTTTCGGTCTCTAAGCCTAACCAACTACTCTCGCTTTCACTACGAGCAATTAAGCCTAGTTGAGTGGATTATGATCTATCCTAACTTTTCTCCGTCGAGTTTCCATTAGGAATCTAATCATTATACAATTGGTCAGATTATATAAAGGATTAAGACCATCCACACAAATAATCAGTATTTGGACAAGAGATAGGCAATAAAGAATAATAATCAACTATAACCTTTCATTTCAAGACCCACAGTTGGGATTTAGCTATACATGATGATCAAAATTTCCCAAAAGTACATAATCATAAGCATAAAATAGCAAAGTAAAGAGTTAGGAGAATAAACCGTAGAGAACCCCTTGCTTGTGCTATGGATCCTCTCCGTTACAAGCTACCGAGCCCTCCAAAATTGCTCGTTACAATGACTTCGCACTAATTCTCACACTCGACCCTCAAAGAGGCTTTAAGAGCCTTTAGAAAGACTAAAGAAAGGAATTGGAATGGTGATTGATGATCAAATGAGGGAGTGAGGTGTGCTTTTTATAGGCCTGGAAATGGGGTAGCGTCGCGACGCTAGGGTCACAGTGTCGCAACGCTGTGACGTCATCATGGTTTGTGTGGCAAGAATAGGACAGCGTCGAGACGCTTGGGGGACAGCGTCGCCAGTTCCAGAACCTTCTAGAAGCGGATTTGCATGGAATTTCGGGCCTCCCACTACTCCTTTGGCCCAAGCACTTCATGTAATGGATCTTGGGCTCTTTCTCTCCATTTCTCCCACAAATTTCTCCTAGGGACAAAATAATGAAATTGAATAGATATGCAAAATAAAAACACCATAAAAGCATATAAAAGCCCGTAAATATAGAGATAAAATAGCAGCATTTCTGAATGCTATCACACCCCCAAACTTAAGCTTTTGCAAGTCCCGAGCAAAATAAATTCTAAGGATGCATGAAAAAGAATCGCTCTAGCCTCAATGATTTTAAAATTCTTAGGGGAATACAGAAAACATGCAAGTGGACTAAGCAAGCACAACATACTCATGAAGAAAATTTGAAAAACGATACTTTGAATTAACGAATAGCATGCTGAAAACTTATCTAATGGCTCTTTTACTAACCTAGATTAGTTTTACGGTTTTCTCCATTTGTTTTCCCCCTACACTGGCTAAGAGTCCTAATAGGTCGGAATTCAGCTATCATGCAAACAAAGATACCAGGGCGCCTTATTCTTTTTTTTTTTTCTTAGGGGAGCAGTCCCCCAAACTTGCTTTTTATGATTCTAACGGAACTAGCTTTCACACTACAATGCAGGGACCCATAACCCGAATTTTATTCTTGGTTGGCCTAACTGATCACACCGTAGGTAGCTCTTTTTACCCCTAGTATATTATTTTTCATGCAAGCAAAAATTGTTTTTCAATCTTTTCAACAGATATTCTTTTTCTGGTGTTGCTTTTCTTTTTTGCAGGCATAACATTTTTTCTTTTTCTTTTTCTCCTAGTTCCTAAAACAATGAAGCATAATTCCTAATGTTAGAAACTAAGCCTATCGAAGTGACAACAAACTTATAAAAACCATAATAAGAATCTAGATATTCAAAGATCTCAAAAGGTAAGTTTATTACATGCTTTAGACATTAAAACTAAGCAAACATTTTCAAAAATTTCTCATTTTCTTCTATGCTCCCAAATTCCACATCATATAAACCATATCCCCAAAAAATTCAAAAAACCAAATCCTCGGCTATCATCGCTATCCTAACATGCATCCAGAAGAATTTCAACATGCTCAAGCACAGCGAAAGCCTCCCCCCCAAACATAAACTAAACATTGTCCTCAATGTTTTAAAACAAGAAAGCATAAATTGGGGATACTGAGACTTCCCTGAGTTTAGGAGAAAATCGTCCTCATCCTTCGGGGTCGGGAAAATGCATCTATGGATTTTCGGGGCTTGCTAAGTGGATCCTGCAAGACAAATTTGGATCACGAAGGAAGGGGGATTTATTTACCGCAAAAAGAAAAACTAACTAACAAAAAATTTTGAATCCTTGGGTTGCCTCCCAAGTAGTGCTTTCTTTAATGTCCTTAGCTAGACGAGGCTGGACATGCTCATGGAGGTTCAAAGTAAAATTTTTCGTCATCCTCCGGGCCCTGAATAAAATCTCGTGCCGAAGCACACATTGCAAACAAGGGAGTACAAAAACATCCCTCTGGCCCGTCCTCGCTAAATGTTCGGACGACAACAACTATTTGTCGTTTTACGACTTTCACACCGCAAGCGCACGGGTCATCACAAGTAATATAAAACGGTAGGTATACCGAGTATCGAATCCACAGGGAGGCGAAGCGAAATTTAAGCAAGCAAAGATTCCTTGAGCACTAAAAATACTTGGGCGAAATAATATTCAGGGACCAGATCATGCAATCAAAGAAAATTAAAAATCAAAACAATTAAAGAGAAATTTTGATCAATCGATAAAAATAAAATACGGAGAAAGAGTTTTCTAATGGGAAGAGGGGTCTTGAAAATCAATTATTAGCTAAACAATTGCTACAATTGTCCTATCTCGTCACCCAACTAATTATACTCCTAGAATCTCCGTTAATAACATAGGTTCTCCTGTCGATCTCCCCTAATTGTAATTAATTCATTTTAACAACCTAAGTGTCCTTAGCGCCATTAAAAATCATTAATTATTACGCTCTGATTCATTTTAGGAATCTAAGTTTAATCAACTAATCCCGTTGTCACGACGGGCAATTAAACTAGTTGCATGGATTATGATCTATCCTAACTTCTCTCCGTCGAGTTTCCATTAAGAATCAGATCAGTACACAATTGGCCAGATTGCATAAAGCATTAAGCACATCCATACAAATAATTAGGACAAAGGGCTAGAGATAGGCAATTATAACAACATTTAAACTATAATTTCATTTAAAGACCCCAAATTGGGGTTTAGCTATAAATAGCTAAAATATTCACAATAATTACAATGGAAAGCATAATTAAGAACATAATAAAAGGGAAGGAATTGACCGTTGAAGATCCCCTCGTTGACGCTTGGAGTCCCTCTGAACACTCCTTGAGCCTCCTAGAATGCTCCCCAAAATTCCCCAAAAGTTTCCCACTAAAGAAACTCTCAAAAAGGCTTGAAAGCCTTGAGAGAGGCTCCCAAAGGAGCCAAGAAAGCAAGAAAGGAATGGAAGAATATGATGATTGATTGATGGTAAAATGAGGCACCAAGGGGTGCCTTTTATAGGCTCAGAAAGGGGGTAGCATCGCGACGCTATACGACACAGCGTCGCGATGCTGTGACATCATCGACTTGCCGACCAAGAAATGGACAGCGTCGCAACGCTGTCCTTACAGCGTCTCGACGCTAGGCGTTTTCCAGAACTTTCAGCTGCGGATTGGGCTTCTTTTCTTGGGCCAACTTCAATTCTTTTTGGGCTTTTTCTTCATAGTTGTCCTCTTTTGACTCCCCTTGACCCAAGCATGGAAATTGGGCTTGAATGGCTTCATTTTGGGCACTTTTATCACCAAAATCCATAGTTTGCTCCTAAAGACCAAATAACACAATATATGAAATATTTTCAATAAAAACACAATTAAAGCACAAAAAAAAAAACCTAATAAATTGGGACTAAAATAACGACATTTCTGCTCGCTATCACACCCCCAAACTTAAGCTTTTGCTAGTCCCGAGCAAAATAAATTCTAAAGATGCATGAAATAGAATCGCTCAAGCCTCAATGATTTTGGAATTCTTAAGATAGAATGGAAAACATGCAAGTGGAATAAGCAAGCACCGCATACTCATGAAGAAATCTTAAACTAGTTTGAACTTAAGATGAATAGCATGCTCAAGACTTATCTATTGATTCTTTTACTAACCTAGATTAGTCTTATGGCTTTCTCCATTTGTTTTCCCCCTACACTGGCTAAGAGCCCCTAATAGGTCGGAGTTCTTCTATCATGCAAAAAAAAGAAACTAGGGTGCCTGATATTTTTCTTTTTCATGGGGGAGCAAAGCTCTCAATTGATTTTTCACTTTCTTTTTCTTTTTCTTTTTTCTTTTGCTACTCCCCCAAACTTGCATTTTGATATCTAATGGCACTAGCTTTCACACTACGGTGCAGGGACCCTTAACCCGAATTTTATTCTTTGGTTGGCCTAACTGATCACACCGCAGGTAGCTCTTTTTACCCCTAGGCTTTTTCTTTTGTGCAAGCAAAAATTTTCTTTTTCAACAGATTTTTCTTTTCTCTCATTTTCTTTTGTTGCTTTTGCTTTTCTCTCAGCAGGCATAGCATTTTTTTTTTTTTACCTAGCTCTTTAGAACAATCAAGCATGAACTTCCTAGTATTAGAAACTAAGCCTATCGGGGTGACAACAAACTTTAAAAATCATAATAAGAATCTAGATTTTCAAAGACGTCATTAGATAAGACTATTGCATGCTTTAGACATCAAAACTAAGTATCAAAAAATTTTAAAATTTCACAATTTCTGCCGTGCTCCCAGATTCCACAACATATAAACCATTTTCTCCCAAAACTTCTAAAATCACATCCTTGGCTATCATGGCTATCTATTCATGCATCCAACAGAATTCAAATATGCTCAACACAGCGAAAGCCTCCCCCCCAAACTTAAACTAAACATTGTTCCCAATGTTTTAAAAACAATAAAGCAAATAGAGGGATACTGAGACTTCCCTGAGCTAGGAGCGCTTCATCCTCTTCCTTTTGGATTAAAAAAAAAATGGGATTTTTGGAGCTTTGGGATTTGCTAAGGTGATCCTGCAAAACAAAATTGGATCACGAAGCAAAGAAAATTATTTACCGCAAAAACAACTACTTAAACTTAAATTCTTGGGTTGCCTCCCAAGCAGCGCTTTCTTTAACGTCTTTAGCTAGACGAGGCTCGGCACACTTACGGAGGCTCGAAATAAAAGTTTTCATCATCCTCCGGGCCCTGCAAAAAATCGCGCACCGAATTGCACACTGCAAACAGGGGAGAAAAAAAACTTTCCCCTAACCCATCTTTGCTAAAGAGATTATCATAATAACATTTTAGAAAATACGCAACAGCATCAAATCTCTTTTCTAGATCTCTATTCTCAAAACAATTGTTAACAGAGTCATCAAGCTTTATGATATCAACCGGTCTGGGATCTAAAGATGGCCTATCAATCATGCCAGTCCATTCATCAGATTCAATATCTATATGCTCAGAAGATTCCTCAGACTCAGAATTAAAAAATGATTCGACTAAGCTATCATATGACTCACTATCAGAATTAAAGTATTCAAGCTCTTCAGGGTCAGATTCTATACTATGCACAGATTCGAGTTCCTCTAAGTCAGATTCTATGTTATATACATCATCAGGACACGAATCAAAATTATTAACATTGTCAGGTTTCATGCACTTAGGGATATCAAGATCAGACTCAATAGATTCAGCATTATCATGATCAAACTCAAAATTATCTATCAAGTAATCCTTTTTATGCAAAACATGCTCATTCTCAAAGTCAGCCAAATCAATATCATCATCAAAATCATCAATCTCAGGCAAATCCAACTCATTTTCAAAAGAAGGTAAATCATCAATTGCAAATATTTCATTCTCATTAGCAGGCAATTCCAATTCATTTTCAAAGTTAGGCAATTCTAAATCATTCAGCTCATTCTCAAACAGAGGGTCATCTAATAAAGCATTATGATCGAAATCCCCATCATCCATAAGCACCTCTCCTAATCCTAGGCTAAGATTATATTCTACCTCCTCATCATCGTCAGTCAAGTATTAAGGACCAATAGAAAAACAAGTATGCAGACTACATACAGACTCATCCTGGCCAAAAATACTAAACACGACTTTTTCATCATCAATGTTCAAGGTAAGCTTACCTGTATGCACACTAATTTCGGCCTTACCAGTTGCTAAGAAAGGCCTGCCTAGAATAATGGGTACCTCTCTGTCCTCCTGCATGTCGAGTACCACAAAGTCTACAGGGAAGATAAATTTATTGACCTTCACCAACACGTCCTCCACAACACCCATCGGGTGGGTAATTGATCTATCAGCAAGTTTGAGAGTGACGTCGGTGTCCTTCATTCCTGTTAAACCAATCTTCCTGTATACAGAATAGGGCATTAAATTTATACTAGCACCAAGATCACACAAGGCCCTATTGAAAGATACTTCTCCTATGGTGCAGAGAATGGTAAAACTCCCTGGATCTTTCTGTTTAGAAGGCATCTTTCCAGAAACTATGGTACTACTACTTTCAGACAATTTAAAAACTTCTTTTTTCAAACTTTTCTTCCTAGAAAGCATTTCTTTCATGAATTTCCCATAATTAGGCATGTTATACAAAGCATCTACCAAGGGAATATTCACAGACAATTTTTTAAACATTTCTAGGAATTTTTGAAACTGCTCATCTAATTTAACATTCTTAAAGCGTTGAGGAAAAGGTAACTCCCTGTAGTCAAAGGTTGGACATTCGCCCCTCCGCTTGGGCGGGTTGATGTTCGAGCCTTTGTCATGGTGGTTGCATGGAACCACTTCTTCCTCGTTCAGTTTCTCCTCTTGCCTTTCTTCTTTTCCTGCAAAAGAGTTAGAAAAACCACAATTCAAATTAACCGAGTTAGGAGGATGTTGGGACCTTTCAGAGGAGGCTTTTTGTGCCTCAGCCCTTTCATCTTCATCCTTGCTCTTTTCTTCTTCCTTCTTCTTTTCTGAACTGATCTCCAGCTTCCTACCACTTCTTAGTGTCACCATCTTGCACTGCTCTCTTGGGTTAGGTTCAGTGTCGCTTGGAAATTTCCCCTTCTGAAGGGCATTCACTGCTGAAGCTATCTGACCTATTTGAACTACCATATTTTTCAAAGCAGTGTCGTGGTTATTGACTGCCGTCTGGAGATTGACATTCAGCACTTTTTGTTCTTTGATAAACATAGCCACCATCTCTCCAGGTTATTCTTCTTTTCAGGCGCACTGGATGATGCAAAACCTGGCGGTGGCTGCAAAACATTCTTTGTGTTTGAGTACGAGAAGTTCTCGTGGTTGCGCAGACTAGGGTGGTAGAAGTTCGGTATTTGAGTAAATGGTCTGTTCCCCACGTATTGAACTTCTTCCACATCTTGACCTTCCTTCTTCAAATACCCTTCAGCTAAGGTGGAAATGGATTTGACCACCTCAGATGAAGTCAGCTTGTTCAGGGCATTGGTCAGAGATGCTATTTGTGCTTTCAGTGAACTCGACTCATCTAATTCATACATTCCAGCCTTCTTAGAAATCACTCCCCTCTCGGTCGGCCACTGATAACTGGTTGCTGCCATCTCCTCTAACAGATCTATGGCTTCTGTTACTATTTTGGAAAGAAAACTTCCTCCTGCTGATGTGTCTAAAACTGTCTTGGTGGAGGAATTCAGACCATTGTAAAATAACTGCACCTGGAGCCAATCCGGATATAAATGTTGTGGGCATCGCCTGGGCATCTCCTTATATCTCTCCCATGCCTCGTACAACTGCTCCTCATCCAACTGCCTAAACGTTCTAATCTCAGTCCGGATCTTCATAGTTTTGGCAGGCGGGAAAAATTTAGTTAGGAAAGCCTGGGCAAGCTCATCCCATGTACTAATACTGCTTGTCTCAATTGATTCGAGCCAATCCTTAGCTTTGTCTTGTAGAGAAAATGGAAATAACCTCAATCTTATAGCGTCTGCCGGAACTCCATTCATCTTTACTGTCCCGCATATTTCCAAGAATGATCGCAAATGTGAATGTGGGTCCTCAGAAGGATGTCCCTTGAAAGAATTATCGCGTGCCATCTGAATCAATCCCGTCTTTAACTCAAAATTTGTAGCTTGTATCGGGGCGTAAACAATTCCTGAATTTTCGGTCGGGAGAACTGGCTGTAAAAAGTCTCTGATCGCCTTGGGAGCTTCTTGTTGGGCCATTGCTTCTGCTAATCTTTTTTCTCTACGAATGGTTCTAAGAGTCCTGTCAATTTCGAGATCTAGCGGAAACAAATTAACCACCTTGTTGCTTCGCATACAATACTCCCAATCAATCAAAAGAACCAAACAAAAACAAAAATAAAATGATATTCACAAAATAATAAAAGAAAAATATTTACACCTAAATTACTATTTATCCCTTTCTTTTTGATGTCAAGAAAAATTGGTTTGCTTAAAAATCAAGCCTCCCCGGCAACGGCGCCAAAAACTTGTTTGGACGACAACTACTATTTGCCGTTTTACGACTTTCACACCGCAAGCGCACGGGTCGTCACAAGTAATATAAAACGGTAGGTATACTGAGTATCGAATCCACAGGGAGGCGAAGCGAAATTTAAGCAAGCAAAGATTCCTTGAGCACTAAAAATACTTGGGCGAAATAATATTTAGGGACCAGATCATGCAATCAAAGAAAATTAAAAATCAAAACAATTGAAGAGAAATTTTGATCAATCGATAAAAATAAAATACGGAGAAAGAGTTTTCTAATCTTCGGGGCTTGAACAATGGGCCCTGCCCTCTTTATGGCACGAGAGGAACTTCTGTTTGCTGGTTGGACCTCAAACAGGTTGTTCATTAGAGGAGCACTGGTACTTAAGGATTAAGAGGTAGCCTAGGGGTAAAACGATAATTTGACCTAGTTGGGGTACGAACACACGTGAAGGGCTGACTTGCTGTTGATGGTCGATATCCGTGGACACAGAAATATATCTGCAGTGAGAAGAGTGCAGCTGTGGTTCTATTGTGGAGTGAACCACAGTTAACGAACATAGATTAACTTGGTTAATGAGTTTAGCCAATTAATCTCATATCGTTGGAGCTTCTGATCTGTAGGTCCATTAGGTCCCATTGGTAGCTCATTTAGGGCGTTGAGGTAAATTTCTAAGGGAGAATTTTATATTCGAAGTTGTTCGAATATTAAGTTAAAAATATGAATTTGATTCATATTAGAACTATAGGTTAAAATTAATGCGCATTGGATGCACATTAAGACCATAGTTTAAGTGAGAGAATAATAATTAAATATTTGATATTTAATTATACTATTAATTAATTGTTCGAATTAATTGATTATTAGTTTTGATATAATTTAATTGAATTTTGATTTAATTAAATTGCATTAAAACTATAGGATATGTGGGATAATTATATAAATGGGATTTATATAATTGATAATTAGATTAATTGTTAATTTAATTATATAATTAATAATTTATATTTATTAATTATAATTAATTTCCTATCAGTTAATTTTAACTGAAGGGAATTAGTCATTCCCACTTCCCTAGGATTGCTCCACGCAATTGAGAGGTTATTTAGGGTTTAGTTTTCATCTTTTAACCACCCACTGATCAGTTTCACGAATGGGCTTGAACCTCTCTCTCGAAAATCTCTCTCTCACTCTCAGTCCCTCTGCGTTTTCATCTTCTAAGAAACACAAAGACAAAAATCTCTTCCAATAACCCTTAGAAATCGTTGCTCCCACAAGCATCTTCAATATTATTCCCAAGGAGAATACCAGTGCAATCTAATTGGTGGTGTTCGTGCAGAAAATTCCAGCAAGAAGGATCTCATTAGCTTGCTGTTTTTCTGAGATTTGGCAAGGAATTTGGTGATTTTCGATCAAGAACATCTACGAAAGTGAGTAATTCGGTTCTTGATGAATAGGGTTTATATATCTAGATTAGATCTAGGTTTGGTTTCATTTTTAGCATATTTTATAACGTTTTTCCAACGAGTTTTATGTATGATTTTACTGCTGTGAAATATTTGCCAACGTATCGGTATTCCGGTCGTTATTTAAAACTGAGATTTATCTTTGAAGTTTTCTGCTGCGTTAGGGCTTTTATCCCTACAAAAAGTCTATCAATCCCCCAACTTTGCAAACATTTTTCAATTTCTCTTCCTATTGTGTCTCCTTTATGATTAGCAATTTGACAAAAAATTAGAATTCTTTTGTGCAAGTTCCACTCACTATCAATGAAATGAGCAGTTATCACCATGTAATTAATATTCTGAACGGAAGTCCATGTACCAGTCGTTAAACAAACTCTTTGGCCATTTCGAGTCAAGACACTTTTCAACCTCTTTTTCTCCCTCATGTACATTGAAAACAATCTTTTGCAACAGTGACTCTTGATGGAATTACAAACTTAGGATTTAATGCCCTGCAAAATTTATGAAATCCTTCGCTTTCTACAAACTTAAAGGGTAACTCATCTAATATGACCATGTAAGCAAGCATCATTCTACAATTCTCTTGAGTGAAAGATGCAGCTGTCAAGTTACTTTCAGAATCCCCCTCTCCTTCAACATAATCCTCTGACTTACTTGTATACGTCTTACATTTCTCTAAGTGTCTTTTCATATTTGTTGTCCCATTTCTCTTAGAGTCACATGCATATGTAGCTCCACAATATTTACAAGCAGCCCTAAGATATTCAGGATCACATCCTTCTACTCTAATAAAATGTTCCCAAGCATCTGAAGCTGGTTTAGTAGGTTTCCTTTTCCCTAACAATCCTACTTTACTACTCGTACCTAGATTAGGGGTATGACTTTATTCAGAAGTCTCATTTTTAAAAGACGAAGTCATCCTGGGATAAAAATCAAACCAAAATTCACAAAACAAGACGAAGCTATTGCAAAACCAATAATAACTATAAACTCAAACATTAATAACTATAAACTCAACTTCGTTTCTACTCTACCTTTCCTCTTGACTTTTTGGTCCAACTAATGTTGCTTTTATTGGCTTTCTCTAATTTAGTATTGGGGAATGGGTACATGAATTTATTTTGGCGTTCTTCTGAGTTTCAATTCATTTGTATTATTACTTTTATGGTTTCTTTTGGTAATGGTAGGCTTCTACTCATCTCTTTTTTGCACCTTGTACTAAGAAATGGTGATCGGTCTAATTTGTTATGCCCTTAGAATCCCCCAATTTGCTTATCTTAGTTGAATTCCTTGCGAAAAATGCTTTAAAATGAGTATAATATGTCTATAGGTCCTCACCGGAGCTTTGGAAGCAATTCGAGGCTAAAACGAGCAAAACCGGAGCGTAAAAAGACCATTCTGCCCCTGGAGCCGTCGTAGCGTCGAGACGCTCATCATCAGAGTCGAGGCGCTACAGCATCAAGACGCTAGGGCAATTCGAGAGATATTTTCCAAAATTAAAGGGACAGCGTCGCGACGCTATCCACAGCGTCGCGACGCTAGACAATTTTCCAGATTTAAATTTTTCCTATTTTGGCTGGAAATTTTACTTCTTTAGAGACCCAATTCAGCACCATTCTGCCACGAATTGAAGACCAAGAAACACTATAAATAGAGGCCTTTGGTGTAGGTTTAGAATCATTTCTTGAATCCCTCAATACAATATTGTAGCCACCTTTCTCTTTACTTTTCTAGAGTTCTTTTACGTTTTCTTAGTCCATGGGTCGGTTGATCGAGCCTCGAGTTTTGGGGTGATTGTCTATGGCCAACTAAGCTCGGATCGTTGTAATTGGGACCTCGGTTTGTAAGTTTGATTCAATTTTATGAGATTTCCATTCTTCATTACTTAGTTAATTGTCTTTGTGATTTTAGTTCTTTTTCTATAAGTTTAGATTGTGGTAGGAAAGATTGACAACCTTGACCGCGCCCTCTCTAAATTTACTTGCTAAATATAAGTAGCAAATAGGTTAACGTTATGATTATACGCATGCGTCCCTAGAACTAAATGATTTAATCAATTGTAATTGTGGTTTGTTGCCCGTTGCATGTGAATTAATTCGGCTAGATCCCAATGGGGTTTAGATTAGTTAATAGGCATATTAATTAATTAATTTAAACTAGAATCAAACTTAGCGTTTTCATGTTTGTGATAGTTGGATCATGGCTCTCGGTTTGTTGCCGGAGTACGCCAGACTTAGATAGTTAATTAAAATCAATTGATAATCGATGAATGAAATTAATCAAACTTAACACCGAGTTCAACCCCGATTACGGTGATCCTCGTGGTAAGATCAACTAACCCCACCTTTACTTTCCTTGCATTTAATTTTTCTTATTTATTTTCATGTCTTTACTTTATGTCTTAATCTTTTATCTATAAAGCCCCCTTTTTTTGGTTACCTCAAAAACACAAAAGAATTTAGAAATAAACCGATTGTTTCCTATCATCGACCCTGACCACTACTGTTACAAGTCAGCTTTATGAATCGTGGATTATAAATTTATTTGACAAGAGACCGCGATATTCTCTTCCGTCAAATGGGTACCCTGAAGGTAGGTTTTGAGTTAAATATATTATGTGAATTTCTTTATTTCAATTGGTTTATATAAGATGTATTAGAAAAACATGAAGTTTTGAAGCAAGTGAAAAAGAAATTTGATTGGGAAAAGAAGAATTGTAGCTAAAGCCATACAAACTTCCACCAAAACCAATTCGACGGCTGTAAAACTAATTAGAATGGTAAAATTTTCTACTTGACAAAAGAATTTCTACCCAATACAATAGCAATTTAAAATATCAGATTAGTATACAAAAATTGGTTGGACAAGAAATTTTAGATAAAGAAACAATGCAATCAACTCTAGCACCATTCTAACACATTCTGAATAAATCCATGGTAGAGAATGCAAACTAAGAATCAAGTGAGAATTAATCTAAGGAAGCAAGACAAGTTGAACAAAAAAGTAATCAAGTTAACCTATGTTTTCTTAGAGTAATGAAGTAAACCATTTTTACCTTGACACTATTCTTCCTAGCAATTCTCCACCTTCACACAACCTGATAAGTGATATCAAAAGTTGAATATACATATTAAAAAAAGGTTATGCAATTAAACATAAGCATGACTTTACTTCATTTAAGATACTAAAAAAAATTAAAAGTACTAACTTCATATAAGATACTAAAAAACTTAAACTAAAAAAACTCAGCACATCATATATTTTATGCCTCTTCTAAAAAATATATATATATATATATATATATATATATATATTGTTGGGTTTTATGTCCTAAAACTCGTAGATAGTGAATGATTAACGAATTATACACTTGTATCAATAAAGTGTTATTGAGGTTTATGCAATAAAGTGTTATTGTCATATTAAGTCTAGAATTGCACAATATGACCCAAATCCAATAAACTAAGATCCAAGGTTGTTGACATGAGACTTGGACTAGTATGTGGGGACATACGGGGATCAGTGTTCAAGTAACAACCTAAAAGGTCTATAGTACATGGATAAGGCTGGGTACCTTATCCTGGTAACACTATGTGATACGGCCCGCTTTGTATTCGATACAGACGTATTGATCCAAGGCGTCCATGTAAGAGACATGCGAGCGCGGGTATCCTATGCAATGAGTTTGCATAAGACCGGACCACGAAATAGTAAACCACTAGATGTAACACCGTTAACTAGTTAGGTTACTGTTTCAATAGGATGACCTAGGTAACTCAATCTTAATCCTGAGTATGTCATGAACTCCTTCTCATGAGGGATTGTCCTTTGATTAGTACGGGTGAGAGTGGCCAGAACGCCGACTCAATAAGCCTACCTTCTTGGGGACAAGACCGAGTGAGGGGCTGGGGACATGACAATACAAGATGGAATTCACTCCTTCCCCTATTGGGGCAAGTAGATGTGTGTTCCCTTAAGGGCTGATTCCGGGTCTTGAACAAAGGCGCGCCGTCCTCTCCTGGCCCGAGAGGAACTCTTGTTTAGAGGTTGGACCCTAAACAACTTGTTCATTAGAGGGATCAGTGGTACTTAAGGATCCAGAGGTAACCCAGGGGTAAAACGGTAATTTGACCCAACTGGTGTTACGAACACACGTGAAGGATTGACTTACTGCATTGGTCGATATCCGTGGACACAGAAATATTCTACAGTGAGAAGAGTGCAGCTGTGGGTCTTTAGTGGAGTGACCCACAGTTAACGAATGTTGATTGACTCGGTTAATGAGTTTAGCTGATCAATCTCGTATCGTTGGAGCTTCTGATCTGTAGGTCCATTAGGTCCACCTGCTAGCTCATAACGGGTTCTGAGATTATATAGTCTTGATTATTAAAGGGAATATAAGTTAATTGTATTTTGATACAATTAATATAATGTATGGAGATACATTATAGTATAAGTTTAATTAATGAATTAAACTTTATAATAAAATTAATTTTGGATATGATTCAAAATTAATTAATGAGAGAATTATGAATTTAATTAAATATGTGATATTTGATTAATTCATGAATTAATTAATTGGGGAATTAATTAATTTAATTTTAATTTGGTTAAATGTGATTTAATCAAATTAAAACTATAGTTTACATTGATGTACATTTTGATGCAAAATAAAACTATAGGTTAAATGAGAGATAAAATTGAATATGATTCAATTATAAAATTAATTAAATATTTGATATTTAATTAATGTGGATTCAATTGATGAGATTAATTGAATGGCCAATTTAATTCAATTGAATATGATTCAAATTGAATTAAATACCTTAGGTTATAATTGATTTAATTAATATTGATTTAATTAAATTAATTATAATTATTTAATTAATTAAATGATAAATGATAATTATTATTTAATTAATAGATGGCCAAGATCGTTTGGATTTGATCCAACGATCTAGAATGAGTAGGGTTTTAACTCCCTCCCCACTTATCGTTAAGTGGAGAAGGGGTTACTCAGATTAGCTCTCACTCTCTCATGCTTCACGATTACAGAAAAGAGAATTCTCTCTCAATTTTCTCTCTGGCTCTTTCCAAAAATTACAGCAACTTATTTTTGCTGGAATTTTTCCCTTTCCAAGACTAGTTTTGGGTTCCCACAAGCCAATCTCAAGTAATCCAAGAGATATAGCGGGTGATCCATAATGGTGGTGTCGATTGGGAGATCAAGAACGATCAAGAACGAGAATCTTGGAGCATCGTGTTGTATTCTTCGAAAATCCAAGTAAGTGTTCTTGATCTTGAATATATTTACAGCATGCTTAATCTTAGTAATTTAGAAATTGTTTCTAATTTTGTTTCCAACGTATTGGTTTTTTCTGAAATTGAAATTTAATTCGAGATTGGTCTTGTTTGCTTCCGCTGCCAAAGGGATTTCAACCCTTCAATTGGTATCAGAGCCATTTCGTGATTTTAATTTCGATTTTAGAATTTGCGTTGTGGCTGTGTGGTGGGATCAATTTGCATATTGGTTTGCTTAAAGACTGTTTAGGTGTTTTGGCATTAGATTTACAATTTTGTATGATTTGATCATGTAAGGGCCCATGTTTTTGGGGCAAATTATTGTAAATCGAGTCTTGTAAGTCTGTGTCTAGAGATTTAGGATCAATTTGTTGATCGGTGTTCGAATCGGGGTTGAAATCGGAGAAGAACTGCTGCTGGAAACGAAGAACAGAGGCTGTCCAGAAGCGTAGCGTCGCGACCCTGCTCAACGGCGTCGCGACGTTGAAGAACAATAGCTGGAAAAAATCGGGACAGCGTCGAGACGCTATGCCCTCAGCGTCCCGACGCTTACGGTAGTTTCCGAATTCGCGCAACGTTGAGCGAGACGTGCGGCGTGGAGCAGTTACTTCAAACGGTTACGAAATAATAATTATTTGCGTTCATCAAGTTTCGAACGTGGGAACTAGAGCAGTTATTACGCGCGCATGTCTGGCATCCTCGAGGTCGGCAGTTCGATCCGGACGTGGGGCGTTTTTTTTAATATAGCGTGCAACTGCTGGTTTGATCCGGTTCAGGTGATTTGCGGTCCGGTTCATGCTGGTCCGGTCCGGTTCAAGGTTATATTGGGCCGGTTTGAGCAATTTGGGTCCGGTTTGGGCAATTCTGACACGGTTCGGGCTGGTTCTGAGCGGTTCGAAGCGGTTCAGACCAATTACAAGGCGGTTTAGGGCTAGATTTTGAATTATTAATGTAATTTTTCATTATTTTTGCCCTAGGATGCCAAAATACCGGTCTTTATATCTATTTATTGCTTTATGAATGTCATTTAGCTAGATCCCACCATAGGTTAAGCATGTTTTCATGCATTTTTATATTATAAATGTTATAATATATGGTAATTATGCATGAATTTAAATTTCATGAGTAATTTAGTATAATTGTTATATTAAATATATGAAATTGGAAAAACATGATGCATGACATTAATTAGATAAATATAAAATGTTATATTTTATTAATGTAGCATGCATGCTTAGATTTATTTTCATGAGTATTAATATAATAGTTATATTATGAATGGAAATAAATTTTCAATGCTTGTTTTCATGTATGTTTTAATATAAAATGTTATATTAATTTAATGAAAATGGAATAGCATTGAGCATGACATTAATTAGATTAATATAAGAGTTATATTATATTAATGTCTAATTTCATGTGATTTAATTTCGTTGATGATTAATTAATATGATCGATATTAATTAAATGAAATTGAAATTGCATGAAGCATGACACCACCTTAGATATATATAATCGTTATATTATCGATATTGGCGTCATAATTATATGGTGTTTAATAACTGGAATTTGATTGTTATTTTTCCAACACCATAGAAGCATGTTATAGGGCTAATTATTAAAATTTTATAATAGTTATAAAATTGATTAGAAACCGTCAACCTATAACAAAGAGTTGCATGCAAACATAGGACCTTAGGTTAAAATGAATTAATTTTAAATTGTTTAAAATTAATTAGACCTAAGTTCATTTTTAATTCTAATAGGATTAGAATTATTTTCTTACTTAGGATTAAAATAGTTTTAATGCACTAAGTAGGAAAAACATTACTATGGTTATAAGGGAACTCTCCCGATGAAGTTCTGTCTAGGATGGGGGTACTTAAGTTGACGGTTACGGAACACCTCCTACCTGGGAACTGACCCGGAACCTGAGTTGAATTAATCATAGTCTAATGTTAGCATGCAATGTCACTAGGTAATTAAAAGGGTTTAATTCACCTAGACATTAGAGTAAAGTCCTATTTATAAGAGTTATAATAGGCATAGACTTAGATAGATTGACTTAGCCGGGTTTGTCTAAGTTTAATAACCCTAAAATACAGTAGGACATTTCAGTGGGAGGAAAAATATAAAAACAAGATTTTCATATCGAGTTTTTACTCTCACGTCCCCCTGTGTTCACACCGTGAGATCCATGCTCGGCTTCGTGTCGTTTTAGCGCGGCCTCCCTTCGAAAAGTGTTTGCATGGGTCAATACCAAGGTGAATGGGGAGAATGTCTATAGTAAGTGGGAGCGGGACGCGTGTCAACGTATCCTTCGGTCTCCACCCCTAGGTCACAACGTGAGATTCCTATGATCCGCCTGCGTGTTGTCTCGGCGCAACCATCCCTTCGGAGGGCCTGATCATGGGATTCGGAACACCGTGAACTCCTGAATAGGATAGGATCGCTTAGGCTAATTACCAACAGTTGTCTTTCCTAACGGTAGCCTGTTGGTCCGTGCCTCTGAGATCTGAAAGTGGGAGGGTTACACTTACGGGGATGAGTTAAATGTGTTAACTAATCCTTGACCGAACAACGGTAACTAAATGCTAACGGAATATGAGTTATTCTGGTGTTAGAATTTGGTTGAGATTGTCTCAATTCAGAGGAGGAGTAGCTGACCACCCTTCGGTGGCTGTTGCTCTAAACCTTTGAAGTATCGTTGAAAAAACTAAATCAATAGTTTTATAGGGTTTCTTTGATTGCTTGTTTGTTTTTGCAGAATTTGATTGGATTATTTGTAATGGGTTAGTGCGATTAATAATACAAGTAATTTGTTACTTCAGCAATTATATAAAACGATATGTGCATTGTCTTACGCCAATTTATTAATAACGGTTTAAGATACAACTAGCTTAAACGAAACTTGTGGTAAATGATTTTAGATTAGTCTTTTGTGAGGAATGTCCTCAGGCCCAAATGTCTAGTTCATCTTGAATCGTTCATGATGATTATGACATTAACTGCCTAGCCAATACCAATGACAATTAATATGATTTATTGGTCATTGAAATGTGCATAGTGGAAAATGAGGATACAGCCTGAATTTTTAATTCAGGTGCCACTTATCACGTTTGCTTTTCCTTTTAAGGAATAAGCTCATGGCAACAGTTGCAATTAGGTGGGATGACTCTCAGATTTTGATCTGGAGAGTATGTCTCGGCTTTGGCAGAGGGAACATTAAGTTATTTTATCCAGTGGGAGAAAATACACATTATTAGATAATGTATATGAATTTCCTAAAGATTAACAGAAATTTGATTTCTGTATCGTTTATGTTGGAACAATGTTACTCAATACCTTTCCCTGCTAACGCAGTTTTATTTTAAGAAAGGGAGTTGACATTTGTTCAGCATTACTGAAAATAACTTTTGTGTTTTAAGACTAATCGAGAGTAAAGCAAGTTATGAGCACTGAATTGCTTAAGATTGCTTATACTCAAAGAAATAAAGGCAAAGGATATCTCCTAAAGGAAATACCTTTCTTTGGTTCTTAAGGTTAGGCTATTTTTTATCTCAATATGATTGGGAGCTTAGTCTAGAGTATACTTCTAAGTTAGTTAGAAGAACACTCTCCAATACCAATTAAGTCATGCCTTATGGGTGATATGACTGATAGATCTTTTACTGGAAAAGAGCTATAAGAGCCAAAGAGCCCTTGGAGCTTGTACATTTGGATCCTTGTGGTCCAGTATGTTAAAGCAGTGGGAGGGCATGAATAAATCATCTCATTTATAGATGATTATTCAAAGGTATGAGTATCTTTACCTAATGCAATTTCAGTATGAAGCTCTTGAGATATTCGAAGGGGCTTAAGACTGAAGTTGAAAACTTGTTAGGTGAGATAATAAAAACACTTTGATCTGATCAATGTGTTGAGTATAGGGACTTGAGATTCTAGGACTATTTGATAGTTCATGGAATCACATCCTAAATCTCAGTTAGGAGTAACAGAACCCTATTGGATATGGTTCAATCCATAGCTATGCTCAATTGCCTGACTCGTTTTGGGGTCATGCAGTGTGACTGCAGTGTGTATTTTGAACAACGTTCCATCAAAAGTGTTTCTGAAACACCTTCTATGTTGTGGATTGGACGTAAAGATTGTTTACGTTCCTTTAGTGTTTTGGGGTGTCTAGCACTTGTGCTTGTGACTAATCCAAAACAAATTGGAATACCGTTCAAAATTATGCCTAATTGTAGGCAATCCCAAAGGAAACGAGGAGAAGATACTTCTTCAATCCATAAGAGAATAAAGAATTTGTATCGACAAATACTTCATTCTTAGAAGAAGAACATATGAGAAATCATAAGCCATAAAGTAAGGTCGGTTTAAGTGAATTAACTATTAAAGCTACGGAAACATTAACAAGAGTTGTTGATGAATCAACAAAAGTTGTTGATAAGACTGGTTATTCAACAAGAGTTGTTGATAAGGCCAATGCTTTTGGTCAGTCACATCCATCTCAAGAGTTGAGAATGCCTTGATGTAGTGGGAGGGTTGTTTTATAACCTGACCGTTACATGGGCTTATTTTAAGCTCAAGTCGTCATTCTTGATGATGACATAGAGGATTCATTATCTTTCAGAAAGAAAATGAATGATGTTGACAAGGACCAATGGTTTAAAGCCATGGACTTGGAAGTGAAATCTTTGTATTTCAATTCCATCTGGGATCTTGTCCATCTACTTGATGGGTAACACCTATTGGTTACAAGTGGATATACAAGAGGAAATGAGACATTTAAGGTCTCAACCAGAAGGGTCCATCGAGCAAGATCAAAACCAAAAGGGTTTGCAAGCTTAAGTGGTCCATTCATGGATTGACCTAAGCATTTCGATCTTAGAAAGTAAGATTTGATACGGTGATCAAATCTTTTGGCTTTAGTCAGGATATTGATGAGTCTTGTGTCTACAATGATCATCAATAATTCAGTAGCTTACTTAGTGTTGTATATGATTGATATCCTAATCATTGGGAATGATGTAGGTTATCTTACTGACATTAAAAGAGGCTAGCGGCTCATTTCCAAATGAAAATAAGGGAGAAGCTGAGCTAGCCTTGTCTCAAGTGTCTTATGTCTACAAGATGTTAGTTAGATATAAGATGTAGAATTCCAATAAGGGTTTACTACCTTTTCAGGAATGGAATTCTTTTGTCTAAGGAACTGTGTCCTCAGACACCTCAAGAAGTTGAGGACATGAGACATATGCCCTATGCAGTAGGGTTGTTAGTGAGTATCAATCAATTCCAGGATTTGATCTCTGGAGTGTCGTTACGTACATCCTCCAGTATCTTAGGAGAACGAGGTTTTATATGCTCGTGTATGGCGCTAAGGATTTGATCCTTACAGGATACACTGACACAGATGTATTAACTGATAAGGATTTGATGAAATCTACATCAGTGTCTGTCTTCACTCTTAATGGAGGAGCTATAGTACGACTTATCTGCAGTCTCGACCATATAGGCCGACAAGTAGTTGCTTATGAAGCACTAATAGAGACTGTATGACTTAGGAAGTTCAAGCCTAATTTGGAAGGTGTTCCAAATATGAACTAGCCTATTGCAAGACAAACAAGCACATAGAATCTAAAGAATATATTGCTGATTCATTCACGAAGGCTCTCTCGGCTAAAGTGTATGAGGGTCATCTAGATGGTCTAGGTCTACGAGTTATGTACAAAGATGTAACCTAGGGCAAGTGGGAGAAGTGTAATGGATATAATGATACCATTATGTAATGGGTATAGTGATGCCCTAGTTTATTGTATTTGTACATTGTAAATACGTTTTATGTATTATACATGTATTTATACACCCACTGCTGGGATAGATTATTGTACATTCCCACTAAACTAGATTTTTAGTCCAAGTGGGAGTTTGTTGGGTTTTATGTCCTAAAACTCGTAGATAGTGAATGATTAACGAATTATACACTTGTATCAATAAAGTGTTATTGAGGTTTATGCAATAAAGTGTTATTGTCATATTAAGTCTAGAATTGCACAATATGACCCAAATCCAATAAACTAAGATCCAAGGTTGTTGACATGAGACTTGGACTAGTATGTGGAGACATACGGGGATCAGTGTTCAAGTAACAACCTAAAAGGTCTATAGTACATGGATAAGGCTGGGTACCTTATCCTGGATACAGACGTATTGATCCAAGGCGTCCATGTAGGAGACATGCGAGCGGGGGTATCCTATGCAATGAGTTTGCATAAGACCGGACCATGAAATAGTAAACCACTAGATGTAACACCGTTAACTAGTTAGGTTACTGTTTCAATAGGATGACCTAGGTAACTCAATCTTAATCCTGAGTATGTCATGAACTCCTTCTCATGAGGGATTGTCCTTTGATTAGTACGGGTGAGAGTGGCCAGAACGCCGACTCAATAAGCCTACCTTCTTGGGGACAAGACCGAGTGAGGGGCTGGGGACATGACAATACAAGATGGAATTCACTCCTTCCCCTATTGGGGCAAGTAGATGTGTGTTCCCTTAAGGGCTGATTCCGGGTCTTGAACAAAGGCGCGCCGTCCTCTCCTAGCCCGAGAGGAACTCTTGTTTAGAGGTTGGACCCTAAACAACTTGTTCATTAGAGGGATCAGTGGTACGTAAGGATCCAGAGGTAACCCAGGGGTAAAACGGTAATTTGACCCAGCTGGTGTTACGAACACACGTGAAGGATTGACTTACTGCATTGGTCGATATCCGTGGACACAGAAATATTCTACAGTGAGAAGAGTGCATCTGTGGGTCTTTAGTGGAGTGACCCACAGTTAACGAATGTTGATTGACTCGGTTAATGAGTTTAGCTGATCAATCTCGTATCGTTGGAGCTTCTGATCTGTAGGTCCATTAGGTCCCCCTGCTAGCTCATAACGGGTTCTGAGATTATATAGTCTTGATTATTAAAGGGAATATAAGTTAATTGTATTTTGATGCAACTAATATAATGTATGGAGATACATTATAGTATAAGTTTAATTAATGAATTAAACTTTATAATAAAATTAATTTTGGATATGATTCAAAATTAATTAATGAGAGAATTATGAATTTAATTAAATATGTGATATTTGATTAATTCATGAATTAATTAATTGGGGAATTAATTAATTTAATTTTAATTTGGTTAAATGTGATTTAATCAAATTAAAACTATAGTTTACATTGATGTACATTTTGATGCAAAATAAAACTATAGGTCAAATGAGAGATAAAATTGAATATGATTCAATTATAAAATTAATTAAATATTTGATATTTAATTAATGTGGATTCAATTGATGAGATTAATTGAATGGCCAATTTAATTCAATTTAATATGATTCAAATTGAATTAAATACCTTAGGTTATAATTGATTTAATTAATATTGATTTAATTAAATTAATTATAATTATTTAATTAATTAAATGATAAATGATAATTATTATTTAATTAATAGATGGCCAAGATCGTTTGGATTTGATCCAACGATCTAGAATGAGTAGGGTTTTAACTCCCTCCCCACTTATCGTTAAGTGGAGAAGGGGTTACTCAGATTAGCTCTCACTCTCTCATGCTTCACGATTACAGAAAAGAGAATTCTCTCTCAATTTTCTCTCTGGCACTTTCCAAAAATTACAGCAACTTGTTTTTGCTGGAATTTTTCCCTTTCCAAGACTAGTTTTGGGTTCCCACAAGCCAATCTCAAGTAATCCAAGAGATATAGCGGGTGATCCATAATGGTGGTGTCGATTGGGAGATCAAGAACGATCAAGAACGAGAATCTTGGAGCATCGTGTTGTATTCTTTGAAAATCCAAGTAAGTGTTCTTGATCTTGAATATATTTACAGCATGCTTAATCTTAGTAATTTAGAAATTGTTTCTAATTTTGTTGCCAACGTATTGGTTTTTTCTGAAATTGAAATTTAATTCGAGATTGGTCTTGTTTGCTTCCGCTGCCAAAGGGATTTCAACCCTTCATATATATATATATATTTTATCCCTCTCCTTGGAAAATCATTTGGTAGACCAAAATAAATATATAAAAGAAACTAAAACTTTTGAAAATCCAAAGCTTTTGATTCGAAAAACTAAAATCCAAATCTCCAAAATAGCTAACACTCAAAAAAAAAAAAAAAAAAAAAAAAAAAAAAAAAAAAAAAAAAACCTCTTTAATTCTAAAGTTAAAGAAAAAGTAGAAAAAAAAGGTCAAAATGCCATATTTCAAGGCAGATCTGACTGCGAAAGCAACCACAAGCAGGGGAGATGGGCATGGAGCCATAGAAAAAAGCAAACCCAAGAAGACAACAAACAAAGAAGTCAAAAATACTTACAAAAACTTGAAGTTAAAGCCAACGAATCGCAAGAGATGCCAAATAAACAGGTAAACTAAAACCATTACTTCTTCAGCAAACAATGTCCAAACCCAAAACAAAACTTAAAAAAGCAGAGCCCTAAACAAGAAGAAGGCTTAAAATAGTGGCAAGTAGAAAAGTCAATGGAAGAAGAATAGCAAAAAAGAAGGCCAAATTGAAGAGAAAATCAAATGGGGTTTCTGATGTAAAAAAAGAAACAAACATTTCAATAACTTTAGTCAGAAAACAGACATTTCCAAACAACGATTGAAGAACAATACCTATACGACCGTTCCAGCGCAAGCTCGGTAGAGGGAATTGAGATTGAAGCCTAACTCGAAGACAGCGACAAGCACGAGAGGTGAAGACGGCTGCGAGTCTGTGACTACGACTGAAGACCGAAAAATCTAATCGAGGAAAAAAGGAATGCGAATGGAACCCTAACTCGCGATCTGGGTAACTAGGTATATCGGTTCAGGATAATGATATGTGATGACCAAACCGAACATTTCGGTTCGGTTCGATTCAGTCACGAATAAAGTTGAAAACCGAACCGAATAAAACCGGCTCGGTTCAGTTTGGTTCCTTACACCCCTAGTTATGCGTTTAGAGAGGGTTTTAAGAAGAAAGTTATTTTTCATCCAAAAGATCACTCTCTTCCTTAGTTGAACAAAAAAAGGCTCTCACGAATTCTCTCTCTCTTACTCTCTGGTCTCCAAAGTTTTACACAGAAAAAATTCCCTTAGTGAATTCTTGCTCCCACAAGCAACCTTAACCGATTATCCTATGAAAATACTGGTGTGATTGATTGGTGGTGTTCGTGGAAAAATTCCAGCAAAGAGGATTCTTGAAGGTTGCTGTATTTTCTAGATTATAGTAAGAGAATTGGTGAAATTCGATCAAGAACGAATCCGGTAGTAAGTATCTCGTCTCTGAATCAATAGGATCCTTTAATCTAGATTAGATCTAGGTTTAAATTGTCTTTAAGCATGTTTTTATAGCCATGTACAACATGTAAAATTCAGTTTTATCGCTATATGTTAATTTACAAATTGTATCGGTATTTCAATTAGAATCAAAGACTCTGAGTAGGTTCTGTGTTTTTTCCACTGCGTAGGGCTTTTATCCCATCACTTAAGGAACAAGATGTAACTATAGGGCTAAAACGGACATTTGACCCAACTCTAGTTACGAACAACCGGTGAAGGGTCGACTTACTAATCGTGATTATCTAAAGTGGACAAGAAATATGTCTACAATGAGAGGAGTGCAGCTGCGGGCTATAGTGGAGTGTCCCGGAAGCTAACGAACGATGAATGACTAGGTTAATGAGATTAACTGGTTATCATCATTGAAGGATTGGAATTTCGTAATTCCATAAAGCGGAAGCGTGATTGGGACCGATTCGTAGCTAATTTTGTTTAATCTAAAATACTAATACATTGGCAATAAACTTAGAACTATTCTACATTTATATTAAGGCTAAGCATACAAAATTATTAGATCTAAATCTAATTCATATAGTAACAAGTTACTTACTCTCGTTGACAACTTAGATTAAATTCACCAACTGCTTGTGAAGTAATCACGAACTACTGCGAACACCACCACTATGGCTACACCGGTATGACTCAGAGAGTTCTAGAGGCAGGAGACTGGTGGGAGCCTTTAGGAGAATTCTCTAAGAGTAGGAGAATGAATGAGATGTCTTTCACCCCACCCAGGGGTCCCATTTATAGGAAAAGGCCAAGACCTTTTCCTTATAGGAAAATGTCATAAATAAGATCTAATCAAATCTATTATCTTATTCATATCTAATTTTAATAAATAATTAATTAATTCCATAATTAATTAATTGTCCAATTAAATATCATATATTTAATCTTAGGAATTTTATTAAATTATTTATATTAATATGAATCCAATTCATATTAATTATTTGAACTCTTTCAAATATTTTCTCTCAATAATTAATTTTGAAATTAATTCAAAATTATATTATAAATTAATTACATAATTAATTAATTTCCCAATTAAATATCATATATTTAATCTTAGGGATTTTATTAAATTATTTATATTAATACAAATCCAATTCATATAAATTATTTGAACTCTTTCAAATATTTTCTCTTAATAATTAATTTTGAAATTAATTCAAAATTATATTATAAAGTTTCATAAACTTTATATTATAATGTATCATTAATATACATTATATGATTCTCCTAAATAAATTGGACACTTTCAATTTACAATTTATACTTAATTGCCTCAAGTCTCTTTACGAGCTACCAGTGGGACATAATGGACCTGCAGATCAGAAGCTCCAACGATGTGAGATTAATTGGTCAAACTCATTAACCAAATTAATCAATATTCGTTAACTGTGTGTTCATTCCACTATAGACTCACAGTTGCACTCTTCTCACTGCAGACATATTTCTGTGTCCATGGATATCGACCAATAACAACTAGTTAGTCCTTCACGAGTGTCCGTAACACCAGCTGGGTCAAATTACCGTTTTACCCCTAGGTTACTTCTATGTCCTTAAGTATCAGTGCTCCTCTAATGAACAACCTATTTGTGGTCCAACCACCAAACAGAAATCCCTCTGGAGCCAGTGAGAGGGTAGGGCCCTTTGTTCAAGACCCGGAGTCACCACTTAAGGGAACACTTATCTGCTTCCCTAAAGTCGGGAAGGAGTGAATTCCATCTTGTATGATTATGTACCCAGCTTCCCACTCGGTCTTGTCCCCAAAATGGTAGGCTTATTGAGTCGGCGTACTGGCCACTCTCATCCATACAAATCAAAGGACAATCCCTCGTGAACAGGAGTCCATAATCCACTCAGGATTGAGACTAAGTTGCCTAGGTCAACCTAATGAAATATTAACCTAACTAGTTAACGGTGTTACAGCTAGCAGTTACTATTTCGCGGTCCGGTCTTATGCAAACTCATTGCATAGGATACCCCCACTCGCATGTCCCTTACACGAACGTGTTGGATCATTGCGTTTGTATCAAATACAAAGTGGGTCGAATCCATAGTGTCGCAAGGATAAAGTACCCAGCTTTATCCCTATACTATAGACCCTTCAGCCTGTTTTTTGAACATTGATCCCCGTATGTCTCCACATACAGTTCAAGACTCATCCTCAGCCTTGGATGTTTAGTTTATTCGATTAGGGTTATTTAGGCAAGATGTACATAATATATACAATAACTCTTTATTGAAAAAACATCAAACAATACTTTATTTATGTTCGGTCAAACATTACATTTACTCTCTACGAGTTTTAGGGCATAAAACCCAACAATCATTTTGTTGGAGCCCATGATTTGTAGGTCCATTAGGTCCCTCTACTAGCTCAATAGGAATAAAACTTGGAACAATATGATAGGTTTAAATTTGAAACGTTCAAATTCGAATAAGGATACAAAAGTCGGTTATATACGATATTTAACGACTTATTAGTTTAATTGTGAATTAAACTTAAAATGAGAGTTGAATATATTTAAATATGATTTAAATGTTAAACACATGAATAGGGATTCATGTTCGAGAAAATTCGTTGGGAGAAAACCGGGATTTGACAAAGTAATGTAGATTTAATATATGATATTAAATTAATCATTTTATTTTATTTTAATTAAATAAAGTTTTATTTAAATTAAAATAAAAATAAAAGTGATAGCAAGCATAAATGTTACTATTTTGTCCTTAGATTTATTAGCTTTTGTTGTTTATTGTGTTTTTATCATACAAATCTATTTAATTGTGTAATTTTGGTCCCTAGGAGATTTTATGGAAATTTGGAGAAAAAAAAAGAGAAAATAAGCCCAAATTGTTGGAGTTAATCTTAGAAGAACAAGTTGGGTCAAGAAGAAGTAGCCCAAGACCCATTATGGAAAACATTTGGGCAAACAATGGAGGAGAGCCCAAGATTCAGCCCAAAAACACAAGCTGGAAGTTCTGGCCGAAGGACAGCGTCGAGACGCTGCCCAAGATGAATACGTCACAGCATCATGACGCTGCCCCGTATCCAACCCTATAAATACCGCGGCTCACTCCTCATTTTCATCATCAATCAACTCTCCAATCCATTTCTTTAGTCCTTTCAGGGCTCTTGGAGCCTCCCTTGAGGGTCGAGTGGTGAGGAAAGTGAGAAATATTGTATTGGGCATTTTTGGTGTGCTCGGGAGCTTGTAACGGAGAAGATCCAAGGCGCAAGCAAGAGGTCTCTCTACGGTTCATTTCCTAAACTCTTTAATTGCTCATTTATGCTTTCTAGTATGTATATTCGAGAAGTTTTGACACTCATGTATAGCTAAATCCAAATTTTGGGTCTTGAATGAAAGATTATAGATAATTGTTATTTTAATTGTCTATCTCTGTGTCCATTATACTGATTATTTGTGTGGGTGCTCATAATGCTCTATAGAATCTGGCCAATTTTATAGTAATTAGATTCTTAATGGAAACTCGACGGAGAGAAATTAAGATAGATCATAACCCACTCAACTAGGCTTAACTGCTCGTAGTGACATTGTGAGTAGTTGGTTAGGCTTAGAGACCGAAAATGAATCAGGGCTCATTAATTAACCCATTTAATAGCGCTAAGGACACTTAGGTTATTAAAATGAGTTAGTTATAATGAGGGGAAACCGAAAGGAGAACCTATGTAATAAAAGGAGATTCTAGGTTTATAATTAGTCGGACACAGGATAGGATAATTAGAATAATTAGTTAGCTATAATCCGGATTTCAAGACCCCGCCTCTCAATTGACTCTTTCTCCATCTTTGCCACTTTGATTGATCATTTTGATTATTTGTTTGCTTTAATTTTTTATTGCATCTTATCATCATGTCTAGGTCCCTAAATAATATCCTGTCTTAGAATTTTTAGTGTTCAGTTCATTTTCTTGTCTAAATCGTAATCCTCCCTGTGGAAATTGATACTCGGTACTTTACGACCGTTTTATATTACTCGAGGCAACCGTACGCTTGCGGATATAGCAACAAAAAGAAAGTGGGATTATTCAAAATTTTATTTGCAAATTTTGAATTTAAAAAAAAATTAAAAAATTAGCAAATTTTGGAGGTGTTGCTTAGTGACTAATCACTTGTAATTAGCCTTCTTGCACCACCTAACCTTATGACTCAAAATGATCCCAAATTGCTGTCAAATTCTTGTGCAATTTTTGTGCATGGTTTCCCTCTATATATAGATGATGAGCTAATGAAAATTAGTGGATTTATTCAACCTAAAATGTTGCCAAAATTCTCCCAAAACCTCCATAGCTCAAACTTTCAAACTTGCTTATACCCATAAGCTTTCCTTTCCAATTCCTATCAATTGAGGATCCCACAATCCATTCCAAGGCCTGAGGATAGTAGAGAAGATCTATGTGGTTGTCCAAAAGTCGTTGGTGTGAATTATAAAGCATCGGATTATACGAATTGGGAGCTTCAAGAGGTAGGCACCTTATTACTCTGTTTTTTGTTCTTATGAATAGCATGATTTCAAGGATCAAATTGATGAAGTTGTGTGTCTAAGATCTTAAATTGCCTCCGCATGTGTGATATTAACACCTATAGCCGCGCCTAAGGCGACACGAAGCCAAGCATGGACCTCACGTTGTGAATATAGGGATGTAGGAGCAAAACTTGATTTAAATCTCATTTTTTTAATTTTCCTCCAACAAAAATGTCCAACAGTTTATTTAGGGTTATTTAACTTAGATAAATTCGGCTAAGTCAATCTATCTAAGTCTAATCCTATTATAACTCTTATGGTGAGGATTTTACTGCAACGTTCCAGGTGTATTAAACTCTTTTAATAAACCTAGCAATATTGCATGTTAACATGACTATGGTTAAGTCAACTCGAGATTCGGGTTAGTTCCCAGGTAGAAGGTGTTCCGTAAAGCGTCAACTTAACTACCTCCAGCTTTAGATAGAACTTCACCAAGAGAGTTCTCTTATAACCATAGTAATGTAAAGTCTTTACTCTAAATATCTAGGTGCATTAAACTCTTTTAACAAACCTAGTGACATTGCATGCTAACATTTGACTATGATTAATTCAACTCCGGTATTCTGGGTCAGTTCCCAGGTAGGAAGTGTTCCGTAAACCGTCATCTTAAGTACCCCCAGCCTTGGACAGAACTTAACCGATGGAATTCTCTTATAATCATAGTAATGTTTTTCCTACTTAGTCCATTAAAACTATTTTTAATTTTAAGTACATAAACAATTCTAATCCTATTAGAAAATGATCTAGGTCTAATTAATTTTAAACAATTTAAAATTAATTCATTTATGGAAAATTGCAGTGGGTGACAAATTGGACCAAATTTATAGCAAATATAGCACCATGTAAAAAAAATTTCAAATATAGCAAAATCTATCAGAGTCTATCTGATAGACTTCGATTATCAGAGTTTATCAGCGATAGACTCTGATTAATCAGAATCTATCAGTTTACTGATCGACTTCGATTATTCAGAGTCTATCCGTGTCTATCGCTGATAAACTCTGGTTAATCAAAATCTATCAGTGTCTATCAGTATCTATCAGTGACTATCACTGATAGACTTTGATTAATCGAAGTCTATCAGCGAAAGACACTAATATATTTTGAATAATCAGAGTCTATCAGTGATAGACACGAATAGAATCCGACAACAGCTTTCTAGTTTTGTACAATTAATTTTTCTATATTTGCAATTAGTTTGCAACAGTGCTATATTTGCTATTAATTTGGTCCAATTTGCCATCTATGCAACTGCCCCTTCATTTATCCTATGATCTTATGTTTTGCATGCAATTTTTTATTGCATGCAATTTTTTATTATAGATTGACAGTTTCTAATCATTAATTTTAAAACTATTTAAAATTTTAATGATTAATCCTATAATCATGATTCTAGGGTTTAATTCATTCAAAAATAATATTCAAATTAAATAATTAAATCACACTTATTGCATCACATGAGATATAATATAACAATTATATTAATTACTATGGATGTTTCATGCTTCATGCAATATTGATTTCCTTTTTAATATAACTGTTCACACGAGATTTCGACAAAGGAAACTTAATTCGTGGAAATGAACTTGATTTTATTGAATTTGTATGTAGAAGGTGTTACAGTCTCTAATATTTATCCTCTAATGCTTTCTCTCAAAATGTAGAGTCCGATCTGAGGGTTGGCGAGCTTGATCTCAGACGGATGAAGGTTGAATCTTCAACTTGTATCTTGATGAAGAAACGGTTGATTCTTTGGAGTCTTCCAGTCATTGGATCTTCTGAGTCTTGAGATGGCCGAATTCTGAATCTTAGATCTTCTGAATTCTTTGGACTCTCTGACTTCTAAATACTCTGGACTTTGGGAGAATGCTCTGGGCTCTGCCTTCTCTGACTTTGTCTGAATGCCCAAAATGAATGGTGGCCTCCTCTATTTATAGAGTTTGATGGACCTCACATGGGCTTGGGCTTGGGCCCAACCTTTGGACTTGTGATAACTTGCAAAAAGCAAGTTATTTATCCTTTAAACTTAAGCTAAAACAAGGCCAAAAGAAACAATGATGCGTTACTTCAGCGCAAAAAGAAAGGAAAAAGTAATGATTCTATGCGAGAAGCTATATTCATGTATGCAATGAGAAATTATAAAATATAGGGTGCTAGCGCAACTAATTCAGTTGTTTTCCAAAGTTTATTCTCAGTGCAGGCACACATCCCAAGACGATCAAGAGACAGACAAGATGGATGAAAAGGCAGCGCTGACAACAACTGATATAACCAACGCAAGTGGGCGGAAAACGGGCTGAAAAGTTACAAGTTGGCTAATGATGTCTAAAGCAAGTTGCTAATTACTTGGAGAAGTTAGCCTCCCTCGCCTATAAATAGAAGCCACCTGCTCGAAGAAGAGGGAGAGAAGAATAGAGGGACGAGTGTAGAGGACGAAGATCAAGGAGAAAGAGAAATCACAGAGAGCTGTGATTTAGAGTAGACTTGCGTTTGCAATGTATTGTTGCATGATGTATTGTTTTGCTCGCATGAGCTAATTTCTCCTTCAAGGCTTAGTGCAAGCACCTCATGCGGTGATAAGTATATTTTGTAAGCGCACATTTTGACTTAATGAAACATTAATTGCCTTCTACTTAGTTGCGATAATCTTTTCATTACTAACTCCCGCTTGGCCAGTCGGATGCGGTAGCAGTATGCTAAATCCCTGACAGGTAATGCATGCGGACATCTCTAAGTAGAACAAGTTAGAGCATGACATGTAGTCTTGGTAGGAAATACTACCGCTAAAAGATAGTGCATGCATGAGCTTTGATTGCGTTGTGACTAACGCAGTCCCTTGTAAGTTTTAGAGAACTACGCCTCACGCATAAACTACCCAAATAACCAATTGATAGTTTTTATGCCAAACGCAGAAGGAGTACCAGAAGGGAAACTTATGATTTTTTCTCACTTAGGCATTAGTGGATCAATTAATCAAAGTATGCGCTACAAGGTTCTTATAAACGCATGAGGTTGCAACCGCAACAGCCTTCATACCATTCCCTTTTATACTTTCCTTTCACTCTCTTATCGCATGATTTCGCTTTCTGCAAGTTTTATTTTTCAATCCTGCCCACTTCATTATTTATTCTTTTATATAATATTACACGTTTTGAGTTTAGGTCAGTAAATATTGTTAAAAACTTTGCAAATACCCTTCCCTGTGGATTCGACTCTGGACTCACCAGGTATTACTTGATTTTGTCTGTTTATACTTGGATTGATTAAAATCTACGAAAGTATTGCATTAAATTGTTAAAACACTCTGACGAGAACCATCAACTTGGGCTATATTTGGTCTTTAATCCAATATTTTTTAATAAGGTTGGATTATTTTAATTTAGCCCAATTTCTTCAATGACCTCGGGTTACATTAGTCTCGGGTCCAATTGCCACGTGGCATAATTTAATTGGACTTGACTTATGTCATCCGATGGATCAGTAATAGACAAGTGACATTGCTTGATTTGCCAAATTTTAATGTCTATTAATTTAATTTAGGGACACGTGTAAATTTGTAGTTGCTCCCAAATTTATTTTATCATTAATTCAAATTAATGACGTGGCAATTTGTGATTGGCCGAAATTTCTCACTCAACAAATGCCCCCTTTTCGAAATTTATGCACCTATATGCGTGCATGGATTTTGAAAAGCATGATTTGTGAGGAAAAATATATGGCGTTTAGTCATAATTTTAATTTGTGTCAATAGGCGAGATTAATCAGAATATTAACTTATAATTCCAAATAATTTCGTTTTTGGCTACCAACATTAATTTTGGCCAAATTTTAAATTTTGATTTCCAATACTTTTTTTTGAAATTGGAAATTAATTTTAGCCAAAATTGTGACAATTTTTTTCTCTACCTTGGACATGGATTTGGAGGTAGATAGGTACTTTGAACAAGACTTGGAAGTCTCTTTGCTTGTCAATTTTATTAGGCCAAAATTTCTCTCTTGATTCATGTAATTTGGAGGCAATTTTTTTTTTTTTACCTAAATAGCAATTGTAGGAAATTCATTGCCATATTTGATTAGGCAAAAATTTCCTTGGCCAAAAATCAACTTTTCTTTATGTGTTTGACCTAATTTTTCCCTTATAAATTGAATAAGTTGCATACGTCAAGACACAAAGTCATTCAAACAAGAAGTCTAGGTAAGAAAAATTCTCTCCTCTTTAATTTCTCTTTTCTTTCTTTCATTTGACTTCAAATGCTCATGTATTTTCTTCTTTGTGTAGGCCTTGAGTTTGAGCGAAAATCTCCCTTTGTACCTCTTTGTTGCGTCGCTAGTAAGTAAAAAAAAAAATCTTGAAACCCTGTTTCTTTTAGCTACTGCCGTAGCCCTTTCTTTTATTGCCTCAAACTATCAATTTCCTTCCATTTTTTTTATCAACAGCTGCCCATGTCTTTATATTTCCTTTCCACACAAATGTGTGTTTTCTTTAGGTTACAGCCGCAAGCCTTGACACTTTTTTTTTTTTAAAAAAAAAATTCAATTTTGGTTTGTCTTTCTACACATATACAAGATTACAATTTTTTTTTTCGTCTGTATCTATTAACCACACTTCTTTCTCTTTTTTTTTTTTTTTTTTATATACATATATACATGCCGCCTACTTCTGTGCATGCACACATATGAATTTTTTTATTTTTTTTTTTCAAAATATACATACACATGAAGGTCGGCCAGCCGCAACTTTTGACCTTTTTTTTTTTTTTTTAATGTCGTTGCTGCTCCATGCCCTAAAAAAAATTAGCATAAACTTCATGTTTTTTTTTTCAATCTCAATTTACGGCAGTACACACAGGCTTCAATATTAGGCTTCATGTATTTTTTTTTTCTTTTTTTTAAATTATGCACTGCAACATGATTTTTTCTTTTTTTTCGAGTTGCATATTTCCTCTTCTTTTTTTTTTTTTAAACTAACTTTGCCGCCAGAATACCTGTAGTTTTGATCTTTTTTTTTTTGTTTTTTTTTTGCTTGCTTGCTTCTTTTTTTTTTTTTTTTTTTAATATTCTTGATTTTTTTTCTCTTTTTTTTTATTTCACAACACACTATTTTTTTTTATTTGTCGCTGCCAATGCATAGATTCACCATGTTTTTTTTGCTAACTACCTTCCTTTCTTTATAGGATTTGGAATTAACAATCTTGCTTGACAAACTCCTTGGGTCAATCTTAATCTCCGTCCACCATTTGGAAGGTATATACATATTCAATTTTTTTTTGCTTTTTTTTTTTTTTGCTTGAATATGTATATATATTCCATTGGTGTCCTTATTGGATGTGTACATATGAACTGCTTTGATTGTGCCATAGATTTTCTTGTCTCATGTTTATTATTATTTTTTTTGCACATATATTATTGCAATTCGTTTCTTTCTTGCTTGAATGTGTAAGCATCGTGCAACAGTCGTCACCAAATTCACTTGCAGTGATTTCACTCCTGCTAGACCAATCCCCTATTTTATTTGGTGATCTGAGTAGCCTGCAGGGGTAGTCACCAGATTTGCCTTCAGTGGTTCACTCCTGCTAGACCGGTCCCCATTTTATTGGGAGATCTGAGTAGCCTGCAGGGGTAGTCACCAGATTTGCCTACAGTGATGCACTCCTGCTAGACCAGTCCCCATTTTATTGAGTGATTTGAGTAGCCTGCAGGGGTAGTCACCAGATTTTCCTACAATGATGCACTCCTGCTAGACTAGTCCCCATTTTATTGGGTGATCTGAGTAGCCTGCAGGGGTAGTCACCAGACTTGCCTTCAGTGGTTCACTCCTGCTAGACCGGTCTCCATTTTGTTGGATGATCTGAGTAGCATGCAGGGGTAGTCACCAGACTTGCCTACAACGATGCACTCCTGCTAGACCAGTCCCCATTTTATTGGGTGATCTGAGTAGCCTGCAGGGGTGGTCACCAGATTTGCCTACAATGATGCACTCCTACTAGACCAGTCCCCATTTTATTGGGTGATCTGAGTAGCCTGCAGGGGTAGTCACCAAATTTTCCTACAGTGATGCACTCCTTGCTAAACCAGTCCCCATTTTATTGGGTGATCTAAGTAGCCTGCAGGGGTAGTCACCAGACTTGCCTGCTTGTCAACAGATTCATTTGCAGTCACTTATCTCTTGTCTAGACTAGTCACTTTGATGACTTTAGTATTCTGTAGGGTTGATAACCGACTTTTTTTTTTTTGCACCTCATTTTCTTGCTCGCATAGTTTCTTAGAGAAGACTAACATCAATTTTTTTGTAGAGAAATCTATCTCCATCATGGTGTATTTTACCGAGCATCCTGATCCTGAGAAAAACTGCTTGATCATCTTGAAGGATAGAGATCAGCCTGTTGAAACTGGCGTTATTCTTCCTGTAGGAGAGACAATGTGTGGTAATTTTAGGAGATCACAACCTTGTCTAGATGATTCTACCTTTTTGTCTAGATGGTCGGAAGAAAGACTTTTGACTCAAGACTCTTCATTGAAGGCGTGGTTTTTAGAGTCTCCAGTGCATAATAAAGCCCCAAGTAAAAATACAGAATCAACTTTAGGTAGTCGAATTATTGGAGATGAACAGGTTCGCTGGGGTAGTTCATTAAAAATTCACGGAGAATTCTTTTATATCCCTGATTATTGGGAATGGTTAGAGATCGTAATTTCTCTAAATACGCCTATACTGAAGAAGGCTCGTTTGTTTGATGTTGTAATATATAGCTTCCCTGTACACTTATGATCACAATAATGATATAGTTCGAGCTTTTTGTGAAGCATGGTGTCCATCCACAAATACACTTCATACATCATCAGGAGAGTTGTCTGTCTCTCTATGGGACATGTGGAGATTAGGAGGTCTTTCCATCAAAGGTAGGTTTTATGATGAAGTTGTTCCTTGTTGTAAGGAATTATTAGGTTCACCTGATCGAGAGGATGAAGATTGTCCAAAAAGTTGTGAGTACCTTTTTGCTATGTACTATCACATTACATCTCAACAACGCGATCGCCTTCAAATTCCTATCAAATCGTGGATTTCTTTCTGGTTTAAAGGGGATTCAAAATATGAAAAACCTCATTCCCGAAAGCCGAAAAAGACTTCTCGTCCACGTCAGACCCATAATCCGGATGGAGCTCCTATCGAGCGTCACGACAGGTCCGACAAAGAAATTGATCTATTTTGCACATTCGGCGTAGAAGATGAATTGAAAGATAAGACATATTTGGTTGCCTTTCTTTCTTGTTGGCTGTGCGTATTTGTATTTCCCGACCAACGTGCTTCCCTTCGTCCAGGAGTTTTTAAAGTCGCCAGTCTTATGGCTGAAGGTTACGTTTTCAGTCTTGTTATTCCTGTTTTAGCCAATATTTATCATGGACTCGGCCAGATTCACAGTGCATCTCCTTCTGCTGGATTTTCAAAGGCGTGTTTCCCTCTGCACTATGTCCATGCTTGGTTGGCTTTTTATTTTAACACGCATTATGCAGTTCCAGAAAAAGTTAGGGGTCCAATGATGGTTGAGTTTTCCGGAGAGGGTGGAGCTAAATACTTTAATGATTTTGAGGCTCGTGTACATATCCACAAAGGTAAATATGTATCGTGGTATGCAAATTTTCCTCCTCGCAATAAAGGCATGGTTCTGACAGATGATGACAAGATATCATTTTGGCATTCCTCATTCTTTATAAGCATTCGATCATGCTTCTTATCTTCACGATGTGGGTCTTCAATGGTCATTGAATCTTATAATCCTTGTCGATTTAGCCGACAATTTGGATTTTACCAAGACGTGCCAAACGATCTAAGTGAATAAGTTCCTGAAGCCAACTTATATAATGTATTGCGCCTTTGGATGATATGTGTTCGAGCAAAAACATTGTCTCAAGTTTATCTCCCTACACACACGATGAAGCCACATATCCAAATTACCCAATGCTACCAGAGTTGGTGGTTGGCAAAAAATGGAAATTATCTTGAAGAAGGCATAGAAAAGTTGGTGGCTAGTGCCATTCCTCTTCCTCCCAAGCCGAAATTTCCCAAAAAGGTTGGTGATGACAATGGAGGCAAAAGAATTCGCATGTTTGAGCCTGGTGAATTTTGTTCTAGGGATAATGATGGTAGTCAAAGCAGTAGCGGCGATCATCATTGTAAAAGGCCTAGAAAGTCCAATCAACCGTCAGTATGTGAAGATGAAATTTTTTATGGAGTTCCCAGCGCATCACAATTTCCTGAACTCCCTGCACTACTGGTAAGTGTTTTCATTCATTCTTCATTATAATATTTTACTATTATTCTTATCATTATTACTTACTTTTTTTTTTTGCAGTCACCTTTAAATGATCCCCTTATAGAGGTCGAGGGGCATCATAACCCTCCTTCTTTTGTGAGTCCAGACGTTTTTTATTATGTAGCTGCGCGTGTGGGCAATTTCAAAGCGCCGATGGATAGAGTTGTGACTCAATCTTGTCATCCTGTAACTGATGAATTTTCTGGACAAATGAAGACAACAACCCATGCAGTTGCGTCTGAGATCTCTGATTATTGTGCTGGCAATGTGATTTCCAACTATAGGAAAGAAGCTGCCCTTGCCCTGTGGGACAACATACATCAAAAGATCATACGCACTCCCTTCGACAAAATATTTTGACTGTCTTGAACAAGAGACAGTCAAAATATTTCATGCAATTTCTGAGACTCGTGCACCCAGCTTGGATCCTCTTAAAGAAATTGTAAGTGCGTATTTCAAGAAGGTAGAAAAGTATAACCAGCTGCAGTCGTCATTTTCTTCTCAATTAACTTCGGAGAGTAAGAATCGCCAATTGGAAGAGACTAAGTTTAGCTCAGAGAAGATACTATATAGTGAAAGTGAATTACTCACAACAAAGGGTATACTTCAGAAACAACATTTGCAAGCATTGCGAGAAGAAGAAGAATTGGAAGCTAAGCTTGAAGCTGTGAAAGCTAGGCGAGGTGAGATTTCTAAGTCGATTGTCGAGAAGGAGGACCTTTTAAAACAACATCAACTCGAGGCTTCCAAACTGCGAGGAACTATAAGTAGTATTGAAGATGCCCCTGTTCTTACTGATGTTGATGCTAAAACTCTAACGATACTTTGTGGAATGTTGAAAGATGCACAAGAAGAACTGAAGAACTACAAGTGGATGTCGTGATCAGACTTCAATTTTTTTTGTAGCAACTTTTTTTTTTATTATTTTTGTATATCGAAGATGTCCTTTTTTGTAATAGGCAAAATTTTTCATTCAATGCTAGACTTGTTTCGCATCATAATTTACTTATAAATTTTTTTGTTATTCAAGAATGAATTTCCTTTTACCAACATGGGATAATGATTTTTTTTATTTTATGGACTGAGCTTAAAGTTTCCTTTAAGTTGCCTACGTACCCATTAATAAATGGTATCAAGTCATAACGTAGTTCAGGGTACAAATTTGATTTTTTTTTTTGTGGTCGTTCACCTTTTTAACTCATGCGGGCCAGGAGTATCATGTAGTTTATACTCTTACGATAAGGAGTATTACATTTTAGGCATAATATTTCTTGAGAAACTTGTCGTTGATTGGGACAATTTTGAGCCCGTCTTTGTCAACCATCTTGTATGCTCCATTCGTGTAGACTTCTTTCACAACGTAGGGTCCGTCCCATTTAGGTGTAAACTTGTGTCCTGTATGCCAAGTTGTGATGATAGGTCTTCGAACTACGAGTACGAGCTCACCAACTTGAAATGAACAAGGTCGTACCTTTTTCTTGAAAGCTTTAGACATGCGCGCTTGATAGCATTCCAAAGCTTGTTGAGCATCCAATCTTTTCTCATCTAATGCTTCTAATTCTTGAAGACGTAACTTAGCATTGTCTTCCACAGTCAAACCTTCTTGCACCGCCATTCGCAACGATGGGATCTCTCTTTCCAGAGGGAGAACAGCTTCTACTCCATAGACAAGAGAGTAGGGTGTGGCTCCTGTTGGAGTACGATAAGTGGTCCGGTACGCCCATAACGCTTCACCAATTCTTTCTTGCCAGTCTCTCTTCGTCTTGGAGACTACTTTCTTCAACAGGTTGCATAATGTCTTGTTGAATGCTTCAGCCAAGCCATTCGCAGCAACATTGTACATAGACGAATTATATTGTTTGAAGCCAAACTTTTCACATAACTTGTCCATCAAACTGTTAGAGAACTGTCTTCCATTATCTGTCACATGCGATGAGGAATACCATATCGATAAATTAGATGATTACGAACAAAATCTGCTACATTTTCTTTCTTTGCTTCTTTTAATGCAACCGCTTCAGCCCATCTTGAGAAATAATTAGTCCCTGCAAGGATATAAGAGTGTCTTGCCGATGATTTGGGTGTTATAGGACCAACAAGGTCAAGTCCCCAAGCTTCAAATGGCCATGAAGCTACAGTTGGGTGAAGTGGCTCTGGCGACTAATGTATGAAGTTGGCATGAAATTGATAAGCCTCACATCTCTTTGCATATTGCATCGAATCCTGAACCATTGTAGTCCAGTAGTAGCCCATTCTCTTTAGTTGAAAATGAAGCTTTGGCCCAGACTGGTGAGCTCCACAAACACCTGAATGTGCTTCCTCTAATGCTTGCATTGATTCCTCTTTTCCCAAACATCGAAGATATAGGCCTTCATATGAGCGACAATATAGGGTATCTTTGTAGTAGATAAATCTAGATGCTCTTCTTTGTATCTCAGTCTTATGACGCGTCTCGACAAGAAGCTTTCCATGTTGTAGGTAATCTATAATCGGCTGTCGCCAATCTTCTTCTTCAATCACATAGACAGATGTTACATTCGTTTTTTGACTTTCCTTTTCAGTTGGAGGCACAACCTATCTTTGGCAGAGTGGAATGTTTAGAACTTCACTTTCTGAAACTGTCAGAGCGGTGGCTAAATTTGCCAATGCATCAGCCTTTGTATTTTCAGATCTGTGAACATGTTCTATCGTTACACTCTCGAAATTTTTGAATAATTGTCTGGCGTAATTGAAGTAAGGTATCAAATCTTCATGTTTTGCCTCATATTGGAGCAACAATTGATTGACTATCAATTTTGAATCTCCAAAAATTTCAATGTACGTCACTCCGATCTCTATGGCTATTTGAAGACCAATGATGAGCGCTTGATATTCAGCGACGTTGTTCGAGCACACTTCTCCAAATGTGAAGCTATATGGCAACATATGTGTTTTCGGGCGAAATGAATACTACTCCTACCCCAGCACCATTCCTTCGAGCTGCTCCGTCAAAATACATACTCCAAGGCTCAGCCAATTCAATGTAGAATATCTCTTCGTCAGGCAAGGCTTCAAATAATTTCCAATTCGACGGTACCGGATGGTCGGCTAAGAAGCCTGCCAAGGCTTGCCCCTTCACCGCCTTTTGCGGAACGTAGACAATGTCATATTGCTGAAGTAAGATTGCCCACTTAGCCAACCTCCCTGAGATAATTGGTCTAGACAAGACATACTTGATTGGATCAGCCCTTGCCACCAAGTGCACCATGAAGGCTTGCATGTAATGTCTCAGTTTGTCAATGGCAAAGAAAAGTGAAAGACACATTGATAAGACCAATTTGTTATACACTTAGAATCTCCCAATTTGCTTATCTTAGTTGAATTCCTTGCGAAAAATGCTTTAAAATGAGTATAATATGTCTATAGGTCCTCACCGGAGCTTTGGAAGCAATTCGGGGCTAAAGCGAGCGAAATCGGAGCGTAAAATGACCATTCTGCCCCTGGAGCCGTCGCAGCGTCGAGACGCTCGTCATCAGCGTCGCGACGCTTGTCCACAGCGTCACGACGCTAGGGCAATCCGAGAAATATTTTCCAAAATTGAAGGGGACAGCGTGCGTCTCGACGCTAGGCAGTTTTCCAGAATTGAAATTTTCCAAATTTGGCTGGAATTTTTCCATGTTTGAAGACCCAATTCAGAACCATTCTACCACGAATTGAAGGCCAAGAAACTCTATAAATAGAGGTCTTTGGTGTAGGTTTAGAATCATCCCATCATCTCTCAATTCATCCCAAAATACAATATTGTAGCCACTTTTCTCTTTACTTTTCTAGAGTTCTTTTAAGTTTTCATAGTCCATGGGTCGGTTGATCGAGCCTCGAGCTTGAGGTGCTTGTCTATGGCCAACTAAGCTCGGATCGTTGTAATCAGGACCTCGATTTGTAAGTTTGATTCAATATTATGAGATTTCCATTCTTAATTACTTAGTTAATTGTCTTTGTGATTTTAGTTCTTTGCATACAAGTTTAGATTGTGGTAGGAAAGATTGACAACCTTGACCGCGCCCTCTCTAAATTTACTTGCTAAATCTAAGTAGCGAATAGGTTAACGTTATGATTATACGCATGCGTCCCTAGAACTAAATGATTTAATCAATTGTAATTGTGGTTTGTTGCCCGTTTCATGTGAATTAATTCGGCTAGATCCCAATGCGGTTTAGATTAGTTAATTGGATAATTAAGTAATTTAAATTAGAATCAAACTTAGCGTTTGCATTTTTGTGATAGTTGGATCATGGCTCTCGGTTTGTTGCCGGAGTACGCCAGACTTAGATAGTTAATTAAAATCAATTGATAATCGATGAATGAAATTAATCAAACTTAACACCGAGTTCAACCCCGATTACAGTGATCCTCGTGGTAAGATCAACTAACCCCACCTTTACTTTCCTTGCATTTAATTTTCCTTATTTATTTTCATGCCTTTACTTTATGTCTTAATCTTTTATCAATAAACCCCCCTTTTTGGTTACCTCAAAGACACAAAAGAATATAGAAATAAACCGATAGTTCCCTGTGATCGACCCCTACCACTACTGCTACAAGTTAGCTTTAGGAATCGTGGATTATAAATTTATTTGACAAGAGACCGCGACAATCTCTTCCGTCACACATCTTCTCGATGGGTGAATAATTTAACTCTGCCCTATTCAAAGTTCTACTTAGATAATATAGAGCACATTCTTTGCCTTTCTCTCCCTCTTGAGCGAGTAATGCCCAAGTGATCTTTCTTGTGCAACAATATACAATATCAACGATTTTCCTGCAAGTGGAGCGCTTAAGATGGGAGGATTAAGCAAATACTTTTTAATGCTATCAAAAGCATTTTGACAAGCTTTATCCCATTCAAAGGTTGTGTCATTTCTCATCAATCTTTGAAATGGCTGACATCGACCTGCTAGATTGGAGATGAACCTTCTGATGTAAGCCAGACGCCCTTGGAGACTTCTTAATTCCCGCAAGTTTCGTGGTTCTGGCATTTTCTGAATGGCGTCAATCTTTGATTGGTCGATTTCAATTCCCCAATGCCTTACTACGAAGCCAAGAAACTTTCCCGATGTCACACCAAACGCACATTTAAGAGGATTCATTTTCAACTGGTACTTTCTCAAACGGTCAAAAACTATCTTTAGATCTTGCAAGTGGTATCCTCGTTTCTTGGATTTCACCACGAGATCATCAACATAGCACTCAACACATTTGTGGAGCATATCATCGAAGATCTTTTGCATGGCTCGTTGGTAAGTTGCCCCAGCGTTCTTTAATCCAAAAGGCATCACCTTGTAACAGGATATTCCTTTTGGAGTTCGAAATGTTGTCATCTCTTCATCTTCAAGGGCCATTCGAATTTGATTATACCCTGACGATCCATCCATGAAAGATAAGGCTTCATGTCCTGTAGTGGCATCGACCATAAGTTCAGTGATGGGCAATGGAAAATCATCTTTGGGACATGCATTATTCAAGTCACGGAAGTCCACGCATACCTGCAGTTGTCCATTCTTCTGTTTGACTGGCACAATGTTTGCTATCCATGTTGGATATTTCACTTCCTGAATGAACCCTGCCTCTATCAACTTATTGACTTCAATTCAATTTGAGGAATGAGCTTCGGTCAGAAATGCCTTTGGGCCTGCTTAATAGGTCGATATCCTTGTTTAATCGCAAGATGGTGGACTGCTATCTTTAGATCGAGTCTTGGCATCTCTTTGTACCACCAAGCGAAGACATCTTTATATGTAACGAGTAAGTTCAAGTATTCACGTTCCTCTTCAACACTAAGTGACGCACTGCTGAATGTCAGGCGTGGTTCTTCTGTCGTACCCAGGTTTACTTCTTTGAGCTCATCAATTGTTGATTGGTTGACATCCTCTAACGATCCTAGTGCTTCTTCAGCATCTTCTTCTGAAATTTCAGTATCTGGCATTTATTCGAAAGAAATATGACAACAATTGGCCTGTTCTTCTTCAAGCTCTTGGTTCACCTTCGAAGGGTTAGTTAGAATGACTAACTGTCGCTCTACTTTTAAAGCACCTTCCGTATTTATGAGAACGAAAGGTTTTCTCTTCATCTGCGAAGGAACAGTACTGGAAAAACCATTGTTGTCATTCATTTCATCGGATTCTTCTGTTTCGAGGCTTTTCAACTTTCCCTTGCATTGGCCATTTGTTGCTTGAAGGCGGTCGAACACGGATCTCAAAGGTTCATCTACTTTCTTCGATGTAGACACACTCAAACGATGAAACACTGAACGTCGAGTAGGAGCAGAAGTTTTTCTCTGACCTTCCTTTTCTGAAGATGAATACTTCAGCCGCTGATGAACTGAAAGACGAGTAGTCGGCGCTTTAATGCGATCAAAGACAAAGATTTTCTGGCTATCATCGTTCTTTTTATCTTCTGGATCGCTCATCTCTTCTATCGTTATGTGATGTGCATCTGCAACTTTCCATTTTCTGGTTATACGAACTGGCTTTGGGGGATTGTACCCTAGTCCGACTCTCGAGGATGGTTGGCATAACCTTCTTTTTGGAGCTTCTTCTGTGTCGGAGAAAGCTCAGATCTCCCATCGAAGATTAGACTTTTAAACTCAGTATGAGTTGTAAAGTCGTATCCTGCCTTTTCTAGGAGTTTGTATGCATTTGGGTCAAATCCAGCCTTCGTTTGTCTTTCCGGAAAAGTCACTTTGGTACGATCAGTCTTTGATTCCTGAATCTCTTGCTTAGTAATTGTTGTCAGAGGTGTGATAAAATTTTCTTTTAGAATCTCCACATCACCAACCTTCAAAATCCCTGAACATTCTGTGAATGGTGACTCCACTTTCTTGCGCCGAGATAAAGGAACGTAGCGCAATATAGGGACGTTTGACGACGCCTCTTCCTTTGGAGCCTTTGATTTCGCAGGATGGGTAGGTGCTTCCTTTGTCTGAACTTCACAAGCATCTACCTCTTCAATTGACTCCTTCTTCGCATTCTTTGGATGCTCTTCTTTGTGACTTTCAATCAGAGGAATCTCAGTTGGTATGATCTCCCCTATTTTATCATTCTGCATATAAAACTTTGCATCTGCAAAGTGGGATTCTGCCTCTGAGAAGGGATTAGTATCAGCTTCAACTTTCTTTACGCCGTCTTGATAGAACTTGAAACACTGATGAAGTGTAGAAGATATTAATCCATTTCCGTGAATCCAAGGACGACCTAACAACAACTTGTAAGTGGTCTTGGAATCTATGATATGGAATAAAGTGTTAGCCTTCAAATCTCTAATAACAAGCTCCAAACGGATCATGCCGATTGCTCGTTGGCCGCCTTGGTTGAAGCCTTGAATAACCAACCTACTGTTTGATAGTTCATCCATTGAAATTCCTATCTGTGTGTCATGGTTGACTCAGGCATTATATTCACCGCAGATCTATTGCCGATAAGAATTCGGCCAACTTTTTGCTCTCGAATATATCCTGAGACGAATAAAGGCCTATTATGAGGCTTCGATCCCAACATCAAGTCTTCATCTGTGAAGCTAATTGACATACAACATGAGGCACATCTATGTCCTTGCAAGTCTGGAATGTCTGCAACGTTAGAACTTTTCAATGTTTCAACAATAGCATCTTTGGTTGCTTGAGGGAGTGACACCAAATCATCTATTGTGAATGAAGGTGAATCTTCTGGCCTCGTCATCACCTGAGATGGACTTGAAGAAGAATCGCCTTCTTCGAATGCATTGACAGCATGACATGCGACTATCTTAGGGATATCCTCATGATCGTCATTAATAAAGTTCTTTGGGAAGAAATCTTTAAGGGTTACTGGATGTCGAGATAGAACAAAATTTTGATTCTCTTCAACAACTAGTTTAGGTTTTCTTAAACATTTTGTCTTTCTCTTTTGCTTTTGTGACATGTTCTTTCTTCTGTAGTTTCGGAACATGTGAGGCTCTCTTTGAACGAAATGTTTCTTTTGCTTCTTTCGACGAGTTACCAAAGTCCATCCTTCGTCTTCATTTTCAACAGACTCAAGTTGGTCTTGGAAGATGTCACTTGAAGATTCTTGCTGAAGCCAAATAACAATCGGCTCTAATGTCCCGAACTGGATCCGACTTACTACTGAATTATGAATCGGGCTTGGAGCTACTCGGTTGTTGAGGTTTGTTGCTATTATCGCATGATTTGATTGAGCTACCTCATCAAGATCTAACTCAATTTTCTTTTCTTTAGCTAACTTCAAAATTAGCTCCTTCAGAACAAAGCACTTTTCCACCGGGTGGCTGATGACTCGGTGATATTTGCAGTAGTTGGGATCATTAACTCTCCCCATCTCTTCTGGTCGCTTACATTCTTTTCCTTTCGAAGAAAACTTGAAAGGAGCTGCATTGACTACCATTGACTCTTTGGTAGTGCTTTTGGTAGTTTTCTCAGTATTCTTAACTTCTTTCTTTTCTTTCCTGTCATCGGGGACAAAAGGATCTTTGTTCCCTCTAGTAGCAATGCTCAATTCCATGTCATGAGCCTGGGTTGCCAACTCATCGAAAGTGCGGGGCTTTATTCCTTGTAGGATATAGAGGAGTCCCCAATGCATGCCTTGGATGCACATTTCAACAGCAGACAATTCGGTGAGTCGGTCCTTGCAATCTAAGTTTAAAGCTCTCCAATGATTGATGTAGTCAACAACCGGTTCGCCTTTCCGTTGTTTAGCGCTGGTGAGCTCCGTCATACTGTCGGTTCGTCTTGTGCTGTAGAAGCGGTTGAGGAACTCCTTCTCAAGTTGTTCCCAACTATCGATAGTCTCAGGCTCAAGGTCGGTATACCAGTCGATAGAATTCCCCTTCAATGTGAAGGAATTAAATCCTTAAAGCGGAAGCGAATTGAATCGTGCGTGATTTAATTTCAATTATTTCGAATACCGGTACGTTAGGCAAAATAGAAAATTATTTTCTAAACTAGATTAAGCATGCAATTACTAATTCTAAACGATTTAGAATTTTAGGAACTTACTTGTTGAAGACTGTTCTTCACAGCACTATGCTCCTCAACGAACCCTTCGTCACGATCTCTTGAACACAACCATCAAAGAGCACCCGCTATCCTCTGAATTCATGAGGCTTGGATTGTGGGATCCAATCTTGAGTTGGGAATGATTTTCCAGCAGAATGTTGCTGAAAAAAAAATTTTTAGAGAATCTCAGAGAGGGGGAGGTGAGAGAGAATTTTTTTTTTCTCTGAAAAAAATGAGAAAAATAAGTAGCGTATTGGTAACCCCTCTCCACTTTACGATAAGTGGGGAGAGAAGTATTACCCTACTTAATCTCGATCGTTGGATCTAATCCAAACGATCTTGGCCGTCAATTAATTAAATAATAATAATCATTTAATTAATTAATTAATTATAATTAATTTAATTAAAACAATATTAATTAAATCAATTATAACATAAGATATTTTAATTCAACTTGAATCATATTAAATTGAATTAAATTGGCCATTCAATTAATCTCATTAATTGAATCCACGTTAATTAAATATCCAATATTTAATTAATATTACAATTAAATCATATTCAATTTTAATCTCTCTCATTTAACCTATAGTTTTAATGTGCATCATAATGTACATTAATATTGACTATAGAATTAATTTTAATTAAATCACATTTAATTAAATCAAATTAATTAATTCTCCAATTAATTAATTCATTAATTAAATATCATATATTTAATTAATTTACTATTTGAATCATTATTCAAATAATTCTCTCATATACTATAGTGTTAATATGAATCTCAATCACATTAAATTTAACCTATAGTTTCAATATGAATCTAATTCATATTTAATATTTGAACTCTTTCAAATATTTAATTCTCTCATTAATTAATTTTGAATCACATCCAAAATTAATTTTATAATATAAAGTTTAATTCATCAATTAAACTTATATTATAATGTATCTTTATACATTATTTTAATTTTATCAAATACAATAAAATTCCCTTAACGAATTTGAACATACTTCAAATTCTATTCAAGACTATTTAACCTCAGAACCCTTTACGAGCTAGCAGGTGGACATAATGGACCTACAGATCAGAAGCTTCAACGATACGAGACTAATTGGCTAAACTCATTAACCAAATTAGTCAACATTCGTTAACAGGTCACTCCACTAAAGACCCACAGCTGCACTCTTCTCACTGTAGAATATTTCTGTGTCCACGGATATTGACCAATAACAGTAAGTCAATCCTTCACGAGTGTTCGTAACGCCAGCTGGGTCAAATTACCGTTTTACCCCTGGGTTACCTCTGGATCCTTAAGTACCACTGATTCCTCTAATGAACAATCTGTTTATGATCCAATCAATAAACAGCAGTTCCTCTCGGGCCAGGAGAGGATGGGCGCCCTTGTTCAAGACCCGGAATCAGCCCTTAAGGTAACACACATCTACTTGCCCCAATAGGGAAAGGAGTGAATTCCATCTTGTATTGTCATGTCCCCAGCCCCCCACTCGGTCTTGTCCCCAAGAAGGTAGGCTTATTGAGTCGGCGTGCAGGCCACTCTCACCCGTACTAATCAAAGGACAATCCCTCGTGAGAAGGAGTTCATGACACACTCAGGATTAAGATTGAGTTACCTAGGTCATCCTATTGAAACAGTAACCTAACTAGTTAACGGTGTTACATCTAGTGGTTTACTATTTCGTGCTCCGGTCTTATTACAACTCATTGCATAGGATACCCCCGCTCGCATGTCTCCTACATGGACGCCTTGGATCAATACGTCTGTATCGAATACAAAGCGGGCCGCATCACATAGTGTTACCAGGATAAGGTACCCAGCCTTATCCCTGTACTATAGACCTTTTAGGTTGTTACTTGTGAAGGATTGGAATTCCCAATTCCGTTACAGCGGAAGCAATTGGACCGTTCGTAAATTAATTTTGTTCTACAAAATACCAATACATTGGCAAAAGGTTAAGCGGTGAAAAACATACCTCCGTTAACGACTCTGAATACTTCAACGGACACCACCATTTGATCTTCCCCGCTATAACTCTGAGATTAGGAACGTAGTTGTGGGACTACCTAATCTTGAATGGGAAAAACTCTAGAGAGAAAATTCTCCCTAGACTTCTTGAGTTGAGAGAATATGAGAGGGCCTTATGGTGGCCATATGTTGTAGCACATAAACCCTAGGGTTAGTGTTCTATTTATAGGAGAAAGGCCATGAATAAAATATTCATTTAAAATCAATTATTTCCATAATTGATTTAATCTTTTCCATAATTAATCAATTCCATAACCAATCAATTCCATAATTGATTAAACTTTTCCATAAATGATTGATTACTTCTATAAGTAATTAATCATTTTCATAATTGATTAATTTCAAATTAATTAATTCTTTAAATTAATTAATCACCAATTAAATATCATATATTTAATTTCAGACCTTCTATTAGTTAATTAATTAATTACCCAATTAAATATCATATATTTAATTTCAGGCCTTCAATTAATTAATTCTATAATATGAATCAAATTCATATTAAAATTGGAACTCCTTCCAATTCTCTTATTGTTGGGTTTTATGCCCTAAAACTCGTAGATAGTGAATGTAAACAAATTGTATACTTGTTTCAATAAAGTGTTATTTAGTTTCTACAATAAAGTGTTATTGTTAAATATTGCACAATTTGACCCAAATCCAATAAACTAAGATCCAAGGTTGTTTACATGTGACTTGAACTAGTATGTGGGGACATACGGGGATTGGTGTTCAAGTAACAACCTAAAAGGTCTATAGTACAAGGATAATGTTGGGTACCTTATCCTGGTAACACTATGTGATACGGCCCGCTTTGTATTCGATACAGACGTATTAATCCAAGGCGTCCATGTAGGAGACATGCGAGCGGGGGTATCCTATGCAATGAGTTTGCATAAGACCGGACCACGAAATAGTAAACCACTAGATGTAACACCGTTAACTAGTTAGTTTACTGTTTCAATACGATGACCTAGGTAACTCAGTCTTAATCCTGAGTGTGTCATGAACTCCTTCTCATGAGGGATTGTCCTTTGATTAGCATGGGTGAGAGTGGCCAATACGCCGACTCAATATGCCTTCCTTTTTGGGGACAAGACCGAGTGGGAGGCTGGGGACATGACAACACAAGAAGGAATTCACTCCTTCCCACTTCTAGGAGAAGTAGATGAGTGTTCCCTTAAGTGGTGACTCCGGGACTTGAACAAAGGGATCCCGCCCTCTCACTGGCCCGAGAGGAACTTTCTGTTTATTGGTTGGACCATAAACAGGTTGTTCATTAGAGGAGCACTGGTACTTAAGGAGACAGATGTAACACAAGGGTAAAACGGTAATTTGACCCAACTGTAGTTACGAACACTTGTGAAGGATTGACTTACCGGTATAGGTCTATATCCGTGGACACAGAAATGTTCTACAGTGAGAAGAGTTCAACTGTGGGTCTTTAGTGGAATGACCCACAGTTAATGAATATTGGTTAACCTGATTAATGAGTTTAATCTATTAACCTCATATCATTGGAGCTTCTGATCTGTAGGTCCATTAGGTCCCCCTACTAGCTCGTAAAGAGTAATTAGGAACAAATATATCTTGAGAGAATTTGAATAGTTCAAATTCATATTGGGAACTAAGTTAATTGTATGAGATACAAATTAATATAATGTATAATGATGCATTAAAATATAAAGTCTAATTTGAGATTAAACTTTATTAAATTGAGAGATTGATATATTTGAAAGAGTTCAAATATATGTCTAATTAAATATAGGGTATTTAATTAGAAGATGAATTAATTAATTATGAATTAATTTAGTTTAAATTAAATGAGATTTAATTAAACTATAGTCTATGAGAGAAATAAATATTTGAAGAAGTTCAAATATTAATATGAATTTGATTCATAATAAATTTATAGGATATAAGAGAATTTGAAGGAGTTCAAATTTTAATATGAATTTGATTCATATTATAGAATTAATTAATTGAAGGCCTGAAATTAAATATATGATATTTAATTGGGTAATTAATTAATTAACTAATAGAAGGTCTGAAATTAAATATATGATATTTAATTGGTGATTAATTAATTAAAGAATTAATTAATTGGAAATTAATCAATTATGAAAATGATTAATCACTTATTGAAGTAATTAATCATTTATGGAAATGATTTAATCACTTATGGAAGTGATCAATCATTTATGGAAAAGATTAATCAATTATGGAAATGATTTAATCACTTATGGAAGTGATCAATCATTTATGGAAAAGATTAATCAATTATGGAATTGATTGGTCATGGAATTGGTTGGTTATGAAATTGATTAATTATGGAAAAGATTAAATCAATTATGGAAATAATTGATTTTAAATGAATATTTTATTCATGGCCTTTCTCCTATAAATAGAACACTAAACCTAGGGTTTAAGTACAACAACATAAGGCCACAAGAATGCACTCTTGCATTCTCTCTAGCCTCCCTCTCATATTCTCTCAACTCAGGAACTTTAGGGAGAATTTTCTCTCTAGAGTTTTTCCCATTCAAGATTAGGTAGTCCCACAACTACGTTCTTAATCTCAGAGTTATAGCGGGGAAGATCAAATGGTGGTGTTCTTCGTTGTTGCAGAACAATCAAGAATCATCCGTTGAAGTATTCAGAGTCGTCAACGGAGGTTTGCTTCTCTTTTCTTTATTATAGATTTAGATCTAAATTTTGTATGCTTAGCCTTAAGTTTCTATAGAATTTGTTCTATGTTTTAACAATTGCAATACTATTTTTGGATAAACAAAATTAACTACGAATCGGTCCCAATTACGCTTCCGCTTTAACGGAATTGGGGAATTCCAAAATCCTTTCACTTATATCCTATAAATTTAATATGAATCAAATTCATATTGATATTTGAACTTCTTCAAATATTTATTTCTCTCATAATAATAAAGTTTAATTTCAAATTAGACTTTATATTTTAATGTATCATTATACATTATATTAATTTGTATCTCATACAATTAACTTAATTCCCAATATGAATTTGAACTATTCAAATCCTCTCAAGATATAATTGTTCCTAATTACTCTTTACGAGCTAGCAGGGGGACCTAATGGACCTACAGATCAGAAGCTCCAATGATATGAGGTTAACCGATTAAACTCATTAATCAGGTTAACCAATATTCATTAACTGTGGGTCATTCCACTAAAGACCCACAGCTGAACTCTTCTCACTGTAGAACATTTCTGTGTCCACGGATATAGACCTATACCGGTAAGTCAATCCTTCACAAGTGTTCGTAACTACAGTTGGGTCAAATTACCGTTTTACCCCTGTGTTACATCTGTCTCCTTAAGTACCAGCGCTCCTCTAATGAACAACCTGTTTATGGTCCAACCATTAAACAGAAAGTTCCTCTCGGGCCAGTGAGAGGACGGGATCCCTTTGTTCAAGTCCCGGAGTCACCACTTAAGGGAACACTCATCTACTTCTCCTAAAAGTGGGAAGGAGTGAATTTCTTCTTGTGTTGTCATGTCCCCAGCCTCCCACTCGGTCTTGTCCCCAAAAAGGAAGGCATATTGAGTCGGCGTATTGGCCACTCTCACCCATGCTAATCAAAGGACAATCCCTCATGAGAAGGAGTTCATGACACACTCAGGATTACGACTGAGTTACCTAGGTCATCGTATTGAAACAGTAACCTAACTAGTTAACGGTGTTACATCTAGTGGTTTACTATTTCGTGGTCCAGTCTTATGCAAACTCATTGCATAGGATACCCCCGCTCGCATGTCTCCTACATGGACGCCTTGGATCAATACGTCTGTATCGAATACAAAGCGGGTCGTATCACATAGTGTTACCAGGATAAGGTACCCAGTCTTATCCCTGTACTATAGACCTTTTAGGTTGTTACTTGAACACTGATCCTCGTATGTCCCCACATACCAGTTCAAGTCACATGTAAACAACCTTGGATCTTAGTTTATTGGATTTGGGTCAAATTGTGCAATATTTAACAATAACACTTTATTGTAGAAACTCAATAACACTTTATTGAAACAAGTATACAATTCGATTACATTCACTATCTACGAGTTTTAGGGCATAAAACCCAACAAACTCCCACTTGAACTAAAACTCTAGTTTAGTGGGATGTACAATAATCTATACAGCAGTGGGTGTATAAATACATGTATATACAATGTACAAATACAATAAACTAGGGCATCACTATACCCATTACATAATGGTATCACTATACCCATTACATTTCTCCCACTTGCCCTAGATTTCATCTTTGTACATCACTCGTAGATCTAGACCTTCTAGATGACCCTCAAACACTTTAGCCGAGAGAGTCTTTGTAAATGAATAAGCAATATTTCATTCAATTTAATGTGTCTGCTTGTCTTGGGCTGCGATGTTCTTTTGAATTTGCCACAACACCACTATATCACTATAAAGTGTGATGGGCAAGTTCACATTTGGAACACATTCCAAATCAGTCAAGAACTTCCTAAGTCATACAATCTCTATCGTTGCTTCACAAGCAGCTATGTTTTCGGCCTATACGATCAAGACTGTAACTATGTCATACTATAGCTCCATCGTAAAGAGTGACCACAGATACTGATGTAGATTTCCTCAAATCCTTATCAGTCTTAAAATCAGTGTCAGTGTATCCTGTAAGGATCAAATCCTTAGTCTCATACACGAGCATATAGTTCCTCTTTCTCCTCAGATACTTGAGGATATTCTTAACGGTTTTCCAGTGATCAAATCTTGGATTAGATTGATACTTACTGACAATCCCTACTGCATAGGGCATTCGTCTCATGCCCTCAACATCTTGAGGTGTCTTAGGAAACAATTTCTTAGACAAAAGAATTCCATGTCTGAAAGGTAGAGAACCCTTATTGGAATTCTGCATCTTATATCTAACTAACATTTTGTAGATGTAAGATATTTGAGACAAGACTAGCTTTTTGTTCTTACAGTTCCTAACAATTTGGATCCTAAGAACAAACTCAGCTTCTCCCAAATTTTCATTTGGAAATGAGCTGCTAGCTTATTTTACTAGTCAGTAAGATAACCCACATAATTTCCAATGACTAGGGTATCAATCATATACAACACTAATAAAGCTACTGAACTATTGACGATATTCTTGTTAAGACAACATTCGTCAATGTTCTGATCAAAGCCAAAAGATTTGATCACAGTATCAAATCTTATATTCCAAGATCGAATTTCTTAGGTCAATCCATAAATGGATCACTTAAGCTTGCAAACTCTTTTGCTTTTGATCTTGCTAAATGAACCATTCTGGTTGAGATATGTAGATACTCTTCTCAAGATTACCATTCAAAAGGGTAGTCTTGACATCCATTCAAAATGGACAAGAGTTCTAACAGACTTTAGCATGACGACAGGAGATAAGGATTCCTTACAGTCCCCTGTTTTTGGGTATAACCCTTTGCCACAAGTCTAATCATAAGATTACGTCTCGTTTCTTCTTGTAGATTCATTTGCAATCCATAGGCGTTACCCCATTAGATAGATCTACAAGATCCAGATGGAATTGAAATCACAGATTTTAATTCCGGGTCCACTGTTTTAATCCATTGGTCCTTGTTAACATCATTCATTACCTTGCTTTAAGACAATGGATCCTCAATGCCATCATCAGGTATGACAATATGGGCTTCAGTTAAGCCCATGTAACGGTCAGGTTGTAGAACAACCCTCCCACTACATCGAGGCACTCTCAACTCTTGAGATAGATGTAACTAACCAGTTGTATCGGTCCTATCAACAACTCTTGTTAAAGGTTCAACATTATCAACAACCCTTGTTGACTTATCAACAACTCTTGTTGATGTTTCTGTAGCTTCATTAGTTAATTTACTTAAAACGACTTTTTATTTTGTGGCTTATTATTTCTCATGTGGTCTTCTTCTGAGAATGTAGCATTTGTCGGTACAAATTCTTTATTCTCTTGTGGATTGAAGAAGTATCCACATCTCTCATTTCCATGGGGCAGCCTAAAAATAGGTATACTTTTGAACAGTGTCCCAAAAATAACGTAAACCACTTTTACGCCTTATCCACAAATCAAAAGATGTTTCATAAACATTTTTTTTTTATGGAATCTTGTTCAAAATACACACTGCACTCAACACTGCATGACCCCAAAACGAGTCAAGCAAATGAGCATAGCTCAACATGGAATGAACCATATCCAATAGGGTTCTATTTCTCCTAAATGAGATTTAGGGTGTGATCCCATGTACTATCAAATAGTCCTGGAATCTCAAATCCCTATACTCAACACTTTGATCAGATCGAAGTGTTTTTATCATCTCACCTAACAAGTTTTCAACTTCAGTCCTAAGCCCCTTCGAATATCTCAAGAGCTTCAGACTTAAGTTGCATTAGGTAAAGATACTCATACCTTTTAATCATCCAAAAGAAATGAATTATTCATGCCCTTCCACTGCTTTAACATATTGAACCACAAGGATCCAAATGTACAAGCTCCAAGGGCTCTTTGGCTCTTAGATCTTTTCCAGTAAAAGACCTATCAGTCATATTGCCCATAAGGCATGACTTACAAGGTAGTAGAGAGTCATCTTCTAACTCGCTTAGAAGTTCACTCTTGACCAATCTCCCATTCAAATTGAGATTAATATGGTCTACCTTAAAACCAAAGAAAGGTATTTTCCTTTAGGAGAAATCCTTTGCCTCTTTTCACATTGAGTAGTAGCAGTCTTAAACAACCCAGTGTTCATGACTGCTTTACTCTTGATTAATCTTAAAACATTTAGGTTACTTTCCAGTAAAGCTAAACAAATGTCAACTCCCTTTCTTGAAACAAAAAACTGCGTTAGCAGAGAAAGTTAAAGAGTAACATTATTCCAGCAAATAAGACACAGAAATCAAATTTCTTTTGATCTTAGGAATTAAATACACATTATCTAATAATATGTATTTTCTCCCACTGAGAAAAATAACTTAATGTTCCCCACTGATATAGCCAAAATAACCTCTCTAATTCTAACTTTGAGAGTTATTACACAAGCAACGAGCTCTTGCCAGGAACTTATTCCTTTAAAAGAAGAACACACGTGATTTGTGGCCCCTGAATCAAGTATTCAGGGAGAATCACTATTCTTCACTAATCACGTTTTCAAGACAGGTAAATGAAAATTACGGTCTTGAACAAGTTCTCTTTTTGCTAAGCAAGGTTCTATGTCATATTCACCAAGAACAATTCTTAATGAATTAAACATATGGGGCATGAGGACATTCCTCAGTTAAGAATAATCCTAGACTTATTTACCACAATTTGTCGTTTAAGCTTGTTGTATTACCGTTATTTATAAAATGACGTAAGACAATACACATAAAATTATTATATAATTTCTGAAGTAACAAATTACTTGTATTATTAATTGCACTAACCCATTACAAATAATCCAATCAAATTCTGCAAAAACAAATAAGCAATCAAAGAAACCCTATAAAACTATTGATTTAGATTTTGCAACGATACTTCAAAGGTTTAGAACAACAGCCACCGAAGGGTGGTCAGCTACTCCTCCTCTGAATTGAGACAATCTCAACCAAACTCTAACACCAGAATAACTCATATTCCGTTAGCGTTTAGTTACCGTTGTTCGGTCAAGGGTTAGTTAACACATTTAACTCATCCCTGTAAGTGTAACCCTCCCACTTTCAAATCTCAGAGGCACGCACCAACAGGCTACCGAAGGGAAAGACAACTGTTGGTGATTAGCCTAAGTGACCCTATCCTATTCAGGAGTTCACGGTGTTCCGAATCCTATGATCAGGCCCTCCGAAGGGATGGTTGCGCCAGGACAACCTGCAGGCGGATCATAGGACTCTCACGGTGCGAACTAGGGGCGGAGACCGAGGGATACGTTGACACGTGTCCCGCTCCCACTTACTCTAGACATTTTTCCCATTCACCCTGATATTGACCCATGCAAACACTTTCCGAAGGGAGGCCGCTCCTAAGGCGACTCGAAGCCGAGCATGAACCTCACGTTGTGAATATAGGGACGTAGGAGCAAAACTTGATTTAAATCTCGTTTTGTAATTTTCCTCCGACTGAAAATGTCCTAAGGTTAATTTAGGGTTGTTTAACTTAGATAAAATTCGGCTAAGTCAATCTATCTAAGTCTGATCCTATTATAACAATTATGGAAAGGATTCAACCGCAATGTTTTAGGTGAATTAAACTTCTTTTAATAAACCCAACATTGCAAGTCAACATTACTATGGTTAATTCAACTCAAGGTCCGGGTCAGTTCCCAGGTAGGAGGTGTTCCGTAAACCGTCAACTTAAATACCCTCAACCTTAGACAGAACTTTACCGAGAGAGTTCCCTTATAGCAACAGTAATGTAAGGTCTTTACTCTAAAGATCTAGGTGCATTAAACACTTTTAACAAACCTAGTGACATTGCATGCTAACATTCAGCTATGATTAATTCAACTCTGGTATTCCGGGTCAGTTCCCAGGTAGGAGGTGTTCCGTAAACCGTCAGCTTAAATACCCCCAGCCTTAGACAGAACTTTACCGGTGGAGTTCCCTTATAATCATAGTAATATTTTTCCTACTTAGTCAATTAAAACTAATTTTAATTCTAAGTAAGAATAATTCTAATCCTATTAGAAATGTGATCTTAGATCTAATTAATTTTAAACATTTTAAAATTAATTCATTTATCCTAAGATCCTATGTTTGCATGCAATTCTTTGTTATAGGTTAACGGTTTCTATTCATTAATTTTATAACTATTATAAATTTTAATGAATTAACCCTATAACATGCTACTATGGTGAATAAATTAACAATCAAATTCTAATTAATTTATAAAACCATACATTAGCATACATGGCACACCAAACATATAACAATTATATTAATCTAAGGTACTGTCATGCTCAATGCAATTTAATTTCCTTTTAATTAACCTAACTCTTAAATTAATTATACAAGAAAATTAAAATTAAGCATTACCATTTTTATACATTAACATAACATTTATATTAATAGCTCATGAAAATTAAGCATGTAAATTACTAATATAAATATAACTCTTATATTTTTAAACTAAAGTAATTTCATGCTCAATGCAAATTAATTTTCTTTAATTAATCTAACTCTTAAATTAATTACCTAAGAAAATTAAAATAAGCATTCACATTTTCATACATTAACATAACACTTTATATTAATTGCTCATGAAAATAAATAAGCAAATAAATTACTTTCATAAATATAACTTTTTATATTTTTACTAAAGTAATTTCATGCTCAATGCTTCTCAATTTTCATCCATTTAATCATAACAATTTATATTAAATACTCATGAAAATTAAATTCATGCATAATACTTATATTATAACAATTATAATTAAAAATGCATGAATATGCTTAACCTATGGTGGGATTTTAAGCTATATGACATCCATAAAGCAATTAACTAGCTAAGTAGATGGGTTTTTGGCATCCTAGGACAAAATACATAAGAAAAATTACAATAATTAATCTAAAATTGCCCCATCTAGCCATGAACTGCGTCCAAACCTTTCGAACCGGCAAAAAAACGAGCTGAACCGCAACTGACCAGAAAATTTCTCCAAAATTAAAAAAAACACGCTCAACCTAGCTCGAGCTGCTGCCCTGCGACTTCTTAAAAACCAGATACAACCAACGAGCCGCACGCCCACTTCACGCTGTAAATACGATTTTTATTTGTTTTATTTTATTCGTTCCGCGTTTTTTTTTTCGTTTTCTGGGTTATTTCGACAGCGTCGGGACGCCGTTGAGAAGCGTCTCGACGCTTCGGCTTTCCAGATTTCCTTCGATTCCAGCATCGTTTTCCATCCGTTTTGGGCCTCGATTTCTTCAAATTTTCATGGAATTTCACCAAAAACCATTGACACGAACTTACAGACTCGATTGCAATTAAATGCCCAAAACACCGGGTCCTTACATTGATCAAAACAACTAAAAAATTGCAAAACTAATGCCAAAACCTTTAAACATCTACTAGCAAACCTTTATACATCAAATGTAGAAAATTCCCACCAAAAAGAACCAATGCAAATTTTATGAAACAAAATTAAAATTACGATCGGCTCTGATACCAATTGAAGGATTGGAATTCCCAATTCCGTTACAGCGGAAGCAATTGGACCGTTCGTAAATTAATTTTGTTCTACAAAATACCAATACATTGGCAAAAGGTTAAGTGGTGAAAAACATACCTCCGTTGACGACTCTGAATACTTCAACGGACACCACCATTTGATCTTCCCCGCTATAACTCTGAGATTAGGAACGTAGTTGTGGGACTACCTAATCTTGAATGGGAAAAACTCTAGAGAGAAAATTCTCCCTAGACTTCTTGAGTTGAGAGAATATGAGAGGGCCTTATGGTGGCCATATGTTGTAGCACATAACCCCTAGGGTTAGTGTTCTATTTATAGGAGAAAGGCCATGAATAAAATATTCATTTAAAATCAATTATTTCCATAATTGATTTAATCTTTTCCATAATTAATCAATTCCATAACCAATCAATTCCATAATTGATTAATCTTTTCCATAAATGATTGATTACTTCTATAAGTAATTAATCATTTTCATAATTGATTAATTTCCAATTAATTAATCACCAATTAAATATCATATATTTAATTTCAGACCTTCTATTAGTTAATTAATTAATTACCCAATTAAATATCATATATTTAATTTCAGGCCTTCAATTAATTAATTCTATAATATGAATCAAATTCATAGTAAAATTGGAACTCCTTCCAATTCTCTTATATCCTATAAATTTAATATGAATCAAATTCATATTGATATTTGAACTTCTTCAAATATTTATTTCTCTCATAATAATAAAGTTTAATTTCAAATTAGACTTTATATTTTAATGTATCATTATACATTATATTAATTTGTATCTCATACAATTAACTTAATTCCCAATATGAATTTGAACTATTCAAATCCTCTCAAGATATAATTGTTCCTAATTACTCTTTACGAGCTAGCAGGGGGACCTAATGGACCTACAGATCAGAAGCTCCAATGATATGAGGTTAACCGATTAAACTCATTAATCAGGTTAACCAATATTCATTAATTGTGGGTCATTCCACTAAAGACCCACAGCTGAACTCTTCTCACGGTAGAACATTTCTGTGTCCACGGATATAGACCTATACCGGTAAGTCAATCCTTCACAAGTGTTCGTAACTACAGTTGGGTCAAATTACCGTTTTACCCCTGTGTTACATCTGTCTCCTTAAGTACCAGCGCTCCTCTAATGAACAACCTGTTTATGGTCCAACCATTAAACAGAAAGTTCCTCTTGGGCCAGTGAGAGGACGGGATCCCTTTGTTCAAGTCTCGGAGTCACCACTTAAGGGAACACTCATCTACTTCTCCTAGAAGTGGGAAGGAGTGAATTCCTTCTTGTGTTGTCATGTCCCCAGCCTCCCACTCGGTCTTGAACCCAAAAAGGAAGGCATATTGAGTCGGCGTATTGGCCACTCTCACCCATGCTAATCAAAGGACAATCCCTCATGAGAAGGAGTTCATGACACACTCAGGATTACGATTGAGTTACCTAGGTCATCGTATTGAAACAGTAACCTAACTAGTTAACGGTGTTACATCTAGTGGTTTACTATTTCGTGGTCCGGTCTTATGCAAACTCATTGCATAGGATACCCCCGCTCGCATGTCTCCTACATGGACGCCTTGGATCAATACGTCTGTATCGAATACAGAGCGGGCCGTATCACATAGTGTTACCAGGATAAGGTACCCAGTCTTATCCCTGTACTATAGACCTTTTAGATTGTTACTTGAACACTGATCCCCGTATGTCCCCACATACCAGTTCAAGTCACATGTAAACAACCTTGGATCTTAGTTTATTGGATTTGGGTCAAATTGTGCAATATTTAACAATAACACTTTATTGTAGAAACTCAATAACACTTTATTTAAACAAGTATACAATTCGTTTACATTCACTATCTACGAGTTTTAGGGCATAAAACCCAACAACTTGAACACTGATCCCCGTATGTCCCCACATACTAGTTCAAGTTACATGTAAACAACCTTGGATCTTAGTTTATTGGATTTGGGTCATATTGTATAATTCTAGACTTAATATGACAATAACACTTTCTTGCATAAACCTCAATAACACTTTATTGATACAAGTGTATAATTTGTTAATCATTCACTATCTACGAGTTTTAGGACATAAAACCCAACACAATGTTCGTACGAACTGCTTGACTAGTAGGTCTCCTCTAGTACCAGCGTTTTCACATGTCTCGACGAAATGAGCAACGTGCTGCTTGGGATTGCCCTTCCCGTCGAATTGTTGAAACTTCGGTGTCTGGTATCCATGAGGCATTCTCAGATTGTCGATTCTCTTGGTATATGGCTTGGAATACAAGAGAGAGTTCTGAGTCGGTCCACCATATTGAGCTCTGATGGAATTCATGATCATATCTTGGAGCTGCTGGACGGACAGTGACGCAATAGAAGTGGAATGTTGTGACTGATCTTGCATAGTGCTCTTTCCCTTATCTTTGATGGCAGGGGTCTGACTTGACTCAGCGGCATCCCGACTCTCCATCTGGCTTTTGAGAGAGGCAATTTCGTAGTCTTTCTCTTCAACCATCTTCAATAACATGCTGATTTTTTTCTCAACTTCAGCCATTCGTTCTTCACTGGTTCCTGCATCAGTCATCATAACAGACATCAAATCAGGACTGGATGTTTCGTTTGATTGCTGAGAAAGAGAGATGAATTTGCCAAGCATCAGATTTTCTGCAGTGGCGATTTCAAGTTGAGTAGATTCTGTCATGCGTCTCAGCATCTTGTTTGCAATGACAGGAGTTTGGCTATCTTCGTGTTGGGTTTCCTTGGAGCGACTGTGAGTAATTAGCCCCACATAGGAGTTGCTTGAAGCGGAGATCTTTGAAGAAGCTTTCTTCGGAAGTCATGATTTCTTTTGCGAGAAAAAAAGATGAGAGGTAGAGACTGTCCCACTGGGTGTGCCAATTTGTTCACACGAGATTTCGACAAAGGAAATTGAATTCGTGGAAATGAACTTGATTTGATTGAATTTGTATGTAGAAGGTGTTACAGTCTCTAATATTTATCCTCTGATGCTTTCTCTCAAAATGTAGAGTCTGATCTGAGGGCTGGCGAGCTTGATCTCAGACGGATGAAGGTTGAATCTTCAACTTGTATCTTGATGAAGAAACGGTTGATTCATTGGAGTCTTCCAGTCGTTGGATCTTCTGAGTCTTGAGATGGCCGAATTTTGAATCTTGGATCTTCTGAATTCTCTAGACTCTCTGACTTTTAATGACTCTGGACTTCGGGAGAATGCTCTGGGCTCTGCCTTCTCTGACTCTGTCTGAATGCCCAAAATGAATGGTGGCCTCCTCTATTTATAGAGTTTGATGGACCTCACATGGGCTTGGGCTTGGGCTTGGGCCCAACCTTTGGACTTGGGCTATATTTGGTCTTTAATCCAATCTTTTTTAATAAGGTTGGATTATTTTAATTTAGCCCAATTTCTTCAATGACCTCGGGTTACATTAGTCTCGGGTCCAATTACCACGTGACATAATTTAATTGGACTTGACTTATGTCATCCGATGGATCAGTAATAGACAAGTGGCATTGTTTGATTTGCCAAATTTTAATGTCTATTAATTTAATTTAGGGACACGTGTAAATTTGTAATTGGTCCCAAATTTATTTTATTATTAATTCAAATTAATGACGTGGCAATTTGTGATTGACCGAAATTTCTCACTCAACAATAACATTTATATATAAGCCAATCAAGAAAATCAATCAAGCATGCTGCATACATTACATTAAACATAACAATTTATATTTAATCTAAGTAATGACATGCTTCATGCTTTATTATTTTCATATATTTAATGTACTTATATTAAAATACTCATGAAAATATTCATGCATTTAAAACATACATTATAACAATTTATAATATATAAATAAATGCATGAACATGTTTATAACCTAAGGTGGGATTAAATATTCTATATGACATCCACAAAGCATATAAATAGCAATTGAACTGGTTAATTTTGGTCCCTAGGATAAAATAAAGCATTAAATTACAATAATTATTGCTAAATTATATCCTAAAATCCTTCCGCAGCTCCAAATTAAAATCTGGTCTAGACAGCACGAACCGACCCGAACAGCTTCGAACCATGCAAAAAATAGGTTGAACCGGATCAAACCGACCCCAACTCAACCATATTAAGCGAACCAGACGGTCTAGGATGTTGAACCGCCGGTACCATGCTCTCGAGAAACCCTAACGCGCGCTGCACATTGGGACAACGTCTCGACGCTGCGGCTTCTCCTCACAGAGCATTTTCTTGCAAAATCAGTACAATGGGAGAGAGATTTTGAAACTTTACCTTTGCCCTTATTCGACCTTAGAGTGGCCAAACGTGCTAAATGTGAAGTCTTTGCTCGACCTAGAAACCTCCTTTGGCTGCTTAGAGGAAGAAACCCATGGTGTTCGGTGTGGTTGATTTGGTTTCTTCTGTTGAAAAGTCGATTAGGGCTTCATATTTCCTATTGAAAACTCATGGGTCTAATGGAGAAGTGTTTTCCGACGGTTTTGCTTGCAAATGGTTGTGGTTTCCGTAGGAGAAGATGACCAAAAAAGGACTGTCGAAATCGATAAGGAGAGCTTCGGTTATAGCCGTAAGGAGACATTGGGGAAACTTTCGAAACACGTTTGAACTAAGTCAAATGGCACGCTATTTATATGTTTTGAATTTATTTATTGTGAAATCTGACCTTTTTTTTTAATAAATTCATCCTTGGGGCAACCATGTTACGTAAGAATTGCACTCGCAAATGCGACACAATTGCTGTTTTTATTCAAATTTTGCACTGGCAAATTTGCGGTCGCCAATGCATAGCAAATTCCACTTTTCTCTTGATGCCTAATCCTTTACCCTGCAATTTCTTATGGCTTTTCCATTGCACAGTTAACTTAGAAAGAAATTAGAATGTTCACACAAGTTAAGCATTGACATAGAGTAATGAAGATCATATGATTCAAAGAAAAGGAGAGATAGAACTTGGTAAACTTAGAAAATTAAGCTTTATTAATTCAACTTCCAGGTAAAGCTCCAGGTTGAAGGTATTCCCTTGCGGTCAACTTAAGTATTGATAGGATTGAAACCTTCACCTTGCGACAAAAGCATTGGATCGACATTGATTTATTTAGAATTAAGCTAAATAATAGGTTAAGCAAATTAATACCTTGAAATAAATGGAGAAAATTCTGGCAGGTCTTTTGCTCCAACTCTAAAGAGGTTGAATCTTCAAGGTTGGCTTCCACAAAGACTTTCTTGCTATGACTCGAGCAAAGGACCAAGGCTTATGGGAGCCCTTTGAAAGAAAGGAATTGTGAGAGAGGAGAAATTTAGAGAAACATGATCGGTTTCATTTCGAAGTTTCTGCCTCAATAGTTGGGCGCACTATCCCTGGATTCAACTCATCAAACACTTGGGATAGCATATTCTTTGATGACTCTCTCCCTATAATTTGCTAAAAGGATAGGATTCTCAGCATGATTATTCTGCTGCACATTTTGTTCTCTCAGTGGGTTTTGTTGCGGCTCACGATTCCTCTAGAGATCCACTTGATCTTCTTAAATATACGGAAGGCAAGGAGGATCAGCCATCGTGCTGTAATTTTTTTGTTGCACTCTCCTTCTCCCTTTTGAAAGTTTATTTGATTTTTAGATCAAGCTCAAATCTAATCCCGAGGGATCGCTCATACACAAAAATCACACCTAAAAATAACAAAAAGTCGATCACAGATTTAAGCACCAAGTCACAAAAAATACACAGAAAATCAATCGAATAAACAATTTCAAATCCCCAACAACGGCACCAAATACTTGTTGCCTCTCAAAGTGGGTAAAAATATGATCAAATTTCACCTTAAAATGATGTGCAAGTGTACACAATCTCGCAGCAAGTGAAAAGTAAATTATTGTCTCCACATGGATTTGAATTGATTAACTAAATTGATTGATTAGATTTTTGATGATTTCAAGTTGTGGTTTAAATTGGTTGATTTCAAGTTGCTGGTTTAAATTGTTGAATTAAGAAAACGAATTCTTAAATCAATTCAATAACTTCTCTATGAATCCTAGACCCTATCAAGCAAGCTATGCAAATTCACATAGATAGATGCAAAGGACATGATTCAGACCTATTGACAATCTCAAATTACAGATAGATTATCTAAGAAAGCATTAAGAGGCAATGATTAAATCAGGTAAACATAGATGAACATAACAAAATAGCATAATCTCAATTAGAAATCAACAAACTCAACCAAAATTCATAAACCAAATTAGTTACATCTCAATAATCTGACAAAAAGAAGTTTACACTACCATAATCAAAGAAAACATAGCGGAAATATCAAAAGAAAGCATTCTAAACAAGCCTAGAATAAAGGAAAAGCTAAAAAGATCGAAAAGAACAAGTTGAGAAACATAAGAATGCCAAAATCTAACCTAACGACAAATAAAAATCGAAGTTGACTATTTGTAAAATAGTCAGAGCGTTGAGACGCTATAAGAGAGTGTCTCGACTCTCTCTGCGTCTAGAGAATTTTGTGAGGATTTTTCGACGTAGCATCGAGACGCTATGTGCAGTATCTCGACACTACGGACTTTTCCAGCCTTCTAAGCTTCGCCTAGAGTTGAGATGCTACTATGGCAGCGTCTCAACACTAGGCCCTCGGAAATCTTCTCTTGGAGCTTGATTTGACACACTTTGACGCCACAATCCGGAGTTGAAATGCTCCGACGTGGGTCTTTTCACCTCCTCTTCAGCTCATGGACTCTAATTTGGCTAGAAAACTCCTAATTGGCTCGAATGAACCCCAATTTGTGCAAATCACTTCGGAAACCTCTAGCGCTTGAAACTCTACAAAATAGACAATCGAAACATCAAAAAGGCCCTAACAAGTGTAGATTAGCGACAATAAAATAGCACGAATTATGTGCTATTAGGCAGCGTTGACAGACTTTCTCCTTGGTAGAATTTTATTCTTTGCTCCCTTCCAATTCTCGGTTAATAAAATCTGGTTCAATTTGCTCTGTTTTAGCTCTAATTTACCTGAAATGCTCTTAGGACCTCTAAAATGCTCAATAAGCTACAAAATAGTCAATTAAACTCATAAATCTCTCCCGAACTAGCTAGAATTGTAAGGATTAACAGTTTGTTTTAATGGTGCTATCACTTGTTCTATAAACAGTTTGTTTTAATTGGGTCAAAACATTTTTAGTTCAATGATTAATTCTTTAGCCACTTTTTTTCAGATCAATTTTAAGCTTTCTTTACAACTTTTTAGCTTTTAGAATTAGTTTAGCTATTTCTTTATCAAATCATGGAATTTTGCCACGCTATCCCGATGGCCAGCTAAGTTCTCATAGCCGATTTGGAGGTATTGGGCTTAGACTGTAATGTTGTGAGATTTTGTATCAATTGCAATTGATTTCCTAAATTAAATATCTTTTTATTCTTTTTTTATCCATGAGCATGCCTATTGATTGAATTGACGCTTTAATTAGCTTGTATGTTCATTTTGCTAAGCATGAGATCATAATCGGTAATTGTTGTGATTAAGTGCAAGTAAAAAATAGACCGGCTTATTTGTGTGATTTGGAGGCCTTTCCTCCAATTCATAAGTTGCATAATAGGATTAAAAGCACATTCCAATTAAATTAGGCTTTCTAGTTTAACTAGAGTGTCTTAATCAATCCCTAGAGCTTAATGGGATTAGTTAATTGGTATGAAATGTTATCGTGCCCAGCGAAATAGTTAATTTAGGACTAATTTGGGTATTTTGTCGAATTAATTGCATTAGGAGACTTCAGGTACTTTTCACGACTATTCTGGTTAAGTAGATTGAGCTTTTAATTAGAAAATTGATGTTTGTTTGAGTTTTCAGTGATTGCATTAAAAAAATTAGTCTGATAGACTCCTAATTTGTGCTTGGTAAGATTAATTTAATTTTTCTTGCTTTCATTTTGTTTTATGCATTTTAAATTCCGTGTTTCCCTCCCTCTCCCTTGTTATGGTTCATTAACCCATCAACGAGAGAGAAAATACTCTCACTGGTTCCCTCTAATCAACCCAGTCCACTAGCGCTACAAATCTTAGCTAGGACTGATTTTTAATTTTGATGGGTCAAGACATCTCACATCAATGAGATTTGCGAAGAGTCAATATATATACGACAGTAATCACAATATATCTCCCAGCAAAAACATGTAGCAATGTACTATTGATAAAGACATCAATGAAAATTTTGCAGCATTTGGAGGTTGTTTTTAATGTATCGTGTCGTCGAGCTTTACTTTTATAATTTTGCTTTTTCATGTGATATAGCTATTATTATTTGGGAAGTCACCTGATTGTGTTTGGGTCAAAATTAAAGTTGCTACATCCTATCAAATGGTAATTACAAGTTGGTTGAGCAACCTCATCCTATTTCGGATCATAAACGGATGCTGAAATGAAGATTATGTTGTTAATTAGTTTTTATTTTTCAACTTGATCTACGCACTTGGTTCTCCTAAAATTTCTTGTTCTAGTTTTCTATTTATGGCCCCCAGTTTTTGTATATAAGTTAAGAAAAAGAGGAATATCCTTATCAATAATCATTAATGTATCTTTACTTGTTCTGCAGAAGGGATTAGGAAAACAGAAGTTCCAATAGTATTGATGTTGGGATTTTGAATTCCTTGTGTCCCGTGATTTATTGGAAAAATCCAAAAAAAGAAAAAATCATCTGCATAAAACAAAAAGTGTGTTAAATATGGAAATGGAGCATGGAGGTGTTGTGGGCAAGGGGATGGAAGATGTAGACGACTCTGGTTCGTACAGAAAAATTATAATTGTTTCAGCAATTGCAGCTGGAATCCAATTTGGTTGGGCTCTCCAACTTTCATTGTTGACACCTTACATACAACAACTTGGGGTCCCACATACATGGTCATCTTTCATATGGCTTTGTGGCCCATTATCAGGGCTTATTGTGCAGCCGATTGTTGGCTACTACAGTGATCGTTGCACCTCTAGGTTTGGCCGTCGTCGGCCCTTCATCATTTCCGGGGCTGGCTTTGTGGCGATTGCAGTTTTCCTCATTGGGTTCGCTGCAGATATTGGGCATGCTGCGGGAGATGAGATCTCGAGCCCCACAAAACCAAGGGCTGTGGCCATATTTGTGGTTGGATTTTGGGTTCTTGATGTCGCCAACAACATGTTGCAAGGTCCTTGTAGAGCTCTGTTGGCAGATATATCATATAACAACCACAAAAAGATGAGACTGGCGAATGGATTTTTCTCCTTCTTCATGGGCGTAGGGAATGTTTTGGGCTATGCATCTGGGGCCAACAGCACACTCTATAAGGCCCTTCCCTTCACAGTCACTAAAGCATGTGGCCCTTACTGCGCCAACCTCAAAACATGTTTCTTAATCGACATTGTGCTACTCCTCGTCGTCACCACATTCGCGATGTTGATGGTTAGAGAGAAGCCATATGAGCACATGGAGATTGACGATGAATCCACACCCTTCTTCGGGCAGTTGCTGGGAGCACTGAAGCAGCTGTCCAAGCCCATGTGGATCTTGCTACTTGTAACCGCCTTGAATTGGATCGGTTGGTTCCCATTTATAATGTACGACACTGACTGGATGGGTGCAGAAGTGTATGGTGGAAAGCCGAGTGGGACCCCAGAAGAAGTGAGGTTCTATGACCTCGGTGTTCGTGCTGGAGCACTTGGGCTGATGATAAACTCGTTTGTTCTTGGATTTTATGCGTTGATGATAGAGCCAACAAGACGTATTCTAGGAGGTCTCAGGTTTGTGTGGGCAGTTGTAAACATTATATTTACAATTTGCATGGGATCCATGGTCGTGGTTACAAAGGTTGCCCAGCATTGGAGGTCCACTAATGGCTTGAAATTTCCACCCACCAATGTAAGGGCTGGAGCATTTACAATCTTTGCAATCTTGGGTATTCCACTCTCGGTCACTTATAGTGTCCCCTTTGCCCTTGCATCCATCTTTTCCTCAACCTCCGAGGCGGGTCAAGGTATGTGCGTATGCGTATCTACTAAATTCAATATTCCATCCAAATTCTAAATTAAATACTCAACCTACCTAACTACTAATTAATTAAATTCATGTAGGGCTATCCTTGGGAATTCTCAACATCTTCATCGTCATCCCTCAATTCATCGTCTCCTCTATTAGTGGGCCCTTAGATGCAGCTTTTGGAGGAGGTAACTTACCCGCCTTTGTAATGGGTGGAATTGCTGCTTTTGCCAGCGCTCTTTGCGCCATCTTCCTACTCCCCGATCCACCACCTCAATCCAATCTCTCCTTAACAATGCCTGCTGGCCATTGATTCTTCCTTTTTCTCCTCTATCGATCTTTTTGCTTCTTCTTGTATCAGATCATTAATAAGAGTAGAATCATTTATAATCAAACTAGACTCATTCACCATCCATCTTTCTTTTATTTCACTTCACTTTTCATTCTCATCCAACACATAATTAAGGATAGGTTTAGTTTAACTTTTCAAGTGATTATTTTTTTTAAAAAAAACATTTTGAAAATAATTCTACTCCTTGACAACCATTAAAACGACTTATTAAAGAATGAGATTGATAAATAAATCATTTTTTTAATTATATAATAACTTGTGTATAAAAACATTTACGAGGAAATGTAACCAAACATATGAGTGTTTAAATTCTAAACAATTTTTACTAAAAAGATTAAATTAAAAAGAAATGCATCTTTCAAAAACACTTAAACTAAAAGGTATTCGAAATGGGTTCTACCTTTGTTTCATTAATGATTTTTTTAAAAAGATTTTTATAGACCTTTTTTAAAATACAATACATTCATAATGTTTTTAATCTTGATATTGTAGACATGTACGTACACACACTACATGAAAGTTGACTATTTTCCAAGGTCGTATCCTTTGGAAGAATATTTTTTTTTTTTTTTTGAGCAGGAAATTCTTTCATTATATATTGCAAGAACAATTCATAATACATTTGCAATGGGAATTATTCCCCAATGACAATAACCATGAAGGAAAATTAGATAACCATAACATAGATTTTGAATTTTTGTGTGCATGCTTGGCTAGCGCATCAACCCGTCTATTCCCAAGTCTGTCTTCCAACATGGAGAAAGGATACCGTAGAATACTTGGTACATACCTTCTATACATCTTTTTTTCAATCATTATCTCTAACTGTTGAAATTTGTTGAAATTGACCCGTGAAAAGAAAAAAAAAAAAAGAAAGAAAGAAAAAAAAAAAAAACCTCTTCTAGGATTTGTTCACTTCCTTGATAAATTTCAATTTATATTATTTATTGATAAAAATAACTCTACGCGGATTATATTTTATCCAAAACTTCTCCTTATTTTTAAGGGTTGGAATGTTATTTTCGACCATGTTTATACCTTTAAAAATAAAATTATAGTTTTAACGACTCGTTCAACTTTCAAAGTATCAAAACATAATATTAGGTAGGGTTAACTATATAGATAGACCAAATTGGAAACAAAATTTCACAAAGGTCTGATTTTGAAAAAAAATATAATTATCTGCTTTGACCTATGCCAAGCCAAAATAGAGGTTAATTTACATCAATACCCATTATATTATATTTAAATACAGAAAATAAAGATGGTTAATTAAAATAATACAAATCTTTTCCTCAAATATCTCCTCCATGATCATGTAAATCTCTTCCCCTTCTCCCTCCCGAATAACTCATTGATTCTCCCAAAATTTTCGTTTCAAATCGATCTTTCAAATTGCCAAAATCTTTCTCCCCGCATCGTCCTCCACGACATCTCATTCTCCATGCCACATCGCCGCCGGTTACTGTCCAATGCCATTCACACTCATCTTTCAAACCCATCTTTCAAATGTAATGTTGCCACCGATTATTGTCAAATTGTTCAAACCCATCTTTGAAACCACCAAAATCAGACCTCAAAACACCGTTCATGCTCCGTTTTTCACGTTTCGCCATCTGTCAGCTTTTGTCTTCAGTCTGCGTTAACCTCAAGCGCTAGTTAACGTCGTTCAAGTCCATCAATTGCATTGTCTCGGTTACTTTCTATTGGAGTTCATTCACCAAAGATATATTTGGGTTTGTTACGTGGTTTATAAAAAATATACATTTAATTTGTGTCATTGTTTACTTAGTTGTGGGGTTTATAAAAAAAACATTCAACGTTTGTACTCCGATAAATCATGGCTTATATATAAACGAACAACTGGTTATTGTGTTATTATTTACTTAGTTGTGTTATTGTGTTATTGTGAACTTAGTTGTGGGTTTATACCATATATGAGTTTGTTTATATATAATTGTGTTATTGTGTTATTGTTTAATTAGTCGGGTTTATATTATAATATATTAGATGGTTTATATATAACGGACCGATGGTTGTATTTGATATTTTAATTATACAAATTATATGAAAATTATATTTTATATGCATGTTACATTCGAATGTATGACTTTCATTGCTTATTAATAATCTCATACTGAAAAATATATTCATGGACTATATTCTAATGACTATATAGACTTGTGCGTTCTTTAAAATTTAAACTTAGAGAATCACATTTGAATAATAGAAAGTTAGTTTCTTAATCACATTTACTAAATTGTTTCCGTAGTTTTCATAATAACACTTTCACTTTAATTATCTCAATACCCTTTATGAGCAACCAGTGGAACCTAATGGATCTACAGATCAAAAGCTCCAATGATATGAGATTAATTGGCTAAACACATTAATCAATTTAATCAATATTCGTTAACTGTGGGTACATTCCACTATAGACCTATAGTTGCACTCTTCTCACTATAGATATATTTCAGTGTCCACGGATATAGATCAATAATAACAAGTTAGTTCTTCATGAGTGTTTGTAACACCAGTTTCGTCAAATTACCGTTTTACCCCTAGGTTACCTCTACATCCTTAAGTACCAGTGCTCCTCTAATGAATAACCTGTTTATGGTCAAACCATTAAACAAAATCCCCTCTCGGGCCAGTGAGAGGGCAGGACCCTTTGTTCATGACCCGGAGACACCACTTGAGGGAACACTCATCTACTTACCCTGAAGTTAGGAAGGAGTGAATTTCATCTTGTGTGGTTATGTTACCAGCTCCCCACTCAATCTTGTCCCCAAAATGGTAGGTTTATTGAGTCGGCGTACAGGCCACTTTGACCCATACAAATCAAAGACACAATCCCTCGTGAACAGAAGTTCATAACCCACTCAGGATTGAGACTAAGCTGTCTAGGTCACCCTAATGAAATAAAAACCTAACTAGTCAACGGTGTTATAGCTAGAGGTTACTATTTCGCGGTCTGGTCTTATGCAAACTCATAGCATAGGATACCCCCACTCGCATGTCCTCTACACGAACACGTTGGATCCTTTCGTTTGTATCGAATACTAAAGTGGGTTGTATCCATAGTGCACAAGGATAAGGTACCCAACCTTATCCCTATACTATAGACCCTTTAGGTTGTATCTTGAACACTGATCCCCGTATGTCTCCACATACAGTTCAAGACTCATACAACAACCTAGGATGTTAGTTTATTGGATTAGGGTTATTTAGGCAAGATAAATATAATATAGACACTAACACTTTATTGGAATAAACACCAATTAATAACTCTTTATTAATGATCGGTCGAATGTTACATTCACTATCTACGAGTTTTAGGGCATAAAATCAAACATACAGTGCTTTCCCAAGGTTCCAGTCAAGGTTTTTCCAAGTAACCCTTGCTTACTCAACTCCTTCAACCATATTCTTCTCCAAGACATATAACCCATTATGTAATCTACCTCTCACTTTAACCATGGCTCTTTTAATTATTTTTATAGTCTCAATCTCTAACTTACACATGTATCTAGCCTTATCAAACACTTCCAAAGACAAAAGGTTTCTCTTTAAGTCAGGAACATATCTGACTAAAGTCAGTTCTTGCACTTGGTTATCAAACATCTTTGACTTGAATTGTGTCTATCCCAACTATACTGCATTCTTGGTGATTATCTAGCAGCACTTTCCCACCTTATATCTCGTCTAATTTTTTAAACCAATTTTTATTAGGGGTCATGTGGAAGGAGCATCCTGAGTCTAGGATCCATTATGTATTAAGTTTTCCTTCTAAGACAATTAATACTTCAACAGTTTCATAATTTTCAATGATCTTTGCATTATGAGTTTCTTCATTTTTCTTTGATTCATTCTTTAAGTTCATAAGCGCATAACAATTTTTTCTTATATGCCCTACTTTATGATAATGAAACCATCTTTTAACTTTTCTTTGTGATTTTGATCTACCATGGCTATTACCTTCTTTTCTGCTTTTCCCCTTGAGAACAAAGCTCTTCAACTTCTTTTCCCTTACTCTTTAATTTCAAGATCTCTAGATCTTAAGACATTCATTACAATGTCCAATGTTAAGCTATCTCTTTCATATCTTATGTTTGTTTTTATCTCATTATACGATTCAGGTAATAAGTTTAGAAGAATTATAGTTTTGTTTTCATCGGACATTTCTTCTTCTATGTTACTTATGTCTAAAACAATTCTATTAAAGTCATCAATGTTCTGTTCAAGGTCTTTAGAAACACCCATTTTAAATCCAAAGAATCTTTATTTAATGTAAAGCTTATTGGTCAAGGATTTAGTGAGGTAAATAGTATCCAATTTTTTTTCTTCAGAAATCTAGGGTTGTTTTTGCCTCATGAACTTGTCTAAGTACATTATCGGCTAGGTATATAATAATTGTACTAAAAGAAATTTCTCTCATCTCTATTTTTTTCTCTTCCTTCATTGTTACATAGATTAGCTTTTTCATCTAGAGCCTTAACTACTTTTTGCAGAATTAGCAAGGCCCTCATCTTCTTTTTCTAGAAGGAAATTAAAATCCTCTTTCCCATCAAATCGTTCAAGTTCAAACTTAGCAACCATAACAACTATAATCAATTTTAAGGAGAAGATGAAAATGCAGGCTTTGATACCAAAATGTTATTCTAAAAACCCAAATCATAGCATACAACAACAAAATCATAAGCAGATGACCAACAACCACCTACACTGATCAATCGAATGCCAGCAACATACTTAATCGAAAACAACAACATTCAACTCAGAAGCTCAATCAATAATAAAACAGAGTATGAGGGAGAGAAGGCGACACAGAAATTTATAGTGGTTCGTTCCTTAAAATTGGAACTACATCCACTTTAGGCCATTCACTAAATTTCTCACAAGATTACAAGTACATCAGAGATAAGACTCATTTTAGAGGATCAATACAGATTCATAAACACTCACGATCTCACCTGGATCATAACAATTTGTATATACAACCTCCAATGCAAATGGGGAAGAAGAAGAAGACTCTGTGCAACGCTGGTGCATGAGCTCCTTTCTTTGACTCTCTTAGCCTCACTCTCTGTCACAGTTGCAGTAGCTACAGTGAAGCTTATTACAACTGGAGAGTAAATATAACCTTGCTTGAGACTTTATTAATCAGAATCAAGGCTTTATAAATAGCCTGAGATTACAAGCTTTATACAAAGAAGTAGTTAGGAGAAGATAACTACAGAAAGTGAAATAGCTAACTCTTAACTGATATCTGTTACTCCCCCTCAAGATGGAGACATAATATTGCTAATTCCCATCTTGGATAATAGGGAAGAAAAAGGAGAATACGGTAATGCTATGGTAAAGAGATCTGCTAATTGGAAATTTGAACGAACTGGTAGAAGCTTGATAGTTCCATCAACGATTTTCTCCCTTATGAAATGGTAGTCAAGTTCTATGTGCTTCGTTCTCTCGTGGAAGATGGGATTAGAAGTTATATGAACTGCTGCATCATTATCACAGAACAACAAAGAAGGCGATGGAGTTGAAATTTGTAAGTCTTTCAACAGCCGGTGTAACCAAACAATTTCGCTAGAGGTGGTTGCCAAGGCGCGGTACTCTGCTTCAGCTGATGACCTGGAGACTGTGCTTTGCTTTTTCGCTTTCCAAGAGACAAGAGCATCTCCCAAAAAAAAATGCAAAAACCAGTAGTTGACTTTCTAGAGTCAAGACAGGATGCCCAATCCACATCTGAAAATGCACACAGATGAAAGGATGGGGAAACTGGGAGAAAAACAACATGTGCTGGGCAGCCTTTGAGGTACCAAATTAGAGTATAAACTGCTTGCAAATGGGCTGTTTGAGGCTTAGCAACGAATTGGCTAAGTCTATGGACTGCAAAGGTGACCTGGATATGGTTAAGTACAGTAGACGACCAACGAGCTGTCGGTACAAAGTAAAATCTGTAAGTAAGGTACCACTTTCAGTATGAATTTTATTGTTCGACTCCATGGGTAGAGGTGAAGGCTTTGAACCGAGAAGACTAGTATCTTCTATAAGTTGAAGGGTGTATTTCCTCTGAGATAGAAATATCCCTTTACTTGAACGAGCAATTTCCAAGCCCAAGAAGTATCTGAGGGACCCTAGGTCCTTTAACTTGAAAGTATCATGAAGAAGTGCTTTCAACTTATTGATTTTAGAGAGTGATGCCCCTGTGATAACTATATTATCAACATAGACAAGGAGAGCTGGGAAAGAAGGGCCAGTTCCTTTTATGAATAAGGAGTAATCCGATTTGGATTGTTTGAAACCAAGTGTCAGCAAAGTACAGAAGAATTTATCGAACCATTGTCTCGAGGCTTGTTTTAAGCCGTATATAGACTTGTGTAATCGACACACCAAATTATCCCCCTGAGGACAAACCACCCCATGTTTGTAGCCTAAGGGTAGGTCCATGTAGACTTCTTCAAAGAGATCGCCATGTAGGAAGGCATTTTTAACGTCTAATTGCACAAGGGGCCAAGATTGGGAAGCTGCCACAGTAAGCAGCACTTTAATAGTCACCATCTTGGCCACGAGAGAGAAGGTTTCAATGTAATCTAATCCTTCCTTTTGGGTGTATCCCTTAGCCACTAAGTGAGCTTTAAATCTCTCTATAGATCCATCGGCCTTGTGCTTAACCTTGTATATCCATTTGCACCCAATCGTGTGTTTTCCTTTAGGTAAGGAAACAATAGTCCAAGTTTTGTTTGTCTCCATGGCATTTAGTTCAGCCTCCATAGCCTTGAATGGATAGAAGCCCTACGCAGCGGAAAAATATTACAGGACCTACTCAGAGCCTTTGATTCTAATTGAAATACCAATACAATTTGCAAAAGAATACAACAATAAAACTATATTTAAAGTGTTGCAAAACAGTTATAAACATGCTTAATAATAATCTAGATCTAAGCTAGATGATCCTAGTGATCAAGGTTTACAAAGGAAACTTACTTTCGTAGGAAGCCTTGATCGATTCGCCTTTTCTTGCTTGTGAGATCGAAAACGCAACAACCTTCTTGTGCGAACACCACAAATTGGATACACTGGTATATCTCTGAGACTATTGGAGGCAGGAGACTAGTGGGAGTCTTTTAGGAGAGATCTCTGAGAGAAGTAGAATGAATGGGATGCCTTTCACCCCCACCCCAGGGGTCCTATTTATAGGTAAAGGCCAAGACCTTTTCCTAATAGGAAAATGTTATGAATAAGATCAAATCTATTATCTTATTCATATTTAATTTAATAAATAATTAATTAATTCCATAATTAATTAATTACAGAATTAAATATCACATATTTAATCTTAGGGATTTTATTAAATTATTTATATTAATATGTATCCAATTCACATTAATTATTTGAACTCTTTCAAATATTTTCTCTCAAGAACTAATTTTGAAATTAATTCAAAATTTATATTATAAAGTTTCATAAACTTTATATTATAATGTATCAACATACATTATATGATTCCCCTAAATAAATTGAACATTTTCAATTTACAATTTATACTTAATTGCCTCAAGTCTCTTTACGAGCTACCAGTGGGACCTAATGGACCTATAGATCAGAAGCTCCAAGATACGAGACTAATTGGCTAAAATCATTAACCAAGTTAGTCACCATTCGTTAACTGTGGCTCACTCCACTAAAGACCGACAGCTGCACTCTTCTTACTGCAGAATATTTCTGTGTCCACGGATATCGACCAATAACAGCAAGTCAGTCCTTCACGTGTGTTCGTACCCCAGCTGGGTCAAATTACCGTTTTACCCCTGGGTTACATCTTTGTCCTTAAGTCCCCAGTGCTCCTCTAATGAACAACCTGTTTGAGGTCCAACCAACAAACAGAAGTCCCTCTCGTGCTATAGAGAGGGTAGGGCCCATTGTTCAAGACCCGGAGACACCACTTAAGGGAACACACTTCTACTTACCCGAGAGTCGGGAAGAAGTGAATTCTATCTTGTGTGATTATGTTTCTAGATCCCCACTCAATATTGTCTCCAAAATGGTAGCCTTATTGAGTCGGCGTGTAGGCCACTCTCACCCATACAAATTAAAGGACAATCTCTCGTGAACAGGCGTCCATAATCCACTCAGGATTGAGACCAAGTTGCCTAGGTCATCCTAGTTAAAGGTGCTCATATAACACATGCGGAAGCAATTTTAGGATCGGAGGCACTTAACTACATCAATTTTAGAAAATGAAAACATGCTGTCCAAATACCGCAAGCAGAGAGCAGAATTTGTACCAACCTTTTTGGAGACCGATTCAGCAACTCCCTTTGATTCCTTAGATCATGAACGGTGTGTGGACCACCTCTAGTGTCTTCCCTACTATTCTCCGGGCCAAGAACGACTTGTGGGAGTCTATAGAGATAGGGAATGGGAAGGGAATGCTTGAAGGTTCAAGCAATAAAGAGATATATGGAGATGAGTGAGTTTGAGACCAAAATCCAGCAGCATAACAATATGGAAATGGCTCTCTTGGCTCTTAATCTGATTTTGCATCTACTTATAGAGCAAAACCATGCACTTTGGAGTCTCAAGATGAAGGACACATGGTGGAGAGTCAAGCAATAGTGGATTCTAGGTGTTCATGTAATATTACATGCAAGAGTGCATAGATGAGTTGTTTTTCCACTTTGAATCACCATGCAAGAGTGGGATTCCAACAAAATCCAATATCTCATCTTGATGCAAGATTACCAATTAGTCTTGTAATTTAATTTAAATTCAATTCAAAATTGAGTTTAACTTAGTAATTGATTTGAAACCAATTTACAATCAATTTCATGTGATTAATCAAATTAATAAATCTTACCTAAAGTAATCCACTAATCATGAATCCTTATTCATGTATTTAGTATTTAACACATATTTAAATACTTCTATCTCTCAATTAATAATTTAATTCATAATTAAATTATTATGTCAATACTATCAAATATGTAATTGACATTATAATTCCCTTTCCCGATTTTGAACGATTCAAACTTTCCTATCTTATTGTTCTAAGCTTTATTCCGATATGAGCTAGCAGGGGGACCTAATGGACCTACAGATCATGGGCTCCAACGATTCAAGGTTAACCAACTAATCTCATTAACCAAGCTAAACAACATTCGTTAACTACCGGGACACTCCACTATAGCCCAGTAGTTGCACTCCCCTTACCATAGATATATTTCCGTCCACTTGATTTAACCATGTTCAGTAAGTCGATCCTTCACATGTTGTTCGTAGCTAGCTAGGTCAAATGACCGTTTTACCCCTATAGTACTTCTTGTTCCTTAAGTTCCACTAATCCTCTAATGAACAATCGGTTTGTGGTCCAACCATCAAACCTAAGTTCCTCTCGATCCAACGAGAGGGTGGGGCCCCTTGTTCAAGTCCTGGAGTTAGTACTTAAGGGAACAACCTCTCTACTATCTCAGAAATGGGTAGGAGAGAATTCCGTCTTGAAATTATTATTGTAATAATTTTAGTTTTTATTTTTGCTTGATTAAAAATCCCAAAACCAATTCACTTTAGTTAATTTAATTAATTATGCATTATTGAATGTATGTTTTAATTAAATAGTATTTTATGTGCATAATGTATGCCATTTAGATTTAAAATCCCACCATAGGAAAGCATGAATCGTGCATTAATTAATATGTTATAAGAGTTATGATATTAATTAAATGCATGTATAAAGTTTCATGATAATTAATATAAATGTTGTATTAATTTAGGGAGATGCATGCTTGAATGGTTATTTTCATAATTGATTAATTGATATAAAAGTTATATTAATTAAAAGAGAAAATATACAAAGCATGAAGCATGAAATTTTTTTAGTTTGATTATAAATGTTATATTCAAATTGGGCTTGTTATAGATTGATTTTATAATTAATATAAACGAGATAGAAATCTAAAATCTATAACAAATATAAGGTGCATGCTCACATAGGGTTAATTTGAATCCAACTTTCGAACAAATTCAATTAGATTCAAATAGGTCGATAAGCTTGTAAAACAAAGGTGACAAGAGAACTCACCCGACAAGATGCTGTCTAAGGCTGGAAGTATTTAAGTTGACGGTTTACGGAACACCTCCTACTTGGGCATCGAGTCGGTTCTTGAGTTAAGTTAACTCAGTTTTATGAGCATGCGCGTGTGAGATGTGAGGTTATAGATCGTTATCACCTAGACATCGTAAGTCAAAATGAACTTAGACTTAGGATTTATTCAATTAGCCGGAATACGCCTAAGTATAAGTATACCCAAAACTGTTTAAATACTTAGTGGGAGGGGAGAGATATATCAAATCTATTTTCCTCTCACGTTCTCCCTTTTGTTCACAACGTGAGATTTATGCTTGGCCTCGTGTTGATTATACCTCAACTGCTCCATTCGGAAGGTGTTTGCATAAATCAATAACAAGGTGAATGGAGAAAGTATTTATAGTAAGTGAATGAAGGAAGTGTGTCAACACATCCTACGGTCTCCTCCGTTAGGTTGCACCGTGAGATTTCCATGTTCCGCCTGCTTGTATGCCCTGGAGCTACTAACCATTCGAAGGGTTGTAACATGGAGATCGGAACAACGCAAACTCCAGAAATGGATAGGATTACTTAGGACCATTTCCAACATTAGCTTTTCCATTCGGTAGCATTGTTGGGGTCGTTCTCTGTAATCTTAAAATGGCGGGTCACACTTACAAGGGTTACTAAGTGTTAGTATATTCCTGACCAAATGTAACGATAACTAAACCACTATAGGAATAAGAGTTATTCTGGCATTAGTATTTAGTCAAGAACGTCTTGGTTTAGTGAAGGAGTAATTGACTGCCCCTCGGTAGCGGTTGCTCTAACTCACTAAAATGTCATTGCAAAATAATAATCTTGGGTACATTATTACTTTTGCTAAAACCTGATTGGATTTTGTCAAAAATGGTTAATAAGCAAATTACTAATAGTTTTGTTTACTTTTTCAGCATGTCTAGCTCACTAGTACAATTACTCGCTTCGGATAAGCTTAACAGGGATAACTATGGAACTTGGAAGTCAAATCTTAATACCATACTAGTAATCGAGGATCTTAGATTTGTCCTAACCGAAGAGTGTCCACCAAACCCTGGCTTGTCAACAAACCGAATTGTTCGGGAAACATATGAGAAATGGACTCGCGCAAATGAAAAGGCAAGAGTCTATATCTTAGCAAGCATTTCAGATGTCTTGTCTAAAGAGCACGAGAGGATGGTCACCGCAAGGGAGATAATGACTTCGTTGCAAGGTATGTTTGGACAACCGTCCTCACAAACTAGACACGAAGCTCTCAAGAATGTTTACAATTCCCGAATGAAGGAAGGTGCTTCTGTTAGGGAACATGTTTTGAACATGATGGTTCAGTTCAATATCGCTGAAGTAAACGGTGCTACCATAGACGAGGGTAGTCAAGTTAGTTTTATAATGGAGTCTATTCCGAAGAGCTTCATTCAGTTTAGGACAAACATTGTCATGAACAAAATAGACTATAACCTGACTACTTTGCTGAACGAGCTCCAGACCTACCAAAGTCTCACCAAGAGGGGACAAGAAGGGGAAGCAAACGTTGCCACCACCAAGAGGTTCCAAAAAGGATCATCTTCAGGAACAAAGTCTGGACCTTCCACTTCTAAGAATAAGAGTATTCGGATGAAGAAAAAGAAGGAAAAAGGGAAAGGAAAAGCTCCAATGGGAAGTAAGGCAAAAACAAAAGCTGCAGATAAAGGAAAATGTTTCCACTGTAATGTAGATGGACATTGGAGACGCAATTGTCCTAAATACCTTGCGGAAAAGAAGGCTGAAAAAGAAAAACAAGGTAAATTTGATTTGCTCGTTACTGAAACATGTTTAGTTGAGCAAGATAGCTCTGCCTGGATATTAGATTCAGGAGCGACTAACCATGTATGCTCTTCTTTACAGGAAATTAGTTCCTGGCACATGCTAGCAGATGGCGAGGTAACTCTCAGAGTTGGAACAGGAGAGGTTGTCTCAGCCAGAGCTTCAGGAACTCTCAAGTTGTCTTTTGGAGATAGATTTTTATTACTTGAAAATGTCTTATACGTTCCCGATATAAAAAGGAACTTAATATCTATCTCTTGTTTGATTGAACATGAATACCAAGTATCTTTTGATATTAATGAAGTGTTTGTTAAGAAAAGAGGTATGCATATATGTTCTGCAAAACTTGAAAGCAACTTATACGTGTTAAGGCCAATTCAAGTTAAAGCTATTTTTAATACGGAAATGTTTAAAGTAGTTGAAACTCAAAACAAAAGGCGAAAAGTTTCTCCCAATACCTATCTTTGGCACTTGAGATTAGGCCACATAAATCGCAATAGGATTGAAAGATTGGTAAAGAGTGGACTACTAAATCAGTTAGAAGATGACTCATTGCCACCATGTGAGTCCTGCCTCGAGGGAAAAATGACCAAACGATCTTTTTTGGAAAAAGGTTATAGGGCCAAATAACCCTTAGAACTCGTGCACTCGGATCTCTGAGCTCCCATGAATGTCAAAGCACGAGGAGGGTATGAATATTTCATCAGTTTCATTGATGATTATTCAAGGCATGGCTACCTTTACCTAATGCATCACGAGTCTGAAGCCCTTGAAAAGTTCAAAGAGTACAAGATTGAGGTTGAGAACCACTTAGGTAAAACGATTAGAACACTACGATCATATCGAGGTGGAGAATATATGGATCTACAATTCCAAGACTATTTGATAGAACATGGAATTACGTCCCAACTCTCAGCCCCTGCTACACCACAACAAAATGGTGTATCAGAGAGGAGAAACCGAACTTTGTTAGACATGGTTCGATCAATGATGAGTTATGCTCAATTGCCTGATTCGTTTTGGGGATATGCAGTAGAGACTGCTATCTAGATTTTGAATATGGTTCCCTCTAAGAGTGTTCCTGAAACACCCTATGAGCTATGGAGAGGGCGTGAAGGTAGTTTACGTCACTTCAGAATTTGGGGATGCCCGGCACACGTGTTGGTGCAAAACCCAAAGAAATTGGAACGACGTTCAAAACTGTGCCTGTTTGTGGGCTATCCTAAAGAAACGAAAGGTGGTCTATTTTACGATCCTCAGGAAAATAAAGTGACTGTATCGACAAATGCTACATTCCTTGAGGAAGATCACATAAGTGATCATCGACCTCGTAGTAAACTAGTATTAGATGAGATTTCAAGAAAAACTACAAAAGAATCTACAAAAGTTGTTGATCAAGCTGGTCCATCAAAAGTTGTTGATCAAACACATCCATCTCAAATAGTGAGAGAGCCTCGACGTAGTGGGAGGGTTATAATACAATCCGACCGTTACATGGGTTTAACAGAAACTCAAACCATCATATCTGATGATGGTATAGAGGATCCATTGACCTTTAATCAGGCAATGAATGATGTTGATAAGGACTAGTGGATCAAAGCCATGGATCTCGAAATGGAGTCAATGTACTTCAATTCAGTCTGGGAACTTGTAGAGCAGCCGGATGGGGTAAAACCTATTGGTTGCAAATGGATCTACAAAAGAAAACGAGACCAAGCCGGTAAGGTTCAAACCTTTAAGGCTCGACTTGTGGCAAAGGGTTTTACCCAGTGGGAAGGAGTGGATTTTGAAGAAACTTTTTCCCCTGTTGCCATGCTTAAGTCGATTAGAATACTCTTATCCATTGCCACATTTTATGATTATGAAATATGGCAAATGGATGTTAAGACAGCCTTTTTGAACGGTAATCTTGATGAGACTATCTATATGGCTCAACCAGAGGGATTGAGCAAAAAGTTTGCAAACTTAAACGATCCATTTATGGATTAAAACAAGCATCAAGATCCTGGAGTATACGTTTTGACACTGCGATCAAAACGTATGGTTTTGAGCAGAATATTGACGAACCTTGTGTTTACAAGAAAATCGTCAAATCCAATGTAGCTTTTCTAGTTCTGTACGTAGACGATATCCTACTTATTGGGAATAATGTAGGATTCCTGACTGACGTAAAAAAATGGCTAGCGAATCAATTCCAAGTGAAAGATTTGGGTGAGACTCAATTTGTTCTAGGCATTCAAATAATTAGAAATAGAAAGAACAAAACGCTAGCACTGTCTCAAGCATCATATATCGACAAAATGTTGGTACAATATTCGATGCAGAACTCCAAGGAAGGGTTATTACCTTTTAGGCACGAGGTTCACCTGTCAAAGGAACAAAGTCCTAAGACACCTCAAGAAGTTGAGGAAATGAGACGCATTCCCTATGCATCAGCAGTTGGTAGTTTGATGTATGCCATGCTGTGTACCAGACCCGACATGTGCTATGCCGTAGGAATTGTCAGCAGATATCAGTCTAATCCTGGACATGCGCATTGGACTGCCGTTAAAAACATCCTTAAGTATCTAAGGAGAACTAGGGAAATTTCTAAATTTCTAAGTGATTTATAAGAATTATAAATCTAATCTATAACATGCTTCCCTTTTGAATATAACTCTTATAAACAAAAAACTAAGGAAATTTTATGCTTCATGCTAGGTTAATTTTATCTTTTAATATATAACTTTTTTATATCAATTAATCAATTTTAAATTAACCATTCTTTTGTAGTTTTTCTTGAAATCTCATCTAATACTAGTTTACTGCGAGGTCGATGATCTTTTATGTGATCTTCCACAAGGAAAGTAGCGTTTGTCGATACAATCACTTTATTATCCTGAGGATCGTAAAATAGACCACCTTTCGTTTCTTTAGGATATCCCACAAACAGGCACAGTTTTGAACGTCATTCCAATTTTTTTGGGTTTTGCACCAACACGTGTGCCGGGCATCCCCAAATTCTGAAGTGACGTAAACTACCTTTACGCCCTTTCCATAGCTCATAGGGTGTTTCAAAAACACTTTTAGAGGGAACCATGTTCAAAATGTATACGGCAGTCTCAACTGCATATCCCCAGAACGAATCAGGCAACTGAGCATAGCTCATCATTGATCGAACTATGTCTAACAAAGTTCGGTTTCTCCTCTCTGATACACCATTTTGTTGTGGTGTAGCAGGGGCTGAGAGTTGGGACATAATTCCATGTTCTATCAAATAGTCTTGGAATTGTAGGTCCATATATTCTCCACCTCGATCTGATCGTAGTGTTTTAATCGTTTTACCTAAGTGGTTATCAACCTCGGTCTTGTACTCTTTGAACTTTTCAAGGGCTTCAAACTTGTTATGCATTAGGTAAAGGTAGCCATACCTTGAATAATCATCAATGAAACTAACAAAATATTCATACCCTCCTCGTGCTTTGACATTCATAGGACCACAGAGATCCGAATGCACGAGTTCTAAGGGTTCTTTGGCCCTATAACCTTTTTCCGAAAAAGGTTGTTTGGTGATTTTTCCCTCGAGGCAGGACTCACATGGTGGTAACGAGTCATCTTCTAACTGATTTAGTAGTCCACTCTTTACCAATCTTTCAATCCTAATGCGATTTATGTGGCCTAAACTCAAGTTCCAAAGGTAGGTATTAGGAGAAACTTTTCGCCTTTTGTTTTGAGTTTCCACTACTTTAAACATTTCCGTATTAAAAATAGCTTTAACTTGAATTGGCCTTAACACGTATAAGTTGCTTTCAAGTTTTGCAGAACATATTTGCATACCTCTTTTGTTAACAAACACTTTATTAATATCAAAAGATACTTGGTATTCATGTTCAATCAAACAAGAGATAGAAATTAAGTTCCTTTTTATATCGGGAACATACAAGACATTTTCAAGTAATAAAAATCTATCTCCAAAAGACAACTTGAGAGTTCCTGAAGCTCTGGCTGAGACGACCTCTCCAGTTCCAACTCTGAGAGTTACTTCACCATCTGCCAGCATATGCCAGGAACTAATTTCCTGTAAAGAAGAGCATACATGGTTAGTCGCTCCTGAATCTAATATCCAGGCAGAGCTATCTTGCTCAACTTAACATGTTTCGATAACGAGCAAATCAAATTTACCTTGTTTTTCCTTTTCAGCCTTCTTTTCCGCATTGTACTTAGGACAATTGAGTTTCCAATGTCCATCTAGATTACAGTGGAAACATTTCCCTTTATCTGCAGCTTTTGTTTTAGCCTTGCTTCCCATTGGAGCTTTTCCTTTCCCTTTTTCCTTCTTTTTCTTCATCTGAATACTCTTATTCTTAGAAGTGGAAGGTCCAGACTTGGTTCCTGAAGATGATCCTTTTTGGAACCTCTTGGTGGAGGCAACGTTTGCTTCCCCTTCTTGTCCCCTCTTGGTGAGACTTTGGTAGGTATGGAGCTCGTTTATCAAAGTAGTCAGGTTAAAGTCTATTTTGTTCATGACAGCGTTTGTCCTGAACTGAATGGAGCTCTTCGGAAGAGACTCCATTATGAAACTAACTTAACTACCCTCGTCAATGGTAGCACCGTTTACTTCAGCAATATTGAAATGAACCATCATGTTCAAAACATGTTCCCAAACAGAAGCACCTTCCTTCATTCGGGAATTGTAAACATTCTTGAGAGCTTCGTGCCCAGTTTTTGAGGACGGTTGTCCAAACATACCTTGCAACGAAGTCATGATCTCCCTTGCGGTGACCATCCTCTCGTGCTTTTTTGACAAGACATCTGAAATGCTTGCTAAGATATAGACTCTTGCTTTTTCATTTGCGCGAGTCCATTTCTCATATGTTTCCCTAACAATTCGGTTTGTTGACGAGCCAGGGTTAGGTGGACACTCTTCGGTAATGACAAATCTAAGATCCTCGATTACTAGTATGGTATTCAGATTAGACTTCCATGTTCCATAATTATCCCCGTTAAGCTTATCCGAAGCGAGTAATTGAACTAGTGAGCTATTCATGCTGAAAAATTTAAATAAAACTATTTGAATTTGCTTATTAACCATTTTTTACAAAAATCCAATCAGGTTTTAGCAAAAGTAATAATGTACCCAGGATTATTATTTTGCAACGACACTTAGCAACTGCTACCGAGGGGCAGTCAATTACTCCTTCACTAAACCAAGACGTTCTTGACTAAATACTAACTCCAGAATAACTCTTATTCCTATAGTGGTTTAGTTATCGTTACATTTGGTCAGGAATATACTAACACTTAGTAACCCTTGTAAGTGTGACCCGCCATTTTAAGATTACAGAGAACGACCCCAACAATGCTACCGAATGGAAAAGCTAATGTTGGAAATGGTCCTAAGTAATCCTATCCATTTCTGGAGTTTGCGTTGTTCCGATCTCCATGTTACAACCCTCCGAATGGTTAGTAGCTCCAGGGCATACAAGCAGGCGCAACATGGAAATCTCACGATGCAACCTAACGGAGGAGACCGTAGGATGTGTTGATACACTTCCTTCACTCACTTACTATAAATACTTTCTCCATTCACCTTGTTATTGATTTATGCAAACACCTTCCGAATGGAGCAGTTGAGGTATAATCAACATGAGGCCAAGCATAAATCTCACGTTGTGAACTAAAGGGAGAACGTGAGAAGGAAATGGATTTGATATATCTCTCCCCTCCCACTAAGTATTTTAAACGGTTTTGGGTATACTTATACTTAGGCGAATTCCGACTAATTGAATAACCCTAAGTCTAAGTACATTTAATCTTATGATGTCTAGGTGATAACGATTAAAACCTCACATCACACACGTGCATGCTCATAAAACTGGGTTAACTTTAACTCAAGAACCGACTCAATGCCCAGGTAGGAGGTGTTCCGTAAACCGTCATCTTAAATACCTCCAGCCTTAGACAGCATCTTGTCGGGTGAGTTCTCTTGTAACCTATGTTTTACAAGCTTATCGACCTATTTGAATCTAATTGAAATCGATCGAGAATTTGGATTCAATTTAACCCTAAGTGAGCATGCACCCTTTCTTTGTTATAGATTTTAAATTTCTAAGTGATTTATAAGAATTATAAATCTAATCTATAACATACTTCCCTTTTGAATATAACTCTTATAAACAAAAAACTAAGGAAATTTCATGCTTCATGCTAGGTTAATTTTATCTTTTAATATGTAACTTTTATATATCAATTAATCAATTCTAAATTAACCATTCAAGCATGAATCTCCCTAAATTAATACAACACTCTTGTATTAATCAAACATGAAATTTCCATCATGCATTTAGGAAAAATTAATAACACTTGTTAAAATTAAGGGAAAAATACACTTTTGGTCCCTGAAGTTTGGGTTAGGTTTCATTTTAGTCCCTGGGTTTTCAAACTTGACAATTTAGTCCCTGAGGTTTGAATTTAGTTTCATTTTGGTCCCTTCATCCAATTTTTCGTTAATATTTAACGGATTGCTGACGTGGCATTTATATTTTTTAATAAAAAATTATTTTTTTGAAATTTTTAATAAAATAATATATTAAATATTTTTTTTATTATTTTTCTTTTCTTTTTTCCTTTTTTCTCTTTCATCTTCTTCCTCTCCATCCTTCTTTTCCTCCTTCAACCTAACTCCAATCTTCACCACCGGCGACCATTTTCCCCCGCCGCCCGTCGTCCACCTCCGTCCGGTTACCGGCACCGGCCAGATTTTTTTTTTCATTTTCCTTCTTTCTTATTCTTTTATTCTTCTTCGTCATTCTTTGTTTTCCCTCTTTGTTTTCCCCTTTTTTTTTTACCAAAATCGATAGGGATTTACCGGACAAACAACCCACGCCACCACAAGGACCCACGCCGGTAAACAAAACTCACGCCAAAACTCACGCAAGGACCCTCAATTTAAGATCTGAAGTACTGGAGTAAGGGAGCAAATAAAAAGAAAGAGAAATGTCGCAGATCTGAAGTACTGGAACGAGAACTCGCCGGAAACTGGAAGAACGCCGCAGATCTGAAGTATTAAAATACTCATTTCAGATTTGAAGTATTAAAATACTCATTTCAGATTTGAAGTATTGGAGCAGAAGGAGCAAACGAAAAGAATGAGAAGTACTGGAACAGTTGTCGGAAACTGGAAGAACGTCGAAGAACTGGAGCTGTCGCCGGAAATTGGAAGAACGCCATAGATGTAAAGAAATTGCTGAAGAACGCCCTTTTCGTCGTAGAGAAATGGCTGGAGAAACCAATATATTGAAGTAAGAACAATATATTGAAAATGTAGAAGTTCAGTGGGTTCCAGAACTTGAAGGAAATTTTAAACCAAAAAAACATAATTTTTAATTTAATTTATTCCTTTTACAATGACTTAGATGGCATATTTGCATAGTGAATGTGTTTTTACAGTGCAGCAGAAATGGGTTTATCCATTTTAAATCGTGTTTTTTTTTCTTGAATTTCTAAAGTTATTTTGATATTTGTGGATGGTTTGATATTGAAAAACAAAAACAGAAAGGAGAAGAGAAGAAGAAATGAAAAAAAAAAAAAAACGGCGGCCGGCGGCCACCGGTGGCTGGTTGCAGTAGTTGCAGCATGGTGGTGATGGTGAGGAGAAGGGGAGGAAGTGGAGGAAGAAAGAGGGTGGGAAAAGAGGAGGGAAAATGAAATTTAAAAAAATATCTTTTTAAATTAATTTATTATTATTTTATTTTTTAAAATTAAAAAAATATTTTTTTAATAAGAAAATTGTGCCACGTCAGCCATCAGTTAATATTTAACGGAAAGTTTGATGGAGGGACCAAAATGAAACAAAATCTAAACCTCAGGGACTAAATTGTCAAGTTTGAAAACTCAGGGACCAAAATGAAACCTAAGCCAAACCTCAGGGACTAAAAGTGTATTTTTCCCTAAAATTAAAAATAAATGCATGATCAAGCTTTCCTATGGTGGGATTTTGATAGCGCGCATAGCGAGCTATGTTTCCCGGTACATTTTAGTTAGTCTTTGAGTAATTTGTGGTCATTTTAATGCTCTTTAATGTTTATTTTGTAGGAAATTGTTATGTTGAGCTAAAACGAGAATTTGGAGTCAATCGGGTGCTTGGAACGCTAAAAGGAGGCAAAGGAAATTAATTAGAAAGGATTTAAAGTTGTCCAATCCGAGAAGGCAGTATGCTAGAATTTGGCGTAGCGTCGCGACGCTGTGACAAGAGCGTCTCGACGCTATCGATATTTTCCTAAACATAATGGCAGCAAACTAGGATAGCGTCGCGACGCTGTCCATAGCGTCTCGACGCTATAGACAGATATTCTATAAATTCATCATTTTCTTGCACAGCCAAGGGGAGTCCAATTGGTTAGATTTTAGCCCTAATTTCGACTAGAGACCTTTGGTGGGAGCTAAAACAAGGCCAAGGAGCGGGAATCAAGCGAGGAGACGTGGAGATCGTGACGGGGACGTGCCGGTTTCGACGGATTCGAGTTTTCCTTTCTCTTTCCCTTACCTCTTGTAGTTTTTATGGCTTTTCTTGCAATTAGTGTTTGTGGTTTAAAGACTATGAATTTCTAGTTGTTTGTCTTAGGGTTTGATGTAGTTGTTTGAGTTGTTGGATTGATTTTTGGTATGAATGTGTTGTTATTTTATGCATGCAATTTTGTGTAATGCTTTCAATTACTTGATCACTAATTGAATGATTTAAGTGTTGAATCTAACTCGGGAGAGAGGATTTGGCCCAAGACTTACCTTGTTTAATTGCATGACTAGAGTAGAAATTCTAAGTTTGTGACGGGATTTGGAATATCTCTAGAAGTATAACAAGGACTAAACCGAATAATGCCTTGCATGTTAATGAACTTAGATAGGGATATCAAGTTAGTTATATGCATGAGAATCAATTATACTCGGGAGAGGTAATCGTGATAAAAGTTTCCTTGGCTTGTAGAATAATTACAAGATCAATTCATTCCTATTAATCAATCCTCAATCTTAAATAATGAAATCAATCCCCTACGAGTCTTTCCATTTGAGTCTCCACTTTTATTTTTATGCTTTTTGTCTTTAGATTTATCTTTTTCATTAAGTTTGGATCCCTAAATAAAATTGGACAAAAGTATTCACAGTACTTAATTTGCTAGAAAACCAATCCAGAGGACGACACTCGTTTTACACGAAAACACTATATTATTACTTGACCCGTACACTTGCGGTAAGCAAATTGCGCATCAGATTTTTAAACTATATGGCATGCTCATAATGCACATACAATCATTTAATTTAATACACATTCAACAATGCATAACTAAATTAAAGCAAGCTAAAATGGAATGGTTTGGCAATTTAAAACAAACAATTAACTAATTATTACAATAATAATTATTTAAAAATGCTTGTAGCGATCTCGAGCTTCACGAACCAAACTGAACCGACCCTCCATGGAGTGAACCAGCCATCAAAAGTGAATGAAGGGGACCGCACCAAAATTCTGGAAAATCTGGGTGTCTGGAATTTTTGTTCTACAGCGTCGGGACGCTACTTGAAGAGCGTCCCGACGCTCTTGCGATCAGCAGCCTCTGCTGCTGTTTTCTGCTTGCGTCTTCTCCAGTTTTTCTTCTATTTTACAGCCTATATGGACTCTAATGACTCTATAAAAATTACAGACCCTTGTACACACATTAATGCTCTTACATTTCTGAGCAATTACAATTTCATGAAGACTTGAAAGCTGAAAAAATTGCCAAACCACAACACTTCCATTTTAGCACACAGAAAATTCAATTTCAGAATGGTACCCACCACAGCAAAATTTATGCAAGTTAAGTGCTCTAATCATGCTCTGATACCAATTGAATGTGTTCATATAACACATGCGGAAGCAATTGAAGATCGAAAGCACTTAACTCTATCAATTTTACTCCTAAAGCATGCATGTTCTAGAAAAGACAGAACATAAAGTTAGAAAACACCAACCCTTGTAGCTCAAATGAATTGATCTCCTTGTGATGTTTTCCTTCTCCAACCTCTCCTGGACAACCTCTAGAGTCTTCCCTACTATTCTCCGGGCCAAGAACGACTTGTGGGAGTCTTATAGAGATAGGGAATGGGAAGGGAATGCTTGAAGGTACAAGCTCTTGAGAGATCTATGGAGGTGAGTGAGTTTGAGAGTAAAATCCAGCAGCATAACAGTAAGTAAACCACTCTCTTGGGATGAATCTGATTCATACTCTTTATATAGACATCTTTCATGCAAGGAGAAGCCTCATGACACAAGACACATGGTAGAATTGGAACTATAAGTGGATTCTAGGTGTTCAACTCACAACACATGCAACTAGTGTATGAATGTGTTGTTTTCCACTTTGTATCAACATGCATGAGTGGGAATCCAACTAAATCCACTAAATGGAATTCATAATCTGAATTTTCAGCTTGCAATTTACCCTAATTTCAATTCTAAATTGAAATTGATTTCTTGGTAATTAATTTGGGACATTTCCAAATCATCTGATATGATTAATCCAATTAATCATTGTTACCTTGTGCAATCCATTATATATGATTCCTAATACATATATATTGCATTTAAAACACTTTTTAATACCTTATCTCTCCATTTCTAATTTAATTCATAATTAAATCATTGTGTCAAACACATTTTACGAAAATACCCTATTTCCCGTTTTGAACAATTCAAAGATTCCTATCAATATGTTCTAGGCTTTAATCCGATATGAGCTAGTAGGGGGACCTAATGGACCTATAGATCATAGGCTCCAACGGTTCGAGGCTAACCGATTAATCTCATTATCTAAGCTAGCCAAGATTCGTTAACTACCGGGACACTCCACTATAGCCCGATAGTTGCACTCCCCTCAGTATAGATATATTTCCGTCCACTTGATTTAACCATGATCAGTAAGTCGATCCTTCACAGGTTGTTCGTAGCTATAGCTAGGTCAAATGACCGTTTTACCCCTATAGTACTTCTTGTTCCTTAAGTTCCACTACACCTCTAATGAACAATCGGTTTGTGGTCCAACCATCAAACCTAAGTCCCTCTCGATCCAACGAGAGGGTGGGGCCCCTTGTTCAAGTCCTGGAGTTAGTACTTAAGGGAACAACCTCTCTACTATCCCTGAAATGGGTAGGAGCGAATTTCGTCTTGCGAGACTATGTCCCCAGCTATCTATTCGATCTTATCTCCAAAATGGTAGGCTTGTTGAGTCGGCGATGTTTTCCACTCTCACCCATGCAGATCAAAGGATAATCTCGTATAAACAGGAGTTCATAGTTAGCTCAGGATTAAGAACGAGTTACCTAGGTCATCTATGAGAAATAGTCAGTTTCTTCAGTAAACGGCGTTATAAAAAGAAAGTGACTTATTTTGTGGTCCAGTCTTATGCAAACTCATTGCATAGGACGCCCCCACTCTCACGTCTCCACATGAACGACTTAGGATCTCATCGTTTGTACTTAATACAAAGTGGGTCGCGTCCATAGTGTCCCCAAGATAAGGCACCCAACCGTATCCTTATACTATAAACTATTTTGACTATAAACTTGAACTTGATCCTACGATATGTCTCTACATATAGTTCGAGTATTCATTTTATAGCCAAGGATCTTAGTTTATTGGATTTAGGTTAATCATTCGCAATTTACATATTCAATAACATCTTTTACTGAATAACCTCAATAACGTCTTTATTGGAAATAGAATCTGTTTAATGATTTACAAACTACGAGTTTATAGGTCATTAAACCCAACAATGTGATCGTCACGCAGATTGCTTCGGAGCACAACATGGCTGATCCGTTTACAAAACCCCTCACGGCTAAAGTTTTTTAGGGCCACCTAGTTAATCTAGGACTACGAGCTTTGTTAGACTAGGGCAAATGGGAGAAATGTAAGGGTATGGTTGATGCCCTAGTTTATTGTCTTTATGTATCTCTCACACCTAACTTCCTGTACCCCACTAGAGTTTACAGTCCAAGTGGGAGTTTGTTGGGTTTAATGTCCTATAAACTCGTATTTGTAAATCATTAAACATATTCTATTTCCAATAAAGACGTTATTGAGGTTATTTAGTAAAAGTTGTTATTGAATATGTAAATTGCATATGATTAACCTAAATCCAATAAACTAAGATCCTTGACTATAACATGAATACTCGAACTATATGTAGGGACATATCATAGGATCAAGTTCAAGTTTATAGTCAAAATAGTCTATAGTATAAGGATAGGGTTGGGTGCCTTATCCTAGGGACACTATGGACGCGACCCACTTTGTATTAAGTACAAACGAGGTAGGCTTGTTGAGTTGGCGATGCTGGCCACTCTCACCCATGCAGATCAAAGGATAATCTCGTATAAACAGGAGTTCATAGTTAGCTCAGGATTAAGAACGAGTTACCTAGGTCATCTTTGAGAAATAGTCAGTTTCTTCAGTAAACGACGTTATAAAGAGAAAGTGACTTATTTCGTGGTCCAGTCTCATGCAAACTCATTGCATAGGACGCCCCCACTCGCATTTCTCCACATGAATGATTTAGGACCTCATCGTTTGTACTTAATAAAAAGTGGGTCGCGTCCATAGTGTCCCCAGGATAAGGCACCCAACCCCATCCTTATACTATAGACTATTTTGACTATAAACTTGAACTTGATCCTATGATATGTCCCTACATATAGTTCGAGTATTCATATTATAGTCAAGGATCATAGTTTATTGGATTTAGGTTAATCATACGCAATTTACATATTCAATAACATCTTTTACTGAATAACCTCAATAACCTCTTTATTGGAAATAGAATATGTTTAATGATTTACAAATACGAGTTTATAGGACATTAAACCCAACAAACTCCCACCTGGACTGTAAACTCTAGTGGGGTACAAGAAGTTAGGTGTGAGAGATACATAAAGACAATAAACTAGGGCATCAACCATACCCTTACACTAGTGAGATAGAAACCTAACTAGCTAACGGTGTTAGAGCTAGTGGTTAACTATCTCGCGGTCCGGTCTTGTGCAAACTCATTGCACAGGATACCCCCACTCGCATGTCCACTACATGAACTCGTTGGATCATTGCGTTTGTATCATAATACAAAGTGGGCCGTATCCATAGTGTCACCAAGATAAGATACCCAACCTTATCCCTATACTATAGACCCTTTAGGCTGTATCTTGAACATTGATCCACGTATGTCCCTACATACTAGTTCAAACCTCACACTAACAGCCTAGGATGTTTAGTTTATTGGATTAGGGTTAATAAGACAAGATTTACTAAATACAAACAAAATAAATCATTTTATTAATGTTCGGTAAAATGTTACATTTACTATCTACGAGTTTTAGGGCATAAAACCCAACAAACTCCCACTTGAACTAAAACTCAAGATAATGGGAAAAACATGTACAAATAATCTAAAGTTGGAAATGGTAAATACAATAAACTAGGGCATCCTTATACCCTTTACACATCTCCCACTTGCCCTACATTACACAATGTACATATCTCGTAGACCTAGACATTCTAGATGACCCTCAAACACTTTAGCCGTGAGAGCCTTCGTAAAGGGATCAACAATGTTGTGCACCGAAGCGATCTTAGTGACGATCACATCCCCTCGTTGCACAATCTCTCGTATCAGGGGATACTTCCTCTCTATGTGTTTTCCTCGTTTGTGGCTTCGAGGTTCTCTAGAATTGGCTACAGCCCCACTGTTGTCACAGTATAATGTAATGGGCAAGTCCATGTTTGGAACCACTTCCAAATCTGTCAAAGAACTTCCTTAGCCAAACCGCTTCCTTGGCTGCTTCACAAGCAGTTGCATACTCAGCCTCCATGCTGGAGTCCGCTATGAATCCTTGTTTGATGCTTCTCCAAACTACAGCTCCCCCGTTAAGGGTGAACACTGACCCCGACGTGGATTTCCTAGAATCCTTGTCAGATTAGAAGTCAAAGTCGGTGTACCCAGTGAGAACTAACTCTTTAGCCCCAAACACCAGTATGTAGTCCCTCTTTCTCCTAAGATACTTGAGGATTCCTTTAACGGCAGCCAAATGGTCTAACTCCGGATTTGACTGATATCTGATGACTATCCCTACAGCATAACAAATGTCAGGCCTCGTGCAGAGCATCACATACATTAAGCTGCCCACTGCTAAGGCGTAGGGAATCCGTCTCATATCCTCAATTTCTTGAGGTGTCTTAGGACACTGTTCCTTAGACAAGTGAACCTCATGCCTGAAAGGCAATAAGCCCTTCTTGGAGTTCCGCATCGAATATCGGGACAACATTTTGTCTATATACGTTGCTTGAGACAGGGCTAGCGTTTTATTCTTTCGATCCCGAATGATCTGGATGCTAAGAACATATTGGGCCTCTCCTAAATCTTTCATTTGGAATTGGGCCGCTAACCATTCTTTTACGTCAGACAGATATCCTACATAATTCCCAATGAGTAGGATGTCATCAACATAAAGTACTATGAAAACTACTTTGTTTTTGTTGATTTTCTTGTATACACGAGGCTCATCAACATTTTGGTCAAAACCAAAAGATTTGATCGCAGTATCAAATCTAATGTTCAAAGATCTGGAAGCCTATTTGAACCCATAAATGGATCGATTCAGTTTGCAAACTTTTTGCTCCTGACCTTGGGTATGAACCCTTCGGGCTGAGACATAAAGATATTCTCTTCAAGATTACCATTCAGAAAGGTAGTCTTGACATCCATTTGTCATATCTCATAGTCATAATATGTGGCTATGGACAAGAGAATTCTTATTGACTTCAACATAGCAACAGGAGAAAAGGTGTCCTCATAGTCCACCCTTTCTTTTTGGGTATAACCCACTGCTACAAGTCTTGCTTTGAAAGTCTGCATTTTCCCAGCAGCATCTATTTTCCTCTTGTATATCCATTTACACCCTATGGGTTTGATCCCTTCAGGTGGATCTACAAGTTCCCAAACTTGATTGAAGTACATAAACTCCATCTCAAGGTCCATGGCTTTGGCCCATTCGTCTTTATCTACATCATTCATTGCCTGTCGATAAGACAATGGATCCTCAACACCGTCATCAGGTATGACAACTTGTGTTTCGGTTAAACCCAAGTAACGGTTAGGTTGTATCACAACCCTCCCACTGCATCGAGGCCCTCCCACTATGTGAAGAGGATGAGATTGACGTGAAGAACTGGCTCCTACATCAACTCTTATTGAAGGACTAGCTTCATCAACAACCCTTGTTGACTCTTCTGTAGCTTCTCCTAATACTAGTTTACTACGTGGTTTGTGATCTCTAATGTGGTCTTACTCCAAGAAAGTAGTGTTTGTCGATACGAACACTTTGTTTTCTTGAGGGTCGTAGAACAGACCACCTCTCGTTTCTTAGGATTTGTCACCAGCACGTGTGCAAGACAACCCTAGATACGGAAGTAACGTAAACTAGGTTTATGTCCCCTCCATAGCTCAAATGGTGTTTCACAAACACTTTTTTAGGGAACATTGTTTAGAATATGAACTGCAATCTCTACTGCATACCCCCAAAACGAGCTAGACAATTGAGCATGGCTCATCATAGAACCAACCATGTCTAACAGGGTTCTATTTCTCCTTTCTGATACACCATTCTGCTGAGGTGTACCAGGTGTTGAGAGTCGGGATTGGATTCCATGTTCTATCATATAGTCCTGGAATCTTTGATCCATTTACTCTCATCCTCAATCTGATCGAAGTGTTTTAATTGTTTTACCTAATGGTTTTCTACCTCATTCTTAAACTCTTTGAAGTTTTCAAAAGCGTCAGACTTATGGCCCATTAGGTAAAAGTAACCATATCGAGAATAATCATCTATGAAAGAGATGAAATATTCATAACCTCCTCGAGCTTTTACATTCATTGGACCACAAAGATCCGTATCTATCAACTCTAGAGGTTCTTTGGCACGATAACCTTTTCCAGTAAAACGTCTCTTGGTCATTTTACCCTCAAGACACGATTCACAGGGTGGTAAAGAATCGTCTTCTAAATCGATTAGAAGTCCATTCTTTACCAAATGACCGATCCGATCGATGTTAATATGACCAAGACGTAAGTGCCAAAGATATGTTTTGTTACTTGTTGGAGAAATCATATGCCTTTTATTTTGCGTTTCAGCCGATTTAAACATCTCATGATTTAAAAGCGTTGTTGTGTTGCTTGGTCTTAACACGTATAAGTTGTTTTCTAGCTTAGCAGAACATATAAATACTCCATTTCGGGAAATGAACGCTTCATTTAACTCAAAAGAAATAGAATAATTGTGTTTTAACAATCCAGAGGCAGAAATAAGGTTCCTTGTAATTCGAGGAACAACATACAAGTTTTCTAAAAAACAAAAACTTATTTCTAAAAAACAACTTCGCAACTCCCACTGCACTTGCTGAAATGACATCTCCCATTCCAACCTTGAGTGTCATCTCACCATCTTAAAGCTGCTGGAAATCATTTCCCTGAAAAGAAGAACAAACATGATTAGTTGCACCGAAATCTAATATCCAGGCATACTCACCATGTTTAACAAGACATGTTTCTAAAACAAGTAAATCAAATTTACCTTCTTTGTTCTTCTTTTTCTCAGCAAGGTATTGAGGGCAGTTCCTTTTCCATTGACCATCCACATTGCAGTGGAAGCACTTGTCCTTATCAGCCACAACCTTGGCCTTTCCCTTGCCTCGAGCAGCTTTAGTAGGAGCCTTCCCCATGTCACCCTTCTTCTTCTGTATATTCTTTGATGAAGAAGTGTGAGGTACAGGTTTAGTTCCTGAGGATTAACCCTTTAGGAACTTTTTGGAATGGGCCACATTGACCTCTCCTTTAACCACATTTTTGCCCTTGCTTTTCAGAATGGACTCATAAACCTGTAGCTCATTCAGAAGGATGGTCAGGTTGAATTGAATCTTATTCAAACTAGCGTTTGTTCGAAACTTCATAAAGCTTTGTGGAAGCGAATGCAATATAAACGCAACCTGACTTCTCTCACAGACAACCCCGCCATTAGCTTCCGCAATGTTGAATTGGTTTATCATGTCGAGAACGTGTTCTCGAACAGATTGTCCCTCTTCCATGCGGGAGTTTTGGATGTTTTGCACAGCCTCGTGGTGGAGCTGGTAGGATGGTAATCCAAACATCTCCTCAAGGGAATTCATATTTTCCCTTGCATTTGCCACGTTCTCGTATTTCATAGCCAAAACTTCAGTTAAGCAAGCCAAGATATAGACACGGGCCTTTTCATTGGCCTTAGTCCTGCGGTTGTGTGCATCCTTTAACGCTTGGGATGCATTGCGAGGGGGAACTAGAGGACAGTCCTCCGTTAAGACGAACCGGAGATCTTCAACAACCAGAATCGTATTAAGGCTGGATTTCCACGTAGGAAAGTTCTCGCTGGTTAATTTTTCATTTTTTAATAAAGCGATGATTGAGGAAGACATTGCTGGAAAAATAAACATTTACCGTATTAGTTATCTTTGCCTTAACCCATCAAACACGCAATACAAACAATTGCACAAATCCAATCAATTTTGCAAACAATCAATCAAAGAACCCTAACAAACTATTGATTGTGTTTAGCAACGATGCTTTAGAGGTTTAGAGAAACAGCCACCGAAGTGTGATCAACTACTCCTCCTCTAAAATGAGACACTTTTCAGTCAACTCTATTACTAGAATAAATCATATTCCCATAGACGTTGACCACCGTCGTTCGGTCAAGGATTCGTTAACGAATTAACTTATCCCCGTAAGTGTAACCCTCCCACTTTCAGATCTCAGAGGCACACACCAACAGGCTACCGAAGGGAAAGACAACTGTTGGTAGTTAGCCTAAGTGACCCTATCCTTTTTAGGAGTTCACGGTGTTACGAATTCTATGAGCAGGCCCTCCGAAGGGATGGTTGCTCCAGGACAACACGCAGGTGGATCATAAGACTCTCACGGTGTGACCTATGGGTGGAGACCGAGGGATACGTTGACACGTGTCCCGCTCCCACTTACTATGGGCACTTTCCTCAATCACCTTGTTATTGACCCATGCAAACACTTTCCAAAGGGAGGCCGTGCTAAAACGACACGAAGCCGAGCATGGATCTCACGTTGTGAATATAGGGACGTAGGAGTAAAAAATTTACCTCCCACTAAAGTGACCTACTGGTGCGTCGTCGACTGAATGGATGGATGTGAGATAAGATGATAGATAATGATAAGGATAAATTCAGCCAACCCTAGTGCAAGTATACACTGTCACACGTAGTAATAAAAAAACCTTAGAAGTATTTCAAGGGTATCGATCCCACGAGGGCTAACTGGAAATTCAGATTTGAAGAAGAAACTGCTCAACTTGATTGCTTAAAGAATAGGTAACCAAAGAAATATGATTGATGATTGATTTTAGAAAAATAGATAAAACAAGAAAATAAACAAAATATTAACAATAATGAATAAAACGAGGTATTCAACATGGATCCATCCCAAAGACAAAAACCTTAATCATAGATTATTTAATTTAATCATATTCAATGGATTGGGTCAGATTTAACTTCTATTTGGCCTTGCTCCCAAGAACCGTTAGAAGGCTAAGCGAGTACCGTTATGCACATTTCTGTGACTCGACTCTGACATAGATTATTCACGAATTCAACCTATAACCCTATAGTCGATAGAGGGTGCCTTAGGCAGCTTGCCCTATACCGCCGAACAATCTCTTTCGAGCTTTTTCTCCTATATCACCTTTATGAGAACCGATAACGTCTATCCCTTTCGAGATCAAACTCACTCACATAGCATGTAAAGTCTAAGTGATCAAGTTAAACTCAGCAAGATCAGAATGATGTTCAATAAAGAATGACATGCATTCAACAAAACTTAAGCAAATAAAACACTTTCAAGCTATTGAACCATAAGGGAATTAACCATATTGAACCTCTCAAAGGAATTTAGCTACTCATGGTGAGATAAAGTGGAAATGAATACATTTTCAGTGAAAATAAGATGTAAAGAATACGGATAAATGAAAAGTATCACAAGCTGGAAATAATGAAAGTAGCCAAATACTATAGGTTTTCTATTTATCCAAACCTTCTAGAGTTCGCTTAGACACTCCACTCTCTCGCTTTTACAAGTGGGATTGGGTGAAAATCCCTACAAACCCTAAGGTTTGATGTCTAACTCAGGTTAGAATTTAGTCATCTTGGAAGGACCTCGGGCATCCCTACTCATAGGCGTCAACTAGGATTCTGTCACCACCCTATTCTTCCAAATGAGTTCTGCTTGAATTTGACTTCGAATCTCGAGCTTATATAGAGGAAATGGTTGAAGAGCTATGAAATAGATGCTGGTAGGTAGCCCAGTCGGTTTCGGGGTCAAAACAGCCGGTTAGGTGCGAAGAAGTCTCGTTCAAAACGACCCGCGGACGACTCGGAATTTCCTCTGTTTTTCCAGAAATACGGTCGCATTACATTTTGTCTTCCGCATTTCTGGGCAAATTTCAGCTTCTCCTCTGTTTTCTGCACAACAACAAACTTAGTCAAATTCCCTTAAAATTAAGTCTTTTTAAGCACAAATGAGCATATTTTGACAAAAGTGATTCTCGACACCCTAACTTATCAACTTTAACATATTTTGAGCTCGGGAATAGTAAAATTGATCTAAACATGCAATATTTGACAAATAAATGAGCTAAATATAAGAGTAAAATAGGTATATTTTTTACCCTTATCACACCCCCAAACTTAACTCATTGCTTGTCCTCAAGAAATAGCCAATCAAAATGTTAGAGATCAACTTTTTAATTGCCAATCAGAATGCAAGAGCTCAATATTAATTGTAAATCAAAACATTATGATTCATATGTAATTGTCAATCACGGTACTATCATCAACTTTGGATTTCAAATCAAGTGACATGGAATCAAGTAAACATGTTTTTCAAGATCGTTTTCTCAAAAGTTTCCCTTTCAGGAGAGGGTTTTACTCTAGTGTCAGTCACAACGTTTGAGTTTCCTAGGCATGAAGATTTCTATTGTTCTTTTTCAAAGCAAAACTCTCCCTAGTCCATCCTAACCAATATGCTTAAACTACCTAAATTCTTTTCATTGAGCCTAGTGTAGTCCTTTTAGTTAAGAAAAACAAGACTTGAGGTCAAAATGAGCATACATGAGTTACTAGATCTTTTCCTATCTCCCCCAAATTTATTTGACTGTTGGTGCTCTTTTTATTCAACTTCTTTTTCTCCCAAGAGTATCCTTGTTGTCATCTTTACCTTCGTTCTAGCTTATTGACACTTTGTGGTGAAGATATCTAACTACGAGCAAAGTTCACAAGCTTGGAATGATACTCACTTCCCTAAGTAAACCTTTCATGCAGTGGCAAACCATGGGTGTCATGAATGCCCCTAGTTACTCAGTAAACTCTAGGAAGGAGGAGTAACTCTCGGTTTTCATTTTTTTTTCATATATACTGAGCACATACTCCTTTTCAGCAGTACAAAATTAAAAAAAGCATAAATATTTACAAGGTAAAGCATAAAGCACAAAGCACCCTCCCAAACTTGAAGTTAGACAATGTCCTCATTGGCATTTTTTTTTTTTAGGAATGGGCTTGGCATAAGGCTTTTTGTTTTTCAAAACTCTAAGGCTAAACTCTCCTAGAGTGTTAGAAAGGTTAAACATGAGGAAGTTTAGACTTAAGAAAATTCTGTAAAGAAAAAGACTAATGGATAGCCTATGACTAGAAAACAATTTAGTTGTGATGGCGGCACTTTTGAGATAGAACAAAGCTCTAGTTTTCGTCATCAAGGACTTAAAAGAAAACTCCTTTGAAAACATGTTCTTCTTCCAAAACATTTTATCAAGCAATTTATCTTAAAGTTGATTTTTTTTTTTCCAAAAAGTTCATAGGTTAAGCTAAAAAACAACAAGCAGATTTTTAAAGAAAAGATTTAAAAAATCCAAATTTGTCTAATCGAAAATATCAACAAGCTCTCTAAACTATCCTATGATCATAAAACTAAACAATTAAAGAGATCAAAATAACAACTAAACAACTAGAAACAGAATTTAAATCATGTTAAAACTAAAAAAAACAACAAGCAACAAAATAGTAAACAGTATTATTCACAAAAAACAGCATTTAAATGTTGGATTTTATGCCCTAAAACTCGTAGATAGTAAATGTACTCTTGACCGAACATTAATAAAAGTGATGTATTATTCATGTTTGTATTATATCTTGTCTTATTAACCCTAATCCAATAAACTAAACATCCAAGGCTAATAAAATGAGACTTGAACTAGTATGTAGAGACATATGGGGATCGATGTTCAAGTTTTAGCCTAAAGGGTCTTAGTATAGGGATAAGGCTGGGTACCTTATCCTGGTGAAACTATGGATACGACCCGCTTTGTATTTTGATACAAACGCAATGATCCAACGCGTTCATGTAGTTGACATGCGAATGGGGGTATCCTGTGCAATGAGTTTGCACAAAGACCGAACCGCGAAATAGTTAACCACTAATTGTAACACCGTTAGTTAGCTCGATTTCTATTTCACTAGGATGACGTAGGCAACTTGGCCTTAATCCTGAGTGGATTATGGACTCCTGTTCATGAGGGATTGTCCTTTGATTTGTACGGGTGAAAGTGGCCTGCACGCCGACTCCATAAGCCTACCATTTTGGGGACAAGACCGAGTGGGGAGCTGGGAACATAATCTTACAAGATGGAATTCACTCCTTCCTGTCTTTAGGGTAAGTAGAGGTGTGTTCCCTTAAGTGGTGTCTCTGGGTCTTGAACAATGGGCCCTACCCTCTCTATGGCACGAGAGGGACTTTTGTTTGTTGGTTGGACCTCAAACAGGTTGTTCATTAGAGGAGCACTGGTACTTAAGGACAAAAAGGTAGCCCAGGGGTAAAACGGTAATTTGACCTAGCTGGGGTACGAACACACGTGAAGGGCTGACTTGCTGTTGATGGTCGATATCCGTGGACACAGAAATATATCTGCAGTGAGAAGAGTGCAGCTGTGGTTCTATAGTGGAGTGAACCACAGTTAACGAATATTGATTAACTTGGTTAATGAGTTTAACCGATTAATCTCATATCGTTGGAGCTTCTGATTTGTAGGTCCATTAGGTCCCACCGGTAGCTCACTAAGGGCGTTGAGAAAAATTTCGAAGGGAGGATTGAATATTCGAAGGGGTTTGAATATTTAGTTAAAATATGAATTGGATTCATATTAAAACTATAGGTTAAATTAATGCACATTTGATGTACATTAATTCTATAGTTGATATGAGAGAGAAATAGTTAAATATATGATATTTAATTATATTATCAATTAATTGTTGAATTAATTAATATGTTGCTTTAATTTAAATTTGATTTAATTGAATTATATATTAAAACTTTAGGTTATGTGGTATAATTATGTAAAATTGTTTTATATAATTATTATTAAATTAAATATTGATTTAATTTAATGAATTTAATTAATAATTCATTTATTAATTAATTAAAAATAAATAACCATCAGTTAATTTAACTGATGGAGATTTATTCTCCCACTACCTTGATTCACGATGGGATGAGAGTTATAATAGGGAGTGGTTCCGTTATTTTGTTAGGCTGAAGCCCTATTCTCTCCAACGTGAAGGCTCCCTCTCAAGCTCTCATTCTCTGTGTATTCTCCATCCTATATTCACAGAGAACTAATCAACTCTCCAAAATTCCCTTAGAAATTCCAAGTTCCCACAAACTACCTCTTGCATAATACTTGTGAGAATATCGGTGTTTCTCTATTCGTGGTGTTCAAAATCTTTGGAATTTTCCAGCAATGGGGTGCATTCATCAAGGGAATTAGGCGAAACCGTTCGAGATCATCCTACAAAGTAAGTGTTACTCGATCCCTTGATCGTTATGATCTATTAGTATAATTTAGGATTATATAATAATAGATCTAGCATGTTTTGTAACCATTTTACAACATGTATATTATTTATTTTGTTGCTGTAAAATTTAATATTTGTGAACCGTATCGGTATTTTAATCGTGACTAAAAATCAGTGTGATCCTTTGACCGTTTCCGCTACGGTAGGGCTTTAATCCCTACAGTAAAGGGGTTAGAAAACTCCTATAGTCCTCGTCTGAGGAACTCTCTTTCTCTTCATCTTCTTCATCATTATTTTCATCTTCTTCTTCATCAGAATCCTTGTCTTCTTGAGGCAGCAGCGACTGAGGGAAATCGGGAAAAACCGGAGCAATACTCAGGACGATAGAGAGATATAACTCTCTAATGGCCTCATCCCTCTCCTTTGCATATGCCCAATAAGTCTTTAGGTTCTCCCTGATTTGATCTAGCTGGCGGTAGGCAATGGCTAGGGCTTCAGATGACGTTGAGGGCCCTATAAAAGAAGTGTGCTGGGATGGAGAAGCTACATTCGACCCTGATGGTGGAGTAGCCTGAGATGTGGAGGCTTTATCTTTCCTCTGGATACTGTTCTGTTGGAGCTTCCCGATAAAGGACAGGTCAATGGTCGGCTTGAAGAAATGACGCTCCTCGTCCTTGCCTGGAACTATCTTCACCCTCTGATAGAGTTGGGTGATAAGTGATCCAAAGAAAAGTTTACCTGCTCTTTTTCTCCCACAGGCTTGAATTTCATCCCCGATTATGCTCCCAATATTGATCTCCAACCCCTTCATAATGCAATAGAGTAGCATAACTCTATCTACTGAGATGGTACTGTCGTGGGTGGTTGGCATCAATCGGTTCTTCAGAAAGTGAAGCCAAACTGCCGATTATGGCTTTAGATCGCTTGGCACTAAAGTTTTCACCTTCCTTTGAGATTTTTTCCATTGAACTCCCTTATTGGCCACAAGTTTTAATGCTTCTTTCATCTGCTTGGCCGAGGGGTCGTAATAACATCGTTCCCTCTTGGATTCAGGGGTGCTTTGATTCTGTACACCCTATTAATGATTACAGAAGAGAACCTAACCATTTTGCCTCTCACAACCGCCATACTGATACTTTCCTCCCTCAGGCCGGCGTAAAACTCTCTAACTAAAGGCACTACAGCCTCCAAAGGGTGAGCACAGAACTCCTGCCACTTGTATTGGGAGATAACCCTGCTTACGAACTCTGGCAATGCTCCAGCTCTGTTAGAGAATCCCCTCTCATTGAGGAAATATCTCTTTCTCATGATCTTCATCCTTTCCTGAAAATTTACATCTCTAAATACATCGGGGAATGGATTTTTAGGAGATGCAGCCTTGGGTGATTTAACCTTTGGCTTAGCGGGTGAGACAGTAGGAGGAACTGCTGGAGAGGCGTCCATGGACCTAGTCCTCGGCCTCTTGGCAAATATTGGGTCATTCTTGTTTTTGGTCCTCCTTTCAGCTTTTATCTCTCTTCTTCTTTTTCTCCTCAATGCCGCAGAGATGGGAACTTGGTCGTCATCCAGCTCCTTGATCTCTGAATCGGATTCCGTCTCTGAGTCACTGGAGGTCTCGTCCTCCTTGCTTTCGTTCTCTTCTTCATCCCTCTTCTCTCCTGAAGAGGTGCTATCAGCTGCTGGTGGGTCATCCTTGAATAGAGGTTCCAAAACCTCATCAGCTGGCTGAGCTTCAGTGGCCTCTTCTTGGCCTTCTTCAGAATGCGACCCAGATGCGGTCGCATTCTGGGCTTCAACCTCTGCTTCTTTTTCTTTTTCTTTTTCTGAACTTCCTTCAGTTGGCCCCTGTTGGGCCTCTTCTTCTCCCCCTTGCAGCAATTCAGCCTCACTTTGAGCCTTGTGAAGTGGCTCAAAAGCTACAAGGAAGTCTTCCACTTCCTTTCTTCTTTTAATTCTTCCCTTCTTCGTTTTTCCTCCTCAAGGAGTTGCAAATCTGCAGCTACCCTCCTGAGGTCTTCATCTAACTTCCTCTCTTTTTTAGCTTCTAAGGCCCTCTCGGCCTCTTGTCTTTCCCTTTTCTTTTCTACTTCAAGCTCTTTTTCTCTTGCAAACTCATCTTCTTCCCTCATGTGTTGATTTTCCATCTCTCTCTCGGCCTCAATCTCCTCCAAGGCTTCTTGTTCAGCCTTATACCCTTCAGTAATAACAAAAGCCTTTGCCACAGCCTGACGGATTATGCCTTCGAACACGTCGGGTGGCATTCTTGCTACTTTGAGGAGCTCGATAATAAGTGGTTTCTCGGGCACAACTTTCTTGGGACTCCTCCTCGCGCTGTAGGTAACGAATGATTTGTTCCTGCAAAACGAAGAGGGGTTAGTTGAAGGTTCAAAAGTTTTACCCATTGAAGTTCCTTCTTGCTGGGAGCTTCCTGTTGCTTTGACGACTTCTTCTTCATCTCGCCTATTTGCTTCTTCTTCAAGAGCAGCCTGTCTCTGAGCTCCCATCGCCCGGATCATTGAAAACCACTCCTGCGAATGTTTCTTGAACTGTTGAGTTGCGGGTTTTTGGGTTTGGCGAACGATAGTGGCGTGGACCTCCTAGGTGAAGACGAACTCAGATTCTCCCTCGAACTGGCCGACATTGTCGAAGAAGAAGGAGTTTGAGCGTTGTGCTCTAGGTTCACGATTGTCAGTGAGAAACCCGTGGGTCTCGTCCTTCTCGTGCCGTACATGGGTGTTTCAGGGTTCTCCTCTTGCCGTCGCACACTTGCTTCAACTTCGTGGGTGGCTTGAGCATTCTAAGATCGAGTGATCTTGCGTGATGATGAAGGTTTGGGCGAATTTTTCATGGTTCTTGATATGGGTTTTGGTTTCAAGATGAGAGAATATGGAGAGTTGGAGTTTTGACTTGAATGCAAAAGAGTTGAGTAGTTGGTGAAGAGGGAAAGACCATAAGTCAGCTATTTATAGTTTTCTAATTAGGTCAGGTGCTGGTTAAAAGAAATTCGTGACAACCCTCTTATTTTTGAAAATGCGGTCGCATTCCCAAATACACTGGGGACAAATGCAATCGCATTTATCCCAGTTTTTCTGTCTTCCTATTTTTTCTGACTTTTCGTTTTCCCTTGCTTTTCTTTCTTTGCTGAAACACTCATAAACATGTTAGAAGGTTCATATGCTCAATCATGATTCATTTATTTCTCTCTCTTTTTTTTTCTTTTAAGAGAAATTAAGTCAAAAAGTTTTTGATCAATTCAACTTCCAGGTAGAGACTTTCCTTAGACAAAGTTCCCTCTTGATAAAAAAATCTTTTATTCTGAAAAATTACATTTTTCATTTTCCTCTTTTTTTCTTTTTCTAAATATATATATTTTTCCTCTTTTTTTTTTCTTTCTTTGGAATAGACAGGATACAAAATAATATGGACTTCTCAAACTCCCAGGTAAATCCCCAGGAAAAGGTGTTCCCTACGGTCAATTTAAGTACCTTTTCCTAGACAGAGTTTTTACTCTTGTCCAGATATTTCGGAGTCCCTGCCTGATTATAGATCCAGATAATATACAAAAATTAATTCTCAAAGTATAGAAGTCATACCAGGCCAATCACGGAAACATGGGCTTCCTCATCCTAGAAGCCCTTCCCCCAATATGGTTTGATTCTTTGTCCATTTACTTTGAAGTGCATGCCCTGATTATCTGTCAGTACCACCATTCCATAGTCGAAGATTTTTACGATCTTAAATGGCCCTGACCACCTTGATTTGAGTTTTCCTGGAAATAACTTGAGCCTGGAGTTAAAAAGTAATACTTTCTGACCCTTGTAAAACTCCTTTAGGTGAATTCTTCTGTCATGCCATCGCTTGACGTTCTCCTTGTAGAGTTTTGCATTTTTATAAGAGAAATGTCGGAGTTCTTCCAGCTCATTGAGTTGCAACTTCCTTTTGATTCCTGCTTTGTCCATGTTGAAGTTGAACTTTTTCAATGCCCAATATGCCTTGTGTTCTAGCTCAAGGGGCAAATGGCGGGCTTTTCCAAATATGAGGCGATACAGAGACATCCCTAAGGGCACTTTATATGCAGTTCTGTAGGCCCATAGTGTTTCATCAACTCGTAATGACCAATCCTTACGGGAAGGGTCCACTGTCTTTTCCAAGATAGCCTTGATTTCCCTGTTAGAAAGCTCTGCTTGTCCATTAGTTTGGGGATGGTAAGCAGCGGCTACTTTATGCCTAATGTTGTACTTGGAAAATAAGTTAGCTATCATTTTATTCAGGAAGTGAGATCCTTCGTCACTTATGATGAAGCGTGGGGTTCTGTATCTTGTGAAGATATTCCTCAGAAAAAATTTCCTCACCACCTTTCTGTCACTTGTTGTGGTAGCTATGGCCTCAATCCATTTTGATACGCAATCAGGCGAGCAAGATGTAGATGTTTCCAAAGGATGGCGGGAATGGTCCCATAAAGTCTATCCCCCATACGTCGAAGATTTCCACTTTGAGTATGAAGTGTAAAGGCATTTCGCTTTAGCTGTCAGGTTCCCTGTCCTTTGACATTAATCATAGTTTTTTGTGAAGAGGTGTGCATCTTTGAAGAGACTTGGCCAAAAATAGCCAGATTGGCGGACTTTGGTTGTTGTCTTTAATCCTGCGAAGTGTCCTCCGTATGGAGCTGCATGACAGGCTCCCAATATGAGAGGTATTTCTTCCTCCGATACGCACCGTCTTAGTATTTGATCAGGCCCTAGCTTATACAAGTACGGTTCATCCCAGTAATAGTTTTTGACGTTTTTCAAGAACTTCTTAAGTTGTTGAGTGGTTGCTTCTGGTGGTTTTAGTCCACTGACTAGATAGTTTACATGATCTGCAACCCATGGGAGCTCAACAGTCTTTACCGTCAGAATTTGCTCATCCGCAAACGACTTTTCAATATCCAGCCCTTTTTCTATTTGTGCTTCCTTTCCAAGTCTTGATAGGTGGTCTGCTACTAGATTCTCAATTCCTTTCCTATCTTGGATCTCAATGACAAACTCCTGCAAAAGAAAAATCCATCGAATTAATCGGGGTTTAGCATCTTTTTTAGAAAGCAAATGTTTGAGAGCTGAATGATCTGTATGGACTATGACTTTAGCTCCCACGAGGTAGGATCTAAATTTATCAAAGCCAAATACTACTGCAAGTAGTTCCCTCTCTGTGACTGTATAGTTTAGTTGAGCCTCATTGAGTGTTTTGCTTGCGAAATAAATAGGTTGTACTATTGATGGAAGAGATTGTCGAGGTCTCTTATCAAATAAATTTATACTCCTCAACCTCTAAAGCTAACTTGTAGCAGTAGCAGCCGGGGTCGATCACAGGGAGTCTATGCAAACAAATATTTAATTCCTTAATTGTTTTAGGTAACCAAAAAGGGGGGTTTTTATATATGGAAAGAAAGTTAACAAGGAAAAAAAACTAATTAAGGAAAATGGTGTAAAGGAAAGTAAGAAAATCAAATTAAGGAGGGAAATTAATACCTTGAAGAGATCATGCAATCGGGTTAGTCATGGTAAGTTCAATTCAATTAAATCATCAATTTCACTAATAAGTCAAAACAAGTTTAAGCCCGGCGTATTCCGGCAACAAACCGAGAATCATGACCCACTATCACAAACATGCAAACGCTAAGTTTGATTCTAGTTTAAACTTAATTCATTGGCCGATTAATTAACCTAAATCGCAATGGGATCTAGCCGAGTTAATTTACATGCGACGGGCAACAAACCACAATTACAATTAATTAAGTCATTTAGTTCAAGGGATGCATGCGTATAAACATAACGTTAACCTAAATGTTACTAAGATTTAGCAAGTAAATTTAGAGAGGGCGCGGTCAAGGTTGTCAATCTTTCCTACCACAAACTAAATTTATAGACAAAGAACTAAAATCACATAAACATGCTTTGATAATTCAAACAAGAAATTTCATTAAAAGAATATGAACTTACTCTTGACTTCCCGGTTACATGAATGAAGAGCTTAGCCTCTCATGGGCTAAGAGCAAGCTTGATTCTTCATGGAATACATCAAAGAAAGCAATAAAAACTAAAGATAAGAAGAATGGTGGAGAAGGGGGAGAGAGATGGACTACAAAGTTGTAGTGAATTGTGTGTTGAGGGATGATTCTAAACCTACACCAAAGGCCTCTATTTATAGAGTTTCTTGGCCTTCAATTCGTAGTACAATGGTGCTGAATTAAGTCTTCAAACAAGGAAAATTTCAGCCAAAATTGGAAAAAATCGATTTTGGAAACTGCCTAGCGTCGCGACGATAGGACACAGCGTGGCGACGCTCTGCCTTCAAACTTGGAAAGAATTCTACGGATCACATAGCGTCGAGACGAGATGGGTGCAGCGTCGAGACGCTACAGCTTCAGCTTGGCGCCCACGAAATTTCCTTATTTGAGCAGCGTCCTGATCTTTCAAGGCAGCATCTCAACGCTGCGACAGCTCCAGGGGCATAATGGTCATTTTACGGTCCAGTTTTGCTCGCTTAAGCCCCGAATCGCTTCCAAAGCTCTGACAAGGACCTATAGACATATTATACTCATTGTAAAGCATTTTTCGCAAGGAATTCAACTAAGATAAGAAAATTGGGAGATTCTAAGTGTATAATAAATTGGTCTTATCAACTATCTTCCCTCTTTTGTGACATAGGACTGCACCAACTGCAAAGTCACTAGCGTCGCACATCAACTCGAATGGTTGGGTCCAATTTGGTTCAATGGTGATTGGTGATGTGCTGAGTGCCTTCTTTAAAGTCTCGAATGCTTGTTTGCAATCTTCGTTGAAGTCTAACGGTCTATTTACCTCCAGTAACCTACACAAAGGTTTGGAAATTTTAGAAAAGTCTTTAATGAATCTTCTATAGAAACCTGCACTATTTTTGGGAAGGGCAACTTGGATATGATCTCGATCTTTTCCTTTTCCACCTCAATTCCCTTCTTGGAGATGCGGTGTCCAAGGACTATGCCTTCTTGTACCATAAAATGGCATTTTTCCCAGTTCAGTACCAAATTGGTTTCATCACATCTTTCTAGCACTTGGTCCAAATTTCGCAAGCATGCTGCAAATGATTCACCGAAGACAGAGAAGTCATCCATGAATACTTCCACGGTTCGTTCTACCATGTCGGAGAATATAGCCATTATACACCTTTGGAAGGTGGCTGGTGCATTGCATAAACCGAATGGCATTCTCCGGAAGGCAAACGTCCCGTATGGACATGTGAACGTAGTCTTCTCTTGGTCTTCTGGGGCTATTGTTATCTGATTGTAACCGGAGTAACCGTCTAAGAAGCAATAATAATAGTCTTTCCCTGCAAGCCTGTCCAGCATCTAATCTATGAATGGCAATGGGAAGTGGTCTTTCCTAGTTACTTTATTAAGGCGGTGTTAATCTATGCAGACTCGCCATCCTATAATCGTCCTTGTCGGGATTAATTCATTTTTCTCGTTCTCCACGAAGGTCATCCCACCCTTTTTGGAACGCATTGTACTGGGCTAACCCAGCTACTGTCTGAAATTGGGTAGATGACTCCTGTGTGCAGCCATTTTAAGATTTCCTTCCTAACAACTTCCTTCATGATGGGATTTAATCTCCTCTGACTCTCAATGGAATTCTTAGCTCCTTCTTCAAGGTTTATTCTGCGCATGCAGAATGAGGGGCTGATTCCTTGAATGTCTGCAATTGTCCATCCTATTGCTTTTTTATGTTTAGAGAGGACCTGCAGCAAAGAAATTTCATCTTGTTCAGTAAGGTAAGCATATATAATAACTGGTAATGTCTTGTTTCCACCAAGAAAACTATATTTAAGATGCTCTGGTAGAGGCTTGAGTTCCAGTTCAGGAGGATTGATCAGAGATGGTTGTAGCGACCTGACTTCTTCTTGGTCAAATCCCGATGAATCCCTTAGTGCCTCTATCCTCGCTGTTGTATAATCATTTGTGACTGGTACTTCTACTTCTTCGTTTCTTCTAGTTCCTCCTTTCCGAACTTATTCCCTTTCAGTGGTTCTCCCTTTAGTGTTTCCTGCAAAATAGATACAGAGAGTTCGTCAACTTCTTCAATCATAGAGCATTTCTTAAGGTATCCAGGATATTGCATTGCCTTCATCACATTAAAAGAGACTTGCTGATCATTGACCCTCATGGTCAATTCTCCTTTCTGCACATCAATTAAGGTTCTGCCAGTAGCTAGGAATGGTCGTCCTAAGATGATTGGCACATCCTTTTCAGCTTCACAATCTAAAATGATGAAATCTGCTGGGAGTACAAATTTGTCAACCTTGACCAACACGTCTTCAATCTTTCCAACAGGATGTGTAAGTGATCTGTCTGCTAACTGTAAGGTTACAGTTGTTGGTCGTGCTTGTCCTATCCCTAATTGTTTAAAAACTGAGTATGACATTAAGTTGATGCTTGCTCCTAAGTCGCACAAAGCTCTGCCTTCATCCATTCCTCCCATGGAACATGGAATGGTGAAACTTCCTAGGTCTTTAAGCTTGGGAGGGATTTCATTCTTGACCAGTGCACCGGAACATTCAGTGAGTGCAACAGTTTCATATTCTCCCAACCTTCTCTTCTTTGATAAAATATCCTTCAGGAACTTCACATAGGTAGGCATTTGTTCAAGTGCTTCCACTAATGGAATATTGATGTGTAGTTGCTTTAAAACATCTAAGAACTTTTTGAACTGTAAAAAATACAGTAAGGTTTCTTGCTGAAAATTCCCTTTTCCAAGACGATCTTTTGGTTCCCACAAACCAATCTCAGAAATCCAAGAGATATAGTGGGTGAATTCGTGTGGTGGTGTCCATTGGAAGATCAAGAACATTATTTGGGAGCATAGTGCAGTGTTCTTCGAAATCCGGTAAGTGCTTGAATCAATTTTAGCATGCTTAATCGGTTTTAATTTAGAAATTTGTTTCTGAATTTTAATTGCCAATGTAATGGTTTTTCGTAAACGAAATTGTGAAACGAATTGGTCTTGATTGTTTCCGCTGCCAAAGGGATTTTAACCCTTCAGGTACACCTCAGCAAAATGGTGTATCAGAAAGGAGAAACAGAACAATATTGGATATGGTTCGTTCCATGATGAGCTATGCTCAATTGCCTCACTCGTTTTGGGGTCATGTAGTGCAGACTGCCGTTTATATTTTGAACAACGTTCCATCCAAAAGTGTTTCTGAAACACCATTTAAGGGTCCGTTTGGAATACATTCTAAATTAAATGTTTTTCAAGAATGCATTTTTTAAAAAACATTTTGTATAAAAATGTTTAGAATTTAAACACTCATATGTTTGGTTGCATTTCCTCATAGGTGTTTTTATACACAAGTTATTGTATGCTAAAGACTCTTTTTTATAAAGTTGGTTTCAAGTGTTTCTTTCAAAATAATTTATTTATCAATCTCATTTTCTAATAAGTCATTTTTAGTGATTGCCAAACACTATAATTTTTTTCAAAATGATTTTTTTTCAAAATTAAACACTTGAAAAGTTAAACCAAACACACCCTAAGTTGTGGAGAGGGCGTAAAACTAGTTTATATTACTTTAGAATTTGGGGATGTCCAGCACAGGTGCTAGTGACTAACTCAAAGAAACTGGAACCCCATTCAAAATTGTGTCTATTTGTAGGCTACCCCAAGGAAACGAGAGGTGGATACTTCTTCGATCCACAAGAGAATACGGTATTTGTATCCACAAATGTCACATTCTTAGAAGAATACCACATTAGAAATCATAAGCCACGACGCAAAATAGTGTTAAGCGAATTATCGAACAAAGCTACAGAAACATCAACAAGAGTTATTGATGAAACTGGCACCTCAAGTCAATCACGTTCTTCTCAAGAAATAAGAGAACCTCGACGTAGTGGGAGGGTTGTTAGACAGCCTGATCGCTATTTGGGTTTAATCGAAACTCCAGTCGTCATACGTGATGACGGGATCGAGGATCCATTAACCTTTAAACAGGCAATGGATGACGTTGACAAGAACGAGTGAATTAAAGCCATGGACTTGGAAATCGAGTCCATGCATTTTAATTCAGTATGGGATCTTGTAGATCAACTTGAAGGGGTTAGATCCATAGGGTGTAAATGGATCTACAAGAGAAACGAGACGCTACTGGAAAGGTACAGACCTTTAAGGCACGACTTGTGGCAAAGGGTTTTACCCAGTGGGAGGGGATTGACTATGAGGAAACCTTCTCCCCTGTTGCCATGTTGAAGTCGATTCAGATTCTTTTATCCATTGCCACATTTTATAATTATGAAATATGACAAATGGATGTCAAGACTGCCTTTTTGAACGGCAACCTTGAGGAAAGTATCTACATGTCTCAGCTAGAGCGGTTCATTGCTCGAGATCAAGAGTAAAAAGTTTGCAAGCTTAAACGATCCATTTATGGATTGAAACAAGCGTCTAGATCCTGGAATATGAGATTTGATACTGCGATCAAATCTTATGGCTTTGAACAAAACGTTGATGAACCTTGTGTTAACAAAAGGATCATCAACAGCTTCGTAGCTTTCTTAGTACTATATGTGGATGATATCCTACTCAATGGGAATGATGTAGGTTATCTTACTGACATTAAACAATGGCTAGCAACTCACTTCCAAATGAAAGATTTGGGTGAGGCACAATATGTTTTAGGGATCCAAATTGTTCAGGATCGAAAGAACAAAACGCTAGCCCTGTCTCAGGCACCTTATATCGACAAATTGTTAGTTAGATATAAGATGCAAAATTCCAAGAAGGGTTTATTACCTTTTAGGCACGAAATTAATTTGTCTAAGGAACAGTGTCCTTAGAGTTCTCAAGAAGATGAGGACATGAGACGAATTCCCTATGCCTCTGCAGTAGGCAGCCTAATGTATGTCATGTTGTGTACTAGGCCTGATATTTGTTATGCAGTAGGGATTTGAAGGAATTGAATCCCTTAGCAGAAGCGGTTTTCACCGTTTGTGATTTAATTACGATTATATTGAATACCGGTACGTTGGGCAAAAATCAGAAACTATTTCTAAACAAAATATAAGATTAAGCATGCTGTAAAAATGATCTAAACGATTTAGATTTTGATTACTTACATGATTTGAAAACTGGAAATCGTGTCTGCACTATGCTCCGAATCACGTTCTTTTTTCTCCCAATGAACACCACCACAAAAGATCACCCACTATTCTCTTGGATTACTAAGATTTTGGCTTCTGGGAACCAAATCCGTCTTGGAAAGGGGAACAATTCAGCAATCAAGCATTCTGGAATTCTGTGTTTGGAGAGAAAATCTTGAGAGAAAACCGATGTTTTTTTTCTGTGAGGGAGAGACTAAACGTAACCGTAGGGAACTCCCCTTCAACATACGGTAAGTGGGGAAGGGAAGTTATCTTCCCTACTCAATCTTGATAGTTGATTATTACCTAAACGATCTTGGCCATAAATATTTAATTAATTATAATTAATTTAATCAAATCAATATTAATTAAATCAATTATAATATAAAGTATTTAATTCAATTTAAATCATATTCAATTGAATTAAATTGGCCATTCAATTAATTCTCAATTAATTGTTCCCCATATTAATTAAATATCAAATACTAAATTAATATTACAATTGAATCATATTCAAGTTTATCTCTCTCATTTAACCTATAGTTTTAATGTGCATCATATGTACAATAATTATAAACTATAGTTTTAATTTCAATTAAATCATATTTAACCAAATTAAATTAAAATTTATTAATTCTTTAATTAATTAATTTATGAATTAATCAAATATCACATATTTAATTAAATTCATAATTATCTCCTAAATTAATTTTGAATCATATCCAAAATTAATTATAAAGTTTAATTCTCTAATTAAACTTTATACTATAACGTATCTCCATACATTATATTAATTCCCTTAATATTCAAGACTAAATAATCTTAGTACCCGTTACGAGCTAGCAGGTGGACCTAATGGACCTACAGATCAGAAGCTCCAACGATACAAGATTAACTGGCTAAACTCATTAACCAAGTGAATCAACATTCGTTAACTGTGGGTCACTCCACTAAAGTGAAGGATTGGAATTCTCAATTCCGTTACAGCGGAAACAATTGGACCGTTTGTAAGTTAATATTCTGTTCTACAAAATACCAATACATTGGCAAAAGGTTAAGCGGTGAAAAAACATACCTCCGTTGACGACTCTGAATACTTCAACGGACACCACATTTTGATCTTCCCCGCTATAACTCTGAGATTAGGAACGTAGTTGCGGGACTACCTAATCTTGAATGGGAAAAGCTCTTAGAGAGAAAAATTCTCTCTAGAGTTCTTGGGTTGAGAGAATATGAGAGGGAGGCTAGAATGAGACCTTAGGGCTAGGGTTCTCATAACCTTTCCTTTTATAAGAGAGGAAACCCTAATGTGAGGTTAGGAAACAATCTTGACCGTTAGATCAAGATCAATTAATTAATTGATTAAACCAATTAATTAAATGTTAATTAACTAATCATATTAATTAATTAAATGTTAATTAATTAATCATATTAATTAGTTAATCTCATGCACATTTAAATCTTATTTAAATGTAATTTCCTCACATAATATATTTTAATTAAACTTAATTAAATCACATTTAATTAATTCAATTAAACTAATCAATTAATTAATTTCAACAATTAATTAAATATCGCCCATATTCAATTAATTACATATTAGAATCATATTCTAATAATTCCCTCATAGACTATAGTTTAATTAAATTTCATTTAATTTGAACTAAATTGAATAATTAATTAATTCATCTTCTAATTAAATACCATATATTTAATTAGACATATATTTGAACTCCTTCAAATATATCAATCTCTCAATATAATAAAGTTTAATCTCAAATTAGACTTTATATTTTAATGCATCACTATACATTATATTAATTTGTATCTCATACAATTAACTTAATTCCCAATATGAATTTGAACTATTCAAATTCTCTCAAGATATATTTGTTCCTAATTACTCTTTACGAGCTAGCAGGGGGACCTAATGGACCTACAGATCAGAAGCTCCAATGATATGAGGTTAACTGATTAAACTCATTAACCAAGTTAACCAATATTCATTAATTGTGGGTCATTCCACTAAAGACCCACAACTGAACTCTTCTCACTGTAGAACATTTTTGTGTCCATGGATGTAGACCTATACCGGTAAGTCAATCCTTCACGAGTGTCCGTAATCACAGCTGTGTCAAATTACCGTTTTGCCCCTGTGTTACAATTGTCTCCTTAAGTACCAGTGCTCATCTAATGAACAACCTATTTATGGTCCAACCAATAAATAGAAAGTCCCTCTTGGGCCAATGAGAGGGCGGGATCCCTTTGTTAAAGTCCCGGAGTCACCACTTAAGGGAACACTCATCTACTTCTCCTAGAAGTGGGAAGGAGTGAGTTCCTTCTTGTGTTGTCATGTCCCCAGCCTCCCACTCGGTCTTGTCCCCAAAAAGGAAGGCATATTGAGTCGGCGTATTGGCCACTCTCACCCATGCTAATCAAAGGACAATCCTTCATGAGAAGGAGTTCATGACACACTCAGGATTAAGACTGAGTTACCTAGGTCATCCTATTGAAATAGTAACCTAACTAGTTAACGGTGTTACAACTAATGGTTGACTATTTCGTGGTCCGATCTTATGCAAACTCATTGCATAGGATACCCCCGCTTGCATGCCTACTACATGGACGCTTTGGATCAATACGTCTGTATCAAATACAAAGCGGGTCGTATCTCATAGTGTTACCAGGATAAGGTACCCAACCTTATCCTTGTACTATCGACCGTTTAGGTTGTTACTTGAACAACGATCCCCGTATGTCCCCACATATTAGTTCAAGTTACATACAAACAACCTTGGATCTTAGTTTATTGGATTTGGGTCAAATTGTGCAATATTTAACAATAACACTTTATTGTAGAAACTCAATAACACTTTATTGAAACAAGTATACAATTTGTTTACATTCACTATCTACGAGTTTTAGGGCATAAAACCCAACATAAAGACTCACAGCTGCACTCTTCTCACTGTAGAATATTTTTGTGTCCACGGATATCGACCAATGCAGTAAGTCAATCCTTCACATGTGTTCGTAACACCACCTGGGTCAAATTACCGTTTTACCCTTGGGTTACCTCTGGATCCTTAAGTACCACTGATCCCTCTAATGAACAACCTGTTTAAGGTCCAACCACTAAACAGAAATTCCTCTTGGGCAAGGAGAGGACAGGGCTTTTGTTCAAGCCCCGAAATCAGCCCTTAAGGGAACACACATCTACTTGCCCCAATAGGGGAAGGAGTGAATTCCATCTTGTACTGTTATGTTTCCAGCCCCCATTCGGTCTTGCCCCTGAAATGGTAGGAATATTGAGTCGGCGAGTAGGCCACTCTCACCCATACAAATATAAGGAAAATTCTTCCTGTAAGGTGTTCATAACAGACTCAGGATTGAGATTGAGTTACCTAGGTCATCCTATTGAAATAGAAACCTAAACTAGTTAACGACGTTATATCTAGTGGTTACTATTTCGCGGTCCGGTCTTATGCAAACTCATTGCATAGGATACCCCCACCCACATGTCTCCTACATGGATGCTTTGGATCATTGCATCTGTATCGGATACAAGGTGGGTCGTATCACATAGTGTCACCAGGATAAGGTACCCAGCTTTATCCCTATACTATAGACCATTTAGGTTGTTACTTGAACACTGATCCCCGTATGTCCCTACATATTAGTCCAAGTTTCATTTAAACAACCTTGGATCTTAGTTTATTGGATTTAGGGTTTATTAATGCAAACTCGATTATTCAATAACCAAATTACTGAATCACTCAAATAACACATTATTGAGATCAATTAATTTGTTTCATTTACTATATACGAGTTTTAGGGCATAAAACCCAACAGGATTGTCAGTAGATATCAATCCAATCCAGGATTCGATCACTGGACAACCATTAAGAATATCCTCAAGTATCTTAGGAGAACGAGGGACTATGTGCTCGTGTGTGGCGCTAAGGATTTGATCCTTACAGGATACAGTGATTCTGACTTTCAAACTGATAAAGATTCGAGGAAATCTACATCAGGGTCAGTATTCACTCGGAATGGAGGAGCAATAGTATGACGTAGCATCAAACAGGGATGCATTGCAGACTCAACCATGGAGGCCGAATATGTAGCTGCTTGCGAAGCAGCGAAAGAGGCAGTATGGCTCAGGAAGTTCCTAACTGACTACGAAGTCGTTCCGAATATGCATCTTCCTATCACCCTATACTGTGATAATAGCGGCGCAGTTGCAAATTCAAAGGAACCTCACAGCCATAAGAGAGGCAAGCACATCAAAAGGAAATATCATCTCATCAGGGAGATTGTGCACCGAGGAGACGTGATCATCACGATGATAGCGTCGGAGCACAACATTGGTTATCCATTCATGAAGGCTCTCACGGCTAAAGTGTTCGAGAGTCATCTAGAAGATTTAGGTCTGCGGAATATGTACGGGAAATAATCTAGGGCAAGTGGGAGAATTGTAATCGGTATATTGATGCCTTAGTGTTGGGTTTTATGCCCTAAAACTCGTAGATAGTGAATGTAAACAAATTGTATACTTGTTTCAATAAAGTGTTATTGAGTTTCTACAATAAAGTGTTATTGTTAAATATTGCACAATTTGACTCAAATCCAATAAACTAAGATCCAAGGTTGTTTGCATGTAACTTGAACTAGTATGTGGGGACATACGAGGATCGATGTTCAAGTAACAACCTAAAAGGTCTATAGTACAAGGATAAGGTTGGGTGCCTTATCCTGGTAACACCATGTGATACGATCCGCTTTGTATTTGATACAGACGTATTGATCCAAAGCGTCCATGTAGTAGACATGCGAGCGGGGGTATCCTATGCAATGCGTTTGCATAAGACCAGACCATGAAATGGTAAACCACTAGATATAACAACGTTAACTAGTTAGGTTACTGTTTCAATAGGATAACCTAGGTAACTCAATCTTAATCTTGAGTGTGTCATGAACTCCTTCTCATGAGGGATTGTCCCTTGATTAGCATGGGTGAGAGTGGCCAATACGCCGACTCAATATGCCTTCCTTTTTGGGGACAAGACCGAGTGGGAGGCTGGAGACATGACAACACAAGAAGGAATTCACTTCTTCCACTTCTAGGAGAAGTAGATGAGTGTTCCCTTAAGTTGTGACTCCAGGACTTGAATAAAGGGATCCTGACCTCTCACTGGCCCAAGAGGGAATTTCTGTTTAATGGTTGGACCATAAACAGGTTGTTCATTAGAGGAGCGCTGGTACTTAAGGAGACAGATGTAACACAGGGGTAAAACGGTAATTTGACCTAGCTGTGATTACGGACACTCATGAAGGATTGACTTACCAGTATAGGTCTATATCCGTGGACACAGATATGTTTTACAGTGAGAAGAGTTCAGGTGCGGGTCTTTAGTGGAAAGACCCACAGTTGATGAATATTGGTTAACGTGATTAATGAGTTTAATCAGTTAACCTCATATCATTGGAGCTTCTGATCTGTAGGTCTATTAGGTCCCCCTGCTAGCTCGTAAAGAGTAATTAAGAACAATTATATCTTGAGAGAATTTGAATAGTTCAAATTCATATTGGGAATTAAGTTAATTGTATGAGATACAAATTAATATAATCTATAGTGATACATTAAAATATAACGTCTAATTTGAAATTAAATTTTATAATTATGAGAGAAATAAATATTTGAAGAAGTTCAAATATTAATATGAATTTGATTCATATTAAATTTATAAGTTATAAGAGAATTTGAAGGAGTTCAAATTTTAAAATTAATTTGATTCATATTATAGAATTAATTAATTGAAGGCCTGAAATTAAATATATGATATTTAAGTGGATAATTAATTAATTAACTAATATAAGGTCTGAAATTAAATATATGATATTTAATTGGTGATTAATTAATTAAAGAATTAATTAATTGAAAATTAATAAATTATGGAAATGATTAATCACTTATGGATGTAATTAATCATTTATGGAAATGATTTAATCACTTATGAAAGTGATCAATAATTTATGGAAAAGATTAGTCAATTATGGATTTGATTGGTTATGGAATTGAGTAATTATGGAAAAGATTAAATCAGTTATGGAAATAATTGATTTGAAATGAATATTTTATTCATGACCTTTCTCCTATAAATAGAACACTAAACCTAGGGTTTAGGTACTACAACACAAGGTCTCATTCTAGCCTCTCTCTCATATTCTCTCAACTCAAGAACTCTAGAGAGAATTTTTCTCTCTAAGAGATTTTCCCATTCAAGATTAGGTAGTCCCACAACTACGTTCCTAATCTCAGAGTTATAGCGAGAAAGATCAAATTGGTGGTGTCCCAATTGTTGACGCTTGGTCCCTATGAAATCAAGAATGAAATCAAGAAAGGCGTTCTTGATATTTCAGAGACGACAACGACGGTATGTTTGCTTCTCCCCTTTAGAATTAGTTCTAAGGTTGTATGCTTAGCCTTAATGATTGATTTAGAATAGTTTTCTAAATTTTGCCAATGTATTGCTATTTTGGTAGAAACAAAATTAACTACGAAACGGTCCAATTACGCTTCCACTAACGAAATTGGGGAATTCCAATCCAACAATTGGTATCAGAGCCGATCGTAGATCTAATCCTGTTTCTCTAAAATTTGCATTGGCTAATGGTGGGATTTAATTTTACATTGGATGTATGAATGGTTTGCTAGTAGATGTTTAAGGTTTTAGCATTAGTTTTGCAATTTTTCCATTGATTTGATCATGTAAGGGCCTGTTGTTTTGGGCATTTAATTGCAAATCGAGTCTGTAGGTTCGTGTCATTCGTGTTCTTGTGAAATTGCATGAAGAATTAAAGAAATAGGGGCCAAAATCGTTCAAAACAGAGGCTGCAAAGAAGGGAAATCTGAGAAAAACAACAGTTGTAATCGAAAAGAGGAAAAAAAGGAAAAACGTTTTCGCGTCTTCTTGGGGTTGTTTTGGGCATTTAATTGCAAATCGAGTCTGTAGGTTCTTGTCGTTCGTGTTCTTGTGAAATTGCATGAAGAATTAAAGAAATAGGGGCCAAAGTCGTTCAAAACAGAGGCTGCAAAGAAGGGAAATCTGGGAAAAACAACAATTGTAATCGAAAAGAGAAAAAAAAAAAAAGGAAAAACGTTTTCGCATCTTCTTGAGCTCAAACTTCAAAAGTGTAGCAAACAGGCATGCGCGACAACCCGATGATCCGTGAGTAGTTTTGAGATGGCGTTATCTTCTGTTATTTGGAATTCGTGCGCGTGAGAGGAGCGGTCCGGTTCGAGCATTTCAGCGCGGTTCAGTTGGAGATGGCTGGTTCTTGACTATTTGGCCCAATTCAGCTTGGTCTGGGTAGTTTTGGAGCTGGTTCATGCGGTCTGAAGTTGGTTCGGGCTGGTTCACGGCTAGATAGGGCATATTTAGATAAATTAATGTCATTTTTGTATTGTATTTTGTCCTAGGATGCCAAAACCCACCTACTTAGGGGTCGTTTGATAACCATTTCGTTTTTTGTTTTCTGTTTTTGTTTTTCATTTTAAAAAAACAGGGGTGTTTGATAACCATTTTTGTTTTTTGTTTTCTGTTTTTTAAAAACGTTTTTGAAATTATAAGTAAATTTCAAAAACCAAAAAAAAGTAGTTTTTCAAAAACTCATTTTTCTTCTAATGCTTATTTTTCTCCTCTTTTACATATCTCTCTTCAACAAATTCCTTTTTCTATTTTTTTTCTCTCTAAAACGTTTTTCTCTCTATAAGATTTCTTTTTCTCTCTCTAAAATTTGCTCTCTCAATTTTTTTTTTCTCTATAACTTATCTATTTCTAAAAACTTATCAATAACTTTTCTCTCCTTAATAAACATATTCTAATTTTTCTTTTGAAAAAAAAAATGTCCAAAATTTTCTATCGCTACAACTTTTCTTTATTTTTCTAATTTATCGTTATTTCTTTAGTATATCTTTTACTCTTAACTTTACTATCTCTCTAAATTTTCTCTTTTTATTTAATTTTTTTATCTAAAATTTATTGCTTTTACTCTAATTTTTTTTCTATTTTTTCTCTAACTAATATGTTTTCTCGAGTCTAACTAATATTCTCTTTCTAAACATTTTCTTTTACCTCTCTAAATTTTCTATGTTCAACTTTTCTCTCGTCTTTTCAAAAAAAAAAAAAAAACTTTTATGTCGAAAACATTTATATTTGTGTCTCTAAATTTTTTGTTTCAACATCTCTACATATTTTTCTCTCTAAAATATCTTTTCATCTTTCTAATTTTTAAAAAACTGAAAACCAAAAACAGTTATCAAACAAGGTTGGTTTTCTGTTTTTAAAAAACAGAAAACAAAAAACAGTTATCAAACATATGTGGTTTTTGTTTTTAAAAAACAAAAACCCAAAAACCAAAAACCAAAAACAGAAAAACCAAAAATCGAAAACTGAAATGGTTATCAAACGGGGCCTTAGTTATTTAATTGCTTTATGGATGTCATATAGCTTAAAATCCCACCATAGGTTAAGCATATTCATGCATATTTATTATTATAAATGTTATAATGTATGAATTTAATTTTCATGAGTATTTAATATAAATTGTTATGATTAAATGGATGAAAATTGAGAAGCATTGAGCATGAAATTACTTTAGTATAGAATATAAAGAGTTATATTTATGAAAGTAATTTATATGCTTATTTATTTTCATGAGCAATTAATATAAAGTGTTATGTTAATGTATGAAAATGTGAATGCTTATTTTAATTTTCTTGGGTAATTAATTTAAGAGTTAGATTAATTGAAAAAATATTAATTTGCATTGAGCATGAAATTACTCTAGTTTAAAAATATAAGAGTTATATTTATATAAGTAATTAACATGCTTAATTTTCATAAGCTATTAATATAAGTGTTATGTTAATGTATGAAAATGGTAATGCTTAATTTTAATTTTCTTGGATAATTAATTTAAGAGTTAGGTTAATTATAAGGAAATAAAATTGCATTGAGCATGACATTACCTTAAATTAATATAATTATTATATTTTTTTTTTATGTCATGTATGCTAGTATATGGTTTATAAATTAATTAGAATTTGATTGTTCATTTATTCACCATAGTAGCATGTTATAGGGCTAATTAATTAAAATTTATAAGTGTTATAAAAATTAATGAATAGAAACTGTTAACCTATAACAAAGAATTGCATGCAAACATAGGGTCTTAGGAAAAATGGATTAATTTTAAAATGTTTAAAATTAATTAGACCTAAGATCTTGTTTCTAATAAAATTAGAATTATTCTTACTTAGAATTAAAAATGGTTTTAATTGACTAAGTAGGAAAAACATTACTATGATTATAAGGGAACTCCCCCGGTTAAGTTCTATCTAAGGCTGGGGGTACTTAAGATGACAGTTTACGGAACACCTCCTACTTGGGAACTGACCCGGAATACCGGAGTTGAATTCATCATAGTTAAATGATAGCATGCAATGTCACTAGGTTTGTTAAAAGAGTTTAATACACCTAGATCTTTAGAGTAAAGACTTTACATTACTATGGTTATATGGAACTCTCTCGGTGAAGTTCTGTCTAAGGCTAGAGATATTTAAGATGACGGTTTACGGAACACCTCCTACCTGGGAACTAACCCGAAACTTGAGTTGAATTAACCATAGTCATGTTAGCATGCAATGTTGCTAGATTTATTAAAAGAGTTTAATTCACCTGAAACATTGCAGTAAAATCCTCATCATAAGAGTTGTAATAGGATTAGACTTAGATAGATTGACTTAGCCGAATTTATCTAAGTTAAATAACCCTAAATAAACTGTAGGACATTTTCAGTGGGAGGAAAATTACAAAACGAGATTTAAATCAAGTTTTGCTCCTACGTCCCTATATTCACAACGTGAGGTTCATGCTCGGCTTCGTGTCGCCTAAGGTGCGGCCTCCCTTTGGAAAGTGTTTGCATGGATCAATAACAAGGTGAATGGGAAAAATGTCTATAGTAAGTGGGAGCGGGACACGTGTCAACGTATCCCTCGGTCTCCGCCCTTAGTTCACACCGTGAGTGTTCTATGGTTTGCCTGCGTGTTGCCCTGGCGCAACCATCCCTTCGGAGGGCCTGATCATAGGATTCAGAACACCGTGAACTCCTAAATAGGATAAGGACTCTTAGGCTAATCACCAACAGTTGTCTTTCCCTTCGGTAGCTACTGGTGCGTGCCTCTGAGATCTGAAAGTGGGAGGGTTACACTTACGGGGATGAGTTAAATGTGTTAACAAATCCTTGACCAAACAACGGTAACTAAACACTAACGAAATATGAGTTATTTTGGTGTTAGGGTTTGGTTGAGATTGTCTCAATTCAGAGGAGGAATAGTTGACCACCCTTTAGTGGCTATTGTTCTAAACCTCTGAAGTATCGTTGCAAAAACTAAATCAATAGTTTTCTAGGGTTTCTTTGTTTGCTAGTGTGTTTTTGCTGAATTTGATTGGATAAGATGTAAAGGGTTAGTGCGATAAATAATCAAGTAATTTGTTATTTCAACAATTCAATAATGAAATATGTGCATTGTCTTACACCTATTTAATAAATAACGGTGATTGTACAACAAACTTAAACGATTACTTTGTGGTGAATGATTTAAGATTAGTCTTAACAGATGGATGTTCTCATGCCCCAAATGTCTAACTCATTAAGAAGTGTTCCTATTGAATATGACATTGGACCTTGCTCAGCCTAAGAAGACTTGTCCAAAGACAGTAAATTTGATTTATTAGTCTTGGAAGCGTGGTTTGTGGAGAATGGTGATTTTGTCTGAATACTTGATTCAGGGGTCACAAATCATGTTTGTTCTTCTTATTAAAAGGAATAAGTTCCTAGCAACAGCTTGATGCTGGTTATATAACTTTCAAAGTTGAAACTACATAAGTTATCTTGGCTGTGACAGTGAGGAATGTTAAGTTATTTTTCTCAGTGGGAGAAAATACATATTATTAGATAATGTGTATGTATTTCCTAAGATTAATAGAAATTTGATTTCTGTATCTTATATGCTGGAACAATGTTGCTCTGTACCTTTCCCTGCTAACGCAGTTCATTTCAAGAAAGGGAGTTAACTTTTTGTTCAGCTGAACTGAAAAATAACATAAATGTTTTAAGACTAATCAAGAGTAAAGCAGTCATGAACACTGGGTTGTTTGAGGCTGCTACTACTCAAAGAAATGAAAGGCAAAGGATTTCTCCGAAAGGAAAATATCTTTCTTTGGCGCTTAAGGTTAGGCCATTTTTACCTCAATATGATTGGGAGTTTGGTCATACATTGTAGGTCATGCCTTAAGGGCAATATGACTAATAAGTCATTTTGCTTGAAAAGAACTATAGAGCCAAAGAGTCCTTTTGCTTGAAAAGAGCCAAAAGAGCCAAAGAGCCCTTAGAGCTTGTACATTTGGATCCTTGTGGTCCAATATGTTAAAGCAGTGGGACAACATGTATAATTCATCTATATTATAGATAATTATTCAAGGTATGGGTACCTCAACCTAATGAAACTTAAGTCTAAAGCTCTTGAGAAATTCAAAGTGGTGAGAGATTGAAGTTGGAAACTTGTTAGGTGAGATGATAAAAGCACTTCGATCTGATCGAGTTGTAAAGTAGAAGGGACTTGAGATTCCAAGACTGAACATGGAATTACATCCCAACTCTCAAACCCTTGGAACACCTTAGGAGAACGGTGTATCAGATAGGAGAAATAGAACCCTATTGGATATGGTTCGATTCATTATGAGTTATGCTCATTTGTCTGACTCGTTTTAGGGTCATGGAGTGTTGACTGCAGTGTGTATTTTGAACAACGTTCTATCAAAAATGTTTCTGAAGCATCTTTTGATTTGTGGATAAGGCGTAAAAGTGGTTTACGTTATTTTTTAGAACATTGTTCAAAAGTATGCCTATTCGTAGGCTGCCCCATGGAAACGAGAGATGTGGATACTTCTTCAATCCACAAGAGAATAAAGATTTGTACCGACAAATGCTACATTCTCAAAAGAAGACCACATAAGAAATAATAAGCCACAAAGTAAGGTCGTTTTAAGTAAATTAACTGATGAAGCTACAAAAACATCAACAAGAGTTGTTGATAAGTCAACAAGGATTGTTGATGAAGCTGGACCTTTAACAAAAGTTGTTGATAAGGCTTATACAACTGCTTAGTTACATTTATCTCAATAGTTGAGAGTGCCTCGATGTTTGTTTTACAACCTGACCGTTACATGGGCTTAACTGAAGCCCAAATCATCATACCTGATGATGGCATTGAGGATCCATTGTCTTAAAGCAAGACAATGAATGATGTTAACAAGGACAAATGGATCAAAGCAATGGACCCAAAATGAAAATTTATGATTTCAATTCCATCTGGGATCTTGTAGATCTATCTAATGGGGTAACGCCTATGGATTGCAAATGAATCTACAAGAAGAAGCGAGAAGTAATATTATGGTTAGATGATGGAAGAGATTATCGAGGTCTCTTATCAAATAAATTTATAATCCACAACCTCTAAAGCTAACTTGTAGCAGTAGTGGCCGAGGTCGATCACAGGGAGCAGTGTAATTAATTAATTTAATTAGATTTCTCAATTAGTAACTAAAAGGGGGTTTTGAAAGATGGATTGATTGGAAACATAAAACTGCAATAAAGTAAAATAACGGGGAAGTAAAGGTAGTTTAGTTTATCTCACCTCGGTATTGTGCAATTGGTTATTCTAACTTGGGTTTGGCTACTAAATCATTGACACTCAAATTTAAAGAATTATTATTGATTACTCAACATTCATTGGAACCAATGATTAGGATCTATAACCTTCCAACTCGAAAAAAACATCAAAGTTAGAATCTAATTATAATTCATAAACATGAACCTAACCGCATTAAGCGAATTGGATCGTTGAGTAAATTTGCATAAACTAGGAACAACCTAAATTCATACAATTCTAAGCTCAAATTCCTAAATATATCATGCAAATATATCAAATGAGGTAACACTCCATTCAACACAATCACACAATAAATCTATCACTAACCAATTAGTAAAGCAATTACTTTAAATCAAGCAAATAGTTTGTCAAACTATTCTATCAAAGCAATTGTAATTTGAGAATGGGAATTCAAGACATAACCAACAATAATTCATCTAAAATCATAAACAAACTCTCAAGAGTATGCCTAACTTACATTAGAAGTCCCCAATTGCAAAGATGTAAACTTAGTCGGTCATCGAAACGCTCCAACTAAGCTCCTCGACTCGATTAACCATCCCAAAATATAATAATTCTCACTAAAATTATGAAGAAATGCATAATAGTACAGGGAGGAAGAAGGGGAAATCGGGTCTAAGGGGAAAAAAGCTAAGAGAGAGCAGCAAAAATCTGAAAAATACACTTTATACCCAGTCGCAGTGTCGCGACGTTGCCCCCTGCCGAATAGAAAAAACTCTCGGGTTGCCCTAGCGTCGCGACGCTAGGGCAAAGTCTGTTAGAACTCTTGTCCATTTTGAATGGATGTCAAGACTACCCTTTTGAATGGTAATCTTGAGAAGAGTATCTACATGTCCCAACCATAATGGTTCATTTAACAAGATCAAAAGCAAAAGGGTTTGCAAACTTAAGTGATCCATTTATGGATTGACCTAAGAAATTTGATCTTGGAATATAAGATTTGATACTGTGATCAAATCTTTTGGATTTGATCAGAACATTGATGAATCTTGCCTTAACAAGAATATCGTCAATAGTTCAGTAGCTTTATTAGTGTTGTATATGATTGATATCCTAGTCATTGGAAATGATGTGGGTTATCTTACAGACTAGTAAAATGAGCTAGTAGCTCATTTCCAAATGAAAATTTGGGAGAAGCTGAGTTTGTTCTTGGGATCCAAATTGTTAGGAACCGTAAGAACAAAAAGCTAGCCTTGTCTCAAGTGTCTTATATCTACAAAATGTTAGTTAGATATAAGATTCATAATTCCAATACGGATTCACTACCTTTCTGACATGAAATTCTTTTGTCTAAGAAACTGTTTCCTAAGACACCTCAAGAGCTTAAGGACATGAGACGAATGTCCTATGCAGTAGGGAATGTAAATATCAATCTAATCCAAGATTTGATCACTGGAAAACCGTTAAGAATATCCTCAAGTATCTGAGGAGAAAGAGGAATTATATGCTCGTGTATGGGACTAAGGATTTGATCCTTACAGGATACACAGACACAGATTTTAAGACTGATAAGGATTTGAGGAAATCTACATCAATATCCATGGTCAATCTTTACGAAGGAGCTATATTATGACATAGGTACAGTCTTGACCATATAGGCCGAAAATATAGCTACTTGTGAAGCAGCGATAGAGACTGTAAGGCTTAAGAAGTTCTTGACTGATAAGGAATGTGTTCCAAATGTGAACTTGCCCATCACACTTTATAGTGATACAGTGGTGCTGTGACAAATTTAAAAGAACCTCGCAACCCAAGACCAGCAGGCACATTGAATTGAATGGAATATTGCTGATTCATTCACGAAGGCTCTCTCGGCTAAAGTGTATGAGGGTCATCTAGAAGGTCTAGGTCTACGAGTTATGTACAAAGAAAAAATCTAGGGCAAGTGGGAGAAATGTAATGGGTACAGTGATACCATTATAAAATGGGTATAGTGATGCCCTAGTTTATTGTATTTGTACATTGTATATGTTTTATAAATGTATTTATACACCCACTGCTGTATAGATTTTGTACATCCCACTAAACTAGAGTTTTACTTCAAGTGGGAGTTTGTTGGGTTTTATGCCCTAAAACTCGTAGATAGTGAATGTAAACAAATTGTATACTTGTTTCAATAAAATTTTATTGAGTTTCTACAATAAAGTGTAATTGTTAAATATTGCACAATTTGACCCAAAACCAATAATAAACTAAGATCCAAGGTTGTTTGTATGTAACTTGAACTAGTATGTGGGGACATATGGGGATCGATGTTCAAGTAACAACCTAAAAGGTCTATAGTACAAGGATAAGGTTGGGTGCCTTATCCTGGTAACACTATATGATACGACCCGCTTTGTATTTGATACAGACATATTGATCCAAAGCGTTCATGTAGTAGACATGCAAGCGGGGGTATCCTATACAATGCATCTGCAAAAGACCGGACCATGAAATGGTAAACCACTAGATATAACACCGTTAACTAGTTAGGTTACTGTTTCAATAGGATGACCTAGGTAACTCAATCTTAATCCTGAGTGTGTCATGAACTCTTTCTCATGAGAGATTTTCCTTTGATTAGCATGGGTGAGAGTGGCCAATACGCCGACTCAATATGCCTTCCTTTTTGGGGCCAAGACCGAGTGGGAGGCTGGGGACATAACAACACAAGAAGAAATTCACTCCTTCCCACTTCTAGGAGAAGTAGATGAGTGTTCTCTTAAGTGGTGACTCTGGGACTTGAATAAAGGGATCCTGCCCTCTCACTGGCCCGAGAGGAACTTTCTCTTTAATGGTTGGACCATAAACAGGTTGTTCATTAGAGGAACGCTGGTACTTAAGGAGACCGATGTAACACAGGGGTAAAACGGTAATTTGACCCAGCTGTGATTACGGACACTCGTGAAGGATTGACTTACCGGTATAGGTCTATATCCGTGGACACAGAAATGTTCTACAGTGAGAAGAGTTCAGCTGTGGGTCTTTAGTGGAATGACTCACAGTTAATGAATATTGGTTGACGTGATTAATGAGTTTAATCAGTTAACCTCATATCATTGGAGCTTCTGATCTGTAGGTCCATTAGGTCCCCCTGCTAGCTCGTAAAAAGTAATTAAGAACAATTATATCTTGAGAGAATTTGAATAGTTCAAATTCATATTGGGAATTAAGTTAATTGTATGAGATACAAATTAATATGATTTATAGTGATACATTAAAATATAAAGTCTAATTTGAAATTAAACTTTATTATTATCAGAGAAATAAATATTTGAAGAAGTTTAAATATTAATATGAATTTGATTCATATTAAATTTATAGGTTATAAGAGAATTTGAAGGAGTTCAAATTTTAAAATGAATTTGATTCATATTATAGAATTAATTAATTGAAGGCTTGAAATTAAATATATCATATTGAATTGGGTAATTAATTAATTAACTAATAGAAGGTCTGAAATTAAATATATGATATTTAATTGGTGATTAATTAATTAAAGAATTAATTAATTTGAAATTGATCAATTATGAAAATGATTAAATCACTTGTGGAAGTGATTAATCATTTATGGAAAAGATTAATCAATTATGGAATTGATTGGTCATGGAATTGATTAATTATGGAAAAGATTAAATCAGTTATGGAAATAATTGATTTGAAATGAATATTTTATTCATGACCTTTCTCCTATAAATAGAACACTAAACCTAAGGTTTAGGTACTACAAAACAAGGTCTCATTCTAGCCTCCCTCTCATATTCTCTCAACTCAAGAACTCTAGAGAGAATTTTTCTCTCTAAGAGATTTTCCCATTCAAGATTAGGTAGTCCCACAACTACGTTCCTAATCTCAGAGTTATAGCGAGGAAGATCAAATTGGTGGTGTCCCAATTGTTGACGCTTGGTCCCTATGAAATCAAGAAAGGCGTTCTTGATATTTCAGAGACGACAACGATGGTATGTTTGCTTCTCCCCTTTAGAATTAGTTCTAAGGTTGTATGCTTGGCCTTAATGATTGATTTAGAATAGTTTTCTAAATTTTGCCAATGTATTGGTATTTTGGTAGAAACAAAATTAACTACGAAACGGTCCAATTACGCTTCCGCTAACGGAATTGGGGAATTCCAATCCAACACTTAGTATACTGGGTATTTAGATGCCCTAGTTTATTGTATTTTTACTCTGTTATTAATACAAGTATTTATTCACCCACTTCTGTTATGGATTATAGTACATCCCACTAAACTAGAGTTTTAGTTCAAGTGGGAGATTGTTGGGATTAGTGCCTTAAAACTCGTAGATAGTGAATGTTAAACGAATTATATACTTGTTCGATAAAGTCGTTATCGAGATTCATTCAGTAAAGTCATTACTGAATAAGTTAATTGCACATTAAATAACCCAAATCCAATAAACTATGATCCCTGGCTATAGGATGAACACTTGAGCTTTATGTAGAGACATAAAAGTGGATCAGACTCGAGTAATAGCCAAAATGGTCTATAGTATAGTGATATGGTTGGGTACCTTATCCTAGGGACAGTATTAGTTGGTTAACCTCGAATCGTTGGAGCCCATGATCTGTAGGTGATAAGGGTAAAAAATATACCTATTTTACCCTTATATTTAGCTCATTTCTTGGTTAAATGTTGTATGTTGTGATCAATTTACTATTCCCAAGCTCAAATTATGCTTCATTTGATAAGTTAGGGTGTTCAGAATTACTTTTGTCAAATTTAACTTATTTGTGCTTAAAAAGACTTGATTTTAAGTGAATTTGACTTAGTTTGTTGCTGTGCAAAAAAATAGAGGAAAAGCTGGAATTCCACAGAAATGCGACTTTGATCACTTAGACTTTGCATGTTATGTGAGTTTGATCTTGAAAGGGACAAACGATATCGGTTCTCATAAAGGTGATATAAGAGAAAAAGCTCGAAAGAGATTGTTCGGCGGTATAGGGCAAGCTGCCTAAGGCACCCTATATCGACTATAGGGTTATAGGTTGCATTCGTGAATTATCTATGTCGGAGTTGAGTCACAGAAATGTGCATAACGGTACTCGCTTAGCCTTCTAACGGTTCTTGGGAACAAGTGCCAAATGGAAGTTAAATTTGACCCAATACGTTGATATTGCATGATTATGGTTATTGCCTTAGGGATGAATCCATGTTATGAATACCTCGTTTGTTTATTATTGTTATTCTTTATTATTTATTTGCTTGCTTTATTTATCTTTTCAAAAACCAAATCAATCAACTTGTTTTCTTTGGTTACCTTTTACAAAAGCATTCATTTGAGCAGTTTCTTCATCAAATTTGAATTTCCAGTTTAGTTCTCGTGGGATCGATACCCTTGGAATACTTCTGAGGTTTTTTATTGCTACGTGCGACAGTGTATACTTGCACTTAAGTGTTAGTTGAATTAGTCTTTATTATTTCACTTATCATCTTACGTCACATCCATCTCGTTTTTGAAATTGAAACCAGATTTGTTTTTGAAATTGCAATCAGATTGCGACCGCATCTCTATCTCAAAGGGAATTTAACTTCGGTTTGCATTTGTTTTTCTTTTGCAGGTTTGAGTAGTGTATGAGCAAGGGGTATCCACTCTTTGACTTTGATCTAGAGATAGAAAGAACCTTTCGTCGTCGAAGGAAGGAACAGAGACGAAAGAAGAAGGAGCAACAAGAGTTGAGCGCACGAGAATTTCTAGAGGAAGCATCTTACATTCAAGAGTTTCCAATGGATCCTCCTGGAGTCGATCCTCAAGTTGATCCACAAGGTCGTGGAAGGGAGCAGAATGGCGGGATAATTCCTCCTGTTCCTCTAGTTCCATCGGTGCCACAACAAGAAAACCCGATCTACATTGTTGAAGATCGCAACCGAGCAATAAGGGACTACACTTTACCAGTTTTCAAGACATTGAATCCATGAATTTTGGAGCCACCGATTGATGCTCCACAATTTGAACTTAAACCAGCGATGTTCCAGATGTTAAATACGATTTGCCAATTCTCAGGACTTCCAAACGAAGATCCACACAAGCATATTAAGCTATTCTTGAGAGTTTGCAATTCTTTTAAAGTAACAGGAGTGCTAAAAGATACTTCAAAGCTAAAACTTTTTTCGTTTTCTTTACACGGAGATGCTGAAGCCTGGTTGGATTCATTTCCTCCAAAGTCCATCACCTCGTGGAATGATTCGGCGGAGAAATTCTTGGAGAAGTTCTTTCCCTCCAATAAAAATGCTAAGTACAGAGCAGAAATCATTGCTTTCGGACAGTCTTACAATGAACCTTTGGATGCAGCATGGAAAAGATTCCAAAGGCTGGTTTGGAAGTGTCCACACCATGGACTGCCTGCTTGCATTATTTTTGAGCATTTTTACAGTTGGTTAGATCAAGCTTCAAAGGCACTAGTAAACGCATCTGCAAATGGACGGATTTTTCTGAAGAAGTCTGTTAATGAGATGCACGCTATCCTAGACACCATAGCCACCAACAATCGACATTGGGGAGAAAATGAACCAACAACCATTTTGAAAAATCCAGTGAAAGCAGTGGAAATAGAGGCTAACTCTACGATGCAAGCCCAGATCAAGGCCATTCATAGCATGATGATGGGCATGTCCATGAACAATCAAGCCAATATAGCCCCTGCCAATGCTGTTTCTTCTCTCTGTTGTGAGATATGTGGTGAGGAACACATCGTTGATAGTTGTCCACTAAATCCTGCATCTGTTTTTTATGTAGGTCCACAAGGAAATCAGGACCAAAATAGATGGAATCCTTATTCGGCCACATTCAACCCAGGATGGAGACAACATCCGAATTTTTCTTGGGGAGGACAAGTCGGGTCAAGTAATTCCAACACTCATCAATTTGGGAAGCAACCTACACAACAACAGCCGCAGAAAAACTTCCAACAAGTTCCAGTGCAGAGCCAAGAGTCAAATCTAGAGACTCTTATGAAGGAGTACATGGCAAGGAACGATGCTGCAGTCAAGAATTTGGAAGTTCGGCTTGGACAAATTGCTCAGGAGATTAAGAATAGACCTCAAGGGACGTTGCCTCGCAAAACTAAGACCCCACACAGAGAAGGCAAGGAACAATGCAAAGCAGAGACCCTAAGAAGCGAATTAGAATATGATGGACCAAAGTATCCAATAAGTTCAGAAGCAGAGATCCCAGTTGAAGCTCGAGAAAAGATTTGTGAAAAGAAGTCAGACATTACCACAGATATTTCAAAGAATAAAGAAGAAGAAGTAGAAAAGACCAAGGAGCCTAAAGCCTTAGTAGAAAAAGAAGAAAATTTAAAGTTGGAGAAAAAAGGGAATGTGACCGCAAAACCCCAGAAATTTGTGATAACCCAGATTACAGACCACCTCCTCCATACCCACAGAGATTCAAACATGCCTCACAAGATGTACAGTTCAAGAAGTTTTTAGATGTATTGAAGCAGTTGCACATCAACATACCATTAGTGGAGGCATTTGAACAAATGCCTACATACGTAAAGTTCCAGTGCACTAGTGAAAAACGAGATTCCTCCCAAGCTTAAAGATCCAGGAAGCTGTACAATCCCATGCTCTATCGGAGGCAAGGATGTAGGCAGAGCTTTGTGAAACTTAGGAGCAAGCATCAACTTAAAGCCATATTCGATTTTTAAACAGTTAGGGATATGTGTAGCACGACCTACAACTGTAACCTTACAGTTGGCAGACCGATCGCTTACACATCCCATTGGAAAGATTGAAGACATATTGGTTAAAGTTGATAAGTTTGTTTTCCCTGCAGATTTCATCATCTTAGATTACGAAGCTGATAAGGATGTGTCGATCATCTTAGGATGACCGTTCCTAGCCACTGGCAGAACCTTAATAGATGTCCAGAAGGGAGAATTGACCATGAGGGTCAACGATTAGCAAGTCACGTTTAATGTGATGAAGGCAATGCAATATCCAGGATACCTTGAGAGATGTTCCATGATTGAAGAAGTTGACGAAATTTCTGTATCTATTTTGCAGGAAACATTAAAGGGGGAACCACTAGGAGGGAACAAGTTCAAAAAGGGAGAATTAGAAGTGGAAGGAATTGAAGGAGTAGAAGTCCCAATCACAAATGATTCTGCAGCAGCAAAGATAGAGGCATTAAGGGACTCATCAAATCACGAAGAAATCAGGCCGTTACAGCCATCTCTGATCAGTCCTCCTGAACTGGAACTCAAGCCTCTACCAGAGCATCTTAAATACAGCTTCCTTGGTGAAAACAAGACATTGTCAGTCATTATCTCAGCCTACCTTACTGAACAAGATGAAATTTCTTTGTTGCAGGTCCTCTCTAAACATAAGAAAGCAATAGGATGGACCACTGCAGACATACAAGGAATCAACCCCTCGTTTTGCATGCATATGATAAATCTTGAAGAAGGAGCTAAGAATTCCATTGAGAGTCAGAGGAGATTAAATCCCATCATGAAGGAAGTTGTTAGAAAGGAAATCTTAAAGTGGTTGGATGCAGGAGTCATCTACCCAATTGCAGACAGTAGATGGGTCAACCCAGTTCAATGCGTTCCAAAAAAAGGCGGGATGACTGTAGTGGAGAACGAGAAAAATGAATTGATCCCAACAAGGACGGTGACAGGATGGCGAGTTTGCATAGATTATCGTCGCCTTAATAAAGTGACTAGGAAAGACCATTTTTCATTGCCATTCATAGATCAGATGTTAAACAGGCTTGTAGGAAAAGATTATTATTGCTTCTTAGACGGATACTCTGGTTACAATCAGATAACTATAGCCCCAGAAGACCAAGAAAAGACAACGTTCACATGTCCCTACGGAACGTTCGCCTTCCAGAGGATGCCATTCGGTTTATGCAATGCACCGACCACTTTTCAAAGGTGTATGATGGTTATATTCTCTAATATGGTAGAACGAACTGTGGAAGTTTTCATGGAGGACTTCTCAGTCTTTGGTGAATCATTTCCAGCATGTCTACGAAATTTAGACCAAGTGCTAGAAAGATGTGAAGGAACACTTTTAGTACTGAACTGGGAGAAGTGCCATTTTATGGTACGAGAGGGCATAGTCCTTGGACATCGCATTTCCCGGAAAGGAATTGAGGTGGACAAAGCACAGATCGAGATCATATCCAAGTTACCTTTCCCAAAAACAGTGCGCGATATCAGAAGCTTTCTGGGCCATGCAGGTTTTTATAGAAGATTCATTAAAGACTTTTCTAAAATTTCCAAACCTTTGTGCAGGTTACTGGAGGTAGATAGACCATTCGACTTTGATGGAGATTGCAAACAAGCATTTGAGACTTTGAAGAAGGCGCTGAGCTCATCACCAATCATAATTGAACCAGACTGGACTCAACCATTTAAGTTGATGTGCGACGCTAGTGACTTTGCAATTGGTGCAGTCCTATGTCAGAAGAGATGAAAAATAGTGCAACCTATCTACTTCGCAAGCAAGACACTCAATGAGGCTCAGATGAACTATACAGTCACAGAAAAGGAATTACTGGCAGTAGTGTTCGATTTTGACAAGTTTAGATCCTACCTTATGGGAACTAAAGTCATAGTCCACACAGATCATTCCGCCCTTAAGCATTTACTTTCGAAAAAAAGATGCCAAACCCGACTAATTCGATGGATTTTGCTTTTGCAGGAGTTTGACATAGAGATCCTAGATAGAAAAGGAACAGAAAATCAGGTAGCAGACCATTTATCAAGACTTGGAGAAGAAGCACAGATAGATAAAGGGCTGGACATTCAAGAATCGTTTGTGGATGAGCAGATTTTGGCGGTGAGAACTGTTGAACTTCCATAGTTTGTAGACTATGTAAACTATCTAGTCAGTGGACTAAAACCACCAGAAGCAACCGCTAAACAACTCAAGAAGTTCTTAAAAGACATCAAAGACTACTACTGGGATGAGCCGTATTTGTATAAGCTAGGGCCTGAAAGCATAAATCTAAAGACAAAAAGCATAAAATAAAGGATGGAGACTCAAATGGAAAGACTCTTAGGGAATTGATTTCATTATTTAAGATTGAGGATTGATTAATAAGAATGAATTGATCGTGCAATTATTCTACAAGCCAAGGAAACTTTTATCACGATTACCTCTCCCGAGTATAATTGATTCTCATGCATATAACTAACTTGATATCCCTATCTAAGTTCATTAACATGCAAGGCATTATTCGGTTTAGTCCTTGTTATACTTCTAGAGATATTCCAAATCCCGTCACAAACTTAGAATTTCTACTCTAGTCATGCAATTAAACAAGGTAAGTCTTAGGCCAAATCCTCTCTCCCAAGTTAGATTCAACACTCAAATCATTCAATTAGTGATCAAGTAATTGAAAGCATTACACAAAATTGCAAGAATAAAATAAAGGCACATTCATCCCAAAAATCAATCCAACAACCTAAAAACAACTACATCAAACCCTAAGACAAACAACTAGCAATTCATAGTCAAAACCACAAACACTAATTGAAAGAAAAGCCATAAAAACTACAAGAGTTAAGGGAAAGAGAAAGGAAAACTCAAATCCGTCGAAACCGACACGTCCCCGTCACGATCTCCACGTCTTCTCGCTTGATTCCCGCTCCTTGGCCTTGCTTCAGCTCCCACCAAAGGTCTCTAGTCGAAATTAGGGCTAAAATCTAACCAATTGGACTCCCCCAATCCGTAGCACAAAAGGATGAATTTATAGAAAATCTGCCGACAGCGTCGAGACGCTATCGCGATACCGCAGATCTGGAAAATTTGCTGAGAGCGTCGCGACGCTGGTCCTAGCGTCGCGACGCTATGATATATATATATATATATATATATATATATATATATATTTTAAATCAGCTGGGCTGAATTTGACTTCTTCCAACTTGATCCTTTTTCGATCTTTTAGCCCTTATTCATGTCCCGAACACGCAATTAGCTCAAATATTTATTTCCTACAAATACAACACAAAAACGCATCATTTTGGCCAATAAATTATAAAAGACTAGCTAAATTAATTAGGGAAAACTAGCTAGTTATGCTCGCTATCAACGTCGAGGGAGATGACGAGTTCATCTACACCGAGACGGTTCACGCGCGCCACTACTGTCTGTCAAACCCAAAAACCCGCCACTCAACAGTTCAAAAAACGTTCGCGGGAGTGGTTTGCAATGATCCGTGAGATGGGTGCTCAGAGACACGCTGCCTTTGAAGAAGAATGGAATAGACAAGATGAAGACAAAGCCACCAAGGCAGCTGGAAGCTCTCGGCAAGGAGAAGCTTCAATGGGTAAGGTTTCCGAACCTTCAACTAACCCCTCTTTTTCTTACTGGATAAAACCCGTTGTTACTTACAGCGCAAGAAAGAGGAGCCCAAAGGAAAATGTGTCTGAAAAGCCGCTTGAGATTAAGCCCCTCAAAACCACAAGGATGCCTCCGGATGTATTCGAAGGGATAATTCGCCAAGCTGTGGCAAAGGCCCTTGAGATTGCTGAGGGGTATAAGGCTGAACAGGATGCTTTGAAAGAGGTTGAAGCGGAGAGAGAGATGGAAAATCAGAAAATGACTGAGGAAGATGAGTTTTCAAAGGAAAGAGATGAGAAAGAAGAGAAAAGAAGGAGAGAAGAAGAACAAGAGGGCCTTAGAGGCTGAGGAAGAAAGAAAGTATGAGGAAAACCTCATGAGGGCAGCCATGGATTTGCAGTAACTTGAGGAAGAAAAAAAGAGAAGAGAAGAAATAAAAGAAGATGATAAAAGAAGGAAGGAAGCTGAAGACTTCCTTCCAGCCTTTGAGGACTCCACAAGGCTCAAAGTGAGACTGAAACGCTGTAAGGAAGGGTAGAAGAAAAGGCCCAACTGGGGCCAATTGCAGAAAATTTAGAAAAAGAAAAAGAAAGAGAAGTGGAGAATGAAGGCCAGAATGCGACCGCCTCTGGGCTGCATTCTGAGGGAGGCCTAGCCGAGGCCACTATTGATCTGCCAGCTGAAGAGATTTTTGAGCCTCTATTCACACATGACCCACCAGCTGCTGATAGCACCTCTTCGGGAGAGAAGAGGGAAGAAGAGGAAAAAGAAGACGATGAGGCCGAGACCTCTAGTGATTCTGACTCTGATACAGAATCTAATTCAGAGATAAGGGAGCTAGATGATGACCAAGTCCCTATCTCTGCAGCATTAAAAAGAAAAAGAAAGAGAGAGATTAAGGTTGAGAGGAGGACAAGAATGACCCGATATTTGCCAAGAGGCCGAGGACAAGGTCTCACCCGCCAAGCCAAAGGGTAAATCACCCAAGGCCGCATCTCCCAGAAATCCATTCCCTGAGGTACTTAAAGATGTTAATTTTTAGGAACGGATGGAGATAATGAGAAAGAGAGATTTCCTCAATGAGAAGGGATTCTCTAACAGAGCAGGAACACTGCCAGAGTTCGTGAGCAGGGTCATATCTCAGTACCAGTGGCCGGAGTTCTGTGCTCACCCTCAGGAGGCTGTTGTGCCTTTAGTGCGAGAGTTTTACGCTGGCCTGAGGGAGGAAAGCATTAGCATGGCGGTGGTGAGGGGAAGATGGTCAGTTTCTCTTCAGTCGACATTAATAGGGTGTACAGGATCAAGGCACCCCTGAACCCAAGAGGGAATGATGTGATAAGGAACCCTTCGGCCAAGCCGATGAAGGAAGCGCTGAAACTTGTGGCCAATAAGAGGGTTCAGTGGAAAGAATCGCAGACAAAAGTGAAGTCTCTAGTGCCAAGCGACCTAAAGCCAAAATCGGCAGTTTGGCTTCACTTCAACAAGAACCGTTTGATGCCAACCACCCATGACAGCACGATTTCAGTGGATAGAGTGATGCTACTCTATTGCCCTATGAAGGGGTTGGAGATCAACGTGAGGAGCATTATCAGGGATGAGATTTTAGCCTGTGGGAGAAAGTGAGCAGGCAAGCTTTTCTTCGGATCACTCATCACCCTGCTTTGCCAACGGGTGAAGATTGCTCTGGGCAAGGATGAGGAGCGTCACTTCTTCAAGTTGACCATTGACCTGTCCTTGATCGGGAAGCTCCAACAGAACAGTATCCAGAGGAAAGACAAAACCTCTACATCTCAGGTCACTCCACCTACAGGGAAGAATGTAGCTTCTCCATCCCAGCACACTCCTTTCACAAGGCCTTCACCAGCATCAGAAGCCCTAGGTATGGTCCACCGCCAGTTAGATCAAATCAGGGAGAACCTGAAGACTGTAGCTTCTCCATCCCAGCACACTCCTTTGCATACCGCCAGTTAGGTATGCAAAGGAGAGGGATGAAGCTATTAGAGAGTTCTATCTCTCTATTGCCCCGAGTATCGCTCCGGTCTTTCATAATTTCCCTAGGTCGCTACTGCCCCAAGAAGAAGAGGATTCTGATAAAGAGGAAGATGAAGAGAATGATGAGAAAGAGAGTTCCTCGACCGAGGAATAGGGGAGTTTTCTGATCCCCTTTGACTGAAATATTTTTTTCCTGTGAATAATATTGTTTTACTGTTTTTTGTTGCTTCCTGTTTTTTTAGTTTTAGCATGTTTTTGCATTCTGTTTTTAGTTTAATTGCTGTTGTGATTGCTTTAGATTGTTTAGTTTGTTAATGTTTTTGATCATAGGGTAGTTTAGATAGTTTGTGGATAGCTTAGAGTAGTTAAACTTGGGTTTTTAGCTTTTCTTTGAAAAAATCTGCTTGCTGTTTTTGGAGCTTTACCTATGAACTTTTTGGAAGAAAAAATCAACTTAAAAGAATATTTGCTTTAAAAATGTTTTGGAAGAAAAAGCATGTTTTCAAAGGAGTTTTCTTTTAAGCCCTTAATAATGAAAACTAGAGCTTTGTTCTATCTCAAAAGTGCCACCGTCTCAACTGAGTTGTTTTCTAGTCATAGGCTTTCCATTAGTCTTTTTTTTTACAAAATTGTCTTCGAGCCTAAACTTCCTCGTGTTTAACCTTTCTAACACTCTAGGAGAGTTTAGCCTTGATGTTTTGAAAACAAAAAGCCTCATGTTAAGCCCATGCCTAAAAAACAAGCCAATGAGGACATTGTCTACCTTTAAGTTTGGGGGGGTGCTTTATGCTTTGCTATGTAAATATCTTTTGTAAATTTGTACTGCTGGAAAAGAATATGTGCTCAGTATATAGCTAAAAAAAATTGAAAAAGAGAAAAACCGAGAGTTACTCCTCCTTCCTAGGGTTTACTGAGTAACTAGGGGCATTAATGACACCCATGGTTTGACACTACATGAAAGGTTTACCTAGGGAAGTGAGTATCATTCCGAGTTTGTGAACTTTTCTCGTAGCTAGATATCTTCACCACAAAGTGTCGATAAGCTAGAACGAAGGTAAAGATGACAGCAAGGATGCTCTTGGGAGAAAAAGAAGTTGAATAAAAAGAGCACCAGCAGTCAAATAAGTTTGGGGGAGAAAGAAAAGGTCTAGTAGTTCATATATGCTCATGTTTTCCTCAAGACTGTTTTCTTAAACTAAAAGGACTACACTAGGCTCTATGAGTAGAAGTTAGGTAGTTTAAGCATGTTGGTTAGGATGGATGAGAGATAGTTTTGCTTTGGAAAAGAACAATAGAAATCTTCATGCCTAGGAAACTCAGACGTTGTGACTGGCACTAGAGTAGAACCCTCTCCTGAAAGGCAAACTTTTTAGAAAACGGTCTTGAAAAACATGTTTACTTGATTCCATGTCACTTGATTTAAAATAAAAAGTTGATACTACTACCATGATTCATTACTATGCATGAACTCTAACATTTTGATTCGCAATTAATATTGAGCTCTTACATTTTGATTGGCAATTAAAGAGTTGATCTCTAACATTTTGATTGGCAATTGCTTGAGGACAAGAAATGAGTTAAGTTTGGGGGTATGATAAGGGTAAAAAATATACCTATTTTACTCTTATATTTAGCTCATTTCTTGGTTAAATGTTGTATGTTGTGATCAATTTACTGTTTTCGAGCTCAAATTATGCTTCATTTGATAAGTTAGGGTGTTGAGAATTACTTTTGTCAAATTTAACTTATTTGTGCTTAAAAAGACTTGATTTTAAGTGAATTTGACTTACTTTGTTGTTGTGCAGAAAAACAGAGGAAAAACTGGAATTCCCCAGAAATGCGGCCGCATTTCTAGGAAGGCAAAAATGAAATGCGACCGCTGAGGGGTTCAATTTGACTTAGTTTATTTCCAGCTCTTGAATCTTTTCATTATTCTGTATTCTTTACATTATTATTTCAATGAAAATGTGTTCATTTGCTTTTTATCCCATCATGAGTAGTTAAATCCCGTTGAGGGGTTAAATGTGGTGAATTCCCTTATGGTTTAATGGCTTGAAAGTGTGTTATTTGCTTAAATAGTGATTCAATGCATGTCATTCTTTATTGATTATCACTCTAATCTTGCTGAGTTTAATTTGATCACTTAGATTTTGCATGCTATGTGAGTTTGATCTCAAAAGGGACAAACGATATCGGTTCTCATAAAGATGATATAGGAGAAAAAGCTCGAAAGAGATTGTTCGGCGGTATAGGGCAAGCTGCCTAAGGCACCCTATATCAACTATAGGGTTATAGATTGCATTCGTGAATTATCTTTGAATACCTCGTTTGTTTATTATTGTTATTCTTTATTATTTATTTGCTTGCTTTATTTATCTTTTCAAAAACCAAATCAATCAACTTATTTTCTTTGGTTACCTTTTACAAAAAGCAATCATTTGAGCAGTTTTTTCATCAAATCTGAATTTCCAATTTAGTCCTCGTGGGATCGATACCCTTGGAATATTTCTGAGGTTTTTTATTACTACATGTGACAGTGTATACTTGCACTTAAGTGTTAGTTGAATTAGTCTTTATTATTTCACTTATCATCTTATCTCACATCCATCTATTCAGCTGACCACGCACCAGTAGGTCCATTAGGTCCCCCTGCTAGCTCATACGGATTATACCTTAGAACAAAGTGATAGGAAAGTTTGAATCATTTAAATTCAGTTTAGGGAATTAGTGTCGATTATATACGATATTATCAACACAATAGTTTAATTATGGGTTAAACTATTAATTGAGAGAGTAAAGTATTTAAATATGATTTAAGTACAATATATATGAATACGGATTCATATTAGGTGCATAGTATTAATTTGATATATGATATTAAATTAATATTTCTTAATTGATTAAATTGTTTAATTAATTATTGTTTTAATTTAAAAATGATTATGAATTGTTTTTTTAATTAAAATTGTGATAGAGATTTCAATCTTGAATTTATGGAAATTCAAGATTAGTGGAATTAATTAGGTGATATGAATTAATTTGATTAATGTCATATGATTAGTTGAAATAGTTTAATTAATTGATAATTTGAAAGGCAATTGAGAATTGCATTTTAAATTAAATCCAAGAGTAGAAACTAACTCTTGCATGGATGGAGATAGTGGAATTACACAACTAAATCCACTCTTGAATGGATGAAGAAAGTGGAATAACACCTCCCACATGCAATCTTGCATGTAATCTCCATAGAACACCTTGAATCCACTAAGGCCATTCTCCTCTCCATGTGTCTTACATTGGTGAATCTAAGATACATGAAAATCCTCTATAAATAGGGGATTAGAAGATGGAAAAGTATGGGATTTTTGGAGTAATGTTATGCTGCCAAAATTCACTCTCAACCTCACTCTCTCAACATTCTCTAAAAGCTTGTAGTGTTCAAGCATATCCTTTCTAATCCCTATCACCATAGACTCCCACAAGTCGTTCTAAGGTCGGAGGATAGCGGAGAAGACACTAGAGGTGGTCCACACACCGCTCGTGATCAAAGAAATCAAAAGGAGTTGCTGAATCGGTCTCCAAAAGGTTGGTACAAATTTTGCTCTCTGTTTACGGTATTTGGACAGCATGCTTTCATTTTCTAAAATTGATGTAGTTAAGTGCCTCCGATCCTAAAATTGCTTCCGCATGTGTTATATGAACACCTTCAGGAGGTGTTCCGTAAACCGTTAACTTAAGTACCCCAGCCTTAGACAGAACTTTTCGGTAGAGTTCCCTTATAATCATATTAATGTTTGTCCTACTTAGTTGGTTAAAACTATTTTAAACTAAGTAAGGAATTCTAATCCTATTAGAATATGACCTTAGGTCTATTTAATTTTAACTCATTAAAATTAATTAATATGAACCTATGGTCCTATGTTTGCATGCATATCTTGATTATAGATTGACGGTTTCTAATCATTAATTTTAAACTATTCAAATTTTAATGATTAGCCGTATAATCATGCATACTATAGTTTTAAAATAATTAACAATCACATCCAAGTTAATATAATAAAACTATATATATAACGGATTGCATTGCATGAATTTAATATAACAATTATATTAAGCTATGGATGTTTCATGCTCAATGCAACTTTGATTTCCTCATTAAAAAATTATAACAATTATATTATTGCCTATCAAGGTAAATCAAAGTAGCATGCTGCAAACAACTTATTAAATATAACTCTTTATATTTAACTCAGTGATTTCATGCATCATGCTATTCCATTTTTCATGATCTTATTATAGCTCAACTATATATTAAAAAACTCATGAAAATAAACCATGCATTTCAATCCATACATTATAACTAATTATAATATATATAAAATGCATGTGCATGCTTTATAACTTAAGGTGGAATTTTAAATCTAAATAACATCCATAAAGCATTAAAATAGCGTATAAACCGATTAATTGACCCCTAGGATGAAATAAGGCACAAAAATTACAATAATTTAAGCTATTTTATCCTAAAAATATCCTTCTACAGCTTCAGAACCAAGCTAGACCGCATGAACCGACCCGAACCGCTTTTAACCAGACTCCAAATCACCAAAACGAGCTTGAACCGGGCCAAACTGACCCCAGACCAGCCCCAACAATCGAACCGGACCGCTAAACTACCTTCAGCCGCCTCAAGAAACCCTAGCTGCACGCCGCATGAAATCGCGTTAGCGTCGCGACGCTTACGCGATCGCAGAACTCCCGCCTCGCGAAATCATGACAGCGTCGCGACGCTCGATTAATAGGGTCGCGACGCTTCTGCGTCTGGAGGCAGATCTGGGTATTCCAGTTTGGCCTCGATTTTGGATGTGATTTTCAACAATCTTCATCATCGAACACCCTATTCTAGACTCGGACTTACAGGATAATAGATTTACAAAATATGCCCAAGAAAACGTAATGCATAAATCCCACCATGAACAAATTGCAAATTTCAATTTAAAATCAAGAACAGCTTAGTTGGCTCTGATACCAATTGAAGGGATAAAAGACCTACGCAGCCGAAAGAATCACCGAACCTACTCATAGTCTTTGATTTTAATTGAAATACCAATACAATTTGCATAATATTACAGCAATAAATCTATATTTAAGGGGTTGTACAACGATTATAAACATGTTAAATAATTATCTAGATCTAATCTAGATGATCCTAGTGATCAAGGTTTACAAAGGAAACTTACTTTCGTAGGAAGCCTTGATTGATTCGCCTTTTCTTGCTTGTGAGATCGAAAACGCAGCAACCTTCTTGTGCGAACACCACCAATTGGTTACACCGGTATATCTCTGAGACTACTGGAGGCAGGAGACTGGTGGGAGTCTTTTAGGAGAGATCTTTGAGAGAAGTAGAATGAATGAGATGCCTTTCACCCCACCCCAGGGGTCCTATTTATAGGTAAAGACAAATACCTTTTCCTAATAGGAAAAGGTTTTGAATAAGATCAAATCTATTATCTTGAAATTAATTCAAAATAATTAATTAATTCCATAATTAATTAATTACCCAATTAAATATCACATATTTAATCTTAGGGATTTTATTAAATTATTTATATTAATATGAATCCAATTCACATTAATTATTTGAACTCTTTCAAATATTTTCTCTCAATAATTAATTTTGAAATTAATTCAAAATTTATATTATAAAGTTTCATAAACTTTATATTATAATGTATCAACATACATTATATGATTCCCCTGAATAAATTGAACACTTACAATTTACAATTTATACTTAATTGCCTCAAGTTTCTATACGAGCTACCAGTGGGACCTAATGGAACTACAGATCAGAAACTCCAACGATACGAGACTAATTGGCTAAACTCATTAACCAAGTTAGTCACCATTCGTTAATTGTAGGTCACTCCACTAAAGACCCACAGCTGCACTCTTCTTACTGCAGAATATTTCTGTGTCCACAGATATCGGCCAATAACGGCAAGTCAGTCTTTCACGTGTGTTCGTACCCCAACTGGGTCAAATTACCGTTGTACCCCTGGGTTACATCTTTGTCCTTAAGTCCCCTGTTCTCCTCTAATGAACAACCTGTTTGAGGTCCAACCAACAAAAAGAAGTACCTCTCGTGCCATAGAGAGGGTAGGGCCCATTGTTCAAGACCCGAAGACACCACTTAAGGGAACACACCTCTACTTACCCTAGAGTCGGGAAGGAGTGAATTTCATCTTGTGTGATTATGTTTCCAGCTCCCCACTCGATATTGTCCCCAAAATGGTAGGCTTATTGAGTCGGTGTGCAGGCCACTCTCACCCATACAAATCAAAGGACAATCCCTCGTGAACAGGAGTCCATAATCCACTCATGATTGAGACCAAGTTGCCTACGTCATCCTAGTGAGATAGAAACCTAACTAGTTAACGGTGTTAGAGCTAGTGGTTAACTATCTCGCGGTCCGGTTTTGTGCAAACTCATTACACAGGATACCCCCGCTCGCATGTCCACTACATGGACGTGTTGGATCATTGCGTTTGTATCATAGTACAAAGTGGGTTGTATCCATTGTGTCACCAGGATAAGGTACCCAACCTTATCCCTATACTATAGATCCTTTAGGCTGTATCTTGAACATTGATCCCCGTATGTCCCTACATACTAGTTCAAGCCTCATACTAACAACCTACGATGTTTAGTTTATTGGATTAGGGTTAATAAGACAAGATTTACTAAATACAAACAAAATAAATCATTTTATTAATGTTCGGTAAAATGTTACATTTACTATCTACGAGTTTTAGGGCATAAAACCCAACAAGCCTCTCTCCAATCCTTAAAGGGGACCGCTTGATGATAGAATTACGGTTCGTGAGTAGAAGAAACATTCAGGACAAAATTCAGGAAGGTGGGGGAAAGTTTATCATAGGATAGGAATTTTGTATTGGGAATTTGGTTTCTGGGGAAGGCATTGGTTCTGGGTGTAAAAGACTACAGTGGAAATCTTGTAGATAGGATGGCTGTTTAATGGTTCTGGTTGATCGTCTAGGAGCAGGGCTCTGGTTGTTTTGGGTGGGATTATTTTGTGGTAGGTCTATGGTAGTAGTTTCTGAGGCAAAAGGATTTTGAGAGGCTTCCACAGGAACACAAGCATCTCCAACATCAGTAGCTTGGTGTGCGTCAGCATTAGAGGCTTGTTGTGCAGTGGCAGTGGGCAATTCATCAGCAACAGTGGTAGTAGGCAATTCATCAGTAAGAGCTGAGGTATTTTGACCATTCATAGATGGTAAGCCTGTATAGTTGAAAGGGTTTGGGACCACAAGATCTGAAAAGAGATTAGGAGCTTCATTCTTTTCAGTGACGTTGTGGAATGGAAAAATATGTTCATGGAAAATGACATCTCTGGACACAAAGAACCATTTGTGTTCAATATCATAGAGCTTGAAGCCTTTTACACTTTGTGGATATCCAATGAATACTGATGGAATGGCTCTGGGGTGAAATTTGGACCTGTTGGCAGCAAGGGTTGTGGCAAAACAAAGTGAGCCAAAAACGCGGTGCCTTGTATAATCAGCATGCCTTTTATACAAGCGAAAGAAGGGTGTTTGCCAAGTAATGACAGGTGATGCGGTTCTGTTAATCAAGTGACAGACCATCAAGATGCACTCTCCCCAAAATTGTATTGGAACTCTTGACTGAAAAAGTAGGGCTCTCGCAACATTTAATAAATGTTGGTGTTTTCTCTCTACTATGGAGTTCTGTTCTAGGCATTGGACACAAGAAAGTTGGTGTTCAACACCTTTGGACTGAAAGAACTCTCTAAATGAAAGTTCTGGTGCATTGTCCGATCGGAAACATTTAATAAGACCAAACTGTGTGTTTACATACTGAAAGAAGTTTGGTACTATGGTTAGAGCTTCAGACTTGTTCTTCATGAACAAAACCCATGTGTAACGGGTATAATCATAAACGATTGTTAGAAAGACGGTCGTAGGTGTTTGGAAGGGACCCCATGTCTCACAGTGTATTAGTTCAAATGGTTTGGTTGTAGTGTGGGTACTGGATGAGAAGGACGGTCTTTTCTGTTTGGCTAGAGGGCATATTAAACAAGTCTTATGAGCAAAAGAATGGCACGATAATACATCTTTTAGAGCATTCAAGTGTCTTATGGAAGGATGACCAAGACAGTCATGCCATAAAGTGCTATTACACTGTGCAACAGAATTACAGGTAAACTTTGAAACAATAGACTTGTTATCAACAAATATTTCATTTAGCAAGGAACTATGATCTAAAATGTAAAGGCCTTGCCAAAATGTAGCCCTTCCAATCCTTTTCAAAGAGTACTTGTCCTGGAGTAAACAAGAATCAGCAGCAAACTATATTACAATCGGCAAATTTGATGTTAAAGCGCTAACAGATATGAGGTTGAACTGAAATGTTGGAATGAACAAAACATTCTTCAATATGAGGCTATCAGACAAACGAACTTCCCCAACAAAATTAACTATGATACGACTCTGATTAGGCAAAGTGACACTATATCAAGATACTGGCAGCAAAGATGAAAATAACTCTTTAACATAACAGATATGTGTTGACGCACCAGAGTCCACAATCCAAGCATGAGAAACAGGGACAAAGGAAGAACAAGTACCTGTTATGTGTGAATTGGTGGAAGAAGAAGACGATTCAAACTCATTCTTCGTAGTGGCCAGATGTGATTGAAGCATTGCGAGAAGGCCTTGACACTGCTCAGTGGTTAAACTTGTCATGTCAGTAGCTTCAACCTTGGGTGGAGCAGAGTTGGACTTCTGATTTCGATACCCAGGTGGGTATCCATGGATTTTGTAGCACCGATCAACTGTGTGGCCAAGGATGTTACAGTGAGTACAATGTGGTCGCTCCTTCTTCTTGACGTTTTAGGAGCGAGATCCTTAAGTAGTCGAAGAAGCCTGGGAGCTCTTGGCCATCAGGACTGTGGCATTAGAAGACGCTGGAGCAGTGGCAACAGAGGATCGTTGTTCTACTTCTTGAGCCACAAGAGAGAAAGCACAAAGGATGGAAGGCTCGAGTTCCATCATCAGAAGTTGAGTGCGAAGTTGACCAAAGGATTCGTTTAAACCCATTAGAAAGGTCATGACGTGCTCTATTTCGAAATATTTTGTCAAGTCCTTGACACCTCCGAAGGAACAAAGACCGCAGGAACAAAAAGGGCAATAGGAAACCAATTCGTTCCAAAGCGTCTTTAATTTGGCGAAGTACGTAGTGACTGAAAGTTGGTCTTGTACCAGATTGGATATTTCGCGCCATATTTGGAAAATTCGCGGGCGATTCTTCCTTTGGTTTCTTTGTTGAAGATCATTCCACATATCGAAAGCAGAGTCTGAGTAGTTTATGCTGGCTGCAATTTCTTTGGATATGGCATTCAGAATCCACGCTTTGGCCACGCTATTACAAATCGTCCAAGAACGAAGGAGATCACCGGTCAGACGAGTTAAGGATCCATCGATAAACCCTATTTTGTTCTTGACGGTGAGACCAATCATCATAGCTTGATGCCAGGATGTGTAATTGTTTTGAGAAGCTCTGAGACGAGAACGAGGTTTGTCCCATCTGAATGATGAAGATAATAGGGACTGATATACAAATCAACGACGGATTGGTTGGTGGGTTGGGGAGCAGGAGGATTCTGATCCATTTTGGAAGCAAAATTTTCTCTCAGAAGTTAGAATTCATTTCATCAGATACCATATTACAACTGGAGAGTAAATATAACCTTGCTTGAGATTTTATTATTCAGAATCAAGGCTTTATAAATAGCCTGAGATTACAAGCTTTGTACATAGAAGTAGTTAGGAGAAGATAACTACAGAAACTGAAATAGCTAACTCTTAACTAATACCTGTTTTAGCTTAATTTATTACCAACTGATAACGGAATGGAGCACACCAAATCTGCCATTTAATTTCCCCAAAAAAAGGCCTCAGCTGAAAGACGCACAATCCCCTTGGTTGTAACTAACTTGTACGGTCTGGAGAATTTTCCTTTGGATTTTACTGAATTGAGTAAGAGCCCAAATGCTTCAGCTGACTCATGGACCCCAAGAAAATAAATTAACTATCTCCTTTCCTTGACATCTAATCGATTCTGATGTTTTAGAGCCCTAAGTTAGGGGTTTTTATCTTCAATTTTCTGAAGATCATGGACCCAAAGAAAATAATGGTAATAATAACAATTTCATTCCACCTAATTGTCGCCATAACCCACCTTAGTTTACCTATATAACTTCAATCCATATGTTGACATCAATAAATTTATACACAGTTGAAAGTCTATTAAATAACGGATAATATAATTGTTATGGGTAATTTTGGCATGACGGAATTTCCGATGTAGAACGACCTTGGACCCCATCCAAACGGGCCCATGAAGAAGAAATAACCCAGGATGGGCAAAACCTCTCCTCGGCCTTGACATTTGGCCGAGGACGAGAAGGTGGTCGACCTCGGCATATTGTCGAGGCCGACCAGGCCCACAGGCCCAATGAGGCTGCATGGGTCAAGGTGGCGTCTTCCTGGGCCCGAGAGAGCAGGGTCCGTGAAGCAAGAGTCAGCCTATGACAAGGAGAGGCGGAAAACCCTAATTTGGAGAGGAGATATAAAAGGTCCTTTGGGGACCAAGGTAAGGGGATCGAAATCTGAATTCCTAACTCTATACTTTGACAAAATTACTACGATCTTGCCTCCGATCACTGACTTAGGCATCGGAGCGTGTGTGGCAAGAACCACACCGGTGTGCAGTGTTTACTTCCTTGTTTGCAGGTCACGTCTTCCTCGGATTCAAACAAATTCACTATTGGTGTCACATGAAGGTCAGGTGAGCGCTTGACTGGATTTTGCCATCAACAGTTGGCGCCGTCTGTGGGGAAGAGAGTTGGCTTGTGGGCATTGCAAATCGGTGTGAAAGGTTGCTGATAGGAGAATGGAGCAGGAGAACCCAGTGGGCGAGGGAGGTCCTCGGCCTAAGGCTAATGCACAGGACATGGAGATGGAAGTTCCCAGAGAAAGAGTAAATGAGATGGGGCAGAGTTTGGCCGAAATTCTGAGTATCTTGAGGCAACCAAATCCCAACACGAAGTACCAAAAGAGCCTCGTGCGTGATCGAGAGAAAGGGAAAGGGGTCTTAGATGAAGACGAAGGGGAAACAAACAGTGCTACTAGCAAATTGCGGAAACCAGAGGGTGGCAAAGAATTTGATGTGAAGGAGCCAGGGCCGAGCAAGTGGGTAGAGTGCAAAGGTGCACTTGATGTCCCAGACGAAGTCAGTACGGTAGGTTCGCGCAGGAGGGTCGAGGCCGAGGCCGAGGCCAAGATCCGTGCGAAGATTGAACTTGAGATCCGAGTCGAGGTTGAGGCTAAGCTGAGGGCCAAGCCGAAGCCGCGACCAAAGCTAAGGTCGAGGCCGAGGCCGAGGTCAGCACTAGGGCTAGGATACAGGGAAACACACAGTCGAGAGATGCAGACAAAGAAGATTTAGAGAATTTAATAGGTCAGGCCGATCCACCGTCTGTCAACGAGATCATGCGGGCAGACGTTCCACACAAGTTTAAGTTGCCACAGTATGATGGGAAGAAAGATCCAGTTCAGCATTTGGATACTTACCAATCTTGGATGGAGTTTCATGGGGCTTCCGAGGCAACCAAGTGTCGTGCATTCTCTCTAACCTTGACCGGAATAGCACGACAATGGTACAACAAGTTGCCCCGCAAGTCCATTGGCTCATTCAAGGAGTTGTCATGCGTTTTTGCTACACAGTTCTTGGGGGTAAGGGATCGAAGAAAGCCACAGTTTAATTTGCTGACTGTCAAACAGAGGCCAGGGGAAAGCTTGAATGGGTACATCACACGTTTCAGCAATGAGGTAGTACAGGTGGAAGGGTAGGATGATGGAGTGGCTCTAACGACGGTTATTTCAGGGTTGCAAGACGAGAAATTGTTAAATTCCATAGGAGAAGATCAACCATGTACCTATGCCGAGTTTGTCTCCACGGCACAAAAATACATAAATGTGGAGGAATTAATGAAGTCCAAGCGTGCAGAAAGGGAAGCACATAGGGTGACCACTATTGACAAGGGCAGAAGGAAAGAAGAAAGAGGCAAGAGGCCACGGGGGGAGGATGGAGACCGAGATCGTCACAGTTACTCCTCTAGCCGAAGTCGTGTAGACCAGAGGGAAGGCTGAGGCCGACCAGATCTAAAAGGTAAATTTGAAAAATATACACCACTCTCTATCCCACTTGACCAAGTTCTGGCGGCAGTGCAACACACAGATTTGTTGAAACGTCTAGATAGGATGAAATTGGATCCTGACAAGAGGGAGAAAGTGACTGAGACCGAGTGTAGCACCACTAGTTGGCTTCGGGGGAGAAAAAGTAATGTCAGAAGGCAGCATAGAGTTGCCAGTAACTTTTGGGGAAGGGCAGTATGTAGTGACGAAAATGATCAACTTTCTGGTAGTAGATTGCATTTCTGCTTACAACACCATTCTGGGAAGGCCAGCGCTGCATGCATTAAAGGCTATCGCATCGACCTACCACCAAATGTTGAAATTCCCTACTGACAAAGGAATAAGGGTAGTGCGAGGGGAACAGAAGGCTTCTCGAGAGTGTTACTTCACATCACTCAGAGAAACGAACAAACAAGCGAGACAATCTGACACATGGCCAGACGAGGACCGAGGCCGACTAGGCCGACCAGGTCGAGGCCGAACAGGGGAACATCCTTCGCCCATGGAACACTGATGGCTACTCTTTTTATCTTTCGTTGTTTTCTTTTTTCCTTGCAGAAATTAGTTTTATTTCATTTATGTTCCTAGAATTTGCATTTGTTGATGTAGGAGACTCGAGTTGAATTTCTTCATTATTGTTAAGAAGAATTCTCTAGTGATTCCGTTATTGTAGATGATCTAGGACAAATGTCCTCGGTGGAGTGGAAATGCCTATACTCCCCGAGGCAATCGACTTGCGGAAATGTCCTTGGAGGAGTGGCAACGCCTACACTCCCCAAGGCAAACGACTTGAGGAAAAATGTCGGTGGAGTGGCAACGCCTATACTCCCCGAGGTAATCGACTTGCGGAAATGTCCTTGAAGGAGTGGCAATGCCTATACTCCCCAAGGCAAACGACTTGAGGAAAAATGTCCTCTGTGGAGTGGCAACACCTATACTCCCCGAGGTAATCGACTTGCGAAAATGTCCTTGGAGGAATGGCAACGCCTATACTCCAAAGGCAAACGACTTGAGGAAAAATGTCCTCGATGGAGTGGCAATGCCTATACTCCCCGAGGTAATCGACTTGCAGAAATGTCCTTGGAGGAGTGGCAACGCCTATACTCCCCAAGGCAAATGACTTAAGGAAAAATGTCCTCGGTGGAGTGGCAACGTCTATACTCTCCGAGGTTTGACTTGCGTAAATGTCCTTGGAGGAGTCGTAACCCCGATACTCCCCGCAAACGACGACTAGAGGACCCTCGGGAATGGAGCCAAGGCTCCAATTAGAGCCGTACCGATAGAAGAAGGTGCGGAGGCATTAAGGCTTCAAGGTGTGGTAAGTTACATTCCAAGCATCTTTTACTCAAGTATAATTTGTAAATTTAAAATAACACTTGAGTAAGGGTCTGAGGATAGGAGATTGTCGAATAATTGATGATCAAAGTTTTTTTTATGGAAAAGCATTTGGGTCGCCGAGGCCGAGCATGCTGAGGTCGAGCCTGTCGAGGTCGAGCATGCCGAGGCCGACCAGGCTCACCACACGGGTTTAATTTGTTGCATGATTCCTGATTTCTTTTGTGGCATGTGACAAGTTGATTTTATGCATGACTATGTTGTTTTCATTGCAAATATTGAAACTTGCTCAGGCGCGGACTTGAGAAATGAAGTTGGCAGCCTCCTTGGTAGATTAATTATGTGCCTTTTTTCCTTGTCTTTTATGCGCAGGAAAGATGGTGATAATCATTGAGGTTGTCACTTTCATTATATTGTCCTTGATGTTGGAGTAAAGTTCCTTTACTCAATTATTGAATATTGTTTTAGTAAGAAGTTGTTGTCCTGCTTTAGTTGGCCGAGTTTGTGGTCGGCCTCGGCGTTTGACCAGGGCCGACCATGCTCGATTATTCTAGCTTGAGTCATCAGAGCATTTCTATTAGATTGAAAAGAAGGATTACACAGAGTTACAGCGGATAGAAACGAAGATTAATCATAACAAGCGATAGCATCGCAGGCCGAAATCCGAAATCTTCAGAGATCCATGTGATCTCTTCCACCAGAAGACTCATCGGATGAAGCAAAGGCATCAGGGTTGGTGGCGAGAGTAGCGAGATCTTCTTGTATGAATGAGCCATCCACAGTTGGATGGCGCTTGCTATATCTCTTTTGAGCCCATTTTATGCCATCATTCCATATCTCGTCCTGCATGGCGTAGAATTCGTTAGTCTTCCTAAACTCGTCAGCTAGGTAGTTGGCATTGGCCAAGTGCGCCTTGGCTTCCATAAGTTGGGCTTTGGTGGCCTCCAACTCGGATTCCTTAGAGTTGAGTTTTGTTCGTACTTCCTCTAGTAGGCAATTTGCTTTATTGAGCTTCTCCTGGGCCTGAATGAGCTCGCTCCGTGGAACGCTATTCAATTGGAGCTCGCTAATTTTGTTCGCCAGGCTGATGGAAGAAGCAGTGGCCTTTGTGAAAGCCTGCACCAAAGGAAGGAAGCTGAGTTAGCAAAGAGAATAATAAAAGCAGGAAGAGGGAGGAGTCAAAGGAGCTTACATCTCGAAGATGTCTCTGAAATTCCCGCATGCCTTGGGCAGGATCCTCGACCCCTAACTCACCTTCGGGCCTGTGAGATTGCAGCCCCTGCCAACACATGAAGTTCTGGGTCATGATCTCCATCTCGCTACCCCCACTCCCGTAGTCCTCAGGCAAGGCAAAAACTGGGATGCCCGATTGAAGGTCTGTGTATGTGACTGTAGAACGCGTTTGGTAGCGGGTCCTACGGGTAGAGGGGGCTGGGCGACGAGAGCCCTCAGCAACAACCCGCGGGGCCTCATCCTCGGTAAGGTCCACAGAAGCCGCTCGAGAAGTTCCGACTTTGTTTCAAGACTCGCGCCTTCTTCGTTGAGAATCGTACATCCCTCGGAAAGCCATCTCTGTGGAGAATGTAGGGAAGCAAGGTTAAAGAAAAAAACCAAAAAAGGGAAGTAGGTCGAGGCCGACCAGGCTGAGGCCGGCCAGGCCGAGGCCTACCAAATGTTCTACCTTCATAACTAATAGTTCGCTACCTTGATAGCCCGACTGACTCAAGGATTCTCTGATCAACCAATAAACGGCCGTCGCGATCGATCTTTGCAAGAGTCAAAACGTGCTTGGCAAACTTCTCGCTATGGGGGAGCGCCGGATGTTTAGAGGTACTGAAAAGCAAGGAGAGAGGTTAAAAATAAGAGAGAGAAGAGAGTTGCAATAGTAAGAAACGGATTCCAACGGGAGGGAGAATAAAAAAGCTTACCGCATTCTCCGAACCTCATTGGAACCCCAAAAAAACAACATTTTTGGTTTTTTTCCAACCAATTACCACTCACAAAAAACCAACCGTTTTCCCACTTTTTTACGGAAGTTAGTCTGCTTATTAAAACACCCTTTTTAGCACTTATGTAGTAAAAAAGATGACCAAAAATAGGATTACGGCTAATAAGGTGTAAAGAGAAAAAATCTTCAACAGACATCAAGGACCCCCCACCGTTCATTGCCCAAAGGGCGAAGCAACCAATAAGGTGGCACCACCCATTTGGGACAATTTGAGCGGGGGCTAAACTTGTGCAAACTAAAAAATCTTGCAAGAATAACGGAAGAGGTAAGCGAACACCGAATCTAAACATAGCTTGATAAAACACAACTTCTCCATCAAGGGGGTTTTCAAAACTTTCATCAGCGTTGGGAAGTCGAAGATGCACATCGTTAGGAAAATCATACTTGCGCCGCAGAATCTCTAATTGAGATGCGGTCAACAAGGATGATAAATCTAAGGAGTGTGCAGGAGGCTCCCCATCACTGCTGTTAGAAAGTTCTGGATCTAAAAAAACAACTAGAGCTGGAAGGACCATCATCAAAATAGGATTCCCCCACCTCCAAAGAAGTAATCAAATCTTGACTAGCCATTAAGTAAAATGAAAGAGGAAGAGAGACAAATTTTTTTCTGAAATCTACCTTTTTCAAACCAAAATCAGAGAGAAAGCAAGCAAAGGACGGGAGATTTTGTGAAGAGAAGTGGAGGAGGAAAGGTGGTATTTATTGGCAAAGCTTGGGAAATTCGGCGGGATGAATTTGAATTCAAAATTCAAATTCAAAAGAAAAAAAAAAAGAAAAAAGGAAAAGAGGACAAGATGTGACGGGACAAAGAGTCCTGTCGGCCTCGGTTTTTCGCCGAGGTCGAGGCGTGCCTGCAGTGCAGTAGGCGTGCCAGACGCTGAGACGGGACTGAATAGTCCAGTCGGCCTCCGCTTTTTGCCGAGGCCGAGGCGCGCCTGCAGTGCAGCAAGTGCACCAGGCGTGTCAGGCTGGCATGCATCGGTCAGTCCCAAACGTTGTCTTTTTCCTGCTTTTGTCTTTTACCCTCAAATTATTTCTTCAACAAGATTTCAGTTTGTCTAGTCCAAACCAAACTGGGAATGTTTCCCAAATTCCCACACACGTGCATAATGTTGAGAGTGAAATGTGTAATAATAATTCAACAAAATGTAAGCCAAAGCTTACGTAGTTCAACCCAAAAAATCCAAGCAAGCCTAATCGTTGTAGCGGAACATTATACTCTCTAATTGGGTTTGCCAAATTGCTCCAATTGAAGCAAGAAGCATGGCACCAAGCCCCAACAAGAGAGTGGGGGCTTAATGTTATGGGTAATTTGGGCATGACGGAATTTCCGAACTAGAACGGCCTTGGGCCCTATCCAAACGGACCCATGAAGAAGAAATAACCCAGGATGGGCAAAACCTCTCCTCGGCCTCAACATTTGGCCAAGGCCGAGGAGGTGGTCGGCCACGGCATATTGCCGAGGCCGACCAGGCCCACAGGCCCAATGAGTGCTGCATGGGTCAAGGTGGCGTCTTCCTGGGCCCGAGAGAGTAAGGTCCGTGAAGCAGGAGTCAGCCTATGACAAGGAGAGGCGGAAAACCCTAATTTGGAGATGAGATATCAAAGGTCCTTTGGGGACCCAGGTAAGGGGATCGAAATCTGAATTCCTAACTCTATATTCTGACAGAATTACTACGATCTTGCCTCTGATCACTGACTTAGGCATCGGAACGTGTGTGGCAAGCACCACACCAGTGTGCAGTGTTTACTTCCTTGTTTGCAGGTCACGTCTTTCCTGGACTCAAACAAATTCACTGTTGGTGTCACGTGAAGGTCAGGTGAGCGCTCGGCTGGATTTTGCCATCAACAATAGTAATGAGAATAACTAAAATGATTATTTCTAAAAAGTTAAAAAGAACTAAACTGTGATATTCTAAAAGTCGACGAAATCAAAATAGAATCAACCAATGTGAAAGTTTTGAGAACAAAAAACATATAGGTCTTCGATGTCTCACAAGCGCTCGTATATACCCACGAAAAAGTGCATAAACAGCCGATGGTGACTGAAATAGGCCAATTATGGTGTGGGGCAAAATTTGATTGGTTAGAATATTCCTCGAACTGGGCCACTGAGTTAAGGACGGTAGTTGAATAATTGATTGTGGAAACCCAACATTCTTTTATGCTCAAACAAATATGAGTTGTTAACGTCCCAAATTTTAATGAATTTTATCTCCAACCTCTCTTTTTCAAAACTAATATGCAATAAACGTTCACACTCAACTCTCTATCCAGAAATAAAGGTGCCTTTATGATCAATTAACTCTGATTGTTGCCCTCACACCTATATGACAGTGAGTTTCCGAGCAACCTCTATCTCTCATTCCTCAGATTTAACTTTTTTATATATCTATATATTTATCGGGTACTTCCCTAACATTTCAAAAAATTAAATAGGATATATTTTTCCTGTGATGTGGCTGGAGATTTAATGGGGTTTAACTTGCTTTCTTGGTCAAATCGTTCATCAAATGTTAAAAAATATTTTTCAATTGAAATGGGAAAAAGTTAAATCATTTATTCAACACACATAAACAAATGAAAAGGAAATAACCATGCAAGAGTTTCAATTAATTAACTAAACAAAAACCAGTGAAAAAGGATAAGGGAATGGGGACATAGGTGGCACTATATCCATTGATAAAGAAATGATCATCTAAACTCTTCATTTGAGGCTTTACATTAGTTTTTATTATCTCCTATATCTAACAAGAAGCATTTCAGCTTGTAATTTGTTGTAGTATTGACATGGATTAATTTTAGGGAAATTACATGGGGTGGTATTAGGGTTTTTCTAATTGCAAATATAGCATAATATAAAAATAATAGCAAATATGGCAATTTATTAGAATAAAACTTCATAATTCCCGTTTTACCCATATATTTATTTTGAATTGTGTGTGAATTCTATCAATTTCTGTACATTTCTTTCTATCATTGTCTATCACTGATAGACTTTGATAATCGGAGTTTATGAGTGTCTATCACTGATATAATCTGATTAATTGAAGTCTATCAATAATTATCGGTGATAAACACTGATAGACATGCTGATAGATTTGTATAATCTTTTATATTATATGTATATCATTAATAGATTCTGATAATTGGAGTCTAGCAATGTCCATCACCGATAGACTCTAATCGAAGTTTAATAGTGACTATTAGTTATAGACACTGATAAACTATCAATAGACTCCGTATAGTCCTTTCTATTAGTGTCTATCACTAATAGACTTCGATTAATTCAGTGTATTAGTGAAATTTCAGTGATAGACACCGATAGACTATCATGCTGATAAACTCCATATACTTCTTTCTATCAGTGTCTATCATTGATAGACTCCGATTAATCGAAGTCTATTAATGATTATTCATGATCGACACTGATAATCTTTTCTATCATATAGCTGCTGATAAAAATTGTATTGTTGTAACTTAACGTCACTTTTGCTATTTTTGCAATATGTTTCAATGCTTTTTGCTATATGTGCAAATGCCCCTTAATTTTACCATAATCCATTGACTTAAGCTTTTATGTTGAGTGGTGAATTAACATCGCATCAATTGCAGGAAGTTTTATGTTTAAATTTTTTTGATATATCAATGAAATGATATTCCTAATATGAACTATATATCAACAATATATCAACACTTCATATTCAATATAAAAAATATACTTAAAATAAAATATACCACTGATAATTTAAAATATATATCAATGATTTTTTTTAAAAAAAATGACAAGTCTATCATTCGTGTATTTAGCCACTATGATATCAATGTTATTAATTATTTGAGTAATATAACATACGAGGTATATTAATGGTTTATCAATGTTCATAACAGGTTTATAAGACAAACATTTTATGTTATAAAAGACATATATTTCGTTTAAAATATGTAAATAACACGACACAATTCAATAAAGAGAAAATGAAACATAACAAATATAAGTAAGAAAAGTAACATATCAAGTATATCAACATTCATATATTAGGTATAACATTCTTATATCAATACCCGTAATGAGGTATATCAAATGATACGCTTATCAAATCAAGTATAGATTAGGTATATCATTGTATTCATTCGAAAATATCAAGTTTCGTATATCAATAAATACAAAGTATATCATATATACTATTAATATACCAGTTGATATACCAACCAGGGTAAAACTGGAATAATAATAAAAAGTGAAAATCAGATTTTAAAATTTTTTTCATATTTGAAAATCTCAAAAAGCAAAGCTAGATTTGCAAATATCCTAATATTTTTTGCTACCCATTGCAATTTCCATTATTTAATTGGCTCAGTATAAAATCCACCTTAAATTCTTAAAAAAAAAACGTAATGTATTTTTGGTTCTTGAAATTTGAAAACAATCTCTATTACGAGAAACCTATGCAAATGCAATGTGACTTAAAACAAAGGAAAAAAAAAAGAGAAAATAGTGAATTAGTTGTTTGATGGTGGTTCAAATGGAAAGTTAACCGAAGGTCTACATTGCAACATTTATGTAGGTTTGGGGTTAAAATTGATACAATTTGCTAAATTTGGGGTTTAATTTGATGAAATTGAAATTTGATTCAAATTGATACAAATGATTAAGTTTGGGGTTCAATTTGATGAAATTAAATGTTCAAGGTTAAAATTGATACAACCTAATAGTTTTTTTTTTTTTTTTTGGGGGGGGGGGTAAAAATGAACTTTTTCCAAAGAATTAATTGTTGATGGCATTAAAGCTCCTTATTCTTTTTAAGGGGAAAATGGTATTATTCACTCTCAAGTACAAATATGGTGCGTATCGTATTTTGGAAGAGAAAGGAAAAATAATTCATATATATTCTGTTGCACACATTGAAAAATAAATGAATAAATCTAAACCTAGTTATTCTATAGATATACAATCAGGCACTGCCTATATTCGATGAAATCAATCATACCTAATTGACAATTGAATAAAAAAAACTTGCACAAATTCAAATGAATTAATGTTGGGAGTGCTACCACCAAAGTCTCACACACAAACTAGACAAGGAGTATAATATATCATAAGTAGAGAAGAACAACTAACTTTATCAGTACAAAGTTAACAAAGTCATCAAAGTTTAGAATAATACTTATGGACACCACTATATTTTTGAGGAGGAGTGAGAAGTGCATGAAGAGAAAAGTGATTTTCAGCTGTCAAAATTTTATTGGTAGTTAGTAAGAAGATATCTACCAAGTATAATTACAAAGTTGAACTTAGAATGAAAACAATATTATATTATACCATTATAGAAATAAGAAATCATCTCACTGTACATTGAAAGTTATATTGGAAAGCCTTGGTGAATAAGGGCGAGGAAGCGAACGTGTGGCAAGAGCGTGATGGGATGGCGGAGGCAGCGACGGGCCTTGTGATCTGAAACTGAAACCTCCAACTCTCTTCTCATCTTCAAACCTTTTGAACGACACCGACGACTCCGACTTCCGCCGTTCCATCAGCAGATGATCAGAACTGGAGTTGGAATTGGACTTGCCACTCATCTTACGACCATTACTATTATCTTCAGCAACTCTCACAGCTTTCTCACTTTTACATCCCAAAAGACTACTGGATCGTCGCTTCTGAACAACAACCACCTCGTTGTTCACACTAACCCTCCTCGGCGGCGGCAGCACTCTGGCCGGACTCGTGGTGGAGAGCCGCCGCTCCTCAAAGTCCAGTGCACTGGCCGTGACCACGCTCCATTCGACGCTGGCCTCGCTTGGCGCGTAACAGGAGGCGGTTGGAGACTGAAAAGGGTTGGTTTGCTTTGTGAGGCTTTCGATCTCGAACAGATCAGAACTGCAATCGCTATTGACCTCATCGTCGTTGTAAAATAGTCCTCCTAAATTGTTGTTGGTGTTGTTTGGGTGATCCCAAGACAACATTGCGAGCCTTTTCTCGAGGCTGATTGCTTTGTTTTTGAGCCTTCCCATCACTGGCGAACCGAAAACCTCTAACGACTTTCGCTCCACTTCCTCTTCTTGGAAATGGGCCACTTTTAGTGACCCTGTCGGGAAGCTGAAAGGGTTCTCTCTAAACGACGGCGTTTCCTCTTTCAATTTGTTACTCCGACTCGGCTTTGTTGTGACCGCGTTGCTAAAACTGATTTCGCCCACGTCTTCTTTCACGTCAACGGCGTTCTTGTCGTTGCATGAATTATAACACACACAATAGCCGAGTGTGTTGGATAGAAAGCTCTTGGATGTGGTCTGGTGGAGATTATTCTTATTCCTCTTCTCGTGGGAATAAGTGTTATTGTTGGCAACGGTTGTTGTACTTTTCACGATCTTCAGTAGAGCTCGTTGGCTGTTGATGCTACTCGATTCTGAACCAACGCTGGGAGTTGCAAGCCATGGCTTTGGCTTCATGGACTCGTCCATAGGATGAAAATGGTCAAGTACAAGTTTGTCGAGTTTTGTAGATGGCTCAGTGGGCTGTGGCTTTCTTGTGTTAGTGCTGCCGGCCGACCTTTGACTGCCTTCGTCGTCCATTCCGCCATTGAAGTACTTTTCCGCTCCGAAAACTCCAATCTCTCCATCTTCAGGAAAGATATTAGGGTTGAGGTACCGAGTTGACTCGGTCAGTTTGCGTATGAAGTTATCATCTTTTCCATTTAAATAGGAGGAGAAGGAAGCGTCACGATAAACTCCCATATTATTATTGTCGGTATGGGAATCAAAGGGTAGAGTCTTAGATGATATAGAGGCGAGCATGTCCATTTGTGGAGGAGGACTGTAAATAAAAAGCCAAGGCTTGGACTTGTTATGAATTTGTGAAGTTTGAGAAGAACACTTCACAGAAGCAAGAGCTTGGAAGGATCAAAGCAAGTGAGGTTCTTTCAATGATAGAAGAGAGTGAATGAGGGAGCTGAGAGGCTATGTTATTGGAGCATTGAGAAATGAGGAAGGATGTTGGCTGTATAAGTAGAGCTGAGAGAGATTGGGAGACATTAAGGGGTGGACCCATAGATCTCTGCCCACACCAACAATGCATTTAATTTTTCTTCGGGACAAACATAATATAAATTTGTCTTTCTTTTCTCTCGTTTAATACAATTTTTGACAGCCATAAGATTTTGAATATGTTATAACTATTGTAGCGACTTAGATCGAACCATCGCTTCTGATATTTAGAGTAAAAAATTAGGTGTCCTTTGATCTCTACTATGGTTTTCATGTTTGTCAAGGACACATTTGAATTCCTAGCCAAATTCCAAAAACTAAAACAAGTTTTTGAAAACTAGTTTTTTGTTTTCAAAATTTGCTTGGTTTTTAAAAACAAAGAAAGAAAGGTATTAGAAAAACAAAGAAATTTGTAGGTGTAAGTAGGATTTATAAACTTAATTTTCAAAAACCAAAAACCAAATAGTTATCAAACGGGTCTTAATAATAAATTGGATTTTGGTTTTTTATTTTGGAAAATGAGGTTTCTTGCATTTAAATTACTTGCTAAATTTCAAAAACAAAAACAATTTTCTGAAAACTATTTTTTTAGGTTTCGTTTGATAACCATGTAGTTTTTGGATTTTGGTTATAAAAAAATAAGCCATAATCTTCTCATGTTTTCAACAAGCTAAGTCAATTTTTAAAATAATTAAAAAAGTAGTTTTCAAAAACTTGTTTTTGCTTTTGAAATTTGGCTAACAATTCAAACATGTTGATAAGAATCATGGTGCTCCACACATTCCAACTGGACCTATTACACGCACCAAGGCTAAGAAGCTTCAACGAGCATTCTTTATTCACATACAAAATTTGTTAGGTTCAGCTCAAAATCCATTTCACACGCTGCAAATTAACCCAAGAGAGGACAACGCTGTGAAAGTCAACGTTTGCAAGATTGACGTTGCACCAGCCTTGTGAAGTTTCCTTTGTTATTTCAAGTTATCAACTTTTGTTTGTAATTTTTGAACTTTTGGGCTTCCAAAACGTGGTTTCAAGGTTAGATTCATTAGTGGGGAGTTACTTTGTAGGGCAATTATGGTCATGAATGCTTTGTAGGTTTTATTTTGGGAATTTGAAAGGTTGGGGGTTTTCATTCACACAAAGGCTATAAAAAAGCTACATTCTAGCATGTAAAAGTGAAATTGTGATGAATGAAGTTTGATCTCTCATATTAGAGACTTTTTCTTAGAAATCCCTTTTGTAAGGTTTCTTGCAATTCTTGTGATAGATTGCATGTTGAGTCATTCAATCCAGCCTTGATCAAGTTTGATTGTGGAATGACTCAATCTAGGACAAGATTTCCAATCTTGCTTCTAGATCTTAGATCATAAGAGGTAATCGATTTCTAGCATTTTCTCTTGGTTGATTCTAAATTGTTTAAGGAGGTGTTAATTTCTTTGATTCAAGGGTTCTTGTTCCACAAAAGCTTGGATCTTTGGGCTGAGAATTAGGGTTGCCTTATCATTTTGGTATCAGAGCCTAGGTTGCATCTTTGTAGCCTACTCTAGAATTGATTCTATCTTTCTTTTCAATTGTTCATTGTTTTTTGTTTCAAAGTATTATCCATTCTGTTCATTTCTTCCATTTCATCCATTGTTCTTCATCTTTTGATTCTAATCTCATTCTCATCTTAAAGATCACGTTGAGATCTTGAAAAGCAACAAAAAAAAAAAAAAAAGACAAAAAGACAAAAAAAAAAAGAAAAAAAAAAGCAAAAAAAAAAAAAAAAATCCAGAAGTTGTTCATGTTCAGTTCTTGAATTTTTCATGTCCATTTGTATTCAATCAGTATCAATTTGCACGAATTTGTTGAGCTTCATATCAGTTTCCAATTAAATTTTGTTGAGGCTGTCCAAATTCCTAACTGCAGAATTTAATGCATCTAATGTCTATTCAAAATTGTTCATAAAGTCCGAATTTGAATGTTTCCTCTTCAGTACAAAGTTAAATCTGCATGTTATCTTTCAAAGTTAAGAAGGGCATTTACTCAAAATCCTAATGTAAAACATTCGTTTTTTGAATTTCATCTCAATATGCAGTTTTACCTGAAAAAAAATCCACATTTGCTTCATTCATTGTTCTTTTCAAATTTAAAGGAATTTGTCCTTAAAATTTGTTTCCTTTGCTTCATAAAGACTAATTCCATCAAGGGTTGTCTCTTTATTTGTGTGGCATTTGTCTCTGAATTCCATAGAAGACATCTTGTCTTTGTGTCATTTCTTGTTTGGTGATTTCTTTGTTTGATGTTCTAGTTTGTTGTTGTTTCATAACTATCTTGTCTTGACTGTTTTGGTAAAGCTCACTATCACAAGAATCGCTTGAACCACATATTAGCCTACCCGATATGATTAATTAGTCACTTTCCCAAATAGCCTACCTTGTGTGTGATAAACACGAGTGTTCCGAGTGAAAATCAGTTTGTTGAGTGTGTGAGGTTCATTTCTTCTTGTTAGCCATGTTTTGCCAAAGAAGAAGACGTCGTGAAACCTACAAACTTGATGTTCCATTTTGGAAAGGTGTTCGAGATAATTTGGTCGAGTTACATGAAGCCATGAATGATTATATTGAAATATGCAATGAGATGAATTTAAGAGACCAAGCCAAGAAGGCTCAAGCTACACAATCCAATCAAACTGTTAGAGATTGTTTAGCATCGAAAGATGATGGTGACCAACATTTTCAAAATGGGGGTGATCATCAAAATCTAGAAGAGAAAGAGACGAATGTTGAAGTTGTTGTGGAAAACAACGACATATGTGAAGTATGTGTACAAAATGAGGTGGAGACGAAATCTCTAGACAATAGTGAGGAGAAGAGTGATGAGAAGACAAAAGCACAAGAGGAAAATGTGAAAAGCAAGAAAAGAGAGAAAAGAGAGGAAAATGTGGCAAGTAAGAAAAGAGAGGAGAGTGTGAAAAGTGAAAGAATGAAGAAAAATGAGGAAAATAAAAAAGAAATGAGTGACTGTGAAAAAAAGTGTCCAAGTGAAAAAAAACTTGAGAGTGAGGTTTGTTTTCCAAGTGTTTTTGATGGTTCAGACAATACAGGTTGGATAATCAAGTTTGAAATTTCTTATCAACAACAATGAGAGAGGAACGTTCTATGCAAAATGTTCACATTTGATTCAAGAGAAGACATTCCAATCCAAGTGTTTTAACAAGAGCGAGGCGATAATTACAAAGCTGCTTTGCAAGGAGAGCTTTCAGATTCGAGGACAAATCCTTTCGAAGAGGGGGAATATGATAAGAATCATGGTGTTCCACACGTTCCAACTGGACCTATTGCACGTACCAAGGCTAAGAAGCTTCAACGAGCATTCTTTATTCACATACAAAATTGGTTAGGTTCAGCTCAAAATCCATTTCACACGCTGCAAATTAACCCAAGAGAGGACGACGCTGTGAAAGTCAACGTTTGCAAGATTGACGTTGCACCAGCCTTGTGAAGTTTCCTTTGTTATTTCAAGTTATCAACTTTTGTTTGTAATTTTTGAACTTTTGGGCTTCCAAAACGTGGTTTCAAGGTTAGATTCATTAGTGGGGAGTTACTTTGTAGGGCAATTATGGTCATGAATGCTTTGTAGGTTTTATTTTGGGGATTTGAAAGGTTGGGGGTTTTCATTCACACAAAGGCTATAAAAAGCCACATTCTAGCATGAAAAAGTGAGATTGTGATTAATGAAGTTTGATCTCTCATATTAGAGTTTTTCTTAGAAATCCCTTTTCTAAGGTTTCTTGCAATTCTTGTGATAGATTTCATGTTGAGTCATTCAATCCAGCCTTGACCAAGTTTGATTGTGGAATGACTCAATCTAGGACAAGATTTCCAATGTTGCTTCTAGATCTTAGATCATAAGAGGTAATCGATTTCTAGTCTTTTCTCTTGGTTGATTTTAAATTGTTTAAGGTGGTGTTAATTTCTTTGATTCAAAGGTTTTTGTTCAACAAAAGCTTGGATCTTTGGGCTGAGAATTAGGGTTGCCTTATCACATGTTTTTAAGAAAATTAGGGAAAAAATAAGTGTAAACAAACATAATTTTCAAACCAAAAACAAAATGGTTATCAAAGAGCTTTAGTTTTCAAAACTTAACTTTGCTTTTTAACGCATAAGAAAAAAGTAGGTAACAAGATAAAAAAAAAATCAAGGTAAAATTAGTGTTTATAAGCTAATTTTCAAAGACAAAAAATCAAATAGTTATCAAATGACACCGTTCTTGCATGTGGTTTTCTCCTTCTAAAAATTAAATGAAATTTAATAAAATTATTTCAAAATTATGTTCGATAATAATCATATTACTATATAAATTAATTTACATACTATAATTATGAATTATATAATTTTGCTATCAAATATTCGAGGTTCCAAGTGTATATTTTCTTTAATAATTATTACTTTTTCATGCTAATATAGATAATTGAATTGAAATTCTAATATATATATATATATATATAGGGTCAGTTGTAAGGCTATCTATTTTTTTTTTTTTATAATTGCAAGTGTATCACTCGATTTTTAGGATTGCAATTATGACAAAAAAAATTCAGCCCAACCTAAAACGCAAATAGAAAAAGTAAAAAATAGCCTTTCCAGCGTTTTCACGTGTTTTACTATTATGAAGTATACCAGTAGTATATCATATATATTGTTGATATATTACTGATATACCTAAAATGAAATATATCAGATATATTGTTGATATACTACTGATATACCTAAAATGAAATATAAATTATATACTGTTGATATACTTTACTCTGGTATATTAGTGGAATGATATTCCTAATATGAAGTATATCAACAACATATCTGAAGTGATCAAATCTCATAGCAAAAGCACACATGAATGCACGTGTTTCAATTAAACATAGAAATTGCAACCATATAAGAAAAAATACAAAACAATTTATGTATTCTTAAATGTTAAACATGTTGTCTAATTTCTTTAGAGAGATAAAGTTTAATTTACCCTTGTAGATGAAGGAGTGAATAACACTCGAGCGGAAGCGATTACGGATCTTAGGCCTTGATTTTCATTAATTTATCCATGAAAGCATGCTGAAAAATTTAAACAAAAACAGTGTTTTCGAAAACCAACCTTTGTTGCTAAAATTCGTTGATCTCGTAGGTTGTTTCTCCACACAATCTCGACGTGGACTACAGCTAGAGTCTTCCCCGCTATTCTCCAGCCTTAGAACGAGCTTGTGGGAACCCGAGCATGATGAATTAAGGAGCAAGAAATTGAGAAGAAAAAATGGGTTTTATGTCATTCTTGTTCTCGGTTTTGAGAAAGAGAGAGAGTTTCTTTCACCAATTTTTTGCATGTTTTTCTTTAGCCAAGAAGACAGCCCACCTTCTCACTTTCAATTGATGAAGAAAGCTTTATATATGAAGCTTAAAATATGGCCAGCGAATCCAATTTTCAAGATTGGTGTCATGTCCTCATAATTTACCTCTTGGTTAAAATAATCGAAAACGAAATTGAATTCTTAATAATATCATTTAAATTAATTCAAATAATTAATTTAATTAATTCCATTTTCAATTTCTAACATAATTAATTAAACAATTTAATTAATTATATATTAATTTAATATCAAATATTAAATTAGTTATATATATATGTACACCAATCCCGACCTCTCTCAAACCCGAACATGAATATGAATTTTAATTCAAATTCAAATTGAAAATATGTTGAATACATTTTCTAATATTTAAATTATATTTAAATAATTCCAACTCTCTCAAATTATAGTTTAATCCAAAGTTTAAACTACAATACGTTAAGTATATTTTATATAGTTAACGACAACTCCCTAATACGAATTTGAATGTTTTCAAATTCTTTCATCACTCTGTTCTAAGCTTTATTCCGTATGAGCTAGCAAGGGGGCCTAATGGACCTACAGATCATGGGCTCCAACGATCCGAGATTAACCGGTTGAACTCTTTCAATCCTAGTTAACCAACATTCGTTAACTAACGGGACACTCCACTATAGCCCGTAGCTGAACTCCCTTCACTGTAGATATATTTCTGTCCACCCGATATAACCGTGATCAGTAAGTCAATCCTTCACTGGTTGTTCGTAACTATAGCTAGGTCAAAAGTCCGTTTTACCCCTATAGCATTTCTTGGTCCTTAAGCCTCCACTGAGTCCCTAATGAACAATTGGTTTGTGGTCTGACCACTAAACCTAAAACCTCTCGGGCCAATGAGAGGGCGGCGCACCTTTGTTCACGTCCCAGAGTCAGCACTTAAGGGAACAACCTCTCTAATATCCCTAAAGACGGGTAAGAGTGAATTCCATATTGCAGGACTATGTCCCCAACTATCTACCCGTTCTTATCCCCAAAGTGGTAGGTTTATTGAGCGACACTAATGGACCACTCTCACCCATGCAAATCAAAGGATAATCCCGAATAAACAGGAGTTCATAGTTAGCTTAGGATTAAGATCAAGTTACCTAGGTCATCGCTTGAAGTAGTCAGTTTCACAGTAAACGGTGTTATAAAGTGAAAGTGACTTATCTCGCATCCGGTCCTATAAAAACTCTTTTGCATAGGACGCCCCCACTCGCATGTCTCTACGAGTGGGGGCGCGTCACTTATCTCGCTAACAGGAGTTCATAGTTAGCTCAGGATCACATCGTTTGTATAAAAACTAAGTGGGTCGCGTCACATAGTTTTTCCTAGGATAAGGTACCCAGTCTTATCCCTATACTATAGACCATTTAGGCCACCGCTCGAACTCGATCCACTTTTATTTCACTACATATAGTTCGAGTGTTTCATATCATAGCCAAGGATTCTATTATTGGATTTGGGTTAATAAATGCATAGTTAAAATAACCTTTCGACAACTAGGAATTGAACTATTTCAATAATGTTTTATAATTAACTTTGTTACATTTACTATCCACGAGTTTTAGGACATAAACTCCAACAGTAGATTCGAAAATGCACCAACAAAACGATCTCTCCACAAACAGTGACCACAAACACCAAGAACATCGTACAACAACTTCTTGAGACACCACCAATGGTTCTTTCTGGCTATCCTTTGGGACTAAGATCGGCTTTGTGGGAACCTTGCTTTTTGAAAGAGAGAATGAGAATTGGTCTCACATAGAGTTTTGTTACTCTGTAGATTTGAGAGGGTTTGAGACAGAAAGGTGGTTTCTTGAAGTTTCAACAACCCTAAAAAATACAGTGATTCTGCATTATATCAAAGAGTGGAGGGAGTTACATCTGTAATTCTCATATTGCACATCCCCACACTCCTGCAAAACTGCACTTTAATTTAATTAAATAAATCAAAAATTAATTTAATGTAATTTAATTAATAATTAATTACCTAAATCATATTTAATTAATTAAATTAATAATCAAATATCATATATTTAATTTCATTTGAATCATATTTAAATGCATATCTCTCTCAGAACCTATAGTTTTAATATGAATCCAGAACCTATGGTTTTAATATGAATCCAATTCATATTAATTTTAACCTGTAGTTTAATATGAATCCAATTCATATTAATTTATATTTGATCCCATTCAAATATATTATTTTCTCATGGATTAATTTTGAATCATATTCAAAATTAACTTTATACTATAATGTATCAATATACATAATTTTAATTATATCATATATAATTAATTTAAACCCCCTTAATTAATCTGAAGGATTCAAATTCTTTCAAAATTAGTGATCTTAGTTTCCCTTTTCGAGCTAGCAGGAGGACCTAATGGACCTACAGATTAGAAGCTCCAATGAATCGAGATTAATTGATTAAACTCATTAATCAAATTAATCAACATTCATTAACTGTGGGTCACTCCACTAAAGACCCACAATTGCACTCTTCGCACTATAGAATATTTTGTGTCCATCGATTTAACCATTAATAATAAGTCAATCCTTCACGAGTCGTTCGTAACTAAGCTAGGTCAAATTACCGTTTTACCCCTGTAATTACTTCTTGTTCCTTAAGTACCACGGATCCTCTAATGAACAATCTGTTTATGGTCTTACCATAAAAAAAAATCTTTCTCTAACCAGTGAGAGAGAGGGCCCCTTGTTCAAGACCCGTTGTCAGCACTTAAGGGTGAACTCATCTACTTACCCTAAAGTCGGAAGGAGTGAATTTCATCTTGTGTAGTTATGTTCCCAGCTCCCCACTCGGTCTTGTCCCCAAAATGGTAGGCTTCTTTATCAACTGTTGGATTGTATTCCCTAAAACTCGTAAATAGTGAATGTAACAATTGATCAAACATAAATAAAATATTATTTGATGTTTATTCAATAAAGATTTATTGTCTATATTATGTATATTTTGCCTAAATAACTAACATCCTAGGTTGTGGGATGAGTGTTGAACTAGATGTGGAGACATACGGGGATCACCGTTCAAGAGACAGCTTGAAGGGTCTATAGTATAGGGATAAGGTTGGGTACCTTATCCTGGTGACACTATGGATATAACACCGTTAACCAGTTAGGTTTCTATTGCACTAGGATGACCTAGGCAACTTAGTTTTAATCCTAAGTGGATTATGGACTCCTGTTCATGAGGGATTTTCCTTTCATTTGTATGGGTGAGAGTGACCAGTATGCCGACTCAATAAACCTATCATTTTGGGGACAAGACCGAGTGGGGAGCTGGGAACATAATCACACAAGAAGGAATTCACTTCTTCCCGACTTTAGGAAAGTAGATGAGTGTTCCCTTAAGTGGTGTCTCCGGGTCTTGAACAAAGGGCCCTACCCTCTCACTGGCCCGAGAGGGATTTTCTGTTTGGTGGTTGGACCACAAAAAGGTTGTTTATTAGAGGAGCACTGGTACTTAAGGATGTTGGGCTTTATGCCCTAAAACTCGTAGATAGTAAATGTAACAATTGACCAAACATAAATAAAGTATTGTTTGATGTTTTTTTTTTCAATAAAGAGTTATTGTCTATATTATGTACATCTTGACTAAATAATGCTAATCCAATAAACTAAACATCCTAGGCTTTGGGATGAGTCTTGAACTGTATGTGGAGACATACGAGGACCACTGTTCAAGAGACAGCCTGAAGAGTCTATAGTATAGGGATAAAGGTTGGGTACCTTATCCTGGTGATACTATGGATACAACCCACTTTGTATTTGATACAAACACAATGGTCCAACGCGTTCGTGTAGGGGACATGCGAGTGGGGGTATCCTATGAAATGAGTTTGCATAAGACCGGACCGCAAAATAGTAACTGCTAGCTATAACACCGTTAACCAGTTAGGTTTCTATTGCACTAGGATGACCTAGGCAACTTAGTTTGAATCCTAAGTGGATTATGGACTCCTGTTCATGAGGGATTGTCCTTTGATTTGTATGGGTGAGAGTGGCTAGTACGCTGACTCAATAAGCCTACCATTTTGGCGACAAGACCAAGTGGGGAGCTGGGAACATAATCACACAAGATGGAATTCACTCCTTCTCGACTTTTGAGGAAGTAGATGAGTGTTCCCTTTAGTGGTGTCTCCAGGTCTTGAATAAAGGGCCCTACCCTCTCACTGGCCCGAGAGGGGTTTCTGTTTGATGGTTGGACCACAAACAGGTTGTTCATTAGATGAGCACTAGTATTTAACAAGGTAGAGGTAACTCAAGGGTAAAACGGTAATTTGACCCAACTAGAGTTACGGACACTCGTGAAGGACTAACTTGCTGTTATTGGTCTATATCCGTGGACACAGAATTATGTCTGCAGTGAGAGAGTGCAACTGTGGGTCTTTAGTGTTGTGAACACACAGTTAACAAAAATTGATTAATTGGTTAATGAGTTTAGCCAATTAATCTCATATCGTTGGAGCTTCTGATCTGCAGGTCTATTAGGTCCCACTGGTAGCTCGTAAAGAGACTTGAGGCAATTTAGTATTAATCGTAAATTGAAAGTGTTCAATTTAGGGGAATCATATAATATAAAGTTTATGAAAATTTATAATAAAATTTTGAATTAAATTCAAAATTAATTTTTGAGAGAAAATATTTGAAAGAGTTCAAATAATTAATATGAATTGGTTTCATATTTATAATTGAATAAAATCCCTAAAATTAAATATATGATAGTTAATTGGGTAATTAATTAATTATAGAATTAATTAATTATTTATTAAAAATAGATATGAATAAGATAATAGATTTGATTATATATTATTCATGACTTTTTCCTATAAGGATTAGATCTTATGGTTTTTTCCTATAAATAGGACCCCTGGGGTGGGGTGAAAGGCATCTCATTCATTCTCATACTCTCAGATAATTCCCCTGAAGGCTCCCACCAGTCTCCTACCTTTAGAAGTCTCAGGGTCATACCATGTAGCCATAGTGGTAGTGTTCACAGCATGCAGTTGGTGAATTAATCTGAGTCGTCAACAAGAGTAAGTAACTTGTTACTATATAAATTAGAATTAGATTCTATAGATTTTCAGCATGCTTAATCTAGTTATTCATTAGATTATGAATGTATGTATGTTGCTAGTGTATTAGTATTTCATAATTCTAAATTAATTACGAATTGTTCCTGAAACCGCTTCTGCTGCATCGGGACCCCATTCCCTTCAAAGGAGGTAGAGGTAACCCAGGGATAAAACGATAATTTGACCTAGATGGAGTTACGAACACTCGTGAATGACTAACTTGTTGTTATTGGTCTATATCTGTGCACATAGAATTATGTCTGCAGTGAAAAGAGTGCAGCTGTGGATCTTTAGTGGAGTGTACCCATAGTTAATGAAAATTTATTAATCGGTTAATGAGTTTAGCTAATTAATCTCATATCGTTGGAGCTTCTGATCTGCAGGTCCATTAAGTCTCACTGGTAGCTCGTAAAGAGATTTGAGGCAATTAGGTATTAATTGTAAATTTAAAATGTTCAGTTTACTAAGGGGAGAATATAATGTATGATGATGCATTATAATATGATGTTTATGCGAAATTTTATAATTTTGAATTAGATTCAAAATTATTTTTGAGAGAAATAAATAATTGAAAGAGTTCAAATATTAATATGAATTCGATTCATATTCATAAAATAATTTAATAAAATGCCTAAAATTAAATATATGATATTTAATTGGGTAAATAATTAATTATATAATCAATTAATTATTTATTAAATTAAATATGAATTTAATATAATATTCTATTATATTTTATTCATGGTCTTTTCCTATAAATAAGACCCTGATGACCGCAAAGTGCACGGGCCGCAAGTAATAATAAAACGAAAGTATTCCGAGTATCGAATCCACAGGGAGGTGCAATGATATTTAAGCAAAGCAATTAATTTTTTATCACTAAAAGTACTTGGGTGAAATATTATTTAGGGACCTAATCTTGATGCTAAAATGAATTAAAAATTAAAACAATTAAAGAAATTAAATTGATCAATCAAGAAAATAAAAAATATGGAGAAAGAGTTTTGAGTGAGAAGCGGGGTCTTGAAAATCAATTTATAGCTAATTAATTACTACAATTATTCTATCTCATTGCCCGACTAATTATAATCCTAGAATCTCCATTAATCACATAGGTTCTCCTGTCGGTCTCCCCTAATTATAATTAACCAATATTAACAACCTAAGTGTCCTTAGCGCCATTAAAATCCGTTAATTAATACGCTCTGATTCATTATCGGAATCTAAGTCTAACCAACTAATCACGTTGTCACTACGAGCAGTTAAACTAGTTGCATGAATTATGATCTATCCTAATTTCTCTCCGTCGAGTTTCCATTAGGAATCGAATCAATATATAATTGGTCAGATCATATACAGCATTACGAACATCCATACAAATAATTAGTTAAATGGACAAGAGATAGGCAATCATAATAACAATTAACTATGAATTTTCATTTCAAGACCCCAAAATGGGCTTAACTATACATGACTATAATATCCACAATGTATACAATAAAAAGCATAAATTGGAGCAAAATAAGAGAAAAGGAAGTGACTGTCGAGAACCCTGTCGCTTGCACTTGGAGCCCTTCCGAAACACCCTCCGAGCCTCCTCGAGTGCTCACTACAAGCTCCCCACAAAATTTCCCACTCTTGACTCTCAAAAAGGCTAAAAAGCATTGAGAGAATGCTCAAGGAGAGCAAAGGAAAGGAAGGAATGAAGGATGGAATGATTGATGCCAAAATGGGGTACCAAGGGGTCCTTTTTATAGGCCCGGAATAGGGACAGCGTCGCGTCGCTAAGGGCACAGCGTTGCGACGCTGTGACGTCACTCGACTTGCCCGACAAGAAATGGGACAACGTCTCGATGCTGTGAGGCTTCCAGAACTTCTCCGCGCGGGCTGGGCTTGAATTTAGGCCAACTTCTTTCTTTTCTTGATCTTCACTTGGATTGTTGACTTTTGGGCTCCCCCTTTGACCCATTCTTGGAAAATTGGCTTGATATGCTCATTTTTGGGTCTTTTTTCACCAAAATTCCACAATATGCTCCTCAGGACAAAATAATGAATTACATTAGATTTTCTCAATAAAAACACAATAAAAGCAGTCAAAAGCCTAATAATTTAGGACTAAAATAGAGACATTTCTGCCCGGTATCAGACCCCTAGGCTTAGAGTTTAAGGCACTCATTCATTCTGCTCGTAGAGAATTCCCCTAAAGGCTTCCTAGACTCCCACCAGTCTTCTGCCTCTAGAGATCTCAGAGATATACCGGTGTAGCTTTGGTGATGGTGTCCCATTATTGAAGATCTTGTTGTGTTTTTGGAGTCTTCCCAAAGGAGAGAAGAGATCGTGATCTTCCCAAGGTGTTGGCGAAAATCATCCTGAGTTATAACGATAGTAAGATCGTTATTCTCTTCGTATTTAAGATTATGAATGTTGAGTTTCATATTTTATCCAACATACTTTACCTTTAATTTTACAACAGTTTATTATTCACAAACATTGTAAATTTGCCTTTCGCATCTGTAATTTATATCTAGATTAAAATACAATCAGAGGTCCTCTGATTATCTTCCGATGCGTTAGGGATTTTACCCTTGTAATTACTTATTGTTCCTTAAGTACCACAGATCCTCTAATGAATAATCTGTTTATGGTCCTACCATAAAACAAAATCTCTCTCGGGCTAGTGATAGGGTGGGCCCCTTGTTCAAGACCCAGAGTCAGCACTTAAGGGAACAACTTATCTACTTACCCTTAAGTTGAAAGGAGTGAATTTCATCTTGTGTAGTTATGTTCCCAGCTCCCCACTCGATATTGTTCCCAAAATGGTAGGCTTATTTAGTCAACCACTTGGGCCACCTCACCCATACAAATCAAAGGACAATCCCTCACAGCCAAGAGCCCATAACTCACTCAGGATTGAGATTGAGTTACATGGTCATCCTATGAAATAATAATCTAATTAGTTAACGGTGTTATAGCTAATGATTAATTATTTCACGATTCGGTCTTATGCAAACTCATTGCATAGGATACGTCCACTTGCATATCTCTACTGAAGGGAGTGGGGTCTCGACGCAGTGAAAGTGGTTTTAGGAACAATTCACAATTAATTTAGAATCATGAAATACCTATACACTAGCAACATACATACATTCATAATCTAATGAATATCAAGATTAAGCATGCTGATCTATAAAATCTAATTCTAATTTATATATAGTAACAAGTTACTTACTCTCGTTGACGACTCAGATTAAATTCACCAATTGCTTGAGAAATAATCACGAACAACTTGGAACACTACCATAGGGAAACACTGATATTCTTTGGGGAATTTGAGGCCAAGGTAGTGGAAACCTTCTTCTTGATTAGAATTCTATGAATTTAGGGAGAATGAATTGATTGGAATGCTTCAACTAGGAGGCATTCTATGGCTTATATAGAGTGCCATATCCCTTTCCTATTCGTAATAGGTTAGGGACATATTTAATTAGTTAATAATTAATTACTCTTCCAAGTTGTAATATGATTGGGATTTATTTAATTAAATAATTTCATTTAAACCATATTTAAATGAATATTTCCCACATATCATATAGTTTTAATATGAATCTAATCCATATTAATATTTGAACTGATTCAAATATTTAATTAATTTTGAATCATATCCAAAATTAATTATAATGTATCTGATACATTATATTATTTCCCTTATTAACCAAGACTTTAATTTCCTCAATTACCCTTTACGAGTTACCAGTGGGACCTAATGAACCTACAGATTAGAAGCTCCAACAATATGAGATTAATTGGCTAAACATATTAACCAAATTAATCAATGTTCGTTAACTGTGGGTACACTGTACCATAGACCCACAACTGCACTCTTCTCACTGCAAAATTGTTGGGAGTGCGGCCAAAGTCCCACATTGGCTAGATAATGGAAGGATCATGGGCTTCTAAGGGAGGACAAGTATCTCCATTGGTATGAGGCCTTTTGGGGTGAACCAAAAGCAAAGCCATGAGGGCTTATGCTCAAAGTGGACAATATCATACCATTGTGGAGATCTGTGTTGTGTTCATTGTCCCTTACAAGTGGTATCAGAGCCATACCCCAGGCATAGCCATGTCGGGTAGAATCCTTAGGTGCCAAACAAAGAATAGTTGTGAGCCTTTATAGTCATGGTGGAGATCCGTGGTGGAGATCTGTGGTTGAGCTTAGGGCAGGTGGGTATACTCCGGAGAAGAGGAGTCGTCCTGGATAAGAGCAAGAACTCTTGGTAAAGCGGTGAAGCCTAGAGAGTTGGACGGATGGATGACTATTTTAGGGGATGCTCTCCATTAGTATGTGGCCTTTTGGGGTGAACCAAAAGCACAGCGATGAAAGCTTATGCCCAAAGTGGACAATCTCATACAATTGTCGAGATTTGTGGGTGCCTTTGTCTTTAACAAGAATATTTCTCTGTCCACGGACATAGACCAATAACAACAAGTTAGTCCTTCAGGAGTATTCGTAACACCACCTGGGTCAAATTACCGTTTTACCCCTAGGTTACCTCTATGTCCTTAAGTATTAGTGCTCCTCTAATGAACAACTTGTTTATGGTCCGACCAAAAAATAGAAACCTCTCTCGTGTCAGTGAGAGGGTAGAGCGGTTTGTTCAAGACGTGGAGACACCACTTAAGGGAACACTCATCTACTTATCCTGAAGTCGGGAATGAGTGAATTCCATCTTGTGTGATTATGTTCCCAGCCACCCACTTGGTCTTGTCCCCAAAATGGTAGGCTTATTGAGTCGGTGTTCGGGCCACTCTCACCCATATAAATCAAAGAACAATCCCTCGTGAACAGAGTTGGGTTTTATGCCCTAAAACTCGTAGATAGTGAATGTAAACAAATTGTATATTTGTTTTAATAAAGTGTTATTGAGTTTCTGCAATAAAATGTTATATTTAAATATTGCACAAATTGATCCAAATCCAATAAACTAAGATCCAAGGTTGTTTGTATGTAACTTGAACTAGTATGTGGGGACATACGGGGATCGATGTTCAAGTAACAACCTAAAAGGTCTATAGTACAAGGATAAGACTGGGTACCTAATCCTGGTAACACTATGTTATACGACCCGCTTTGTATTTGATACAGACGTATTGATCCAAATCATCCATGTAGTACACATGTGAGTGGGGGTATCCTATGCAATGAATTTGCATAAGACCTGTAAGGCCCAGCCCATTTAGCATTTTCTTTTATTTAAGATTTCTATTTATATAAAAAAAAGGAAGAAAGAAAGAGAAAGGAATGGAAGTTGAGGCGGCAAATGAAAAAAAAAAAAGAAAGAAAATGAAGGGGCTGGGGGAGAGGTCTCACGAAGAGAGAGAGAGAGAGGTAAAGTTTAAAAAAAAAAAACAAAACAAAGAAGAAAGAAGAAAAGGAACCGTCGGGGAGAGAGAGAGAAAGAAGAAGAATCAAAAGAAGAGAGGGAGAAGAAGAATCCAAGAGCGGGGGAAGAGAGGAGGTACGTTCTTGAGATGCTTGAGCTCCACCACGACATTTCTCAACGGATTTGGTAAGTTAGTCTTGAAATTCCTTGCTTTTTTTGTGGATTTGGTTATGGGTTTTGTGAGGAAGAGAATGGAAACAGAGAATGATGGGGGAAAAGAGGAAGTAGGTGATAGAGGAAAGAGAGGGAAGTAGGAATTAAAACAAAAGGTAAGGAAAAAGGATATGGTCGTGGGTTTGAAACAAGAAGGAGGGGTCCTATGGCCGGTTAGAATTCATTGTCGGCACGCCACTTCACTAGTGGTTAGGAGTAATCTGGGGCGGGGTGTGTCAATTTGGTATCAGAGCAGTTTCGTATCTGGGCATGATGATGATTTATACGTGAATAGTAAATGTAAGTAAGCTGATATAGTAAGTGATATGCATTGCATCGTGAGTGAGACATGGATTGGTGGCAGATCTCATATGTTACAAGAAATTGAAACTCAACGAGCTACTGGTAGGTAATGTATTGTGGGCGAGGAAATGATATGAGAGATTGGTCCCTTAGAGGATAAGCAAAAGGTAATGTGAATTGATAGAGAAAGATAGTTAGTAAATGAAAATTTGTTCTTGGTGTAGTTGAAAAGATGTGGATGGTCATGAAAGATTTTGAGAAAGTTATAGGATGAGTATTTGTTCTAGTTGGAAACGAAGTCATTAGTTGGAACATGGAACCTAGTTGATGTAGGAATTCAAATGGGTGAATAAGCGATGTGTTAAGAAGTAAGGACATATTAGAACATGGAACCTAGTTGATGTAGGAATTCAAATGGGTAATGCTTGCTACATTCCTTTTGGAGGAAGCGGCTCGGGGTTCATGAAAGTTAATTCTGATTAGAAAATGAGCTTTGGTTAATTAGTTGGAATGAATTTAAGATAGTTTTCAAAAGGTGAATGTTGTCCAAGATTGTAGAGGAATGAGAAAGTAAAGAAATGTTGGAATTTGAAACAAGGGTCGACGGAAATTGTCGAACCCGAGGAAAAGTACGCTCAACTTCTCAATTAGGCAACCACAATAATATAGAGTTTGACAAGTGTGAGAAATTTGGAAATGGTCTATGGGAGGAAAAAAAATCGAATTTTTGTTACAGGTTTAAACGGAGAGACATGGAAGATTGGTTGAAGCGACTATGAGAAAAAGGAAATAGTTGGTGAACAGAGGTACTCTGCAATTAGTATTTGGAGTGAGAATGCTCAAGAATTTGAGAGTTGTATAGATGTGGAAGTTAGGAAAAAATGTTTATTTCACGGGGATGCGAAAATGATAAGAGAGATGAAGTTTGTTAGTACCCTTACAAAGAAGGGATTGATAGGGCTGGTAAGTATAAGAGATTTGAGGGCGATTCATGAGAGGGAATTTAATAATGCAAGGTTAGCAGAATGGGGAGATCAAGTTTGGAAGGTTATTGGTAGATGCAACCTTGGGGATTTGGAAGAGTAGAGCAGAAAGGTAAATTAAAACCGAGCAATTAAATAGTGAACGCGGTATTTCAGTTGGCATAAGTAGAGACTCGGTTAAGAGTAGCTGTTCGTGAATTCTTCAAATCAAAGTTTTATGGAACATCAAGTTCTACAAGTGGAGTAAGTATCACGAAATAAGCTAGCGGGATGAATTCAAGTTTAACCAAGATTGGTATACTCAAGTGTCAAAATGGTCAAAAAGACACCTCAAGATGAGTACTTCAAGGTGATAAACGGCTAAATGAAGGCAAACTATAATTGTAATGAAAATTCATAATTTTTTGAGAATTGTTGGAGAGTATTTGTTTGTGGTTAATTATATGGGGATATGGATTGATGTAAATTCTCAAAAATTAGTGCGAAGATTGATGACTATTCCAGAATATTGGAAGATATATATGAGACTGAGGTTGTCTAAGTTTGCTATTATTCTTTAAGTATAAGATTGGTAATTCAAAGAGAATGCATGATTTGAAATGAGGTGAGCTCTATAGTAGGAAAGGTGAACTCCTGTCCTTATGACTAAATGAAATAAATAGAAATTCAGTAGGAGCAATTATCACCGAGGGAAAGAGAGGTATCTCAAAGTGGAGAAGCTTAGAGAGCTAATTGGAAAATCTAAGTGGCTCTTAGCCACTGCAGTTAATGTTTAGGCGATAAGTGAATTACAATATACCTAACGCCTTATCGTGTGATACAATACAACTATGCTCATTGTCGGAGGCAAAATGATGTTATAAAGTGGGGCGTTGTTATAATCAAAGAAATTATGCAATACGTGAGGTACGCATTATTTTGTTTTAGAACTTGTTGATCAACTCATAGACACTCAAATGTGTTTTGAAATTGTGGTGTGATGGGATATCGCGCATATTTGTGGACCGAATGTACTAAAGATTTCTTTTAGATTCTAAATCTAAGTAATGTGGGTTTGGTTGTATTGTCGATCGAGTGGACGAGTGGCTCAACAAAATTGTAGATCTTATAAACAAGATGGTCAATTCTTGTTTATAAAGTTATGTTGGCCTTCATAGTTTCTGTGTTGGCATATTCTGAAGATAGAAAGAAACATCCAAAACATTCGAATTGATGTTATGGACGACATGGAAAGATAAAATCAAATTAGATGCTAATCTGGCAAGTAAAAGTTTGGTTTGAAGAGTTGCGTTTTGGGAGGTGATTAATGCGAGGGCGGTTTTGCTTACCCTCAATATTTGAGAAGGTGGTGATTGGAAATCTACTTGCAATCGGTATGAAGGTTGGAAGTTAACAATTTATGCTTCAAAGGCGATGTAGAAGCAAAAGCAAAATTATTCACACCTGCTTGAGAACCAATTATAATGGTATTAGTCTTAAGAGTCTAAAATCCTTAAGAGTTGGTGACATTATCGTAAGAAAAGAAGTTGCAGATATGTGGACAAATCACAAAGGAATATTAAGATTGGACCATTGACTATCTTCCAAGAAAGAGTAATGATGTTATGAATTTTCCTTAAGCGTGGGGACAAGTAGCTCAAAAGCCGAAGTAGTGCAATCAAATCTCTTTGGTTGGGCATGAATTCAACCATCACTTGTAAACAGAATTTTCGGGGGAGAACGAGAAGCTCTATTTTCAAAATGGGAGTAGGACTTATACTTTAACTAAGAGTACTCTATGTGTTTTATATGGTGATTTAACATGAGTAAGATAGAAGGAGCGAAGAACAATTATCAAAAGTTAGCATATGTACTAAGAGTTGAGCTTAATTAATTTCTTGAACCTAATTACTCAAGTCTAGGGAGAGCAATACTTGAGACAACTCCCAATTCAGCTTATACGATGCAGCTAAGAAGGACAAAAGTGTTGGAAGTCTAACAAAGAGTGCTTGTTTTTGTATTAAGAGAGTAATGTTTACAAGGATCCATGTTTAACCAGAACAATCAAAAGTATGTATTAGCCCAGGGCATTTCGTTATGCAGGCAAGGCTAGATGTGATGGATATATTTGATATCAAAATGGCCTGGTGGAAGCATGTTCAGTAGAGAAGAATGATTTCTTGTGGGGAGTTTTAGTGCACTAAAACTCAATAGGACAGGTTGGGGAGTCCTGTGGTCAAAGAAAAGTGTTTGTTAGGTCTCGACAAGAAGTTTAGAAATCGCATGAGATTGGTATAAGTACATTATAAACTCTTGGGTGGAGATCACATTGAGTATTCACAGTCATTATACCGATTATTCAAACCGAATTTCGAGGACAAAATTCCTAAAAGGGGGTAATATTCTGTAAGGCCCAGCCCATTTAGCATTTTCTTTTATTTAAGATTTCTATTTATATAAAAAAAAAGGAAGAAAGAAAGAGAAATGAATGGAAGTTGAGGCGGCAAATGAACAAAAAAAAAAAGAAAGAAAATGAAGGGGCTGGGGGAGAGGTCTCACGAAGAGAGAGAGAGAGAGGTAAAGTTTAAAAAAAAAAACAAAACAAAGAAGAAAGAAGAAAAGGAACCGTCGGGGAGAGAGAGAGAAAGAAGAAGAATCAAAAGAAGAGAGGGAGAAGAAGAATCCAAGAGCGGGGGAAGAGAGGAGGTACGTTCTTGAGATGCTTGAGCTCCACCACGACATTTCTCAACGGATTTGGTAAGTTAGTCTTGAAATTCCTTGCTTTTTTTGTGGATTTGGTTATGGGTTTTGTGAGGAAGAGAATGGAAACAGAGAATGATGGGGGAAAAGAGGAAGTAGGTGATAGAGGAAAGAGAGGGAAGTAGGAATTAAAACAAAAGGTAAGGAAAAAGGATATGGTCGTGGGTCTGAAACAAGAAGGAGGGGTCCTATGGCCGGTTAGAATTCATTGTCGGCACGCCACGTCACTAGTGGTTAGGAGTAATCTGGGGCGGGGTGTGTCAAGACCGGACCGCGAAATAGTAACCGTTAGCTGTAACACCGTTAACTAGTTAGGTTTCTATTTCACTAGGATGACCTAGGTAACTTAGTCTGAATCCTAAATGGATTATGGACTCCTGTTCATAAGGGATTGTCCTTTGATTTGTATGGGTGAGAGTGACCTGTACGCCGACTCTATAAGCCTACCACTTTGGGGACAAGACCGAGTGGGGAGCTGGGAACATAATCACACAAGATGGAATTCACTCCTTCCCGACTTTTGAGGAAGTAGACGAGTGTTCCCTTAAGTGGTGTCTCCGGGTCTTGAACAAAGGTGATAAGGAAATAAGTGATAAACCAGCTCAATTAATTACTATGGTGAAAAGTTGCATCCTTTCAAGCTTAACAAAGGCATCCTTTCAACCAAAAGGCACAATGAATCTAAAAATCTAGATTCATCCATCATATTTAATGCATTATGTACCTATTTAATTCATGTATCTATATTTATGATGGTTCATGTATGGATTTGAAAGGTTGGAGTTGAATCTAGACTACATAGATGAAGGGTTGTATCCTTTCATGGTGTCTTTTCAATTAGTATAAATAGGGATGTAATTTGTCATTTGAACACAAGTTGAAGTTGAATTTGAATGAAATTTTAGATTGAGTTTAGTCTCTCTCAAGCTTTTATGCTTAGCTTTCTTTGTGTTCTTGTGTTTAGAATGCATGCTTAGAACTTTCAATCTAGTTTGATCAATTAGATTGTGAAGAGTTCAAAATATTGAAGTTAGGAACGAGTTCTCCTTTCTTCTTGATCTTTGATCATCCTTCCAAGCAAATCTGTTTAAGTCTTATCATTTGGTTAATGGGGTTATTCTTATTATTGTTGTGGGGGTTCACCTGAATTAAGGGGAGTTCTCAAACGTAATTGAGGTAGTTCCTTTATCAAAAGGGCCCTACCCTCTCACTGGCCCAAGAGGGGTTTCTGTTTGATGGTTGGACCACAAATAGGTTGTTCATTAGAGGAGCACTGGTACTTAAGGAGGTAGAGGTAACTCAGGGGTAAAATGATAATTTGACCCAACTGGAGTTACGAACACTCGTGAAGGACTAACTTGCCGTTATTGGTCGATATCCGTGGACACAGAAATATTCTGCAGTGAGAAGAGTGCTGCTGTGGGTCTTTAGTGGAGTGACCCATAGTTAACGAATGTTGACTAACTTGGTTAATGAGTTTAGCCAATTAGTCTCGTATCGTTGGAGCTTCTGATCTGTAGGTCCATTAGGTCCCACTGGTAGCTCGTAAAGAGACTTGAGGCAATTAAGTATAAATTGTAAATTGAAAGTGTTCAATTTATTTAGGGGAATTGTATAATGTATATTGATGCATTATAATATAAAGTTTATGAAACTTTATAATATAATTTTTGAATTAATTTCAAAAATTAATTATTGAGAGAAAATATTTCAAAGAGTTCAAATAATTAATATGAATTAGATTCATATTAATATAAATAATTTAATAAAATCCCTAAGATTAAATATGTGATATTTAATTGGGTAATTAATTAATTATGGAATTAATTAATTATTTATTAAATTAAATATGAATAAGATAATAGATTTGATCTTATTCATGACCTTTTTCCTATTAGGAAAAGGTTTTGGCCTTTACCTATAAATAGGACCCCTTGGGTGGGTGAAAGACATCCCATTCATTCTCCTACTCTCAGAAGGCTCCCTCTAGACTCCCACCAGTCTCCTGCCTCTAGAAGTCTCAGAGTCATACCGGTGTAGCCATAGTGGTGGTGTTGGCAGTAGTTCGTGATTATTTCACAAGCAGTTGGTGAATTTAATCTGAGTCGTCAACGAGAGTAAGTAATTTGTTACTATATAAATTAGATTTAAATCTAATATTTTTGTATGCTTAGCCTTAAGGGAACACACATCTGCTTACCCCAATAGGGGAAGGAGTGAATTTCATCTTGTAATGTTATGTTCCCAGCCCCCACTCGATCTTGCCCCTGAAATGGTAGGCTTATTGAGTCGGTGAACTGGCCACTCTCACCCATACAAATCTAAGGACAATCCCTCCTGAAAAGGGGTTCATAACATACTCAGGATTTAGATTGAGTTACCTAGGTCATCCTATTGAAATAGAAACCTAAACTAGTTAACGATGTTACATCTAGTGGTTACTATTTCGCGGTCTGGTCTTATGCAAACTCATTGCACAGGATACCCCCACTCGCATGTCTCCTACATGGATGCTTTGGATCATTGCATCTGTATCGAATACAAAGTGGGCCGTATCACATAGTGTTACCAGGATAAGGTACCCAACCTTATCCCTATACTATAGACCATTTAGGTTGTTACTTGAACACTGATCCCCTTATGTCCCCACATACTAGTTCAAGTTTCATCTAAACAACCTAGGATCTTAGTTTATTGGATTTGGGTTAAATTGTGCAAATTTAGTAACAATAACTCTTTATTGTACAAACCTCAATAACAACGTATTGAGACAAGTGAACAATTTGTCACCATTCACTATCTACGAGTTTTAGGGCATAAAACCCAACACCTAGGTCATCCTGGTGAAATAGAAACTTTACTAGTCAACGGAGTTACATCTAGCGATTACTATTTCACGGTCCGATCTTATGCAAACTCATTGCATAGGATACCCCCACTCGCGTGTCCCCTACACGGACGCGTTGGATCATTCCGTTTGTATCAAATACAATGTGAGTCGTATGCATTGTGTTACCAGGATAAGGTACACAACCTTATCCTTATACTATAGACCCTTTAGGTTGTATCTTGAACACTGATCCTTGTATGCCTCTGAAGGAGTAATATTAAACATGCGGAAGCAATTTCATATCTTAGGCACACAATTTGATCAATTTGATCGTAAAAGTCATGTTGTTTGTGAGAACAAAAACAGAGTAATATGGTACCTACCTCTTGAAGCTCCTAATTCGTGTAATCCGAAGCTTTATAATTCACACCAACAGCTTTTGGACAACCAGTTGGATCTTCTCTACTATCCTCAGGCCTTGGAACTGATTGTGGGATCCTCAATTGATAGGAATTGGAAAGGAAAGCTTATGGGTACCCATAAGCAAGTTTGAGAGTTTGAGCTATGGAGAGTTTGAGCTATGGAGGTTTTGGGAGAATTTTGGCAGCATTTCAAGTTGAATTAGCCATCCATTCTCAATCATCCAACCATGTATATATAAAAGAAATCATGCAAAGAGGATTCGGCCAAGATTGACAACAATTAGGAGATAAATTGGGTGTCTAAAGAAGGGCTTAATACACATGATTAGTCAAAACCCACCACCTCCAAACATTAGGCATTTTTGAATTTCCAAAATTCAAAAATTCTAATTTTGTTTTTAATTTAAAGAATATGAATTTCTCCACTTTCTTTATTTAAATTTAAATTTTATTTTAATTAAAATAAAACTTATTTAATTAAAATAAAATTTAATTAATTTAATATCTCATATTAAATTAATATTATTTGTGCAATCTCGGTTTTTCTCACAATAAAATTTGTCGATCATGAATCCCTATTCACGTGTTTAATATTTAAATCATATTTAAATATATCCAACTCTCATTTTAAGTTTAATTCGTAATCAAACTAATATGTCGTTAAATATCGTATATAACCGACTTTTGTATCTTTTTCCGAATTTGAACGTTTCAAATGTTAACCTATCATATTGTTTCAAGTTCTATTCCTATTGAGCTAGTAGAGGGACCTAATGGACCTACAGATCATGGGCTCCCACGATATGATGATAACCGGTTAAACTCATTAACCTAGTTAAACTCCCCTCACTGTAGATATATTTCTTGTCCATTTGAGATAACCATGATTAGTAAGTCGACCCTTCACCGGTTGTTCGTAACTAGAGCTGGTTCAAATGTCCGTTTTGCCTCTATAGTTACATCTTGTGCCTTAAGTTCCACTGATCCTCTAATGAACAATTAGTTCGTGATACAATCACTGAACCAAGTCCCTCTAAAGGTTACGAGAGGGTGAGGCCCCTTGTTCAAGACTCAAAGTCAGTATTTAAGGGAACAACCTCTTTACTAACCCTAAAACGAGTAGCAGTGAATACCGTCTTGCGAAGCTACGTCCCTAGTTGCCTATTTAGTCTTATCCCCAAAATGGTAGACTTATTGAGTCGGTGATGTTTGGCCACTATCACCCATGCAAATCAAAGGATAATCCTAAATAAAAAGGAGTTCATAGTTAGCTCAGGATTAAGATCGAGTTACCTAGGTTATTTGTATGAGATGTTTAGTTTCAACAGTAAACGGTATTCTAATGTGAAAGTGACTTATCTCCTGGATCGACCTCTATGCAAACTCTTCGCATAGGACACCCTCACTCACATGTCTTATACATGAACGATTAGGATCCCAACGTTTGTCTTTTAGAGAACAAAGCGAGCTGCGCCAATAGTGTCCCCAGGATTAAGGTACCCAACCCTATCCATATACTATAGATCATTTAGGCTATTTTCTTGAACTTGATCCATACTTATGTCTGGCAGAACGTGTTGTCGAGACTCTAATTGCCAAATAAATGTATAATCCACGACACTATAACTATTTTGTAGAAATAGCGGCCGGGGTCAAACACAGGGAAGGCGATTTAGCAGATGCAGAATTTTGTGCTTATAAAACAGGGGGGTTTTGGAAAGCAGGACAAAGCAAAAATAAATGCTGAATGTAAAGGAGACAGAATAAAGCGTGCAATGGAGAAATATAACAAAAATCAATATCATAAAAAAGGATTGTTGGATTGGGATTTTTTATGCCTGAATGCTATTTAACTTGGCTTCGTAGTTTTCTCTAAAAATCATTCTAAGCCGATTTTTATTAGTCCGGTTGGCTTCTTGGTTACTCGGAGGACCCCCCTACACTAACCTGTGTTAATTAACTCGTTAACCGTGAATTCTGCAATTAACAAGATTAATTAATTTTATCATTATCGATCGCCATCGCTCATACATAAAGTAGCAACCATCTGAGACCTCGCAATGGCCACTAAATTATATCTAACTAATCTAGAATAAGCAATCTTTCAATTACCTACTTCAACTAGCCACTTTAGGATCGTGGGTCCGGAATCATATTAACTTAATTTAAATACAATTTAAATCTAATTCATACAATCTTTAACATGCATCCTAGGCCTATCAAGGGTCGTCACTCCGTAGAGATTGTCTTGCCTCAGCCTAGTGGCTATCTAAAAATAATTGATAGAATACACAAGTAGTAATCACATAGGGTCGTCATGCCTAATAGACTAGTCTCATGTATTGGTTTAAACAGGATAACATGCAAAAATCAATAAAAACACAGCAAGAACATAACTTAAAATACCAGAAAACCCAGCCAAACTTCATAGCAATCAAGGCATAATCCCAATCCAACGATATGAAGGTGTTTAGCTACTAAAAAACAAATACAAAAGATTGCATAAATAATGACCAAACAAGGTCTAAACAGAGGCTGGAAAGTAAAAGAGACGAAACAAATCATAAAGGGACAAAAATTCTAACCTAACGGCGGACTAAACTAAGACTTAATATTTATAAAAAAGCCGTAGTGTCGAGACGCTAGGGCTCGGCGTCTCGACACCACGAACTTTATACTCCGCTTCGAAATCGCGTTGGCGTCGAGACACTAGGGGCAGCGTCTCGACGCCATCCCCAATCCGAGCATGTTGTTTTATTTCTCGGTCTTGTCTCGCTTTATCTCGGTATGGGGATTTAATCTTCGGCTCTTGGTGTCGTTCCTCAGGCCCGATTCAATACACTTGGGTCTTCTCACCTCCTCGATGTCCAAGACACCGAGATGGCTCCAAAACTCCATAATTGGCCCGAATTAATAGCAATTTAGCGTGATTGGCTCCCGACATTGCCTAAGCTTAAAGATCCTGTAAATAAGACAAGTACAACATAAAATTCCTCTAACAAGCTTATATTAGAGGTGATAAAATAAGACTATTTAGGTCCTATCAAATACCCCCAACCTAAATCTTGCTAGTCCTCGAGCAAGGCACACACATACCAAAGAAAAAGATGTTGTGCATATAATTGAAAAGTGACTTAATCCTCAAGACTCAAATATTCCAGAAACCAAAGCAATAAAGAGACATTCACAAGAGATACAAATGAGGAGACAAATCAATATTTTTCAAAGATTATGTTGCACAAGAGAGCTCCATCCCACCTAAAGAAGACTTTACTAGCCCGGGATTCGTTTACTCAACTCTCATCCTATTTTCCCCTACACTGGCACTAAGGTCTTGCTAAAAGGCCCAAATGGAAGAAACTAGGTTGCTTCCTCTTTGCCTAGGTGCCTGAACAAGGAATTCCTTTTTCTTTTTTTCTTTTTCTCTCTTCTTTTTTTTTTCTTTTGCTTTTCTTTTTCTTTCTTTTTATTTTTACATTTCTTTTAGGATGGGACACTAGCTTTCACACTACAATGCAGGGACCCATAACCCGAGTTTAACTCTTGGTTGGCCTAACTGATCACACTGTAGGTAGCTCTTTTTACCCCTAAGCGTTCAATACAATGCAAGCATGATTTTTCTCAAAATAAAAATAAGAAAGACGAGCATATTATTTTTCTTTTGGCTTTCGCTCATTTGACTTATTTTTCTACTCCCTCTCTCATTTTTTTTTTTTTTTTTTTGCTGGCATATTTTCTTTTTCTCTCCTAGGCAAGACTCCACACACTATTTTGCAAAAAATTGAGACTTTCTCACTTAACCTTACACCTATTGAGGTGACAACAGGAATATGAGCTAAGTAACTCGCTCCTAAGCATTCAAGTCCTACTTTAAGGCAAGAAAGACACCCAACATGTGCAAGACATATCCAAGAAAAGTTTTAAAAAGGCTCATTTTTTAGCACTCAAGGTCACAACTCATCGATGTTGGGTTTTATGCCCTAAAACTCGTAGATAGTGAATGTAAACAAATTTTATACTTGTATTTAATAAAGTGTTATTTAGTTTCTGCAATAAAATGTTATTGTTAAATATTGCACTATTTGACCCAAATCCAATAAACTAAGATCCAAGGTTGTTTGTATGTAACTTGAACTAGTATGTGGGGACATACGGGGATCGATGTTCAAGTAACAACCTAAAAGGTCTATAGTACAAGGATAAAGCTGGGTACCTTATCCTAGTGACACTATGGATGCGACCCGCTTTGTATTATGATACAAACGCAATGATCCAACGTGTTCATGTGTTTGACATGCGAGTGGGGGTATCCTATGCAATGAGTTTGTATAAGACCGGACCGCGAAATAGTTAACCACTAACTGTAACACTGTTAGTTGGCTTGGTTTCTATTTTACTAGGATGACCTAGACGACTTAGTCTCAATCCTGAGTGGATTATGGACTCCTGTTCACGAGGGGTTATCCTTTGATTTGTATGGGTGAGAGTGGCCAACACGCCGACTCAGTAAGCCTACCATTTTGGGGACAATACCGAGTGGGGAGCTGGAAACATAATCACACAAGATGGAATTCACTCCTTCCCGACTCTACGGTAAGTAGAGGTGTGTTCCCTTAAGTGGTGTCTCTGGGACTTGAACAATGGGCCCAACCCTCTCTATGGCACGAGAGACTTTTGTTTGTTGGTTGGACCTCAAACAGGTTGTTCATTAGAGGAGCACTGGGGACTTAAGGACAAAGATGTAAACCAGGGGTAAAACGATAATTTGACCCAGCTGGGATACGAACACGCGTGAAGGACTGACTTGTAGTATTGGTCGATATCCGTGGACACAAAAATATTCTGCAGTGAGAAGAGTGCAGATGTGGGTCTTTAGTGGAGTGACCCACAGTTAACGAATGGAGACTAACTTGATTAATGAGTTTAAGCCGATTAGTCTCGTATCGTTGGAGCTTCTGATTTGTAGGTCCATTAGGTCCCACTGGTAGCTCATAAAAAGACTTGAATCAAATAAATATAAATTGTAAATTGAAAGTGTTCAATTTATTTAGGGAATCATATAATGTATATTGATGCATTATAATATAAAGTTTATGAAACTTTATAATATAATTATTTTCAAAAATTAATTATTGAGAGAAAATATTTGAAAGAGTTCAAATAAATTTAATATGAATTGGATTCATATTAATTTTAATTTTAATAAAATCCCTAAGATTAAATATATGATATTTAATTGGGTAATTAATTAATTATGGAATTAATTAATTATTTATTAAAATTAGAGACATTTTCTTATTAGGAAAACGTCTTCCTTTTCCTATTAGGAAAAAGGTCTTGGCCTTTACTATATATAGGACCCCTGGGGTGGGGTGAAAGGCATCCCATTGTCTCTCCTTCTCTCAGAGATCTCTCCCAAAAGACTCCAACAAGTCTCCCGCTTCAAGAAGTCTTAGAGATATACCGGTGTAGCCGATTGGTGGTGTTCGCACAAAAGGGTTGTTGTGTTTTCAATCTTGTTGGCAAGAAAAGGCGAATTGATCAAGGCTTTCTACAAAAGTAAGTTTTCTATGAAATCCTTGATCACTAGGATCAATCTAGTTGATCTTTTAGCATGTTTATAGCCTATGTACAACCAATTAAATATAGATTTATTGTTGTATTATTTTACAGATTGTATTGGTATTTCAATTAGAATCTAAGACTCTGAGTATTGTGAATGTTATGGTTTGCATATAAATGGTTTCGATTAATTTGGCCATAGATTTACGTTTCCTTGAATGGTTCAATGTAAGGGCCCCTGCGTTTTTGGGCATATTTTGTAAATCTATTATCCTCTGTAAGTTCGGGTCTAGATTAGGGTGTTTCATGATGAAGATCGTTGAAAATCACATCCAAAATCGAAGCCAAACACGAAGAAAAGTCGCTGGAATTTCTGGATTTTGCCTCCAGACGCAATCGCGATTTCGCAAAACGGAGGAATCGCGTGGAACGGATGAAATTTATATATATAAAAAAACAGTACATGACTTGAGGAACGCATCTGTTGTGTTCGTTTGAGTAGCCTCCTATGTAACCAGAGGTTAGTAGTTCAAGCCTAGTTTGGCGTAGTTTGGGCGAATTATTTTTATTTTCCCGCGGTTCTTCAGTTTTTGACCGGTTCTCGCTGGGTAAGGTGAAAGTTGACCGGTTCGTGACATGTTTGACCGGTTCTTGACTGGTTCAAGGAGATTTGACCCAGTTCATGCATTGTTTGCACGGTTCAAGCATGTTTTGGCATTTTGGGGTCCGGTTCGAAGCAGTTCGGGTCGGTTCGTGCGGTCTAGTCCGGTTCTGAAGCTACAGAAGGATGTTTTTAGGATAAAATAGCTTAAATTATTGTAATTTATGTGCTTTATTTTATTGTAGGGGTCAATTAATCGGTTTATACGCTATTTAAAAGCTTTATGGATGTCATTTAGATTTAAAATCCCACCTTAGGTTATAAAGCATGCTCATGCATTTTATATATATTATAATTAGTTATAATGTATGGGTTGAAATGCATGGTTTATTTTCATGAGTTTTTAATATATAGTTGAGTTATATTAATATCATGAAAAAGGATAAGCACGATGCATACAATTACCTAGTTAAATATAAAAAGTTATATTTAATAAAATTGTTTGCAACATGCTACTTTGATCTACTATTTTTGGCAATAATTTAATTGTTAATTTATTAATAATGGAAATCAAAGTTGCATTGAGCATGAAACATCCATAGTTTAATATAATTGTTATATTAATTTCATGCAATGCAAGACAATATATATAGTTTTATTATATTAACTTGAATATGATTGTTAATTATTTTAAAACTATAGTATGCATGATTATAGGGCTAATCATTAAAATGTTGAATAGTTTAAAATTGATGATTAGAAACCGCCAACCTATAATAAAGATTGCATGTAAACATAGGATCATAGGTAAATGGATTCATTTTAAAATGTTTAAAATTAATTAGACCTAAGATCTCGTTAATTCTAATAGGATTAGAATTAAGTCTTGCTTAGTTTTTTAAAAATAGTTTTAACCTACTAAGTAGGACAAACATTTCTATGATTATAAGGGAACTCTATTGGTAAAGTTTTGTCTAAAGTTGGGGATACTTAAGTTGACGGTTTACGGAACACCTCCTAACTGGGAACTGACCCGGAGTACCGGAGTTGAATTAATCATGGTTAAATGTTAGCATGCAATGTCACTAGGTTTATTAAAAGAGTTTAATACACCTAGATCTTTAGAGTAAAGACTTTACATTACTATGGTTAAAAGGGAACTCTCCCGGTTACGTTCTGTCTAAGACTGGAGGTATTTAAGCTGACGGTTTACGGAACACCTGCTACCTGGGAACAAACCTGGAACCTGAGTTGAAATAACCATAGTCATGTTAGCATACGGTGTTGCTAGGTTTGTTAAAAGTGTTTAATTCACCTAGAACATTACAATTCTCATTATAATAGTTATAATAGGACTAGACTTAGATAACTTGAATTAGCCAGATTTATCTAGGTTAATAAACCCTAAAATGTACGGTAGGTCACTTTAGTGGGAGGAAAATTTTTTACTCCTACGTCCCTATATTTACAACGTGAGATCCATGCTCGGCTTCGTGTCGTTTTAGCGCAACCTCCCTTTGAAAAGTGTTTGTATGGGTCAATAACAAGGTGAATGGGGAAAGTGCCCATAGTAAGTGGGAGCGGGACACGTTTCAACGTATCCCTCGATCTCCACCCATAGGTCACACCGTGAGAGTCTTATGATCCGCCTGCGTGTTGTCCTAGAGCAACCATCCCTTTGGAGGGCCTGATCATAAGATTTGTAACACCGTGAACTCCTGGAAAGGATAGGGTCACTTAGGCTAATTACCAACAGTTGTCTTCCCCTTCGATAGCCTGTTGATGCGTGCCTCTGGGATTTGAAAGTGGGAGGGTTACACTTACGAGGATGAGTTAAGTGTGTTAACAAATCCTTGACCAAATAACGGTGGCTAATGCCTATAGGAATATGAGTTATTCCGGAATTAGAATTAGCTGAGAAGTGTCTCATTTCAAAGGAGGAGTAGTTGATCACCCTTCGGTGATTGTTGCTCTAAACCTCTGAAACATCGTTGCAAAACTAAATCAATAGTCTTAGAGTTCTATGATTGCTTGTTTTTGCTAAACTGATTGGATTGTATGCAATTGTTTGTACTGCTCTTGTAATGGGTTAGTGCGATACATAATCAAGTGATTTGTTATTTCAGTGATTCAATGTTTTCATATGTGCATAGTCTTACGCCCATTTTATAAATAACGGTGATTATACAACAAATTTAAACGATTAATTTGTGGCGAATAATTTAAGATTAAGTCTTGACAGATAAACGTTCTCATGCCCCAAATGTTTAATTCATTAAGAAGTGTTATTAATGAATGTGACACTGAGCCTTGCTCAGCCAAAGAAGACTTGTCCAAAGACAGTAAATTCGATTTACTAGTCTTGGAAGCGTAATTTGTGAAGAATGATGATTCTACCCGAATACTTGATTCATAGTCACAAATCACATTTGTTCTTCTTATTAAAAGTAATGAATTTCTGGCAATAACTTCATGCTATTGAGATAACTCTCAAAATTTTGAATTAGAGAGGTTGTCTTGGCTGTAGCAATGGGGAACGTTAAGTTATTTTTCCCAGTGGGAGCAAATACATATTATTAGATAATTTGTATATAATTCCTAAGATCAAAAGAAATTTGATTTCTGTATCTTATTGGCTGGAACAATGTTACTCTTTACCTTTCCCTGCTAACGCATTTCATTTCAAGAAAGGGAGTTAACTTTTGTTCAGCTGAACTGAAAAATAACATAAATGTTTGTAAGACTAATTAAGAGTAAGGCAGTCATAAACACTGCTTTGCCTGAGGCTTCTACTACTCAAAGAAATGAATGGAAAAAGATTTTTCCTAAATGAAATACCGTTCTTTGGTTCTTAAGGTGTTAGGCTAGTTTTGATCTCAATATGATTGGGAGCTTAATCTAGAGTATACTTCTAAGTTAGTTAAAAGAACACTCTCTAATACCAATTAAGTCATGCCTTATGGACAATATGACTGATAGATCTTTTACTGGAAAAGAGCTAAAAGAGCCAAAGAGCCCTTAGAGCTTGTACATTTGGATCCTTGTGGTCTAATATGTTAAAGAAGTGGGAGGGCATCAATAATTCATCTATATTATAGATAATTATTCAAGGTATGTGTATCTCAACCTAATGCAACTTAAGTCTAGAGCTCTTGAGAAATTCAAAGTGGTTTGAAACTGAAGTTGGAAACTTGTTAGGTGAGATGATAAAAACACTTCGATCGGATCGAGTTGTAGAGTAGATGAGACTTGAGATTCCAAGACTATTTGATAGAACATGTGATAAGCGCCCACTTGCTTGTTAGATGCAAAGCTAGAGGTCCTTCTAGGATCCTTGCAAACACTCACAAAGAAAGCTAACTTAGATCACACTTAGAATCTATGATGGTCACTCATAAATCCTAAGACAACTCACTCCAGAATTAGCTTGATCAAGACTAATCCAATGAATTGATTTTAACATCAAATCTAAAACAAGATTTGAAAGAAAAAGACAACACCAAAGGGGTTGAATAAGCACAAGCTTTTTAATATTGATAATCTGAGTTTTCAAGAGTATTACAAGCCATTTAAAGGCCAAATGGTCGTGGATAGACCAAGGAACTCAAAAGTCTTTCAACTACACTTAATTGCAAATTGTAGAAAATAAGACCTAGGAACTTAAAACTTGATTGCACATCAAACGAGCAGCCATATCTCAAAACTAAAAAGATAGAATTGCTTTAAATTGTCTTAAATATGTGCTATGGAATCCGCTCCTCATAATGGCAACGTTTGACAAGGTTTGACATCACGTTTTCCCATGCAGTGCACACTTGACAGCATTTTCTTCACAAAATCTGCACAATGTTTTTGATCACCGTGTCATCTTCTAAACTATTGGACTTTTCCCGTGCCATCTTCATGCCATTCTCTTCTTGACTCATTGAACTAACATTATATAAAAATTTGGCCTCAAAATTATCCGTCGGGTCTTGTGAATTTGCTAGTGTTTGAAGATGTAGTGTGAATGCCTCTTGAATCTTCTTTGCCTTGCTTCTTGTAATTGGTCCTTCAGGTACATGCAATGGATTATTGATTGATTCCATATCATTCCCCCTTTCTTTAAAAGGATTTGTCCTCAAATCAAGGTCTTCATTTCCTACATCAAAAGGAGTCAAGTCAGCCACATTAAAAGTAGAACTTACATTGTACTCACCTCGTAGATCTAATTTGTATGCATTGTTTTTGATCCGTTCAAGCACTTGAAAAGGACCATCTCCCCTTGGTTGAAGTTTTGACTTCCTTTGATCTGGAAACCTTTCCTTTCTTAGATGAACCCAAACCCAATCTCCTGGTTTAAAAATCAATTCCTTTCTTCCTTGGTTCTTGCGAGTGACTAGCTTTTGATTCTTCTTTTCAATCCTTTCTTTGATTTCTTTGTGCAAAGTTTTGATGTATTCGGCCCTAGAAGAAGCTGCATCACTAGTAAACATATTAGGTGGCAAAGGTGATAAATCTAGAGGAGTCAAAGGATTAAAGCCGTACACAACCTCAAAAGGTGAACAATGAGTTGTGCTATGAATCGCCCTATTGTATGCAAACTCCACAAAAGGTAGAGTCTCTTCCCAAGACTGAAGATTTTTAGAAATTAGTGACCTAAGCAAGGCCCCCAATGTTCTATTAACCACCTCAGTTTGCCCATCCGTTTGTGGGTGACAAGTTGTAGAAAATAGAAGCTTAGTTCCCAATTTTCCCCACAAAACTTTCCAAAAATGACTTAAAAATTTAACATCCCTATCACTAACAATAGTTTTGGGAATGCCATGCAATCTAACCACTTCCCGAAAGAAAAGATTAGCTATGTTGGTAGCATCATCAGTTTTGTTACATGGAATGAAATGCGCCATCTTACTAAACCTATCAACCACCACAAAAATACTATCATGATTTCTTCTAGTCTTTGGTAATCCTAGAACAAAATCCATGCTAATGTCTACCCATGGTTCACTAGGAACATCTAAAGGAGTGTAAAGGCCATGTGGTTGTGTCTTAGACTTAGCCTCCTTACACTTGAAACATTGCTTGCAAACTTTGTTCACATCTTTCCTCATTTTAAGCCAATAAAAATGTTCACACAACATGCTATATGTTTTAAATTCTCCAAAATGTCCCATAAGTCCTCCCCCATGAGCTTCCTTCACAAGTAACTCTCTAATGGAACACTTAGGAATACAAAGCTTACCTTTCCTAAAAAGCATCCCATCAAACACAATATAATCTTGAACATTTTTCCCTTCTAAACATTGTGCATACACATCATAAAATTCAGATTTCTCAACTTTATACAACTCAATCATGTGTTTAAAACCAAGAACTTTTGCACTAAGGGATGAGAATAAAGCATACCTTCTTGATAATGCATCAGCCACCACATTGTCCTTACCTTTTTTGTAATGGATGACATAAGGAAATGTCTCAATGAATTCCACCCATTTCGCATGCCTCTTGTTAAGCTTCGTTTGGCCTTTGAGATGCTTCAAGCTTTCATGATCCGTGTGGATAACAAACTCTTTTGGCCATAAGTAATGTTGCCAAACTTTCAAAGCCCTCACAAGTGCATGTAGCTCCTTGTCATAAGTCGGGTAGTTGAGTTGAGCTCCATTTAGCTTTTCACTAAAGAACATGATTGGTCGCTTTTCTTGCATCAAAACAGCCCCTATACCTATCCCACTTGCATCACATTCAATCTCAAAAGATTTATCAAAGTTAGGTAAAGCAAGACAAGGTGCATTGGTCAATTTTTCTTTTAACTCATTGAATGCATTCTCTTGCTTTTCTTTCCATTCAAATTTCACATACTTTTTCACAAGTTCAGTTAATGGTGAGGCTATGCTACTAAAATCTTTAATAAATCTCCTATAGAAACTAGCCAAACCATGAAAGGATCTTACCTCGGATGCATTGGTAGGAGTTGGCCATTCTTGGATAGCCTTTACATTTTCTTCATCAACTTTAACTCCATCTTTTCCAACAATGAACCCTAGGAAATTTACTTGTTCTAGACAAAAACTACACTTTTTGAAGTTGGCATAAAGCTTCTCTTCTCTAAGTTTAAGTAAAATTGTGTTAACATGCAAAATATGATCATTCAAGCCCTTTGAGTAAACAAGGATATCATCAAAATATACAACCACAAATTTTCCAATGTATTCCCTCAAAACATGATTCATGAGCCTCATAAAAGTACTTGGTGCATTAGTAAGGCCAAATGGCATAACAAGCCACTCATAAAGCCCAAACTTTGTTTTGAAAGCCGTTTTCCATTCATCTCCTACATGCATACGAATTTGATGATAACCACTTTTAAGATCTATTTTTGAAAACAGATTAGCACCATGTAATTCATCTAACATGTCATCTAATCGAGGAATAGGATGTCGATACTTTACCGTTATTTTGTTGATAGCTCGACAATCAACACACATCCTCCATGTACCATCTTTCTTGGGTACTAAAATCACCGGAACCGAGCAAGGACTCATGCTTTCTCGAACATAACCTTTATCCATGAGTTCTTCCACTTGCCTTTGAATTTCCTTGGCCTCGGTTGGGTTGGTCCTATAGGCCGCCATATTTGGAAGAGTTACCCCGGGTATGAAGTCAATTTTGTGCTCAATCCCTCTTAAAGGAGGTAGACCCGTAGGTGCATCTTCATGCGGAAACATGTCATTAAATTCCTGCAAAAGAGATTTAAAAGCACTAGGCAAACCATCATTAGAGTTAGGTTCAGTTACTAAGCACTTTCCTTTGCACATAAGTACAAAGTTTGGTGCTTCGAGTGAAAACATATTTCTTACTTCCCCCTTTCTCATAACCAAACTCACATTCTTTCTTTTTTCCTCAAAATCACTCTTTTTTCTCTCTTGATTTTCACTCACCTTTTGCCCCTCACTTTCCTCTCTTTTTTCGCTCTTCTCTTTTAACTTACTTTCTTCTCTCCTCTCTTGATCCTCAAATTCTTTTCTTTTCTAATTTCACTTGATCACATTGTACTTCATATGGAGACAATGGCAGCAAAGTAAACTTCTTCCCATTCAAAGTAAATGTGTACTTGTTCAACAATCCATCATATGTGACTTCTCTATCATATTGCCAAGGTCGACCCAATAACATATCACCTGCATGCATAGGTACTACATCGCAAAGAACTTCATCCTTATATCTTCCTAAAGTAAAAGAAATAAGAACTTGGGAGTTTACCTTCAATTCTCCTTTGTTTGTCAACCATTGAAGTTTATATGGTTTTGGATGTGGACGAGTAGTGAGTTGGAGTCTTTTTACAAGAAAACTACTTACCACATTTGTGCAACTTCCACTATCAATCACCAAGCTACATGGGGTTCCTTCAATCAAGCATCTTGTGTGAAATAAGTTCTCCCTTTGATCTTCAACTTTTTCCTCCTTGATCTGCACATTAAGTACTCTTCTTGCAACTAAAGATATGGAGTTACCTTCTTCGATGCACTCCTCATCATATGCTTCGAATTCTTCCTCTAGTGGCGCATCTTGTTCATCACATTCATCCTCTGAATCTAATATTCCATTTCTTATCACCATGACCTTTTTATTGACACATTCCTTGCTCATGTGTCCAAACCCCTTGCACTTCTAGCATTGAATAGAACTAGACTTCTCCTTCACTTCCTTTGAAGCTTCATTTTTTTTAGTATTGGAGCTCCCGGCCTCCACTCTTTTGGCAGCCACAAACTTTCCTTTTGCTTCACTCCTATTCACAAATCCATCCTTGTTCCAAACATTAGAATTTGAAAAGGTATTAGTTTTTGAATTATACTTCTTGGAATGCTCCTTTTCTTCTCTCAATTGTTCTTCAATTTTGATTGCATAATGATACATATCTTCCAAGTAAAGTTGTGGATACCTATCAACGGGATGAGCAATTTCTCGATTTAAACCTCCAAGGAATCTAGACATAGTGTCTTCTTCTTCTTCTCGAATGTTTGCTCTTTCCATCAAAGTTTCCATCTCTTGATAATATTCAGCCACACTTTTTGTTCCCTGCCTCAAAGCTTGCAATTTAGTTTTCAAATCTCTTTCATAATGTTTTGGAACATACCTCTTTCTCATGGCTTCTTTAAGTTCTTCCCAAGTTAAAATGGGATCCTCCTCTTTCCTCCTCCTCTCGGATTTGAGATGTTGATACCAATTTCCAGCATGGTTAGTGAATTCGGCAATGGCAAGTCGCATCTTCTTATTTTCACTAAATGTGTTGCAATCAAACACATGTTCTATCTTCCTTTCCCATTCCAAGTATGCCTCCACATCCGCCGTTCCACTAAATGGTGGAATTTTGAGCTTGACTCCGCTATCCCTATCTTCATGGATTCTTTCTCCTCTTCTAGGTTGCATAAAATTATTTCTTCCTCTTCCTCTCATGTTTCCTCTTCCTCCAACTTGTCTTCCTTGTTCAACTAAATCAATCACTTCTTCATCTTCTTGTAAGACTTGTTCTTCTCTTTGTTGTTGCGCCCTCCTTTCTAACCTTTCTTCCCTCATCATTTCCATCATGCCTTGAATGGCTTGAAGAATAGCCATATTAGTATCTTGTACTTGTGGTACTCCATCGCCCTGTGACATTTTAAAGTTAGAAATAAAAGGACCTCACCACACTTCTCACCAATTTCACTCAAGGACACTCGTGTTTATCACTCAAGGGTAGGCTTTTGGTACTAGGTCAAAGATGTAAGGGTTGGCTTAATTTTTTTTTTTTTTTGGTGCAATCTCACTAAAGTTTGATGAAAACCAATTCAAAATGATCAACTCTTACAAACTAAGACTAGAGTAACTCAAACATAGGATCAACAACTTAAAAACGAATCTGATTGATTTTTTTTTTTTTTTCCTTTTTTTTTTGTTGCTGATTTCTTTTTCTCTCTCTTTTTTTTCTTTTTTTTTTTTTTTTTTGCTACTTTTCTTTCTTTTTTTTTTTTTTTTATGATCCAATAGCAGATTTCAAGACAAGTTGTAGTATGTCTTGTATTACAAGATGTAAACAATTACTTTGGAGAAAGAAAAACGAATTGAAACGAAAATAAATTGAAATAAAGTAAAGATAAAACCTCTAGAGTCGGCCAAGAACGATGACCAAATGCTCTGATACCAAATGATAAGCGCCCACTTGCTTGTTAGATGCAAAGCTAGAGGTCCTTCTAGGATCCTTGCAAACACTCACAAAGAAAGCTAACTTAGATCACACTTAGAATCTATGATGGTCACTCATAAATCCTAAGACAACTCACTCCAGAATTAGCTTGATCAAGACTAATCCAATGAATTGATTTTAACATCAAATCTAAAACAAGATTTGAAAGAAAAAGACAACACCAAAGGGGTTGAATAAGCACAAGCTTTTTAATATTGATAATCTGAGTTTTCAAGAGTATTACAAGCCATTTAAAGGCCAAATGGTCGTGGATAGACCAAGGAACTCAAAAGTCTTTCAACTACACTTAATTGCAAATTGTAGAAAATAAGACCTAGGAACTTAAAACTTGATTGCACATCAAACGAGCAGCCATATCTCAAAACTAAAAAGATAGAATTGCTTTAAATTGTCTTAAATATGTGCTATGGAATCCGCTCCTCATAATGGCAACGTTTGACAAGGTTTGACATCACGTTTTCCCATGCAGTGCACACTTGACAGCATTTTCTTCACAAAATCTGCACAATGTTTTTGATCACCGTGTCATCTTCTAAACTATTGGACTTTTCCCGTGCCATCTTCATGCCATTCTCTTCTTGACTCATTGAACTAACATTATATAAAAATTTGGCCTCAAAATTATCCGTCGGGTCTTGTGAATTTGCTAGTGTTTGAAGATGTAGTGTGAATGCCTCTTGAATCTTCTTTGCCTTGCTTCTTGTAATTGGTCCTTCAGGTACATGCAATGGATTATTGATTGATTCCATATCAACATGGAATTACATCTCAACTACCCTTGAAGCACCTTAAGGAAATGGTGTATCAGATAGGAGAAATAGAACCCTATTGGATACGGTTTGATTCACTATGAGCTATGCTCATTTGTGTAGGATCTAAAGGCAACACTAGAGGGGGGTGAATAGGGCTGACTACCAATTTTTAAAAATAATTTTATCTCTCAAAATATGCTCAATAAAATTAATACACAAATATGATTGAAGAAATTTATTGCAAAATAGAACCTAAAGCATGCAAGCTAAGATAACTTCAATTTTCAAGATAATTTAATCAAGGATAAATTTAACCAACACAATAAAAATCAAATCATGCAATTTAGAAAGATTAAAAATTAACTAAGACAAGAAAGTAAAAAAATAGAGAACAGAAAATAAAAGAGAGAGAGGAAGAGAAAACACTGGGAATTTATAGTGGTTCGGCAAATTGCCTACTCCACTCCCCAAGACTCCTTCTTGGGTATTTCACTAAGTGATCCTCTTGCGGGTGAGAACCAAACCGACACACGACCCTCTTTTTCCTAGGCTAAAGAGAAACCCAAGATCCTTTTGACTGGCTCAGGATCAAACCAATTCCTTTTTCTCACAACCCAAGGTGTACCCACACCTTAATACAAATCCCAAAAAAAAAACAAAAGAAAACCTCACAACAATTTCCTCTTGAAGGCTAAGTACACAATTTAAGCACTCTAATAGAAATCCTCACAAAATTAACTCTAGGCCAATTTAGGAGCAAAGGAGGACAAAAATGAGAGAGTAGAGGGAATTTGAGAGCTAAAGACTTGATAGCTTTGGTGTGTGAATGAAAGGTGAAAACCAAGTCCAATTTATAGGCGAGGAGGATGAATAATGGCCGTTGGATCAAATTAAGGATGGATGGTGGAGATTGAATTTAAAATGGAAAAGGAAGGCATTTTGAAATTAATAGTGAATTTTGAAGATATGGAATTTTCGAGATAATGAGAATAAATCAAGGATATGAAGGAATGGAATTTTGGAAAGAAATAGAATTTGAATGATGGTGAAACTTGGAGAAGATTTGAGGAAATTTTGAATTGAAAAATTAAAGGAAAATAAAAAAAGAAAATAGAAAAATATTGCCGGATGAAATGAAAACCACGTGCACAGGGAGGAAGTTGAAGCTCACGCGCGCGTTTCTGTGAAGGAATGCTTGCACGCGCGCGTTCGCGCGTGAAGGAGCGGACCGCCGTATTTTCATTTTGATTTTCCTTTTTTTTTAATTAAATACAAAATCAGATCTGAAATTTTGATATCTCGCCACGTGTCGCTATGCTACTGAGCCACGCGTCTGCCGATGATTTCTCCTTTTTTTTTTTGTAAATCATCCGCCACGTGTCAGAATTCCATTGGTCCACGGTCGCCACGTCACTTACCACGCCAGATGCCACGTCATCGCCACGTCAGCAAAAAGTGACCGTTGGAGTGGCATGTCATCCACCACGTCATCAATTTTGACCTTTTTGAGTCCCACGTCAGCGCCACGTCGGATGCCACGTCAGCACTTGCCACGTGTCACTGCCACATTGGATTTCCTCCATCAATTTTGTTTTGGCCATAACTTCTTCGTTTGAGCTCTGATTTGAGTGATTCAAAAGGCGTTGGAATCGTTGTTTCGAGCTCTACAAGATAGTGACTAGTTTGATTGAAGCCTGAAAATATTAGTATAAAAAATCTGAGTTTGTTATCATCAAAATACTTGGTTTGATTGAAGCCTTAAAGCTAACAATTTGCCTGACAAGTTTTGGGGTCATGCAGTGTTGACTGCAGCACACATTTCGAACAACGTTCCATCAAAAGTGTTTCTAAAACATCTTTTGAATTGTGGATAAGACGTAAAAGTAGTTTACGTTATTTTTGGGGAGTTCAACACTATTGCTTGGGCCAGACCGCTACTAATACCGCAAGTGCACGGGCCGCAAGTAATATAAAACGAAAATATTCCGAGTATCGAATCCACAGGGAGGTGAAGCGAAAATTAAGCAAAGCAAAAATTCCTTGAACACCAAAGGTACTTGGGAAAAATAATATTTAGTGATCAAAGCATGTAAAAGAGAATTTAAAATTAAAGCGATTAAAGAGAAAATTTGATCAATCAAGGAAAAAAATAAAATGTGGAGAAAGAGCTTTTTAAATGGGAAGTGGGGTCTTGAAACTCAATTAATAGCTAAATAATTATTACAATTATCCTATCTCGCTGCCGAACTAATTATACTCCTAGAATCTCCGTTAATCACATAGGTTCTCCTGTCGGACTCCCCTAATTGTAATTAACCCATTTTAACAACCTAAGTGTCCTTAGCACAATTAAACTAGTTGCATGGATTATCATCTATCCTAACTTCTCTCCGTCGAGTCCTTGTTAAGAATCGAATCAATACACAACTGGCCAGATTGCATAAAGCATTACGAGCATCCATACAAATAACTAGTAAAAAGGGCAAGAGATAGGCAATTATAACAACATTTAACTATAATTTCATTTCAAGACCCCATATTGGGGTTTAGCTATACATTGCTAAAATATTCACAAAATTTACAATGGAAAGCATAAATATAAGCACAATAAAAGGGAAGGAATTGACCGTCGAAGACCCCGTCGCTGGTGCATGGAGTCCCTCCGAGCAAACCTTGAGGCTCCTAAAGTGCTCCCCAAAATTCCCAAAATTTCCCACTAAAGATCTCTCAAAAAGGCTAAAAGCCTTGAGAGAAGGCTCCAAAGGAGCCAAAGAAAGATAGGAAAGAAGGAATGGAATGGTGATTGATGGTAAAAAATGGCTCCATGGGGCGCTATTTATAGGCCTGAAAAATGGACAGCATCGCGACGCTGCCCCTACAGCATCTCGACGCTAGGCGAATTCCAGAACTTTCTGGCGCGTTTTTGGGCTTGAATTTGGGCCTTTCTTCATTTCTTTTGGGCCTCTTTCTCATGGTTGACTTCTTTTGACTCCCCCTTGACCCATGTATGGAAATTGTGCTTGAATGACTTCTTTTGGGCATTTTTTCACCGAAATCCATTAATTTTTCTCCTAAAGGCCAAATAACAAAATATATTAAATATCTTCAATAAAAACACAATTAAAGCACTAAAAAGCTTAATATTTTAGGACTAAAATAGCGACATTTCTACTCACTATCACACCCCGAAACTTAAGCTTTTGCTAGTCCCGAGCAAAATAAATTCCAAAGGTGCATGAAATAAAATCACTCAAGCCTCAATGATTTTGGAACTTTTAATATAGAATGGAAAACATGCAAGTGGAATATGCAAGCACCGCATACTCATGAAGAAATCTTAAAATAGTTTGAACTTAAGATTAATGAATAGCATGCTCAAGACTTTAAATATGCTCAACACAACGAAAGCCTCCCCCCCAAACTTAAATTAAACATTGTCCCTAATGTTTATAGACAATAAAGCATAAAGAGGGATACTGAGACTTACCTGAGTTAGGAGCAATTCATCCTCATCCTTTGGTTCCAGAAAAATGGGATTCTTGGAGCTTTGAGATTTGCTAAGGTGATCCTGCAAAACAAAATTGGATCACGAATAAAAGAAAATTATTTACCGCAAAAACAACTACCTAAACTTTAATCCTTGGGTTGCCTCCCAAGCAGCACTTTCTTTAACGTCTTTAGCTAGACGAGGCTCGGCACGATCACGGAGGCTCGAAATAAAAGTTTTCATCATCCTCCGGGCCTTGCAGAAAATCTCGCACCGAATTGCACACTGCAAACAGGGGAGAAAAAAAACTTTCCCCTGGCCCATCTACTAAAGAGATTGTTATAATAACATTTCAGAAAATATGTAGCAGCATCAAATCTCTTTTCTAAGTCTCTATTCACAAAACAGTTGTTTACTGAGTCATCCAGCGTTATGATATCTACCGGTCTATGATCTAAAGGTGGCCTATCAACCATGCCAATCCACTCATCAGATATAATATCTACATGCTCAGAAAATTTCTCAGACTCAGAATTAAAAAATGATTCAACTAAGCTGTCATATGACTCACTATCAGAAGAATTAAAGAATATAAGCTCCTCTGGGTCAGATTCTATACTATGTACATCATCAGGACCCGAATCAACACTATTCACACTTTCAGGATCTGACTCTATATACTCATCTGGATCAGACTCGATAGATTCAACATTATCATGATCAGACTCAAAATTATCATCTATCAAGTAATCATCTCAATGCAATTCATGCTCATTATCAAACAAATTATGCTCATCTTCGTAATTAGGCAATACAATCTCATTATCAAAATCATCAATTTCAGGCAATTCCAATTCATTCTCAAAAGAAGGTAAGTCATCAATTGCGAACATTTCATTCTCAAAAGCAGGCAGGTCTAATTCATTTTCAAAATCAGGTAGATCTACATCAATTGGCTCAGTCTCAAACAGAGGGTCATAAAAAAATGCATTATGATTGAAATTCTCATCATCCATATGTGCCTTTCCTAATCCTAGGCCAAGATTATACTCTACCTCTTCATCATCGTCAGTCAAATATTCTGGACCTATAGAAAAACAAGTTTGCAAACTACATACAGACTCTTCTTGGCCAAAAATATTAAAAACGACTTTTTCATCCTCTACGTTCAAGGTAAGCTTACCAGTATGCACACTAATCTCAGCCTTACCAGTGGCTAAGAAAGGTCTGCCTAAAATGATAGGTACCTCTTTGTCTTCCTGCATGTCGAGTACCACAAAATCTACAGGGAAGATAAATTTGTTGACCTTTACCAACACGTCCTCCACAATACCCATTGGTTGGGTGATCGATCTATCAGCAAGCTGGAGGGTGACGTCGGTATCCTTCATTCCTGTCAAACCAATCTTCCTGTACACAGAATAGGGCATCAGATTTATACTAGCACCTAGATCACATAAAGCCCTATTGAAAGATACTTTTCCAATAATACATCGAACAATAAAACTCCCTGGGTCTTTTTTGTTTAGAAGGCATCTTTCCAGAAACTATGGTACTACTGCTTTCAGATAATTTAAAAACCTATTTTTTCAAACTTTTCTTCCTAGATAACATCTTCTTCATAAACTTCCTATAATTAGGCATATTATACAAAGCATCAACTAAGGGAATGTTCACAGATAATTTTCTAAACATCTCTAGGAATTTCTGAAACTACTCATCTAATTTAACATTTTTAAAGCGCTGAGGAAAAGGTAACTCCCTGTAGTCAAAGGTTGGACATTCGCCTCTCCACTTGGGCGGGCTAATGTGCGAGCCTTTGTCATGATGGTTGCATGGAACCACTTCTTCCTCGCTCAGCTTCTCTTCATGCCTGTCATTTTACTTTTCATCTTTTTTCTTTCCTGCAAAAGAGTTAGAAACATCATAATTCAAATTAACAGAGTTAGGAGGATGTTGGGACCTTTCAGAGGAGGCTTTTTGTGCCTCAGCCTTTCCATCTTCGTCAATGCTCTTCCCTTCTTTCTTCTTCCCTGAACTGATCTCCAGCTGTCTACCACTTCTCAGTGTCACCATCTTGCACTGCTCTCTCGGATTGGGTTCAGTGTCGCTTGGAAGCTTCCCTTTCTGAAGGGCATTCACCGCTAAAGCGATTGGACCTATCTAAACTTCCATATTTTTCAGAGCTGTGTCGTGGTTATTAACTGCCGTCTGGAGATTCACATTTAACACTTTCTGTTCCTTGATAAACATGGCCACCATCTCCTTCAGGCTACTCTTCTTTTCTGGCATACTGGTTGATGCAAATCCTGGCGGTGGCTGTAAAACATTCTTCGTGTTGGAATACAAAAAGTTCTCATGATTGCGCAGACTGGGATGGTAGAAGTTCGGTACCCCTTGAGTGAATGGTCTGTTTCCCACATACTGAACTTCTTCCATATCTTGATTCTCTTTCTTCGAATATCCTTCAGCTAAGGTGGAAATGGACTTGACCACCTCAGATGAAGTCAGCTTATTTAGTGCATTTGTCAATGATGCCATCTGTGCCTTCAGAGAGCTTGACTCATCTAATTCATAAATACCAGCCTTTTTGGAAATTGTCCCCCATTCAGTCGGCCACTGATAGCTGGTCGCTGCCATTTCTTCTAGAAGATCCTTGGCTTCCGTCACTGTCTTGGAAAGAAAACTCCCACCCGCTGATGTGTCTAAAACTGTCTTGGTGGACGGATTCAGTCCATTGTAAAATAACTGCACCTGGAACCAATCTGGGTAGCCATACTGCGGGCATCGCCTAAGCATCTCCTTATATCTCTCCCATGCCTCGTACAGCTGCTCCTCGTCAAGCTGCCTAAACGTTCTGATCTCCGTCTGGAGCTTCGTAGTCTTGGCAGGCGGAAAATTTCGTCAGGAATGCCTGGGCAAGCTCGTCCCATGTGCTGATACTGCCTGTCTCGACTGATTCGAGCCAATCTTTAGCTTTATCTTGCAGAGAAAATGGGAATAACCTCAATCTTATAGTGTCGACCGAAACTCCATTCACTTTTACCGTCCCGCATATCTCCAAGAATGGTTGCAGATGTGAGTGTGGATCCTCAGAAGGATGTCCCTTAAAAGAATTATCGCGCGCCATCTGAATCAGTCATGTCTTCAACTAAAAATTGTTAGCTTGGATTGGGGCGTAAATGATTCCAGAATTCTCGGTTGGGAGAACTGGCTGTAAAAAGTCTCTAACTGCCTTGGGAGCTTCATCTTGATGGGTCATTGCTTACGTTAGTCTTTTCTTTCGACGAATAGATCTGAGTGTCCTGGTAATTTCAAGATCTAAAGGAAACAATTCAACCACCTTATGTCTTCGCATGCAACACTCCCCAACAATCAAAAGAACCAAACAAAAACAAAAATAAAATAAACAAAAAAAATAAAAAATATTCACAACCTAAATTACTATTTATCCCTTTCTTTTTAATGTCAAGAAAAAATTGATTTGCTTAAAAATCAAGCCTCCCCAGCAACGGTGCCAAAAACTTGTTGCTCGGACCACATCGCTACTAATATTGCAAGTGCACGGGCCGCAAGTAATATAAAACGGAAATATGCGGAGTATCGAATCCACAGGGAGGCGAAGCGAAAATTAAGCAAAGCAAAAATTCCTTGAACACCAAAGGTACTTGGGAAAAATAATATTTAGGGACCAAAGCATGTAAAAGAGAATTTAAAATTAAAGCGATTAAAGAGAAAATTTGATCAATCAAGGAAAAAAATAAAATGTGGAGAAAGAGCTTTTTAAATGGAAAGTGGGGTCTTGAAACTCAATTAATAGCTAAATAATTATTACAATTATCCTATCTTGTTGCCCAACTAATTATACTCCTAGAATCTCCGTTAATCACATAGGTTCTCCTGTCGGTCTCCCCTAATTGTAATTAACGCATTTTAACAACCTAAGTGTCCTTAGCGCCATTAAAATTTGTTAATTATTACACTCTGATTCATTTTACTAATCTAAGTTTAATCAACTAATCCTGTTGTCACTACAGGCAATTAAACTAGTTGCATGGATTATGATCTATCCTAACTTCTCTCCGTCGAGTCTCCGTTAAGAATCGAATCAATACACAACTGGCCATATTGCATAAAGCATTACGAGCATCCATACAAATAACTAGTAAAAAGGGCAAGAGATAGGCAATTATAACAACATTTAACTATAATTTCATTTCAAGACCCCAAATTGGGGTTTAGCTATACATAGCTAAAATATTCACAAAATTTACAATGGAAAGCATAAATATAAGCACAATAAAAGTGAAGGAATTGACCGTCGAAGACCCTGTCGTTGGCGCTTGGAGTCCCTCCTAGCAAAACTTGAGCCTCCTAGAGTGCTCCCCAAAATTCCCAAAATTTCCCACTAAAGAACTCTCAAAAAGGCTAAAAGCCTTGAGAGAAGGCTCCAAAGGAGCAAAAGACAGAAAAGAAAGAAGGAATGGAATGGTGATTGATGGTAAAAAATGGCTCCAAGGGGCGCTATTTATAGGCCTGAAAAATGGACAGCGTCGTGACGTTGTGACGTCATCGACTTGCCGACGTTGTCCCTACAGCGTCTCGACGCTAGGCGAATTCCAGAACTTTTTGGCGCGTTTTTGGGCTTGAATTTGGGCCTCTCTTCATTTCTTTTGGGCCTCTTTCTCATGGTTGACTTCTTTTGACTCCCCCTTGACCCATGTATGGAAATTGGGCTTGAATGACTTCTTTTGGGCATTTTTTTCACCAAAATCCATAATTTTTGCTCCTAAAGTCCAGATAACAAAATAAATTCAATATATTCAATAAAAACACAATTAACGCACTAAAAAGCTTAATATTTTAGGACTAAAATAGCGACATTTCTGCTCGCTATCAGTCAACGTATCCTACTGTCTCCTCCATTAGGTTGCACCGTGAGATCCCCATGATCTGCCTGCGAGTCGCCCTAGGAGCGATCACCCTATGGAGGGCTTGATCATGGGAGTCGGAACAACGCAAACTCCAGAAATGGATAGGGTTTCTTAGGTCCATTTCCAACTTTGACTTTCCCTACGGTAGCATTGTTGGGGCCGACCTCTGAAATCTGAAAAATGGAGGGTCACACTTACGGGAAATTGTTAAGGTGTTAATAATTTCCTGACTTAAAAAACAGTAGCTAAGAACTATTGGAATATGAGTTATTCCGGGAATAGGGATTGGCTGAGATTGTCTCAATTCAGAGGAGGAGTAGTTGACTACCCTACGGTAGCTGTTGTTCTAAACCTCTGAAGTATCGTTGCAAAATGAATGTTTATTCTATGGGTCGATCATTACTTTTGCTAAATTGATTGGATTAAAATAAGAATATTATTTTGTGTAATGGGTTAATGCAACAATACTTATTAAGTTAATTTGTTTGTTCTCAGCAATGAAACGTTCTTTGTATGCCTCGAATAACGCCAACTACAAAACTGGTATTTCTAATACAACTAAGAAAATGAACTTAAACATTAATTGCGTGGAATTGGTCTTAACCGAGGACGGTCCTCAAGCCCACATGTCTAATTCATCTAAAATTGTTCATGATGAATATGGCATAGACTGCTTAGCACATCTCAATGAAAATAAATTTGATTTATTGGTCATTGAAACGTGTATAGTGGAAAATGATGATACAGCCTTGATCCTTGATTCAGGTGCCACTCATCACGTATGCTCTTCCTTTGAGGGTATGAGCTTCTGGCAACAGTTGGATGCTGGGGAAATGACTCTCATAGTTGGGACTGGGGAGCTCATTTCAGCTAAAGCAGTGGGAGATATTAAAATGTTCTTCTCTAGGGAACATTATATGTTATTAGATAATGTATATATAGTTCCCAAAATAAAAAGAAATTTGATTTCTGTTTCTTGTTTGCTAGAACAAGGATATTCAGTGTCTTTTTCTGTGAATGAAGCTTTCATTACTGAAAGGAGTACTGATATCTGTTCTGCAAAAATGGAGAACAATTTGTATGTTTTAAGACCAATAGAGTCTAGGGCTATTTTGAACAATGAAATGTTTAAAACAGTCGAGACTCAACCAAAAAGGCAGAAAGTTTCTCAAAGTACATATCTTTGGCACTTGAGACTTGGCCACATAAATCTCAATAGGATTGGGAGATTGGTTAAGAATGGACTTCTAAGCCAGTTAGAAGATGGTACTTTAACTCCGTGTCAGTCATGTCTCGAAGGTAAGATGACCAAACGACCTTTTACTGGAAAAGGTTATCGCGCCAAGGAGCCCTTAGAACTCGTACATACAGATCTCTATGGTCCAATGAATGTAAGAGCTCGAGGAGGGTATGAATATTTCATCTCTTTCATAGATGATTATTCAAGGTATGGTTATTTATACCTAATGAGTCATAAGTCTGAAGCCATTCAAAAGTTCAAGGAGTACAGGACTGAAGTTGAAAACTTGTTAGGTAAGACCATTAAAACACTTCGATCTGATCGAGGTGGAGAGTATTTGGACTTAAAATTTCGGAACTATTTGATAGAACCTGGAATCTCGTCTTAACTCTCAGCACCAGGTACACCTCAACAAAATGATGTATTTGAAAGGAGAAACAGAACCTTGTTGGACATGGTTCGATCTATGATGAGCTATGCTCAACTGCCAAGTTCTTTTTGGGGTTATGCAGTAGAGATTGCAGTTTATATTTTGAATGTAGTTCCCTCAAAGAGTGTTTCTGAAACACCATTTGAGCTCTAGAGAGGGTGTAAAGCTTGTTTACGTCATTTCAGAATTTGGGGCTGTCCTGCACATGTGCTAGTGGCAAACCCAAAGAAATTGGATTCACGTTCAAAATTATGCTTATTCGTAGGCTACCCAAAAAAAACAGGGGTGGATACTTCTTCGATCCACAAGAAAATAAAGTGTTTGTTTCGACAAATGCTACTTTCTTAGAAGAAGACCACGTTCGAGAACACAAGCCACGCAGTAAAATGGTGTTAAGTGAACTTTCGGGTGAAGCTACGAATGAATCAACAAGAGTTGTTGATAAGGCTGGACCTTCAACAAGGGTTGTTGATGAGCCTAGTACACAGACTAGACCTTCAACAAGAGTTGTAGATGAACCTAGTACATCTGGTCAAGCCCATCCTTCTCAACAGTTGAGAATGCCTCGACGCAGTGGAAGGGTTGTTACTCAACCTGAACGCTATCTGGGTTTAGCAGAAACTCCAGCTGTCATATCTGATGATGGAATCGAGGATCCATTGACCTTTAGACAGGCAATGAATGATGTGGACCATGATCAGTGGGTCAAAGCTATGGACCTAGAGATGGAGTCTATGTACTTCAATCAAGTTTGGGATCTTGTAGACCTACCTGAAGGGGTTAAACCCATAGGGTGCAAATGGATCTACAAGAGAAAACGAGACGCAGCTGGAAAAGTGCAGACTTTCAAAGCTCGACTGGTGGAAAAGGGTTATACCCAAATGGAGGGGGTGGACTATGAGGAAACCTTCTCCCCAGTTGCCATGTTAAAGTCAATATGGATTCTCTTGTCCATTGCCACGTTTTATGATTATGAGATTTGGCAAATGGACGTCAAGACTGCTTTTCTGAATGACAATCTTGATGAGAACATCTTTATGTCTCAACCAGAGGGGTTCATTGCTCAAGATTAGGAGCAAAAAGTTTGCAAGCTTAGACAATCCATTTATGGGTTGAAGTAAGCTTCCAGATCTTGGAATATAAGGTTTGACACTGCTGTCAAATCTTATGGCTTTGACTAGAACGTTGATGAACCTTGTGTTTACAAAAGGATTATCAACAGTTCAGTAGCTTTTCTGGTGTTGTATGTAGATGATATTTTACTCATTTGGAATGATGTAGAATATCTAGCTGACATTAAAAAATGGTTATCGACTGAGTTCCAAATGAAAGATTTGGGTGAAGCTCAGTATGTTCTAGGGATTCAAATTATCAGGAATCGTAAGAACAGAACGTTAGCCCTGTCTCAAGCATCATATATAGACAAGATGTTGTCTAGATATAAGATGCAGAATTCCGAGAGGGGTTTACTACTCTTCAAGCCTGGAGTTCATTTGTCTAAGGAACAATGTCCTAAGACACCTCAAGAAATTGAGGATATGAGACGGATCCCTTATGCTTCAGTTGTGGGCAGTCTTATGTACGCCATGTTGTGTACTAGGCCTGACATTTGCTACCAGTCCAATCCAGGGTTAGACCACTGGACTGCAGTTAAAAACATCCTCAAGTATCTTCAGAGAACGAGGGACTATCAACTTGTGTATGGCTCTAAGGATTTGATCCTTACAGGATACACAGACTCTGACTTTTAGACTGATAAGGATTCTAGGAAATCCACATCAGGGTCAGCATTTACCCTCAACGGGGGAGTTGTAGTCTGGCGTAGCATCAAGCAAGGATGCATTGCAGACTCCACCATGGAGGCCGAATATGTCGCTGCTTGTGAAGCAGCTAAGTAGGCTGTATGGCTACGAAAGTTCTTGATGGATTTGGAAGTTGTTCCAAATATGAACTTGTCAATCACCCTTTACTGTGATAATAGTGGTGCAGTGGCAAATTCTAAAGAACCTCGCAGTCACAAAAGAGGCAAGCACATAGAGAGCAAATATCATCTCATTAGAGAGATCGTGCAATGAGGGGACGTGATCGTCACGAAGGTAGCCTCTACGCACAATATTGCTGATCCATTTACGAAGGCTCTCATAGCTAAAGTATTTGAGGGTCATCTAGAGGGTCTAGGTTTGCGAGATATGTACATAGAATAATCTAGGGCAAGTGGGAGAAGTGTAAGGGGTATTGTGAATGCCCTAGTTTATTGTATTTATCTGTATTTTTACTTTTCATGTATTACACAGTGTTAATACAAACTACTATTCCTACTTCAATGATTATTCATTCAATTTTGATTGTTGATGTACATTGCCCACTAGAGTTTTAGTTCAAGTGGAAGTTGTTGGGTTTTATGTCCTAAAACTCGTAGCTAGTAAATGAAACAAATTAATCGATCTCAATAAAGCGTTATTTGAGTAATTCAGTAATTTGGTTATTGAATAATCGAGTTTGCATTAATAAACCCTAAATCCAATAAACTAAGATCCAAGGTTGTTTAAATGAAACTTGAACTAGTATGTGGGGACATACGGGGATCGGTGTTCAAGTAACAACCTAAAAGGTCTATAGTATAGGGATAAGGCTGGGTACTTTATCCTGGTGACACTATGTGATACGACTCACCTTGTATTCGATACAGATGCAATGATCCAAGGCATCCATGCAGGAGACATGCGGGTGGGGGTATCCTATGGAATGAGTTTGAATAAGACCAGACCGCGAAATAGTAACCACTAGATGTAACGCCGTTAACTAGTTTAGGTTTCTATTTCAATAAGATGACCTAGGTAACTCAATCTCAATTCTGAGTCTGTTATGAACCCCTTTCAGGAGGGATTGTCCTAAGATTTGTATGGGTGAGAGTGGTCAGTTCGCCGACTCAATAATCCTACCATTTCAGGGGCAAGACCGAATGGGGGCTGGGAACATAACAGTACAAGATGGAATTCACTCCTTCCCCTATTGGGGTAAGTAGATGTGTGTTCCCTTAAGGGCTGATTTCGAGGCTTGAACAAAGGCGCGCCGTCCTCTCCTGGTCCGAGAGGAACTTCTGTTTAGTGGTTGGACCCTAAACAACTTGTTCATTAGAGGAATCAGTGGTACTTAAGGAACCAGAGGTAAGCTAAGGGTAAAACGGTAATTTGACCCAGCTGGTGTTGCGAACACACATGAAGGATTGACTTACTGCTTGGTCGATATCCGTGGACACAGAAATATTCTACAGTGAGAAGAGTGCAACTGTGGGTCTTTAGTGGAGTGACCCACAGTTAACGGATGTTGGCTAAACTTGGTTAATGAGTTTGGCCAATTAGTCTCGTATCGTTGGAGCTTCTGATCTGTAGGTCCATTAGGTCCCACTGGTAGCTCGTAAAGAGGCTTCAGGCATTTAAGTATAAATTGTAAATTGAAAGTGTTCAATTTATTTGGGGAATCATATATTGTATATTGATGCATTATAATATAAAGTTTATGAAACTTTATAATATAACTTTTAAATTAATTTCAAAAATTAATTCTTGAGAGAAAATATTTGAAAGAGTTCAAATAAATTTAATATGAATTGGATTCATATTAATTTTAATTTTAATAAAATCCCTAAGATTAAATATATGATATTTAATTGGGTAAATTAATTAATTATGGAATTAATTAATTATTTATTAAAATTAGAGACCCTTTCCTATTAGGAAAGAAAATATTTGAAAGAGTTCAAATAAATTTAATATGAATTGAATTCATATTAATTTTAATTTTAATAAAATCCCTAAGATTAAATATATGATATTTAATTAGTGAAATTAATTAATTATGGAATTAATTAATTATTTATTAAAATTAGAGACATTTTCCTGTTAGGAAAAGATCTTCGTTTTCCTATTAGGAAAAAGGTCTTGGCCTTTACCTATAAATAGGACCCCTGGGGTGGGGTGAAAGGAATCCCATTCATTCTCTTACTCTTAGAGAATTCCCCTCAAGACTTCCTCTGGACTCCCACCAGTCTCCTACCTCTAGAAGTCTCAAAGTCATACCGGTGTAGCCATAGTGGTGGTGTTCGACCTAGTTCATGATTAATTCACAAGCAGTTGGTGAATTTAATCTGAGTCGTCAATGAGAGTAAGTAATTTGTTACTATATAAATTAGATTTAGATCTAATATTTTTGTATGCTTAGCCTTAATATAAATCTAGAATAGTTCTAAGTTTATTGTCAATGTTTTGGTATTTTAGATTAAACAAAATTAATTACGAATCGGTCTCAATCACGCTTCTGCTTTATCGAATTACGGAATTCCAATCCTTCAATGACAACACAAGATGAAACTCACTCATTCCCACTTCTAGGAGAAGTAGATGAGTGTTCCCTTAAGTGGTGACTACGGGTCTTGAACAAAGGGATCCCGCCCTCTCATTGGCATGGGAGGGACTTTTTGTTTACTGGTTGGACCATAAATAGGTTGTTGAGTAGAGGAGAACTGGTGCTTAAGGAGCCAGAGGTAACTCAAGGGTAAAACGGTAATTTGACCCAGCAGAAGTTACGAACACTCTTGAAGGATTGACTTACCGTTATTGGTCAATATCCATGGACACAGAAAAATTCTACAGTGAGAAGAGTGCAACTGTGGGTCTTTAGTGGAGTAACTCACAGTTAATGAATATTGGTTAACCCGATTAATGAGTTTAGTCAGTTAACCTCATATCATTGGAGCTTCTGATCTGTAGGTCCATTAGGTCCCCCTGCTAGCTCGTAAAGAGTAATTATGAACAATTATATCTTCAGAGAATTTGAATAGTTCGAATTCATATTGGGAATTAAGATAATTGTATGAGATACAAATTAATATAATGTATAATGATACATTAAAATTTAAAGTCTAATTTGAAACTAAACTTTATTATTATGAGAGAAATAAATATTTGAAGAAGTTCAAATATTAATACGAATTTGATTCATATTAAATTTATAGGATATAAGAGAATTGGAAGGAGTTCCAATTTTAATATGAATTTGATACATATTATAGAATTAATTAATTGAAGGCCTAAAATATTGGATAATTAATTATTTAACTAATAGAAGGTCTGAAATTAAATATATGATATTTAATTGGTGATTAATTAATTTAAAGAATGAATTAATTGGAAATTAATCAATTATGGAAATGATTAATCACTTATGGAAGTAATTAATCATTTATGGAAATGATTTAATCAATTATGGAAGTGATCAATCATTTATGGAAAATATTAATCAATTATGGAATTGATTGGTTATGGAATTTATTAATTATGGAAAAAATTAAATCAGTTATGGAAATAATTGATTTTAAATGAATATTTTATTCCTGGTCTTTCTCTTATAAATAGAAAACTAATCCTAGGGTTTAGGGACTACAACATATGGCCACCATAAGGCCCTCTCATATTCTCTCAACTCAAGAACTCTAGGGAGAATTTTCTCTCTAGAGTTTTTCCCATTCAAGATTAGGTAGTCCCACAACTACGTTCTTAATCTCAGAGTTATAGCGGGGAGATCAAATGGTGGTGTTCTTCGTTGTTGCAGAGCAATCAAGAATTATTCTTGATTTTTAGAGACGTCAACGAAGGTATGTTTCTCATCGCTTAACTTTTTGCTAATGTATTGGTATTTTGTAGAACAAAACTAATTTACAAACGGTCCAATTGCTTCCGCTGTAACAGAATTAGGAATTCCAGTCCTTCATAATTAAATTCATAATTCTCTCATTAATTAATTTTTGAATCACATCCAAAATTAATTTTATTATAAAGTTTAATTCACTAATTAAACTTATACTATAATGTATCTCCATACATTATATTAATTTTATCAAAATACAATTAACTTAAATTCCCTTTAATATCAAGACTAAATTATCTCAGTACCCGTTATGAGCTAGCAGGTGGACCTAATGGACCTACAGATCAGAAGCTCAAACGATACGAGATTAACTGGCTAAACTCATTAACCAAGTTAATCAACATTCGTTAACTATGGGTCACTCCACTAAGGACCCACAGCTGCACTCTTCTCACTGTAGAATATTTCTGTGTCCACGGATATCGACCAATGCAGTAAGTCAATCCTTCACGTGTGTTCGTAAAAACAGCTAGGTCAAATTACCGTTTTACCCCTGGGTTACCTCTGGATTCTTAAGTACCACTGATCCCTCTAATGAACAAGTTGTTTAGGGTACAACCACTAAAAAGGAGTTCCTCTCGGGCCAGGAGAGGACGTCGCGCCTTTGTTCAAGCCCCATAATCAGCCCTTAAGGGAACACACATCTACTTGCCCCAATAGGGGAAGGAGTGAATTCCATCTTGTATTGTTGTGTTCCCAGCCCCCATTCGGTCTTGCCCCTGAAATGATAGGATTATTGAGTCGGCGAACTGGCCACTCTCACCCATACAAATCTAAGGACAATCCCTCTAGAAAAGGAGTTCATAACAGACTCATGATTGAGATTGAGTTACCTAGGTCATCCTATTGAAATAGAAACCTAAACTAGTCAACGGCGTTACATCTAGTGGTTACTATTTCACAGTTCGGTCTTATGCAAACTCATTGCATAAGATACCCCCACTCGCATGTCCCCTACATGGATGCTTTGGATCATTGCATCTGTATGGAATACAAAGTGGGTCGTATCACATAGTGTCACCAGGATAAGGTACTCAACCTTATCCCTATACTATAGACCATTTAGGTTGTTACTTGAACACTGATCCCCGTATGTCCCCACATACTAGTCCAAGTCTCATTTAAACAACCGAGGATCTTAGTTTATTGGATTTGGGTCAAATTGAGCAATTTCAGAATCAATAACTCTTTATTGTAAAAATCTCAATAACAACATATTGATACAAGTAAACAATTTGTCACCATTCACTATCTACGAGTTTTAGGGCATAAAACCCAACATTCTCCTGCTCCTGAATCTGACTCTGCCATATTTGAAATTATCTCCCTTGCTTCACTAGGTGTTTTTTCAAACAAATCACCACCACACGCTGCATCGAGCAAACCTCTATTCTCCATTGTCGAACCATCATATAAGCTCTCGGTCAAGGAAAACTCTATCATTGGTAAATGAGGACACGCACATAAACCATTGAAGCGATCCCAATACTCATGATACGCTTCCTCTGATGCTTGGGTGATGTATATGATTTCCCTAGTGACATCAAGGTCTCCAAGAGAAAGAAGGTGACTCAATTCAGAAGCTGATAGACCTTGCATCATGCAGTTGGCCATAATCCTAGCTTAGACCGATGAGGTTATGCTGATTTCATTGTTAAGATGAAAAAAAAAAAGAAAAAGGGAAACACACAAAAACTCAAAAGACACAAAAAGCACAAAATCCTACAAACACTAGAAAACACCCTTCCCCGGCAACGATGCCAATTTGGCGGGGTGAGCTGTCGAGACTCGAATTGACAAATAAATTTATAATCGACGACACTATAACTATTTTGTAGAAATAACAGCCGTAGTCGAACACAGGGAAGAGGATCTAGCAGATGCATAATTTTGTGCTTATAAAATAGGGGGGTTTTGGAAAGTAGGACAAAGCAAAAACAAATGCTGAATGTAAAAGAGACAGAATAAAGTGTGCAATGGAGAAATATAACAAAAATCAATATCATAAAAAAGGATCGTTGGATTGGGATTTCTTATGCTTGAATGCTAATTAACTTGGCTTCGTAGTTTTCTCTAAAAATCATTCTAAGCCGATTTTTATTAGTCCGATTGGCTGCTTAGTTACTTAGAGGACTCCCCTACACTAACCTGTGTTAATTAACATGTTAACCATGAATTTTGCAATTAACAAGATTAATTAATTTTATCATTATCGATCGCCACCCCTCATACATAAAGTAGCAACCATCCGAGACCTCGCAATGGCCACTAAACTATATCTAACTAATCTAGAATAAGCAATCTTTCAATTACCTACTTAAACTAGCCGCTTTAGGATCATAGGTCCGAAATCGTATTAACTTAATTTAAATACAATTTAAATCTAATTCATACAACCTTTAACATGCATCCTAGGCCTATCAAGGGTCTTCACTCCGTAGAGATTGTCTTAGCAAAGCCTAGTGGCTATCTAAAAATAACTGATAGAATACACAAGTAGTAATCGCATAGGGTCGTCAAGCCTAATAGACTAGTCTCATGTATTGGTTTAAATGGAATAACATGCAAAACTCAATAAAAACACAGCAAGAACATAACTTAAAATACCAAAAAACTCAACCAAACTTAATAGCAATCAAGGCATAATCCCAATCCAACGATATGAAGGTGTTTAGCTACTCAAAAACAAAGTAAAAGCATAAACTAATACAAAAGATTGCATAAATAATGACCAAACAAGGTCTAAACAGAGGTTGGAAAGTAAAAGAGACGAAACAAATTGTAAAGGGACCAAAATTCTAACCTAACGGCGGACTAAACTGAGACCTAATATTTATAGAAAAAGTCGTAGCGTCGAGATGCTAGGGCTCGACGTCTCGACACCACGAACTTTATACTCCGCTTCGAAATCAGGTCGGCGTCGAGACGCGACGCCATCCCCAATCCGAGCATGCTGTTTTATTTCTCGGTATTGACTCTCTTTATCTCAGTACGAGGCTTCAATCTTCGGCTCTTGGTGTCGTTCTTCAGGCCCGCTTCAATACACTTGGGTCTTCTCACATTCTCGTTGTCCAAGACACCGAGATGGCTCTAAAACTCCACAATTGGCCCGAATTAACACCAATTTAGCGTGATTGGCTTCCGACATTGCCTAAGCTAAAAGATCTTGTAAATAAGACAAGTGAAGCATAAAATTCCTCTAACAAGCTTAGATTAGAGGTGATAAAATAGGACTATTTAGGTCCTATCAATGTCACACATAAACTTCAAGTATACATAATATAGCCATGGGTTCTTAGTTTATTCAATTTGTGGTTATATTTAGGCAAAACAAATATATAAAAATTATACTTTATTGAAGCTAGTCAAATGTTACATTTACTATCTACGAGTTTTAGGGCATAAAACCCAACAAACTCCCACTGGCACTAAAACTCTAGTAAGTGGAAATGTATACGCATTAAATAATACCAAAGCAAGGAAATGTTACAAATACAATAAACTAAGGCATTCCTATACCCTATACATCTCCCACTTGCCCTTAGGTTATATGATATATACATATCTCGTAGACCTAAGTTTTGTATATGACTCTCGAACACTTTAGCCGAGAGAGTCTTTGTAAATGGATCAACAATGTTGTGTTATGAAGAGATCTTTGTGACTATCGCATCTCCATGCTGCACTATCTCCCGAATTAGGTGATACTTCCTCTCGATGTGTTTGCCTCGTTTGTGGCTGCGAGGCTCTTTAGAATTGGCTACTGCCCCACTGTTGTCACAATATTAAGTGATGGGCAAGTTCATGTTTGGAACGACCTCTAAGTCTGTCAGGAACTTCCGTAGCCATACTGCTTCTTTGGCTGCTTCACATGCAGCAACATACTCTGCTTCCATGGTGAAGTCAACGATGCATCCTTGTTTAATGATTCGCCATACTATCGCTCCTCCATTCAGAGTGTAAACATTGACTCTGACGTAGATTTCCGTGAATCTATGTCAGTTTGAAAGTCAGAGTCGGTATAAACTGTAAGGATCAGATCCTTTGAACCATACACCTGTTGGATTTTATGTCGTAAAACTCGTAGATAGTAAATGTAACAATTGACCGAACATAAATAAAGTATTGTTTGATGCTTTTTCAATAAAGAGTTATTGTCTATATTATGTACATCTTGCCTAAATAACTCTAATCCAATAAACTAAACATCCTAGGCTGTGGGATGAGTCTTGAACTATATGTGGAGACATACGGGGATCACTGTTCAAGAAACAGCCGGAAGGGTCTATAGTATAGAGATAAGGCTGGGTACCTTATCTTGGCGACACTATGGATACGACCCACTTTGTATTTGATACAAACGCAATGATCCAACGCGTTTGTGTAGGGGAGATGCGAGTCAGGGTATCCTATGCAATGAGTTTGCATAAGACCGGACCACAAAATAGTAACCGCTAGCTGTAACACCGTTAACTATTTAGGTTTCTATTTCACTAGGATGACCTAGGCAATTTAGTCTAAATCCTGAGTGGATTATGGACTCCTGTTGACGAGGGATTGTCCTTTGATTTGTATGGGTGAGAGTGGCCAGTACGCCGACTCAATAAGCCTACCATTTTGGGGACAAGACCGAGTTGGGAGCTGGGAACATAATCACACAAGATGGAGTTCACTCCTTCCTGACTTTTGAGGAAGTAGATGAGTGTTCCCTTAAGTGGTGACTCCGAGTCTTGAACAAAGGGTCCTACCCTCTCACTAGGCCTAGAGGGGTTTTTGTTTGGTGGTTGGACCACAAACAAGTTGTTCATTAGAGGAGCACTGGTACTTAAGGAGGTAGAGGTAACTCAGGGGTAAAACGGTAATTTGACCCAGCTGGAGTTACGAACACTCATGAAGGACTAACTTACTGTTATTGGTCTATATCCATGGACACAGAATCTTGCCTGCAGTGAGAAGAGTGCAACTGTGGGTCTTTAGTGGAGTGAACCCACAGTTAACGAAAATTGATTAATTGGTTAATGAGTTTAGCTGATTAAATCTCATATCGTTGGAGCTTCTGATCTGCAGGTCCATTAGGTCCCACTGGTAGCTCGTAAAGAGACTTGAGGCAATTAAGTATAAATTGTAAATTGAACAATTGAAAGTGTTCAATTTATTTAGGGGAATCATATAATGTATATAGATACATTGCAATATAATTTTTATGAAACTTTATAATATAATTTTGAATTAATTTCAAAATTAATTTTTGAGAGAAAATATTTAAAAGAGTTCAAATAATTAATATGAATTGGATTCATATTAATATAAATAATTTAATAAAATCCCTAAGATTAAATATATGATATTTAATTGTGTAATTAATTAATTAATTAATTAGTTAATTATTTATTAAAATTAGATATGAATAAGATAATAGATTTGATCTTATTCATGACCTTTTCCTATAAATATGACCCCTGGGGTGGGGTGAAAGGCATCTCATTCATTCTCCTACTCTCAGAGAATTCCCCTGAAGGCTCCCTCTAGACTCCCACCAGTCTCTTGTCTCTAGAAGTCTTAGAGTCATACCGGTGTAGCCATAGTGGTGGTGTTTGCAGTAGTTCGTGATTATGTCACAAGCAGTTGGTGAATTTAATCTGAGTCGTCAACGAGAGTAAGTAACTTGTTACTATATAAATTAGAATTAGATTCTATAGATTTTCAGCATACTCTAGATATATTTACAGTAGATTATGCATGATAATTATTGTAAATTTTGTCCATCGTATCGGTATTTTCATCTAGATTAAAACACAGTTATTGGTCCTCTGATAAATCTTCCACTGCGCTAGTGATTTAATTCCTACAATTGGTATCAGAGCGTCACTGTCCCTTTTAATCAAGATTAAAATTTGCGATTGGTTCTAATAGGTGGGATTGAATGCATTATGAATGTTGGGGTTGCGTTGAACTGTTTAGGTTTATTTGGCCATAGATTTTGTTATTTTATGTGAATTGTTCGTGTAAGGGCTCAGTGTTTTGGGCATAAATTGCAAATTAAGAGTCTGTAAGTTCGGGTCTAGCATAGGGGTGCCGATCGTTGAAATCACAGATGAATTTGAGGTCGAAATCATGAAGATCAGCCGTGGATCGTGCCTACAATTTGCTCCAGATGCAACAGCGTCGAGATGCTATTCATCAGTGTGACGCTGTCGCGATTCCAGACGTGCGGACGAGACGCTACTTGCGGCGTCTCGATGCTGTCACGTGGTGTAGCAGGAATTAGGATTTTTTTATGCATAAATTAACCCTAATTTTCGGTTCGGTTTGCTATGACCTTATTGGTCCGATCCAAACCAGTTTTAGCTCGGTTTGAGGTTTTCGAGGCTGGTTCGAAGAGTTTCGGGTCAGTTTGGGTGGTCTGATCCGATTTTAAAGCTGCAAATCTTTGTAATAGGATAGAATTTAGCTATATTAAGTGTTATTTAGCTTTATTTTATCCTAGGGGCCAATTAAATCGGTTCAATTGCTATTTATATGCTTTATGTGCAAGGATAAACAACCCTAGGCAGCGGAAGACGTCAGAGACTTTTTCGAATAAAAACGCCGATTGGGATACCAATACGACGGCAAAATGAATTTACAGCAGAAAATAAATTTAACATACTGTAATACTGATATAAAACATGCTTGAGACCATAAAATAATTACAATAACTCTAGATCTAATCTAGATAAGGATCCTAATGATCCTTGGGTTCAAGAATCCTTACCCTTGAAGTGTTCTTGATAATAACCGCCTTTTCCCTCGCGAATTCGCAGAAAAACAGCAACGAACCAGCCTTGATTTCGCTGATTTCGGAGGACACTACCACCAAATTTCACCAGTATTCTCACAAGGAGTTTTGCGCTGTTGCTTGTGGGAACAAGGAAACTTCAATAGGGATTTTTCTCTGTACTCTAGAGAGAATTTGCACACAAATGCTCTAACCGAGAGGAGGCCTCTTGCGTGAATGAATGAGCAAGAGCCAGATCAATTCTGTAATCCCAGCCTTAACAGTCTAACGACTCATGTAAAAGACCCCTAAAATCTCTCTCAACCATGCAGCATTATAGGTTAGTGGGCATCCTTTAGTTTTAATAACTGATAACCAATTAAATAAATTAATAATTAAATTATTAATTAATTTAATTGAATTTAAATTAACATTTAATTTAATCACTTTATATAAAACAATTTTACATAAAATGAACCACATAACCTATAGTTTTAATGCAGTTTAATTAAATCAAATTTAATTATACCAAATTAAAACAACAATCAATTAATTCTACAATTAATTCTTCATAATTAAATATCACATATTTAATTATATTCCACTCTCAAATAAACTATGGTCTTAATATACATCTAATGTACATTAATTATAACCTATAGTTTTAATATGAATCAAATTCATATTATGGTGTAATATTCGAACTCATTCGAATATTTAATTATCCCATAGAAATTTACCTCAACGCCCTTAGTGAGCTACCGGTGGGACCTAATGGACCTACAGATCAGAAGCTCCAATGATATGAGATTAATTGGCTAAACTCATCAACCAAGTTAATCAATATTCGTTAACTGTGGTTCACTCCACTAAAAAACCACAGCTGCACTCTTCTCACTGCAGATATGTTTCTGTGTCCACGGATATCGACCGTCAACAGCAAGTTAGCCCTTCACGTGTGTTCGTATCCCAGCTAGGTCAAATTACCGTTTTACCCCTGGGCTACCTCTTGGTCCTTAAGTATCAGTGCTCGTCTAATGAACAACCTGTTTGAGGTCCAACCAACAAACAGAAATCCCTCTCGTGCCATAAAGAGGGTAGGGCCCTTTGTTCAAGACCCGGAGACACCACTTAAGGGAACACACCTCTACTTACCCTAATATCGGGAAGGAGTGAATTCCATCTTGTAAGACTACGTTACCAGCTCCCCACTCGATCTTGTCCCCAAAATGGTAGGCTTATTGAGTCGGCGAACAGGCCACTCTCACCCGTACAAATCAAAGGACAATCCCTCATGGACAGGAGTCCATAATCCACTCAGGATTAAGGCCAAGTTGCCTAGGTCATCCTAGTGAAATAGAAACCGAGCTAACTAACGGTGTTACAGTTAGTGGTTAACTATTTCGTGGTCCAGTCTTTGTGCAAACTCATTGCACAGGATACCCCCACTCGCATGTCAACTACACGAACGCGTTGGATCAATACGTTTGTATCAATATACAAAGCGGGCCGTATCCATAGTGTCACCAGGATAAGGTACCCAGCCTTATCCCTATACTACAGACCCTTTAGGCTAAAACTTGAACATTGATCCCCGTATGTCCCTACATACTAGTTCAAGCCTCATTCTATTAGCCTTGGATGTTTAGTTTATTGGATTAGGGTTAATAAGACAAGATATAATACAAACATTGAATAATACATTACTTTTATTAATGTTCGGTCAAATGTACATTTACTATCTACGAGTTTTAGGGCATAAAACCCAACATTATGGATGTTGAATATATTAGAATTCCACCTTAGGTTATAAGCATGCACATGCATTTTATTATATTATAATTGTTATAATGTATGGATTAAATGCATAGAGATTTTCATGAGTGATTTAATATAGATGTATATTAAATATATGAAAATGAATTAAGCATGAAACATGTCATTACTTAGATTAAATATAAAAAGTTATGTTTAAGGTAATGAATGCACCATGCTTGTGTGATTTTCTTGTTTGGCAATTATATAAATGTTATATTAATAATAATAAGAAAATCAACGATGCGTGGAGCATGAAACATCCATAGCTATTAATATAATAGTTATATTAAAATTCATGTGATGCATATTCTATGGTTTGATAATTTAATTTGAATTTTATTGTTAAATGTATTAAACCATAGAAGCATGATTATAGGTCTAATCATTAAATTTTTAAAAAATAGATTTAAAATAAATGATTAGTAACCATCAATCTATAATCAAGATTTGCATGCAAACATAGGATCATAGGTTTAATTAATTAATTTTAATTTGGTTAAAATTAATTAGACTTAAGATAATATTCTAATAGGATTAGAATTTATTCTTACTTAGTCTTAAATAGTTTAATTGAACTAAGTAGGAAATACATTGCTATGATTATAAGGGAACTCTACTGGTTAAGTTCTGTCTAAGGCTGGAGGTACTTAAGATGATGGTTTATGGAACACCTCCTACTTGGGAATTGACCCAGAATACCTGAGTTGAATTAATCATAGTTTAATGTTAGCATGCAATGTCACTAGGTTGATTAAAAGAGTTTAATACACCTAGATCTTTAGAGTAAAGACTTTACATTACTATGGTTAAAAGTGAACTCTCCCGGTGAAGTTCTGTCTAAGGCTGGAGGTATTTAAGCTGACGGTTTACGGAACACCTGCTACCTAGGAACTGACCTGGAACCTGAGTTGAAATAACCATAGTCATGTTAGCATGCGATGTTGATAGCTTTGTTAAAAGAGTTTAATTCACCTAGAACATTACTGTTGTTGGGTTTTATGCCTTAAAACTCGTAGATAGTAAATGAAACAAATTAATCGATCTCAATAAAGCGTTATTTGAGTGATTCAGTAATTTGGTTATTGAATAATCGAGTTTGCATTAATAAACCCTAAATCAAATAAACTAAGATCCAAGGTTGTTTAAATGAAACTTGGAGTAGTATGTGGGGACATACGGGGATCAGTGTTCAGGCAACAACCTAAATGGTCTATAGTATAGGGATAAGGCTGGGTACCTTATCCTGGTGACACTATGTGATACGGCCCACCTTGTATTCGATACAGATGTAATGATCCAAAACATCCATGTAGGAGACATGCGGGTGGGGGTATCCTATGCAATGAGTTTGCATAAGACCGGACCGCGAAATAGTAACCACTAGATGTAACGCCGTTGACTAGTTTAGGTATCTATTTCAATAGGATGACCTAGGTAACTCAATCTCAATCCTGAGTCTGTTATGAACTCCTTTTCAGGAGGGATTGTCCTTAGATTTGTATGGGTGAGAGTGGCCTGCTCGCCGACTCAATATTCCTACCATTTCAGGGGCAAGACTGAATGGGGGCTGGGAACATAACAGTACAAGATGGAATTCACTCCTTCCCTTATTGGGGCAAGTAGATGTGTGTTCCCTTAAGGGCTGATTCCGGGTCTTGAACAAAGGTGCGTCGTCCTCTCCTCACCCGAGAGGAACTCTTGTTTAGTGGTTGAACCCTAAACAACTTGTTCATTATAGGGATCAGTGGTACTTAAGGATCCAGAGGTAACCCAGGGGTAAAATGATAATTTGACCCAACTGGTGTTACGAACACACGTGAAGGATTGACTTACTCCATTGGTCGATATCCGTGGACACAGAAATATTCTACAATGAGAAGAGTGCAGTTGTGGGTCTTTAGTGGAGTGACCCACAGTTAACGAATGTTGATTGACTCGGTTAATGAGTTTAGCTGATCAATCTCGTATCGTTGGAGCTTTTGATCTGTAGGTCCATTAGGTCCACCTGCTAGCTCATAACGGGTTCTGAGATAATATAGTCTTGAATATTAAAAGGGAATTTAAGTTAATTGTATTTTGATACAATTAATATAATGTATGGAGATACATTATAAGTTTAATTAGTGAATTAAACTTTATAATTAATTTTGGATTTGATTCAAAATTAATTAATGAGAGAATTATGAATTTAATTAAATATGTGATATTTGATTAATTCATGAATTAATTAATTGGGGAATTAATTAATTTAATTTAATTTGGTTAAAAGTGGTTTAATCAAATTAATACTATAGTTTATGATAATGTATATCTTGATTCACATTAAAACTATAGGTTAAATGAGAGAGATAAAACTGAATATGATTCAATTATAAAATTAATTAAATACTTGATATTTAATTAATGTGGATTCAATTAATAGAATTAATTGAATGACCAATTTAATTCAATTGAATATGATTCAAATGTAATTAAATACTTTGTATTATAATTAATTCATTTAATATTGATTTAATTAAATTAATTTTAATTAATTAATTAATTAAATAATTATTATTTAATTAGTTAATGGTCGAGATCGTTTCGATTAAGATCTAACGGTCTAGATCGTTTCGATTAAGATCTAACGGTCTAGATCAAGTAGGGTAATGTAACTCCCTCCCCACTTATCGTTGAGGGGAGAGCGAGAGCTCTCCAATCTTTTTCTCTCTACATTTTTCTCAAGAACAGCAAGTCCATTTGCTGAAATTTTTCCCTTCAAGACGGCGTTAAGGATCCCACAATCCTATTCTCACAGCCCAAGAGAATAACCGGTGTTCGCTTGTGGTCGTGTCTTGATCGTAGGAGCATAGTGCAGTGATTTCATCTCCAAATCATGTAAGTTTCTGGCATCTAAAATGGTTTTAGATTTATTTCCAACATGCTTAATCTGCATATTAATAGAAATTGTTTATGTTTTAATTTTGCCCAATGTATTGGTTTTCTTTAATTGAAATTAAATCATCAACGGTGAAAATCGCTTCCGCTAGAGGATTCAATTCCTTCAACAGTAAAATTCTCATCATAAGAGTTATAATGGGATTAGATTTAGATAGATTGACTTAGCCGAATTTATCTAAATTAAATAACCCTTAAAACATACAGTAGGACATTTTAGTGGGAGAAAAATTACGAAATGAGATTTAAATCGAGTTTTGCTCCTACGTCCCTATATTTACAACGTGAGATTAATGCTCGGCTTCGTGTTGCCCTGGGCGCGACCTCCCTTCGAAAAGTGTTTGCATGGGTCAATATCAGGGTGAATGAGAAAAGTGTCTATAGTAAGTGGGAGCGGGACACGTGTCAACGTATCCCTCAATCTCCAACCCTAATTCACACCGTGAGATTCTTATGATCCGCCTGCGTGTCGTCCTGGAGCAACCATCCCTTCGGAGGGCCTGATCATAGGATTCGGAACACCGTGAACTCCTGAAAGGAATAGGGTCACTTAGGTTAATCACCAACAGTTGTCTCACCCTTCGGTAGCCTGTTGGTGCGCACCTCTGGGATCTGAAAGTGGGAGGGTTACACTTACAAGGATGAGTTAAGTGTGTTAACAAATCCTTGACCGAATAACGGTGGCTAATGTCTATAGGAATATGAGAGATTTAAGAATTAAAATTAGCTGAGAAGTGTCTCATTTCAAAGGAGTAGCTGACACCCTTCGGTGGCTGTTGCTCTAAATCTTTGAAACATCGTTGCAAAACTAAACAATAGTCTTAGGGTTCTATGATTGCTTGTTTTTCTAAATTCATTGGATTGTATGCAATTGTTTGCTCGTGTGATGGGTTAAGGCAAAGATAACTAATACGATCGTTGTTAATTTAATTCCAAAAATGTCTTCCTCTATAATCTCTGTTCGTTGATCCGAACGATTATCCGCAAGCGCACGAGTCGACACAAGTAATAGTAAAATGGAAGAGTTTCGAGTATCGAATCCACAGGGAGGCGAAGCGAAATTTAAGCAAGCAAAAAGATTCTTGAACACTAAAAATATTTGGGAGAAATAATATCTAGGAACCAAAACATGCAATTAAAAAGAATTCAAAAATTAAAGCAATTAAAGAGGAAATTTGATCAACCACAAAAAAAAAAAAATGTGGAGAAAGAGCTTTTAATGGGAAGTGGGGTCTTCAAACTAAATTATTAGCTAACTAATTATTATAATTATCCTATCTCATTGCCCAACTAATTATACTCCTAGAATCTCTGTTAATCACATAGGTTCTCCTGTCGGTCTCCCCTAATTGTAATTAATCCATTTTAACAACCTAGGTGTCCTTAGTGCCATTAAAATTTGTTAATTATTACGCTCTGATTCATTTTAGGAATCAACCAACTAATCCCGTTGTCACGACGGGCAATTAAACTAGTTGCATGGATTACGATCTATCCTAACTTCTCTCCGTCGAGTCTCCATTAAGAATCGAATCAATACACAACTGGCCATATTGCATACAGCATTACGAGCATCTATACAAATAAATAGTAAACAGGGCAAGAGATAGGCAATTATAACAATATTATAACTATAATTTCATTTCAAGACCCCAAATTGGGGTTTAGCTATTCATAGCTAAAATATTCACAAAATTTACAATGGAAAGCATAAATATAAGCACAATAAAACGGAAGGAATTGACCGTCGAAGACCCCGTCGCTGGCGCTTGGAGTCCCTTCGAGCAACCCTTGAGCCTCCTAGAGCGCTCCAAAAAAACCCTTGAGGCTCAACACTAAAGAACTCTCAAAAAGGCTAGAGAGCCTTTGAGAGAAGGCTCCAAAGGAGCCTTAGAGAGAAAAGAATGAAGGAATGAAATGATGGTTGATGGTGAAAAAGGGCTCCAAGGGGCGCCTTATATAGGCTCGGAAATGGGGTAGCGTCGCGACGCTATCGGCACAGCGTCGCAACGCTGTGACGTCATCGACTTGTCGGCCAAGAAATGGGACAACGCTAGGCGAATTCCAGAACTTTCTGGTGCGATTTTGGGCTTGAAGTTGGACCTCCCTTCATTTCTTTTGGGTCTCATCGTCATGGTTGACTTCTTTGGGCTCCCTCTTGACCCATGGATGGAAACTTGGCTTGAATGGCTCATTTTTTGGGCTTTTTTCCAAAAATTTCCATAAAGTGCTCCTTAGGACAAAATAATAAATTAAATTAGATATTTTCAATAAAAACACAATTAAAGCACTAAAAAGCTTAATAAATTGGGACTAAAATAGCGACATTTCTGTTCGCTATCACACCCCCAAACTTAAGCTTTTGCTAGTCCCGAGCAAAATAAATTCGAAGATGCATGAAATAGAATCGCTCAAGCCTCAATGATTTTGGAATTTTTAAGATAGAATGGAAAACATGCAAGTGGAATAAGCAAGCACCGCATACTCATGAAGAAATCTTAAAATAGTTTGAGCTTAAGATTTAATGAATAACATGCTCAAGACTTTTCTATTGATTCTTTTACTAACCTAGATTAGTCTTATGGCTTTCTCCATTTGTTTTCCCCCTACACTGGCTAAGAGCCCCTAATAGGTCCGAGTTCTTCTATCATGCAAAAAAAAAAAACTAGGGCGCCTGTCATTTTCTTTTTCATGGGGGAGCAAAACTCACACATGATTTTTCACTTTTTTTTTTCTTTTTCTTTTGCTACTCCCCCAAGCTTGCATTTTGATATCTAATGGTACTAGCTTTCACACTACGGTGCAGAGACCCTTAACCCGAATTTTATTCTCTGGTTGGCCTAATTGATCACACCGCAGGTAGTTTTTTTTACCCCTAGGCTTTTTCTTTTGTGCAAGCAAAAATTTTCTTTTTCAACAGATTTTTCTTTTCTCTCATTTTCTTTTGTTGCTTTTGCTTTTCTCTCAGCAGGCATAGCATTTTTTTTTCTACCTAGCTCTTTAGAACAATCAAGCATGAACTTCCTAATATTAGAAACTAAGCCTATCGGGGTGACAACAAACTTTAAAAATCATAATAAGAATCTAGATTTTCAAAGACGTCATTAGATAGGTCTATCGCATGCTTTAGACATCAAAACTAAGTATCAAAAAATTTTAAAATTTCACAATTTCTGCTATGCTCCCAGATTCCACAACATATAAACCATTTTCTCCCAAAACTTCTAAAATCACATCCTTGGCTATCATAACTATCTATTCATACATCCAACAGAATTCAAATATGCTCAACACAGCGAAAGCCTCCCCCCAAACTTAAATTAAACATTGTCCCTAATGTTTATGAACAGTAAAGCATAAAGAGGGATACTGAGACTTCCCTGAGTTAGGAGCGATTCATCCTCTTCCTTTGGATCCAAAAAATATGGGAATCATGGAGTTTTGGGATTTGCTTAGGTGATCCTGCAAAACAAAATTGGATCACGAGGCAAAGAAAATTATTTACCGCAAAAAACAACTACCTAAACTTAAATCCTTGGGTTGCCTCCCAAGCAGCGCTTTCTTTAACGTCTTTAGCTAGACGAGGCTCGGCACGATCACGGAGGCTCGAAATAAAAGGTTTCATCATCCTCCAGGCCTTGTAGAAAATCTCGCACTGAATTGCACACTGCAAACAGGGGAGAAAAAAAAACTTTCTCCTAGCCTATCATCACTAATGAGATTGTTATAATAACATTTCAGAAAATATGTAGCAGCATCAAATCTCTTTTCTAAATCTATATTCACAAAACAATTGTTTACTGAGTCATCAAGCGTTATGATATCTACTGGTCTAGGATCTAAAGGTGGCCTATCAACCATTCTAATCCACTCATCAGATATAATATCTATATGCTCAGAAGATTCCTCATACTCAAAATTAAAAAATGATTCAACTAAGCTGTCATATGACTCGCTATCAGAAGAATTAAAGAATATAAGCTCTTTTGGGTCAGCACTACTACAAATTTGACCTTTATTGACGCTTGCCTTTTAATGTTTATTGACGCTTGTGTCAAAAAAGCGTCAATAAACGTAATTTTTGTACTTTAAAATAAATTATTAGTAATTAAATAGATATATTGACGGTTTTATGGTATCAAGAAATGATATAGATTATGTTGATGGCCAAAAAGCGTCAATAAATGTGATTAAAAACGTACTTTACGTAGATTTTCGTCCAATTCCGCCTTTTCACATAGTTGACGGACAAAAGATATCAATGAAAAGGATTTTGTTGACGGTTTTTATTGACGCTTATTAGCCGTCAATAAAACCTGCATTTATTGATGGCTAATATGCGTCAATAAACATTACTATATTGACGCACAATAAACGTCAATATTATTGAGGGTTTCTTGACGTGCAATAAACGTCAAAAAAATTTATCCTTTTTTGGGATTTTGGAGTTTAAATTGCTCCCAAATTTGAAGTGATTTTAGGAATTTAAATTTGATTTTTAATTAGAAAAGATATAAAGAAAAAAAAAACCCAAGACTCTCTTTTGATTTATTTAGTTTATTTGGATGGATTTAGAGAAATAAAAGAAAAAGGAAAAAGAATAAGAAAAAAAGAAAAGAAAAAAAAAACCCTAAGATTTTCATTCTCTCTCTTTCTCCCACTACCCACGCCGTTCCAGCCCCCCCTGTTTTTTTCTGTCGCACGCCCTAGCAGTTCGTAGCCGTCGTTTCCGTTCGCAGCCGCATGCCCTAGCAGTTCGCAGCCTCTGTTTTCAAACTCTTACAGATTTTAGAAGACACAAAAAGGTATGTATTCTGTTTTCTTTCACATTTTTGGTTTATGTATTGGTTCGCATCAAGTTGATGTCAAGCTTTGCCCTTGAATTAATGAGCGTGGTCATGCTTGTTACATGTGTGGTTCTCTGGACCATCTCATTAGAGACTGTCCAGTTGCTTCAAAGCCACATCCCATGCATCTAATGGGTAAGGTGTTGACTCTCCGCTCATGTCTTGGACTTTTGGTCGAATCTTTCATTGAGGGGCTTAAGTTAATGTGTTGAATATTATATTTTTAGGAGCTACGCCATATTATGCATCACCTTGGCATCATGTGATTCCTTTTACGAACCTATATGGTTGTCCCATGGCTTTCAATACACCAATGGCACTAGAAGCAAATTCTTACTGGACATCTATTTATGGTGGATACCCTGCCCCAAGGTAAATTTGGTCGTTTTTGGGTTTTTGACACTGCATATAAGAGTACGTTTTTTATTAGAGAGAAATAGAATGATTTTCCAACAAGTTTAAGATTATTATGCAAAATTTGGGGTGACATTTCTTTTGTAGCTTCTCTTTGAAGGTCTAGTACAAAAGACTTTTGGAACTATCTCTTCTCCTATATTAATTCCAATTTGACTGTCGTTTTATTCCCCCCTTCCGTTTGTAAATTTCTTCAATTAATGGAATTCGCTTTTCATAAATAAGAGTCTGAGAAATGATTTATATTTGGTCACTATGTTTCAATGACATTTACCGCTGAAGCTTGAGAAATAGTTAAACTCGGTCCCTAGAATTACTGTTTTATTAGTTACACGCAGAGAAATGTAACTGCATGTGTTAAATATGGTATGACTTCTTTATATTGTCAAATTTAAATGAAGTGGCAAGTTTAGTAGTTTTAGAGTATATTGGACTATTTTAAATGAAGTGTCTGAGAAATGATTATTTGTTTGTTTTATAATAATAGTTGAAGTAAAAATTCATGAACAGTAATTAACAAACCCACGTAAGCAAATTCATGTGGTAGTACCCAACCAGATTTCTAGTTGTGCAAAAATTTCTACATCCAGGATTGATCTCAGTTGGTTCGGGACCTGAAGAGAACCGCTCTCGAGCCCTATGTAAAAGGTTAAGACAAGTCAATGAAAAATTATTGATATGTCCTTTTAATCCCGAGTAAGTATGAAAATCAAATATATGTTAACACTTTGCACTTTTTTTTTTTCTATAACTCTATTGTATGATTGTTGTCTATATAGATATCATTGAATATTGTTGGTGATATCATTAAAAACATTCACAATTTATTCAATTGACTCCCTGAAGCATGACTTTCGTGATGATGTAAAGAACATGGTTAATACGTAAGTAAATAGTAATTTTAGCATATGTAAGTTTATTATTTATATTTTTTTAGTATTCTTATTATTATATTATTGTGTCAGGGCTATAAGAATGTTCTATTCTCAAACTAATATACGAAGTCCCCCTTCCAATGGGTATATGTTAAGGTAATGACTTTTATTTATTTTTTTAGGTTGTTTTAATCATATTATACAAATTCTCTTATTACATGTGTTGAACTATATATGTAGTGTGCTCAACAATTGGGATCTACGGAGTGTGGATACTACACTCTTAAATTTATACGAGATATAGTATCCCATAGGAGCAGAGTGATTATAGATGTGGTACAGATCGATTTACCCTTGTATTCAACTTATCTTTTTATATTTATTATAATTTATGTAATGTAGTATGTTTACTTAATTTTTTTTTGTTTGCATTTAGCCAATCAGAATTCGATGAGATAAGAGTTGAATTATGTGAATATGTAGCACAATACATGGGATGATTGTTTTCTAATGTTATACTTAGTTTTTTTATTCGTTTTTTAGACAACTTGTTAGACACTGTGATATGTTCTTAGTTTGATGAAATTAATATTATGACTTACTTAAGTTGTGTTCTTAGATAACTTTTTCGTTAATGAAATCTATTATGAATACTTGAGTTTTGGTGTTATTTTCATATAATGTATTGAACATGTTATGTTATTGTCAAGTGAAGTGAAGGTTGTGTTCTGGGTTTAGAAGTGCATATTTCTGTTTTTTCAGGTACCAAAAAATTTTTGGTTAGTTATAATTACATCGTTATGCTGTCGGATTTTTGGTAAATCAAACTTGGTTACATGGTAAAATTTAGAAATACAATCTATATTATGTTGAATTTTGGAGGCATTACAATTGGTAGCTAGCTACTATTGTGTAAATGCAGGTTACAATGCAGGGGCAAAAACCAATGTGAGGTTTTTTTTTTTTTTTTTCAAATATGTATCGTTGACGGTTAAAAAACGTCATAACAAACACCATAATTGACATATATTAACCGTCAATGAACATACACAATTTGACAATTTAATACGGTAACTTGACGGCTAATAAACGTCAATAAATTGATATATTGACAGCTCATAAGCGTCCATACATATATATATATATATATATTGACATTTTCAATCCTATACTTGACATTTACAAAACGTCAATATAAGTTTATATTGACGGTTTATAAATATCAATAAATATGGCAACATTGACGCTTTATGGATATCATTGACGAATAAAACGTGTCAATAATACGATTTGTTGATGGGTAGTAAATGTCAACAAAGATGCCTACGTTGACGCTTTATGAATATCATTGACGGATAAAACGTGTCAATAATGTCTTTGTTGATGGCTTATAAACGTCAACAACGACATCTTTGTTGACGTCCTAGAAGCGTCAATGAAAACAGTAATATTGACGCTTTAGTTTTATTGATACCACTTCAGTTGACTTTTAAAAAGCGTCAATGAAAGTGATAGTTGATACTTTTTAGCCGTCAACAAAGGCCAAATTTGTAGTAGTGCAGATTCTATGCTATCTACATCATCAGGACCCCAATCAACATTATTCACACTTTCAGGGTCTGATTCTATATACTCATCAGAATCAAACTCAATAGATTCATCATTATCATGATCAGATTCAGAATTATCATCTATCAAGTAATCATCTCCATGCAAATCATGCACATTACCAGACAATTCATGTTCATCTTCATAATCAGGCAATTCAGTCTCATTATCAAAATCATCAATTGCAGGTAATTCCAATTCATTCTCAAAAGAAGGTAAGTCATCAACTCCAGACATTTCATTCTCTAAAGCAGGCATGTCTAATTCATTCTCGAAATCAGGCAGATCTAAATCATTCAGCTCATTCTCAAACAGAGGGTCATCAAAAAATGCATTATGATTGAAATTTTCATCATCCATAGGCTCCTCTCCTAATCCTAGGCCAAGATTATACTCTACCTCGTCATCATCGTCAGTCAAGTATTCAAGACCAATAGAAAAACATGTATGCAGACTACATACAGATTCATCATGCCCAAAAATACTAAAAACGACTTTTTCATCATCAACGCTCAAGGTAAGCTTACCTGTATGCACACTAATCTCAGTTTTACCAATTTCTAAGAAAGGTCTGCCTAAAATAATAGGTACCTTTCTATCCTTCTGCATGTCGAGCACCACAAAATCCATAGGGAAGATAAATTTGTTGACCTTCACCAGCACGTCCTCCACAACACCCATTGGGTGGGTAATCGATTTATCAGCAAGCTGGAGAGTGACATCGGTGTCCTTCGATCCTGTTAAACCAATCTTCCTGTACACAGAATAGGGCATTAAATTTATACTAGCACCTAGATCACACAAAGCCCTATTGAAAGATACTTCTCCTATAATGCAGGGAACAGTAAAACTCCTTGGGTCTTTTTGTTTAGAAGGCATCTTTCCAGAAACTATGGTACTACTGCTCTCCGATAATTTAAAAACTTCTTTTTTCAACAACTTTTTCTTCCTAGAAAGCATTTCTTTCATAAAATTCCCATAATTAGGCATATTATATAAAGCATCAACTAAGGGAATGTTCACAGACAATTTTCTAAACATCTCTAGGAATTTCTGAAACTGCTCATCTAATTTAACATTTTTAAAGCACTGAGGAAAAGGTAACTCCCTGTAGTCAAAGGTTGGACATTCGCCCCTCCGCTTGGGCGGGCTAATGTGCGAGCCTTTGTCATGATGGTTGCATGGAACCTCTTCTTCCTCGTTCAGCTTCTCTTCATGCCTGTCATCTTTTTCTTTTCCTGCAAAAGAGTTAGAAAAACCACACTTCAAATCAATAGTGTTAAGGATGTTGGGACCTTTCAGAGGAGGCTTTTTGTGCCTCAACCGTTTGATCTTCATCCTGACTCTTTTCTTCTTTCTTCTTCTTTTATAAACTGATCTCCAACTGTCTACCACTTCTCGGTGTTACCATCTTGCACTGCTCTCTTGAGTTAGGTTCAGTGTCACTTGGGAACTTCCCTTTCTGAAGGGCATTCACCGCTGAAGCTATCTGACCTATCTGAACTTCCATATTTTTTAGAGTCGTGTCGTGCTTATTAACTACTGTCTGAAGATTCACATTCAATACTTTCTGCTCTTTAATAAACATGGCCACCATCTCCTCCAGGTTACTCTTCTTTTCTGGCACACTGGATGATGCAAAACCTGGCGGTGGCTGCAAAACATTCTTCGTGTTCGAGTACGAGAAGTTCTCATGATTGCACAGACTAGGGTTGTAGAAATTCAGTACTCCTTGAGTAAATGGTCTATTTCCTACATACTAAACTTCTTCAACATCTTGACCTTCCTTCTTTGAATATCCTTCGGCTAAGGTGGAAATGGATTTGACCACCTCAGATGAAGTCAACTTGTTCAGCGCATTTGTCAAAGATGCCATCTGTGCCTTCAATGAACTCGACTCATCTAATTCATAAATTCCATCCTTTTTAGAAATTGTCCCCCTCTCGGTCGACCACTGATAACTGGTTGTTGCCATTTCCTCTAGCAGATCCTTGGCTTCCGTCACTGTCTTGGAAAGAAAACTTCCTCCTGCTGATGTGTCTAGAACTGTCTTGGTGGAGGGATTCAATCCATTGTAAATTAATTGCACATGGAGCCAATCTGGGTATCCTTGCTGCGAGCATCGCCTAAGCATCTCCTTATACCTCTCCCATGCCTCGTACAACTGCTCCTCGTCCAATTTCCTGAACATTCCGATCTCAATCCGGAGCTTCGTGGTCTTGACAGGCGGGAAAATTTTTGTCAGGAAAGCCTGGGCAAGCTCATCCAATGTGCTGATACTACCCGTCTCGACTGATTCGAGCCAATCCTTAGCTTTGTCTTGCAGAGAAAATGGGAATAACCTCAATCTTATAGCGTCGGCCGGAACTCCATTCATCTTTACCGTCCCACATATCTCCAAGAATGATCGCAGATGTGAGTGTGGATCCTCAGAAGGATGTCCCTTAAAAGAATTATCGCACGCCATCTGAATCAGTCCTGTCTTAAACTCAAAATTTGTAGCTTGAATCAGGGTGTAAACGATTCCGGAATTCTCGGTTGGGAGAACTGGCTGTAAAAAGTCTCTGATTGCCTTGGGAGCTTCTTGTTGGGCCATTGCTTCTGCTAATCTTTTCTCTCTACGAAGGTTCTAAGAGTCCTGTCAATTTCAAGATCTAGCGGAAACAAATTAACCACCTTGTCTCTTCACATGCAACACTCTCAAACAATCAAAAGAACTAAACAAAAACAAAAATAAAATAATATTCACAAAGAAAAAATATTTACACCTAAATTACTATTTATCCCTTTCTTTTTGATGTCAAGAAAAAAATTGATTTGCTTAAAAATAAAGCCTCCCCGGCAACGGCGCCAAAAACTTGTTCGTTGATCCGAATGATTATCCGCAAGCGCACGGGTCGTCACAAGTAATAGTAAAACGGAAGAGTTCCGAGTATCGAATCCACAGGGAGGCGAAGCGATATTTAAGCAAGCAAAAAGATTCTTGAACACTAAAAATATTTGGGAGAAATAATATCTAGGAACCAAAACATGCAATTAAAAAGAATTCAAAAATTAAAGCAATTAAAGAGGAAATTTGACCAACCACAAAAAAAAAAATTAAATGTGGAGAAAGAGCTTTTAATGGGAAGTGGGGTCTTGAAACTCAATTATTAGCTAACCAATTATTATAATTATCCTATCTCATTCCCCAACTAATTATACTCCTAGAATCTCCGTTAATCACATAGGTTCTCCTATCGATCTCCCCTAAATTTAATTAATCCATTTTAACAACCTAGGTGTCCTTAGCGCCATTAAAATTCGTTAATTATTACACTCTGATTCATTTTAGGAATCTAATTTTAATCAACTAATCCCGTTGTCACGACGGGCAATTAAACTAGTTGCATGGATTACGATCTATCCTAACTTCTCTCCGTCGAGTCTCCATTAAGAATCGAATCAATACACAACTGGCCAGATTGCATTCAGCATTACGAGCATCCATACAAATAAATAGTAAACAGGGAAAGAGATAGGCAATTATAACAATATTATAACTATAATTTCATTTCAAGACCCCAAATTGGGGTTTAGCTATTCATAGCTAAAATATTCACAAAATTTACAATGGAAAGCATAAATATAAGCACAATAAAAGGGAAGGAATTGACCGTCGAAGACCCCGTCGCTGGCGCTTGGAGTCCCTCTGAGCAACCCTTGAGCCTCCTAGAGCGCTCCCAAAAACTCCCCAAAATTTTCCCACTAAAGAACTCTCAAAAAGGCTAGAGAGCCTTTGAGAGAAGGCTCCAAAGGAGCCTTAGAAAGAAAAGAATGAAGGAATGAAATGATGGTTGACGGTGAAAAAGGGCTCCAAGGGACGCCTTATATAGGCTCGGAAATGGGGTAGCGTCGCGACGCTATCGACACAGCGTCGCGTCTCTGTGACGTCATCGACTTGCCAGCCAAGAAATGGGATAGCGTCGCGACGCTATCCCTACAGCGTCTCGATGCTAGGCGAATTCCAGAACTTTCTGGTGCGATTTTGGGCTTGAAGTTGGACCTCCCTTCATTTCTTTTGGGCCTCATCTTCATGGTTGACTTCTTTGGGCTCCCCCTTGACCCATGGATGGAAACTTGGTTTGAATGGCTCATTTTTTGGCCTTTTTTCCACAAATTTCCATAATGTGCTCCTTAGGACAAAATAATAAATTAAATTAGATATTTTCAATAAAAACACAATTAAAGCACTAAAAAGCTTAATAAATTGGGACTAAAATAACGACATTTCTGTCCGCTATCAATCTCACTGCTTAAAAATGAGAAATTAACCTGAGAAAACTTTTCTACGTGGAAATCCAACTTGAATATGATTCTAGTTGTCTATGATCTGCAGTTTGTCTTAACAAATGATTGTCCGCCGACCCCTACTGCTCGGAATACATCCCAAGTATCAAGAGATGCGCATGACCGCTGTGCAAAGGCCAATGAAAAGGCCTGAGCCTATATCTTTTCCAGCTTATCTGAAGTTTTGGCTAAGAGACATGAGGGAATGGAAACAGCGAGAGAGATTATGAACTCTCTCCAGGAGATGTTTGGACACCCGTCCTATCAACTACACCATGACGCTCTAAAGTACGTTTACAACTGCAGCATGAAAGAGGGCACATCTGTTCGGGAACATATCCTGTACATGATGGTCCAATTTAACGTGGCGGAAGCAAACGGTGCAGTCATAGACAAATGTAGTTAGGTTGCGTTCATCATGGAATCTCTTCCAAAGAGTTTCCTACAGTTTCGCAACAATGCGATGATGAACAAGATTGTCTTCAACCTGATGATATGGGTTAAAAATATACCTATTTTACCCTTATATTTAGCTCATTATCTTGTCAAAGTTGCATGTTTTAGATCAAATTTACAATTCACGAGCTCTAAAAGTGTTAAAGTTGATGAATTAGGGAGTTGAGAATCATTTATGTCAAAATATGCTTATTTGTGCTTAAAAAGACTCAATTTGATATGAATTTGACTTAATTTGGTGCTGTGTAGAAAAACAGAGGAAAGTTCGAAAAACCCATAAATGCGACCGCATTTCTGGGAAGGCCAAATCCAAATGCAACCACATTTCTGGGCAGATAGAGGCAGTTCCAAGTCTTTCGTGGGTTGATTTGAACGAGACTATTGAGCACCTAACCGACCGTTTTGACCCCGAAATCGATTGGGCTACCTACGAACACCATTTTCGCAGCTTCTCAACTACTCCCCACACTATATAAGGCCTTGATTCGAAGTGAAATCCAAGCAAAACTCACTGGGAAGAAGAGGGTGGTGACAGAACCCTAGTAGACGCCCATGAATAGGGATGCCCGAGGTCCTTCTTAGATGACTAAATTCTAACCTTTAGTAGAGTGTCGAGCGAACTCTAGAAGGATTGGATAAAAGAAAAAAAACCCTAGTTTTAGCTACTGCACCTTATTTCCAGCACTTGTCACTTTTTATTTATTTGTATTCTTTGATCTTTATTTCAATGGAAAGTTGTTCATTTGCACATTATTCCATCATGTGTAGCCAAATCCCGTTGAGGGGTTCAATATAGTGAATTCCTTTATGGTTCAATAGCTTGAAAATGTTTATTTGCTTAAGTTTTATTCAATGCATGTCATTCTTTATTGAATATCATTCTGAATCTTGCCGAGTTTAAATTGAACACTTAGACTTTGCATGCTATGTGAGTTTGATCTCGGAAGGGACGAACAATACCAGTTTTCATAAATGTGATATTGGGGAAAAGGCTCGAAAGAGTGTATTCGGTGTTATAGGGCGAGGCTGCCTAAGGCGCCCTATAACCCTATAACAACTATAGGGTTATAGATTGCATGCTTGATTTATCTATGTCGAAGTCGAGTCACAGAAATGTGCATAACAGTACTCGCTTAGCCTTCTAACGGGTCTTGGGAGTAAGACCAAATAAAAGTTAAATCTGACCCAATGCATTGAATAGACTTAGGTTGAATAAACTATGATTAGAGTTATTTGCCTTTGGGATGAAACTATATTGAACATCTCGTTTTATTTATCATTGTTATCTTTTACTTGTTCATTTTGATTATCTTCCAAAAATTATCATCAACTATTTCTTTGGTTACCTTATCCAAGCAATCTTTGAGGAGTTTCTTCTTCAAATCTGTGTTTCCAATTTAGTCCACGTGGGATCGATACCTTTGGAATACTTCTAAGGTTTTTATTACTACATGCGATAGTGTATACTTGCACTAGGTTGGCTGAATCTATTTTAATCATTATTTACCATCTTTTCTAACCTCCACACTTCAGCCACACACGCACCAAGTTTTTGGCACCGTTGTCGGGGACCAAAAGTGAAACCAGTTTTGTTATTTGAGATTGCGATTTGATTGCGACCGCATTTCTATCTCGAAAAGGAATTTGACTTTGATTTGCAATTTTTCTCTTGCAGGTTAAGGTTAGTGCATGAACAAGGGGTGTCCATTCCTTGATATCGATCCTGATATAGAAAGAACCTTTCGTCGTCGTCGGAGACAACAAAGACAAAAGAAAAGGGAACAACGAGAGTTGAGCGCACAGGAACCTCTAGAAGAAGCTTCTTATATACAAGAGTTTCCGATGGACCAACCTGGAGTCAATCCTCAAGTTGACCAACAGAATCGTGGAAGGGAGCAAAATGGTGGGAGAATCCCTCCAGCACCTCCAGTTCCACTTGTGCCACCACATGAAAATCCAATTTATATTGTTGAAGACCGCAATAGAGCAAAAAGGGACTATGCCTTACCCATTTTTTAGACTTTAAATCCAGGAATTTTGGAGCCACTGATAGAAGCTCCACAGTTTGAATTAAAACCAATGATGTTCCAAATGTTAAATACCATGGGCCAATTCTCTGGACTTCCAAATGAAGATCCACATAAACACATCAAGCTATTTTTGAGAATTTGCAGTTCTTTCAAAGTGACAGGAGTGCCTGAAGATACCTTGAAGCTAAAACTTTTTCCATTTTCTTTGCAGGGAGATGCTGAAGCTTGGTTGGACTCATTCCCTCCAAACTCCACTCCATCACTTCTTGGAATGACATTGTTGAGAAATTTTTAGAGAAGTTTTTTCCTTCTAATAAAAATGCCAAATATAGAGCTGAAATTATTGCATTTAGACAATCTTACAATGAACCTCTAGATGCAGCGTGGGAAAGATTCCAAAGGCTGGTGCAGAAGTGTCCACATCACGGATTACCTGCTTGCATCATCGTAGAGCATTTTTACAGCGGATTGGATCAAGCTTCGAAGGCACTAGTCAATGCATCTGCAAATGGATCTTTCTTAAAGAAGGCTGCAAATGAAGCACATGCTATTTTGGACACCATAGCCACAAACAATAGACACTGGGGGGAAACTGAGCCAACAACAATTTTGAAGAATCCAGCTAAAGCAGTAGAGATAGAGGCTAATTCTACAATGCAAGCTCAAATCAAGGCTATCCACAACATGATGATGGGCATGACTATGGGCAACCAAGCGAACATAGCCCCGACCAATGCTATTTCTTCTCCCTGCTGTGAAATTTATGGTGAAGAACATATTGTTGATAACTGTCAACTAAATCCCGCATCTGTGTTTTATGTAGGTCAACAAGGATACCATAACAGATGGAACCCATACTCGAGCACGTAAAACCCAGGGTGGAGGCAACATCCAAACTTCTCTTGGGGAGGACAAGCTAGTGCAAGTGATAACTCTTGGAAACAAGAGTTATTGGCCATGATTTTAGGCTTAAAGGCTTAGATTTATTTTGAGTAATTGTCAATTATGATGAATTTTGCTGAATTTGAAGAAATCTGATGAGAATTTTAATTGAGGGTTATGGTTGGAAATTTTTGTGCAAATTGACTAATTGATCTGACCTAGAGCTTTAGTTTGCACAGTTTATGGTATAACATCTGAGCTGGCAGAGGATAGCAAGGAAGCTGAATTTTGTTGGTTGCTGAATTGATGTGGCATTCCCAACTGATGAATTAAGCTCTTCCCAACCCTTAGAAGGAATTCCATGTGGGCAAGGCTTGTCTAATCAGCCCTGAACCCCACGATTGTGGCTGGGTATTTAAAGAAAGGAGTCCAAATTTGGAAAGGAGGCTGGAAAAAGGAATAAGTTGAGTTTGAGAGCTGAAATCAGAGAAAAACAGAGGAGAAAGCAGAGGGGAGCTGCCGTGGAGGCAGTATTCAGCTTGAGAAACCTGGATTTGATCTTGGAAGCTTCTTCTTTAGTCTTTTCTTCTCATCTTTTATCTTCTCATTGGTGTTAGTTGTGTAAGAAGTTGAGAACATGTTGTGTATGGGCATTTTCTGCTGTACTGAATTTGTTTCACCTTTGAACATGAGCTAATCCTCTCTAGGTGAGGATTAGGGGTTTTATATTGTAACGAGGGGTTGGTTATAGTTGAACCTTGCAAATTTCATCTTAGAGTAAAGTGTTCTTCATGATTAAAGCTGGAATTTCGTTTGGCCAACCATTTTCTAACATTTTTATTGAGTGTTTGGAACAACAATTAGTAACCGATTACTTTGCTTTACCTTAGCCTTTATAGGTCATGAAAATGAGTGGGTATTTAGGAATAAGTAACCACCTAAGGCACAAATAAGAATTAGCTTAATTCGAGGTGTTAAATGGGAATTTAATAGCCTTAATCTATGGAGAATTGGAAAATTCCCGTGATCATTCTGAGTGAGATTAATTTTAGCACAGGTTTAGCTACAACAATCACTGGAAGCAGTATAGAATCCCTATTCCGAGCCTGTCTTTTTCCTTGCATCCAACCGTCTCTCTTGCGTTAATTACCTTGTGTTACCTTTACTTTCTCTAAAGTTTGTTTACTTTGTGCAATTTAGCTAGTAAATGATATTTTGTCCTCGGTTACTTTGAATTTCATCGAAAATCAAGTTTAGAAGTAGTACAATTCCTTAATTCAATCCTTGTGGAGAACTATCTCAATTTACTTATCACTTGTTGTCATGATGTGTATGCTTGCACGTTTTTTTAGCTATTCGTTGCATATTTAGCATCACTTTGCACACGACAACTAGTTTTTGGCGCCGTTGCTGGGGATTGAGTTGATTTTCGCTATTTTTAAGTTGAAATTCGGTGAAATTGGTGCTAAAAACAGAATCTGACTTTGTTGTTTGATTTTGTAGGTGTGGGTAGCTGTGTATGAACGAGTTTGCTGATTTGGAATTCAATTTTGACCCTGAGATTGATAGAACTTTTCATAGGAGGAGAAGGGAGCAAAGAGATAGAAACAATAGGATGGATCCACCACCTCTTTTACCTCCGGGAAACCAAGGAAACCAGCAGCCTAATCTTGAGATAAATCAACAACCGAGGGATGAAATTCAGGCTGAGAACCCTGTCTTGATAGCCAACGATAGGGGAAGAGCTATTAGAGCTTATGTCGTCCCTACTTTCAATTAGTTGTATCCAGGGATAGCGAGACCAGAGATTCAGGCACAAAATTTTGAGATGAAACTTGTGATGTTCCAAATGTTACAAACGGTGGGACAATTCCATGGATTACCTTCAGAGGACCCACATTTACACCTTAAATCCTTTTTGGGAGTGAGTGATTCATTTAGAATTCAAGGAGTTTCTCAAGATGCTTTGAGGTTAACCTTGTTCCCTTATTCTTTGAGGGATAGAGCTAAGGCTTGGTTGAATAACTTTGCCCCCGGTTCCATCACTACATGGAATGAGTTAGCCGAGAAGTTCCTTATTAAGTACTTCCCTCCCACTCGAAACACCAAGCTCAGAGTGGATATAGTGTCTTTTAGGCAATTTGATGATGAGTCCGTTAGTGAAGCTTGGGAAAGATTTAAGGAGTTGTTGAGAAAATGTCCCCACCATGGTTTACCCCACTGTATTCAAATGGAGACTTTTTATAATGTGTTGAAATGGCCACTTAAAATATGGTAGATGCTTCAGTTAATGGTGCTTTATTATCCAAGACTTATGATGAGGCTTATGCCATTTTGGAGAGAATTTCCATAAACCGTTGTCAATGGTCTGATTCAAGAAGCATGGCTGGGAAGAAAGATAAAGGTATGCTTGAGGTTAACACAGTTACATCTTTCAATGCGAGGTTTGATTTGATGGAAAACATGATGAACAAGTTCAATTCGGGATTTGAGAGCTTGCAATTGATGAATTCGAACGCAACCCAGAATGCTGCAGCAATTAATATAAGTCAGAGTGCTACAGATTCTGGTCTGTATTGTGGAGAGGATCATACTTTTGAATTTTGCCCAGGGAATCCAGCTTTGGTGTGTTATGTTGGGAACCAAAATGCCCCTAGGAATAACCCCTACTCCAATACCTACAATCCCGGTTGGAGGAATCATCAAAATTTTGCTTGGGGAGGTCAAGGGAGTAATTCCAACAATCAACAAGCTCAGCAAAAGATGAATGGACCCTCTGGATTTGGGCATCAGAATCAGGAAAATCAGTTCGAAAATGCTAATAACAACCAACAAGCTACTGGGTCTTCTTTGGAGAACATGTTTAAGGAAATACATGGCCAAAACAGATGATGCCATTCGAACTCATAAAGCTTCTTTGAGGAATTTGGAGGTGCAAATGGGCCAAATAGCTAGTGAACTGAAGGCAAGACCACTTGGTAAGCTTCCTTCGGATACTGATAATTCAAAAAGAGAAGGCAAAGAACAAGTTGAAGCAATGGAACTAAGGAGTGGGAAGCCGTTGGTTGAGAAAAAAGTGTTGAAACTGCAACAACCAGCTGGATAGTTTGACGATTTGCACACTGATTCGGAAAAGACAGTAGGGAAAAATGAGAAAACAGATGCTGAAATTCAAGTGGAAAAGAGTTCTGAGAGTGAGGAAGTTGAAGAAATCCCTAGGAAAACTTCTCAAACTCCTCCTAAGTTAGTCCCTATACCTTCCCCCGCATTTAAACTGCCCCCACCACCCTTTCCCCAAAGATTAAAGCAGAAAAATCAAGAGGCCAATTTCTAGAAGTTCTTTGAGGTATTGAAACAACTTCACATAAACATTCCACTAGTTGAGGCATTAGAGTAAATGCCCAACTATGTGAAGTTCCTCAAATATATTTTGACAAAGAAAAGGAGATTGGGTGAGTATGAAACTGTGGCAATAACCGAGGGTAGTGTAATTTTGAAGAATAGGATTCCTCCCAAAGCAAAAGATCTTGGAACTTTTACCATCCCTGTTTCTATTGGTGGCAAGGAATTGGGAAGAGCTTTGTGTGATCTTGGAGCCAGCATTAACCTCATGCCATTGTTCATCTTCAAGAAATTAGTAGTGGGTGAAGCAAGGCCGACCACTGTGATTTTACAACTTGCTGATAGATCAATCACCTACCCTGAAGGAAAAATTGAAGACATCTTAGTTCAAGTGGATAAGTTGATATTTCCAGCGAATTTCATCATTTTGGATTATGAAGCCGACAAGGATGTGCGAATTATTTTGGGAAGACCATTTTTAGCCATAGGGAGAGCTCTAATTGATGTTCAAAAAGGTGAGTTGACTATGCAAGTGTATGATCAAGAGGTTAAGTTCAGTGTGTTTGATGCCATGAAGTGCGCAGTCGAATTGGAGGAGTGTTCTATGAGTGGAAGAAACGAGGTTTCTAACTTCAAGAGAGCTTTTGAATCATTGGAGTTGTTGGAGAGAAAAATTAAACAGATGCAACCATCCATTGTAGAGCCTCCTTAGTTAGAACTCAAGCCATTGCCCACATATTTGAAATATGCATATTTGAGAGATCAAGAAACATTGCCCATTATTATTTCATCAAGTTTGCTCCTTGGAGATGAGAAAGCATGGTTGGAATTGCTTAAGAAATTCAAGACGGCTATTGGGTGGACACTAGCCTATATTCAAGGGATAAGCCCATCCTTTTGTATGCACAAAATCAACTTGGAGGAAGGAAATTTCAAGTCAGTAGAGCATCAAAGGAGGCTAAATCCAACCATGATAGAAGTGGTTAAAAAGGAGATAATCAAGTGGCTAGATGCTGGAATTATATACCCCATATCCGATAGCAATTGGGTGAGTCCGGTTCAATGTGTGCCGAAAAAAGGGGGAATGACAGTGGTTGTAAATGAAGCCAATGAGCTGGTTCTTGTTGCTCGGACCACACCGCTACTAATACCGCAAGTGCACGAGCCGCAAGTAATATAAAATGAAAATATTTCGAGTATCGAATCGACAGGGAGGCGAAGCGAAAATTAAGCAAAGCAAAAATTCCTTGAACACCAAAGGTACTTGGGAAAAATAATATTTAGGGACCAAAACATGTAAAAGAGAATTTAAAATTAAAGCGATTAAAGAGAAAATTTGATCAATCAAGGAAAAAAATAAAATGTGGAGAAAGAGCTTTTTAAATGGGAAGTGGGGTCTTGAAACTCAATTAATTTCTAAATAATTATTACAATTATCCTATCTCGTTGCCCAACTAATTATACTCCTAGAATCTCCGTTAATCACATAGGTTCTCCTGTCGGTCTCCCATAATTGTAATTAACCCATTTTAACAACCTAAGTATCCTTAGCGCCATTAAAATTTGTTAATTATTACGCTCTGATTCATTTTAGGAATCTAAGTTTAATCAACTAATCCTGTTGTCACTACAGGCAATTAAACTAGTTGCATGGATTATGATCTATCCTAACTTCTCTCCATCGAGTCTCCGTTACACAACTGGCCAGATTGCATAAAGCATTACGAGCATCCATACAAATAACTAGTAAAAAGGGCAAGAGATAGGCAATTATAACAACATTTAACTATAATTTCATTTTAAGACCCCAAATTGGGGTTTAGCTATACATAGCTAAAATATTCACAAAATTTACAATGGAAAGCATAAATATAAGCACAATAAAAGGGAAGGAATTGACCGTCGAAGACCTCGTCACTGGCGCTTGGAGTCCCTCCGAGTAAACCTTAAGCCTCCTAGAGTGCTCCCCAAAATTCCCAAAATTTCCCACTAAAGAACTCTAAAAAAGGCTAAAAGCCTTGAGAGAAGGCTCCAAAGGAGCCAAAGAGAGAAAGAAAAGAAGGAATGGAATGGTGATTGATGATAAAAAATGGCTCCAAGGGGCGCTATTTATAGGCCAGAGAAATGGACAGCGTCCCGACGTTGTGACGTCATCGACTTGCCGACCAAGAAATGGGACAGCGTCTCGACGCTAGGCGAATCCCAGAACTTTCTGGCGTGTTTTTGGGCTTGAATTTGGGCCTCTCTTCATTTCTTTTGGGCCTCTTTCTCATGGTTGACTTCTTTGGACTCCCCCTTGACCCATGTATGGAAATTGGGCTTGAATGACTTCTTTTGGGTATTTTTTTCACCAAAATCCATAATTTTGCTCCTAAAGACCAAATAACAAAATATACTAAATATCTTTAATAAAAACACAATTAAAGCACTAAAAAGCTTAATATTTTAGGACTAAAATAGCGACATTTCTGCTCGCTATCAGTTCCTACAAGAACGATGACGGGGTGGATGGTATGTATGGATTATAGACGTTTGAACAAAGCCACAAAGAAAGACCATTTCCCTCTACCTTTCATTGACCAAATGTTGGACAAGCTAGCAGGGCAAGATTATTATTTCTTTTTGGATGGTTATTCGGGATATAACCAAATCACTATAGCACCCCAAGATCAAGAGAAAACCACTTTCATTTGTCCCTATGGCACTTTTGCATTTCGGAGGATGTCGTTTGGTCTTTGCAATGCACCGTCTACATTTCAAAGGTGTATGATGGCCATTTTTTCTGATTTAGTGGAGACCATAATGGAAGTATTCATGGATGATTTCTCAGTTTTTGGAGAATCCTTCCAAGCTTGTCTCACTAATTTGGGAAGAGTTTTGCAAAGATGTGAAGAGACTAACTTAGTGCTTAATTGGGGAAAATGCCACTTTATGATAAAGGAAGGGGTAGTTATTGGGAATAAAATTTCTAGAAAAGGCATTGAAGTGGATAGAGCAAAAGTGGAGATTATTGAGAAGCTTGAGCCGCCAACCACAGTGAAGGGAGTTAGAAGTTTCCTTGGGCATGCCGGTTTTTATAGAAGATTCATCAAGGATTTTTCTAAGATTTCAAAGCCCCTTTGCTTGTTGTTAGAAGCCAATAGACCATTTGAATTTGGAGAGGAGTGTTTGAAGGCATTCAACACCTTAAAAGTGGTGTTAGTGATTGCACCTATTGTTTCTAGCCCGAATTGGTAGCTTCCATTTGAATTAATGTGCGATGCAAGCGACTATGCAGTGGGTGCAATGCTTGGGCAAAGGTACGGAAATATTATTCATCCTATTTACTATGCTAGTAAAACACTTAATGGAGCACAATTGAATTATACCACCACTGAAAAAGAGTTGTTGGCTGTAGTTTTTGCATTTGAAAAATTCCGGGCATACTTAGTGGGATCTAAGGTTTTTGTGTTTACGGATCATGTTGTCATTAAGTATTTACTAACTAAAAAGGATGCTAAACCAAGGTTGATAAGGTGGGTGTTGCTACTTCAAGAGTTTGATCTGGAGATTAAAGATAAAAAGGGTTATGAGAATTTGGTTGCTGACCATTTATCAAGGCTGGAAGGTAATAGAAAAATGCTACAACATAGTGAAATCAAGGATTCATTTTCGGATGAGCAATTACTTACAGTAGCTCACGTGAAGGAAATTGACACTCCTTGGTTTGAAGACTTTGAAAATTACCTAGCCTGTGGAATTGTGCCCCCTGACATGACCAAACAGCAGCTAAAAAAATTCCACTTTGAGGTGAGATTTTATTTTTGGGATGAACCATTCTTGTATAGGCAGTGTGCAGACGACATTTTTAGAAGATGTGTTGCTGAAAGTGAACTGCAGTCCATATTGACTCATTGCCATTCATCTCCTTATGGTGGCAATTTCGGTTGTCAACAAACAGCTACAAAAGTGTTTCAGTCAGGTTATTTTTGGCCCTCGGTATTCAAGGATGCTCATTTTTTTAGTAAAGTGTGTGATAAGTGCCAGAGGAAGGGGAACTTGAGCCGTAAAGATGAAATGCCCTCACCTATATTTTAGAGGTACAACTCTTTGATGTATGGGGGTTGGACTTTATGGGACGACCTTTTCCACCTTCCTTTGGGAATTTATACATACTTGTGGCTGTAGACTATATGTCAAAAGGGGTGGAAGCTATTACTTGTCCCTTAAATGATGCCAAAACAGTGTTGAAATTCTTGCACAAGCACATCTTTACTTGTTATGGAACTCCTAGAGCGTTAATAAGTGATGAGGGGGCTCATTTTGTGAATAGAATGATGAAAAACATGTTGGGTAAGTACAATGTTAAGCATAGAGTCTCAGCCCCTTACCACCCACAAGCTAACGGCCAAGCGGAGATTTCAAATAGGGAAATTAAGAACATTTTTGAAAATATGGTCAGCCCGAACATAAAGGACTGGTCATGTCTCCATTCAGATTAGTTTTTGGAAAGTCTTGTCATTTGCCTTTGGGGTTGGAACATAAAGCTTTTTGGGCTATTAAAAAGCTCAACTTTGATCATGAGGCGGCGGGTGAATTGCGAATATTACAGCTTATGGAGATAGAGGAGTTTAGATAGTTATCCTTGAAGGATTAGAATTCCGTAATTCCGTAAAACAGCAGCGTAATTGGGACCGATTCGTAATTAATTTTGTTTAATCTAAAATACAAATACACTCGTTGACGACCCATATTAAATTCACCCATTACTTGTGAAATAATCACGAACTACTGCGAACACCACCACTATGTCTACATCGGTATGACTCTTAGACTTCTAGAGGCAGGAGACTGGTGGGAGTCTAGAGGGAGCCTTCAGGGGAATTCTCTGTGAGTAGGAGAATGAATGGGATGTCTTTCACCCCACCCCAGGGGTCCTATTTATAGGAAAAAGTCCAAGACCTTTTCCTAATAGGAAAAGGTCATGAATAAGATCAAATCTATTATCTTATTCATATCTAATTTTAATAGATAATTAATTAATTACCCAATTAAATATCACATATTTAATCTTAGGGATTTTATTAAATTATTTATATTAATATGAATCCAATTCATATTAATTATTTGAACTCTTTCAAATATTTTTCTCTCAAGAATTAATTTTGAAATTAATTCAAAATTATAATATAAAGTTTCATAAACTTTATATTATAATATATCAATATACATTATATGATTCCCCTAAATAAATTGAACACTTTCAATTTACAATTTGTACTTAATTGCCTCAAGTCTCTTTACGAGCTACCAGTGGGACCTAATGGACCTACAGATCATAAGCTCCAATGATACGAGACTAATTGGTTAAACTCATTAACCAAGTTAGTCAACATTCGTTAACTGTGGGTCACTCCACTAAAGACCCACAACTGCACTCTTCTCATCGTAGAATATTTCTGTGTCCACAGATATCGACCAATGCAGTAAGTTAATCCTTCACGTGTGTTCGCAACACCAGCTGGGTCAAATTACCGTTTTACCCTTGGGTTATCTCTGGTTCCTTAAGTACCACTGATCCATCTAATGAACAAGTTGTTTAGGGTCCAACCACTAAACAGGAGTTCCTCTCGGGCCAGGAGAGGACGACACACCTTTGTTCAAGCCCCAGAATCAGCCCTTAAGGGAACACACATCTACTTACCTTAATAGGGGAAGGAGTGAATTCCATCTTGTACTGTTATGTTCCCAGCCCCCATTCGGTCTTGCCCTTAAAATTGTAGGATTATTGAGTCGGCGAACTGGCCACTCTCACCCATACAAATCTAAGGACAATCCCTCCTGAAAGGGGTTCATAACAGACTCAAGATTGAGATTGAGCTACCTAGGTCATCCTATTGAAATAGAAACTTAAACTAGTCAACTGCGTTACATCTAGTGGTTACTATTTCGCGGTCCGGTCTTATGTAAACTCATTGCATAGGATACCCCCACTCACATGTCTCCTACATGGATGCTTTGGATCATTGCATCTATATCGAATACAAGGTGGGCCATATCATATAGTGTCACCAGAATAAGGTACCCAGCCTTATTCCTATACTATAGACCTTTTAGGTTGTTACTTGCACGATCTCTCTGATGAGATGATATTTGCGCTCTATGTGCTTGTCTCTTTTGTGATTGCGAGGTTCTTTAGAATTTGCCACTGCACCACTAATATCACAGTAAAGGGTGATTGGCAAGTTCATATTTGGAACAACATCCAAATCCATCAAGAACATCCGTAGCCATACAACCTCCTTAGCTGCATCACAAGCAACGACATATTCGCCCTCCATGGGGGAGTTTGCAATGCATCCTTGCTTTATGTTACGCCAGACTACAACTCCCCCGTTGAAGGTAAATACTGACCCTGATGTGGATTTTCTAGAATCCTTATCAGTCTGAAAGTCAGAGTCTGTGTATCTTGTAAGGATCAAATCCTTAGAGCCATACACAAGCTGATAGTCCCACGTTCTCCGTAGATACTTGAGGATGTTTTTAACTGCAGTCCAGTGGTCTAACCCTGGATTGGACTGGTACCTGCTGACTATCCCAACTGCATAGCAAATGTCAGGCCTAGTACACAACATGGCATACATAAGACTGCCCACAGCTGAAGCATAAGGGATCCGTCTCATATCCTCAATTTCTTGAGGTGTCATAGGACACTGTTCCTTAGACAAATGAACTCCATGCCTGAAGGGTAGTAAACCCCTCTTTGAATTCTGCATCTTATATCTAGACAACATCTTGTCTATATATAATGCTTGACACAGGGCTAACGTTCTGTTCTTACGATTCCTGATAATTTGAATCCCTAGAACATACTGAGCTTCACCCAAATCTTTCATTTGGAACTCAGTCGATAGCCATTTTTTAATGTCAGCTAGATATTCTACATCATTTCCAATGAGAAGAATATCATCTACATACAACACCAGAAAAGCTACTGAATTGTTGATAATTCTTTTGTAAACACAAGGCTCATCAACGTTCTGGTCAAAGCCATAAGATTTGACAGCAGTGTCAAACCTTATATTCCAAGATCTGGAAGCTTGCTTCAACCCATAAATGGATCGTCTAAGCTTGCAAACTTTTTGCTCCTGACCTTGAGTAATGAACCCGTCTGGTTGAGACATAAAAATGTTCTCATCAAGATTTCCATTTAGAAATGCAGTCTTGATGTCCATTTGCAAAATCTCATAATCATAAAATGTGACAATGGACAAGAGAATCCTTATCGACTTTAACATGGCAACTGGGGAGAAGGTTTCCTCATAGTCCATCCCCTCCTTTTGGGTATAACCCTTTGCCACAAGTCGAGCTTTGAAAGTCTGTACTTTCCCAGCTGCGTCTCGTTTTCTCTTATAGATCCATTTGCACCCTATGGGTTTAACCCCTTCAGGTAGGTCTACAAGATCCCAGACTTGATTGAAGTACATAGGTTTAACCCCTTCTGGGCTCATCTACAACTCTTATTGAAGGTCCAGTCTACGTACTGGGCTTTTCAACAACCCTTGTTGAAGGTTCAGCCTCATCAACAACTCTTGTTGATTCCTTTGTAAATTCACCAGAAAGTTCACTTAACACCATTTTACTGTGTGGCTTGTGTTCTCGAATGTGGTATTCTTCTAAGAAAGTAGCATTTGTCGAAACAAACACTTTATTTTCTTGTGGATCAAAGAAGTATCCACCTCTTGTTTCTTTTGGGTAGCCTACGAATAGGCATAATTTTGAATGTTAATCCAATTTCGTTGGGTTTGCCACTAGCACATGTGCAGGGTAGCCCCCAAATTATGAAATGACGTAAATTAGCTTTACACCCTCTCCAGAGCTCAAATGGTGTTTCAGAAACACTCTTTGAGGGAACTACATTCAAAATATAAACTGCAGTCTCTACTGCATAACCCAAAAAAGAACTAGGCAGTTGAGCATAACTCATCATAGATCGAACCATGTCCAACAAGGTTCTGTTTCTCCTTTCAGATACACCATTCTGTTGAGGTGTACCTGGTGCTGAGAGTTGAGACGAGATTCCATGTTCTATCAAATAGTTCTGGAATTTTAAGTCCAAATACTCTCCACCTCGATCAGATCGAAGTGTTTTAATGGTTTTACCTAACAAATTCTCAACTTCAGTGTACTCCTTGAACTTTTCAAAGCTTCAGACTTATGACTCATTAGGTATAAATAACCATACCTTGAATAATCATCTATGAAAGAGATGAAATATTCATACACTCCTCAAGCTTTTACATTCATTGGACCACAGAGATTCGTATGTACGAGTTTTAAGGGCTCCTTGGCACGATAACCTTTTCCAGAAAAAGGTCATTTGGTCATTTTACCTTCGAGACATGACTCACACTGAGGTAAAGTACCATCTTCTAACTAGCTTAGAAGTTCGTTCTTAACCAATCTCCCAATCCTATTGAGATTTATGTGGCCAAGTCTCAAGTGCAGAAGATAGGTACTTTGAGAAACTTTCTACCTTTTTGGTTGAGTCTCAGATGTTTTAAACATTTCATTGTTCCAAATATCCCTAGACTCTATTGGTCTTAAAACATACAAATTGTTCTCCATTTTTGCAGAACAGATATCAGTAGCCCTTTTAGTAATGAAAGCTTCATTCACATAAAAGGACACTGAATATCCTTGTTCTAGCAAACAAGAAATATAAATCAAATTTCTTTTTATTTTGGGAACTATATATACATTATCTAATAACATATAGCTTTCCCTGGAGAAGAACATTTTAATATCTCCCACTACTTTAGCTGAAATGAGCTACCCAGTCCCAACTCTGAGAGTCATTTCCCCAGCATCCAACTGTTGCCAGGAGCTCATTCCCTCAAAGGAAGAGCATACGTGATGAGTGGCACCTGAATCAAGGATGCAGACTGTATCATCATTTTCCACTATACACGTTTCAATGACCAATAAATCAAATTTATTTTCATTGAGATGTGCAAAACAGTCTATGTCATATTCATCATGAACAATTTCAGATGAATTAGACATGTGGGCTTGAGGACCGTCCTCATTTAAGACCAATTCCACGCAATTAATGTTTAAGTTCATTTTCTCAGTTGTATTAGAAATACCAGTTTTCTAATTGGTGTTATTCGAGGCATACAAAGAACGTTTCATGTTGAGAACAAACAAATTAACTTAATAAGTGATGTTGCATTAACCCAATAAACAAAATAATACTATTATTTTTATCCAATCAACTTAGCAAAAGTAATGATCGACCCATAGAATAAACATTCATTTTGCAACGATACTTCAGAGGTTTAGAACAACAGCTACCGTAGGGCAGTCAGCTACTCCTCCTCTGAATTGAGACAATCTCAGCCAATCCCTATTCCTAGAATAACTCATATTCCAATAGTTCTTAGCTACCGTTTTTTTTGTTGTGCAGGAAATTATTAACACATTAACAATTTCCCGTAAGTGTGACCCTCCATTTTTTAGATCTCAGAGGTCGGCCCCAACAATGCTACCGTAGGGAAAGTCAAAGTTAGAAATGGACCTAAGAAACTCTATCCATTTTTGGAGTTTGCGTTGTTCCGACTCCCATGATCAAGCCCTCCGTAGCGTGATCGCTCCCAGGGCGACTTGCAGGCAGATCATGGGGATCTCACGGTGCAATCTAATGGAGGATACCGTAGGATATGTTGACACGTGTCCTGTTCCCACTTACTATAATATTCTCCTTCATTCACCTTGATATTGATCCATGCAAACACCATCTGTACGGGGTCACTCCCAGGGTAACTCGAGGCTAAGCATGGACCTCACGTTGTGAACTTTTGAGGACGTGAGAGCAAAACATTATTTATGTAAATCGTGTTTTTATATATTTCCTCCCACTAAGTTTTTTTTTTTTTTTTTTTTTTTTATAATTATAGGGTCTATTACTTAGGTAAATTCTGGCTAAATGAATCTATCTACGTCTATGCCTTATATAACTCTTATAGGGAGGTCTTTAATCTAATGTCTTAGGTGAACTAAACTCTTTTAATTAACTTGGCAACATTGCATGCTAACATAACTATGGTTAATTTAACTCAAGTTCCGGGTCAGTTCCCAGGTAGCAGGTGTTCCGTAAACTGTCATCTTAAGTACCTCTAGCCTTAGACAAAACTTCATCGGGAGAGTTTCCTTATAACCATAGTAATGTAAACTCTTTACTCTAAAGATCTAAGTGAATTAAACTCTTTAAAAAACCTAGTGACATTGCATGCTAACATTTCACTATGATTAATTCAACTCCGGTATTTCTGGTTAGTTCCCAAGTAGGAGGTGGTGCGGCAGAGGCTAAATGGTGGATGTGAGATGAGGTGATAGATATTAATAAAGATAGATTCAACCAACCTTAGTGCAAGTATACACTATCGCACGTAGTAATAAAAACCATAGAAGTATTCCAAGGGTATCGATCCCACGAGGACTAAACTGGAAATTCAGATTTAAAGAAGAAACTGCTCAGTTTGATTGCTTAAAAATGGGTAACCAAAGAAATATGATTGATGATTGATTTTTAGAGAAATAAAAAAAGCAAGCAAATAAATAAAAGAATAACAATAATAAACGAACGAGGTATTCAACATGGATTCATCCCAAAGGCAATAACTTTAATCATGGATTATTTAACTTAAGTCTATTCAATGCATTGGGTCAGATTTAACTTCTATTTGGCCTTGCTCCTAAGAACCGTTAGAAGGCTAAGCGAGTACCGTTATGCACATTTTTGTGACTCGACTCCGACATAGATAATTCACGAATGAAACCTATAACCCTACGTATAGGGTGCCTTAGGTAGCTTGCCCTATACCGCCGAACAATCTCTTTCGAGCTTTTTCTCCTATATCACCTTTATGAGAACCGATATCGTCTGTCCATTTTGAGATCAAACTCACATAGCATGCAAAGTCTAAGTGATCAATTTTAACTCAGCAAGATCAGAATGATATTCAATAAAGAATGACATGCATTGAACAAACCTTAAGCAAATAAAACGCTTTCAAGCTATTGAACCATAAGGGAATTCACCATATTGAACCACTCAACGGAATTTAGCTACTCATGGTGAGATAAAGTGCAAATGAATACATTTTCATTGAAAATAGGATGTAAAGAATACAGATAAATGAAAAGTATCAAAAGCTGGAAATAATAACAGTAGCCAAATACTATGGGTTTTTCTATTTATCCAATCCTTCTAGAGTTCGCTTAGACACTCCACTCTCTCACTTTTACAAAGTGCGAATGGGTGAAAATCCCTACAAACCCTAAGGTTTGATGTCTAACTAAGGTTAGAATTTAGTCATCTAAGAAGGACCTCGGGCATCCCTACTCATAGGCGTCAACTATGGTTCTGTCACCACCCCCTTCTTCGAATCTCGAGCTTATATAGTGTTGGAATTGGTTGAGGAGCTACGATATAGGTAGCCCAGTCGATTTCGGGGTCAAAACAGTCGGTTAGGTGCGAAAAAGTCTCGTTTAAAACGACCCGCAGACAACTTGGATCTGCCTCTATTTTTCCAAAAATGTTAGAGTTCATGTATAATGGTCAATCATGGTACTAACATCAACTTCTAATTACAAATCAAGTGATATGGAAGGAAATAAACATGTTTTTCAAGATCGTTTTCTAAAAAGTTTGCCTTTCAGGAGAGGGTTGATGGAAGAGATTGTCGAGGTCTCTTATCAAATAAATTTATAATCGTTAACCTCTTAAAGCTAACTTGTAGCAGTAGCGGCCGGGGTCGATCACAGGGAGTCTATGCAAACAAATCTTTAATTCCTTAATTGTTTTAGGTAACCAAAAAGGGGGGGTTTTATATATGGAAAGAAAATTAACAAGGAAAGAAAACCAAATATGGAAAATAACAAAAGAGGAAAGTAAGAGAATTAAATTTAGGAAAGAAATTAATACCTTAAAGATCATGCAACCGTGTTAGTCATGGTAAGTTCAATTCAATTAATTCATCAATTTCACTAATAAGTCAAAACATGTTTAAGCCCGGCGCGTTCCGGCAACAAACCGAGAATCATGATCCACTATCACAAACATGCAAACGCTAAGTTTGATTCTAGTTTAAACTAATTAATTGGTCGATTAATTAACCTAAACCGCAATGGGATCTAGCCGAGTTAATTCACATGCAACGGGTAACAAACCACAATTACAATTAATTAAATCATTTAGTTATAGGGACCCATGCGTATAATCATAACGTTAACCTATATGCTACTAAGATTTAGCAAGTAAATTTAGAGAGGGCACGATCAAGGTTGTCAATCTTTCCTACCACATTCTAAACTTATGGAAAAAGAACTAAAATCACATAAACATGCTTTGATAATTCAAACAAGGAATTTCATTAAAAGAATATGAACTTACTCTTTACACCCCGGTTACATGAATGAAGAACTTAGCCTCTCATGGAACAAGAGCAAGCTTGATTCTTCATGGAATACATCAAATAAAGCAATAAAAACTAAAACTAAGAAGAATGGTGGAAAAGGGGGAGAGAGATGGACTACAAAGTTGTAGTGAATTATGTGTTGAGGGATGATTCTAAACCTACACCAAGGCCCTCTATTTATAGTGTTTCTTGGCCTTCAATTCGTGGTAGAATGGTGCTGAATTGGGTCTTTAAACAAGGAAAAATTCCAGCCAAAATTGGAAAAAATCAATTCTGGAAAACTTCCCAGCGTCGAGACGCTAGGCCTTCAGATTTGGAAATTATTCTGCAAATCAACATAGCGTCGAGACGCTACGGGTGGATCGTCGCGACGCTCTTGCTTCAACTTCACGCCCAAGGCTTTTGTTTATTTGCGTAGCGTCCCGACGCTTGGGTTGAAGAGTCTCAACGTTGGGATGCTTCTAAGGGCAGAATGGTCATTTAACGCTCCGGTTTCGCTCGTTTAAGCCCCGAATCGCTTCCAAAGCTTCGACGAGGACCTATAGACATATTATACTCATTTTAAAGCATTTTTCGCAAGGAATTCAACTAAGATAAGCAAATTGGGAGATTCTAAGTGTATAATAAATTTTAATTATCAAGGGTTCTACTCTAGTGTCAATCACAATGTCTGAGTTTTCTAGGCATGGAGATTTCTATTGTTCTTTTTCAAAGCAAAACTCTCCCTAGTCCATCCTAACCAATATACTTAAACTACCTAACTTCTACTCATAGAGCCTAGTGTAGTCCTTTTAGTTAAGAAAAACAATCTTGAGGTAAAAATGAGCATACATGAGTTACTAGACCTTTTCTATCTCCCCCAAACTTATTTGACTGCTGGTGCTCGTTTTATTCAACTTCTTTTTCTCCCAAGAGTATCCTTGTTGTCATCTCTACCTTCGTTCTAGCTTATCGACACTTTGTGGTGAAGATATCTAGCTACGAGCAAAGTCCACAAGCTTGGAATGATACTCACTTCCCTAAGTAAACCTTTCATGTAATGGAAAACCATGGGTGTCATCAATGCCCCTGGTTACTCAGTAAACTCTAGGGAGGAGTAACTCTTGATTTTTTCATTTTTTTTCATTGATATATACTGAGCACATATTCTTTTTCCAGCAGTACAAATTTACAAAAAGCATCGTATCAATATTTACAACATAAAGCACCCCCCAAACTTAAAATTAGACAATGTCCTCAATGGCTTTGTTTTTGTGGCATGGGCTTTGCATAAGGCTTTTTGTTTTCAAAACATCAAGGCTAAACTCTCCTAGAGTGTTAGAAAGGTTAAACACGAGGAAGTTTAGACTTAAGAAAATTCTGTAAAGAAAAAGACTAATGGAAAGCCTATGACTAGAAAACAATTCAGTTGTGACGGTGGCACTTTTGAGATAGAACAAAGCTCTAGTTTTCATCATCAAGGGCTTAAAAGAAAACTCCTTTGAAAAAATGCTTTTCTTCCAAAACATTTTATCAAGCAATGTTTTCTTAAAGTTGATTTTTCTTCAAAAAGTTCATAGGTTAAGCTCAAAAATAGCAAGCAGATTTTTCTAAGAAAAGATTAAAAACCCAAGTTTATCTAATCTATTCTATCAACAAGCTATCCAAACTACTCTAAGAACAAACTATTGACAAACTAAACAACTAAAGCAAACTAAAACAAGAACTAAACAACTAAAAACAGAATTAAATCATGCTAAAACTCAAAAATCAGCACGCAACAAAACAGTAAACAGTATTATTCACACAAAACAACAAATAAAGGGGTCAGAAAACTCCCCTAGTCCTCATTCGAGGAACTCTCTTTCTCTTCATTTTCTTCTTCATCATTTTCATCTTCATCATCATCAGAATCCTTCTCTTCTTGAGGCAGCAGCGATTGAGGGAAATCGGGAAAGAATGGAGCAATACTCGGGGCGATAGAGAGGTAAAACTCTCTAATGGCTTCATCCCTCTCCTTTGCATATGCCCAATAAGTCTTCAGGTTCTCCTTGATTTGATCTAGCTGGCGGTAGGCAATGGCTAGGGCTTCTGATGATGGTGAGCGCCTTGTAAAAGGAGTGTGCTGGGATGGAGAAGCTACGTTCGGCCCTGATGGTGGAGTGGCCTGAGATGTGGAGGCTTTGTCTTTCCTTTGGAGGCTATTCTGTTGGAGCTTCCCAATCAAGGACAGGTCAATGGTCGACTTGAAGAAATGTCGCTCCTCGTCCTTGCCTGGAACTATCTTCACCCTTTGACAGAGCTGGGTAATAAATGATCCAAAGAAAAGTTTACCTGCTCTTTTCCTTCCACAGGTGAGAATCTCCTCCCTGATTATACTCCCAATATTGATCTCCAACCCCTTCATAATACAGTAGATGAGCATGACTCTATCTACTGAGATGGTGCTATCGTGGGTGGTTGGCATCAATCGATTCTTCAGAAAGTGAAGCCACACTGCCGATTCTGGCTTTAGGTCGCTTGGCACTAAAGTCTTCACCTTCGTTTGGGACTCTTTCCACTGAACACCCTTGTTGGCCACTAATTTCAATGCTTCTTTCATCTGTTTGGTCGAGGGGTTCCTAATGACATCGTTCCCTTTTGGATGCAAGGGTGCCTTGATTCTGTACACCCTGTTGATATCCACTAAAGAGAAGCTGACCATCTTGCCTCTCACCACTGCCATACTGATACTTTCCTCCCTCAAGCCGGCGTAAAACTCTCGAACTAAAGGCACTACGGCCTCCTGAAGGTGAGCACGGAACTCCTGCCACTTGTATTGTGAGATAACTGTGCTTACAAACTCTGGCAGTGCTCCTGCTCTGTTAGAGAATCCCTTCTCGTTGAGGAAATCTCTTTTTCTCATGATCTCCATCCTTTCCTAAAAATTAACATCTCTGAATACCTCGGGAAATGGATTCTTAGGACATGCGGCCTTATGTGATTTGGCCTTTGGCTTGGAGGGTGAGATGGTAGGAGGAGCTGTTGGAGAGGCGTCCATGGACCTTGTCCTCGGCCTCTTGGCAAAAATGGGGTCATTCTTGTTTTTAGTCCTCCTTTCAGCTTTAATCTCTCTTCTTCTCTTTCTCCTCAACGCTTCAGAGATAGGAACTTGGTCATCATCCAGTTCCTTGATCTCTGAATCAGATTCTATTTCAGAGTCACTGGAGGTCTCGACCTCCTTGCTTACTTTCTCTTCTTCATCCCTCTTCTCTCTCGAATAGGTGCTATCAGCTGCTGGTCGGTCATATTTGAATAGAGGTTCCAACACCTCATCAGTTGGCTGAGCTTCAGTGGCCTCTTCCTGGCCTTCCTCAGAATGCGGCCCAGATGCGGTCGCATTCTGGCCTTCATCCACTACTTCTCTTTCTTTTTCTTTTTCTGAACTATCTTCACTTGGCCCCTGTTGGGCCTGTTCTTCTCTTCCTTGCAGCATTTCAGCCTCACTTTGAGCCTTGTGGAGTGGCTCAAAAGCTGCAAGGAAGTCTTCGACTTCCTTTCTTCTTTTCTCATCCTCCTTCAACTCTTCCCTTCTTTGTTTTTCTTCCTCAAGAAGTTGTAAATCAACAGCTACCCTCCTGAGGTCTTCATCTAACTTTCTTTCTTTTTCAGCTTCTAAGGCCTTCTCGGCCTCTTACCTTTCCTATTCCTTTTTCTTATCTTCTTCAAGCTCTCTTTCTCTTGCAACCTCATCTTCTTCCCTCATGTGTTGATTTTCCATCTCTCTCTCGGCCTCAATTTCCTTCAAGGCTTCTTGCTCAGCCTTATACCCTTCGGCAATCACAAGGGCCTTTGCCACAGCTTGGTGAATTATGCCTTCGAACACGTCTGGGGGCATTCTTGCTACTTTGAGTGGCTCGGTTATAAGTGGCTTCTCGGGCACAACTTTCTTGGGACTCCTCTTCCTTGCACTGTAAGTAACGAATGGTTAGTTCCTGCAAGACGAAGAGGGGTTAGTTGAAGGTTCAGAAATTTTACCCGTTGAAGCCTCTCTTTGCCGAGAGCTTTCTGCTGGTTTTGCGGCTTATTCATCTCGTCGATTCGCTTCTTCTTCGAGAGCTGCCCGTCTCTGAGCTCCCATCGCCCAGATCATTGAAAAGCACTCCCGCGAGCGTTTCTTGAACTGTTGGGATGCGGGTTTTTGGGTTTGGCGAACGGTATTGGCACGCATGAACCTTCTAGGTGAAGACGAACTCGATTCTCCCTCGTAGTGGTCGACATTGTCGAGGAAGAAGGAGTTTGAGCGTCAGGTTCTTGGTTCACGATCGCCGGTGAGAAACCCGAAGGTCTCGTCCTTCTCGTGCCGTGCATGGGTGTTTCGGGCTACTCTTCTTACCGTCGAACACTTGCTTCCGCTTTGTGGGCGGTTTGGGCACTTTGAGATCGAGTGATCTTACGTGATGATGAAGGTTTGGGCGTGTTTTTCATGGTTCTTGATGTGGGTTTCGGTTTCAAGATGAGAGAATATGGAGAGTTGGAGTTTTGACTTGAATGCAAAAGGGTTGAGTGGTTGGTGAAGAGGGAAAGACTAAAGTCAGCTATTTATATTTTTCTAATTAGGTCAAGTGATGGTCAAAAGAAATTCGTGACTGCCCTCTTATTTTTGAAAATCCGATCGCATTTCCAAATACACTGGGGAGAAATGCGATCGCATTTCACCCAGTTTTTCTGCCTTCTCTTTTTTTTTCTTGACTTTTCACTTTCCTTTGCTTTTCTTTCTTTACTGAAACACTCATAAATATGTTAGAAACTTCATATGCTCAATCATGATTTATTATTATTTTTTTTCTTTTAAGAGAAATTAAGTAAAAAATTTTTGATCAATTCAACTTCCAAGTAAGTCCCTAGGTAGAGGTGTTCCCTACGGTCAGCTTAAATACCTCAGCCTAGCCAGGACTTTCCTTAGACAAAGTTCCCTCTTGATCAAAATCCTTTATTTTTGAAAACTTACAATTTTCTCTTCTCTTTTTTTTTTCTTTTCTTTAAAATAGATAAGATACAAAATAATATGGACTTTCCAAACTCCCAGGTAAATCCCTAGGAAAAGGTGTTCCGTACGGTCAACTTAAGTACCTTTTCCTAGACAGGATTTTCCTAGACAGAGTTTTTACTCTTGTCCATATATTTTGGAGTTCCTATCTGTTTTATTATTTTATTTGTATGTATTATAGATCCGTAATATACAAAGATAAATTCTCAAAGTATAGAAGTCATACCAGGTCAATCACAGAAACATGGGCTTCTTCATCCTCAGAGCACTTCCCCCAATACGGTTTAATTCTTTGTCTCTTCATGGGTTGATTGATTTCTTCTACTTCAATCTTTTTCCCACCTTTTTCTTCTTATTCTCCCAATAGATCTTCTAGTGTTTCTCCTTTCATCATTTCCTGAAAAGTAGATCGGGAGAGTTCATCAATTTCATCAATCATAGAGCACTCCTCAAAATCTCTAGGGTACTTCATTGCATTCATCACATTGAAAGTGACTTACTGGTCATTGACCCTCATGGTCAATTCTCCTTTCTGCACATCAATTAAGGTCCTGCCAGTGGCTAAGAATGGTCGTCCTAAGATGATTGGCACGTCCTTATCAGCTTCACAATCTAAAATGATGAAATCTGCTGGGAGTACAAATTTGTCAACCTTGACTAACACGTCTTCAATCTTTCCAATAGGTTGTGTAAGTGATCTGTCAGCTAACTGTAAGGTTACAGTTGTTGGTCTTGCTTCTCCTATCCCCAACTGCTTAAATACTGAGTATGGCATCAGGTTTATACTTGCTCCTAGATCGCATAGAGCTCTGCCTACATCCCTTCCTCCCATGGAGCATGGAATGGTGAAACTTCCTGGGTCTTTGAGCTTGGGATGGATCTCATTCTTGACCAGTGCACTGGAACATTTAGTGAGTGCAACCATTTCGTATTCTCCCAATCTTCTTTTCTTTGATAGAATATCCTTAAGGAACTTCACATATGTAGGTATCTGTTCAAGCGCTTCTACCAATGGAATATTGATATGTAGCTGCTTTTAGACATCTAAGAATTTCTTAAACTGTGCATCCTGCGAAACATGTTTGAATCTTTGAGGGTATGGAGGAGGTGGTCTGTGTTTTGGATCTATAACAAACTTTTTAGGCTTTGCAGAAGCATTCCCCTGTTTTTTCTCTGAATTTGATTTTTCTTCTTTTTCTACCAAGGCTTCATGCTCCTTGGTATTTTCTTCACTGTTTTTATTCTGTATAACATCTGAGGTAACTTCTGATTTCTTTTCTAACAACTTTTCTCGAGCTCCTTCTAGGATCTCTGCTTCTTGCCTCATTGGGTACTTTGGGCCGTCATATTCTAGTCCACTTCTTAAGGTGACTGCCTTGCATTGTTATTTTCCTTCTCTATGAGGGATCTCAGTCTTGCTGGGCAACGTCCCTTGTGGTCTATTTTTAATCTCCTAAGCAATCTGTCCAATCTGTTCTTCCAGATTCCTAACTACAACATCGTTTCTTGCCATGTACTCCTTCATAAGAGTCTCTAGATTTGACTCTTGACTCTGCACTTGGACTGGTTGGAAGTTCTTCTGCGGCTGCTATTGTGTAGGAGGTTTCTCGAATTGATTTGCATTGGAATTACTTGAAACGGTTTGTCCTCCCCAAGAGAACTTTGGATGTTGTCTCCAACCTGGGTTTTACGCGGTCGAATATGGATTCCATCTATTATAGTTCTGGTTCTCTTGTTGACCTACATAAAAGACAAAGGCGGGATTTAGTGGACAGTTATCAGCAATATGTTCCTCACCACAAATTTCACAATAGGGAGAATAAATAGCATTGGCAGAGGCTATGTTGGCTTGATTGTTCATGATCATGCCCACCATCATGCTGTGGATAGCCTTGATTTGAGCTTGCATAGTAGAATTAGGCTCTTTTTCCACTGTTTTACCTGGATTCTTCAAGATTGTTGTTGGTTCAGTCTCTCCCCAATGTCTATTGTTGGTGGCTATGGTGTCCAAGATAGCATGTGCCTCATTTGCAGACTTCTTCAAGAAAGATCCGTTTGCAGATGCATTAACTAGTGCCTTCGAAGCTTGATTTAATCCATTAGAAAAATGCTCCAAGATGATGCAAGCAGGCAATCCATGGTGTGGACACTTCCGAACAAGCCTTTGAAATATTTCCCAAGCTGCATCCATAGGTTCATTGTAATATTTCAGCTCTATATTTGGCATTTTTATTAGAAGGAAAAAACTTCTCTAAAAATTTATCCGCCAAATCATTCCAGGAAGTGATGGAGTTTGGAGGGAATGAATCCAACCAAGCTTCAGCATCTCCTTGCAAAGAAAATGGAAAAAGCTTTAGCTTCAAAGTATCTTCAGGCACTCCTGTAACTTTAAAAGAATTGCAAACTCTCAATAATAGCTTAATGTGTTTATGTGGATCTTCATTTGGAAGTCCAGAGAATTGGCCCATGGTATTCAACATTTGGAACATCACTGGTTTAAGTTCAAACTATGGAGCATCTATCGGTGGCTCCAAAATTGTAAACCCAAGACTTCTCTAGGATCATTTTCTCTTGTCATCTATTGTGGAAGTTGGACCTAAGTTGTGTTGTTTCATTGTTGAAGGAAAATGGCAAGCTTTTAGTTCAAGTTGTTTTTTTTATATAACTTTGGAGTTTTTTAAAAAAACAAAAAAGAGAAAATGAAAGGAAAAGGAAAAAAAAGAAAAGAAAAGGAAAGAAAAGGAAAAGGAAAAGGGAAAAAGGAAAAAATAAAGAAAAAAGAAAGAAAAAGAAAGCAAATGGAAATGGCCAGCACTAAAAACCCACCACCGACTACAATTTTCATCAGCCCATTTCCATCACATTTCTCATCCTTTTCCATTGAAACTTTCAGAGCACTTTGAGGAGAGAGTGAAGGAAGAAGAAGAAGAAGAATTTCGTGGTTTGAGGTTGAAGAAGATAGGAAAAAGTTCATGCAAAGCCAGCCATTGCAGAATCTGTGTTCAACCTGTCAACCTCTGGTGTTTTAGTCGGTTTGAGCTACACAGAAGGGATCAAGAGGTGAGGTTTGATTTTCTTGAAAGTTAGTTCATTTTCTAACAAATTTCATGAAGGAAGATTGACCTAAATCGTATGAGAAGTGGATGGTTTTGGGAATGGAAAACAGAGCACAGGATTTTCGAGCAAAGCAGGAGGATCTCTGGTTTTCTCTGATGTTTTGAGCATTCTGGGGTGTACAAGTTGAATCAGAAGCTCTATTTGGTATGGTTGGAAAGATTATTCAATTATCTACAACTTTCATGAAGATTTCGTGAGCCAAAAATTACTTTAAGCAGGTTTAATTTCAGGAGGAAGATAAAGGATAACAGAGAAGCTCGAATCTGTGTTGTCTGATTTCGGGGCATTTCTGGACAAATTGGTTGGGAATCTCGTTTTCATTTCTTCAGGTAAGTTGTAGAGTGTTCGAAAATGAAGAGTTTGATGTGTATTTCATTAATTTAGGTTCAGTATTGAGGAAGTTATGGGTATTGGAAGCTAGGGTATAGAATCTGGAAAATCTGGAAAGTAGAATTGTGAATGTGATTCTTAATCCAATTGTTTAAAAATTCATGAGCATGGAAAGACAAAGCTATCTATGGTTCTAATGCTCGGTTTTGGTTATTTGACAGGCCAAGAGGAAATAGGTCGAGTCTACAAACCGGGGAACTAGATAAGACTGTGAGTGACAAAATGAATTTCGAAAATGTTCTTAAACGGTTGTTCATGATTATATGTTTTATATGCTTTACCATGAATGATATATGATTTTTATGAACGGTTTCAAGCATGAGTTTTGAGCTCAGATTTTCTAATGAGGTTTATATACGAGCACGTGGCTAATGACTTTATGAAAAGTAGTTGAAACGATATCTTTTAAAGTAAAGTGTTTGTTAGCAAGTATTTTTTTAAATGATTTTCAGTTTTTCACGAGCAAGCTGAGTAAGCTTAAGTTTTACGAAAGATAACGATAAGCAGGCATGTTTTAATGTTTTCATGTGATTTTCTGAGATTTCTATTGACTACATGACTGAGATATTGAGCCCGAGGCTATATGGTACCGTGTGCACACAGGTTATATTCCGTTGTTGACGTTGAGTGTACTCCGTGACAACGATGCTGTCGTGAGTGCTGGGCGGGCCCCACTACATCGTAGGATTAGTAAACGTTGGTTGTACTGGGCGTGCCCTACACAACGTAGATCGGTCATGTTAGTTAAAACGTTTGATGTATTTCATATGCCTTGCTAGATTCTTAATGACGAACTTGCGAGATATTTTAGAAAGCCTTTTTCATTACACGTTTATGTTAAACGCTTTGATTGAGCATATTTATTCGTTTAAAGGTTTATCACGTGTTTGACTTCCGGATTTAGAGTTTTAAAGTTAGTCACTCACTGGGCTTCGTAGCTCATCCTTTCAAAATGTTTTTCCACTTTCAGGTAGAGATCGAGCTCCCGGTGCCTGATACACTGCCAACGTCTGCTGAAAGTTCTAGATCAAGCTCCAGTACGTGGTTGGAGTTGTATATTGAGTCCGTTCATATTGTAAATGTTTTGTAAGGGTTGTATAACATCGTCCTAGAGGTCGTGGATGTATAACCCTAGTTGTATATGTTTTGGTCGTGATATCTATATCAGGTTACTTTCCAAACCAGGTTATGTCAGGGCTGCACCATGTGTATGTTGAAAGGTTTCCGTGGATTCCACTATGTGGTGTTTCATATAGAATGTTTTATATCTATGATTAGTATGTTTATCAGGTTCAACGTTTCAGTAGGGTCAACAGGGATCGTTAGAGGTGACGATGTCTGTTGGCTTCACGCCGTCTTTCGGGCTAAGCTAGCAGGTGGTCCGGGAGGGGGTGTGACAAAAATTCCTGGATTTAATGTCTAAAAAACAGGTAAAACATAGTCCTTTATTGCCTTATTGCGGTCTTCAGTAATATAAATTGGATTTTCTTGTTGTGGCACCGGTGGAACTAGAGAAACTGAAGGAATTCTCCCACCATTTTGCTCCCTTCCACGATTATGTGGATTAACTTGAGGATCGACTCTAGGTGGTTCCATTGGAAACTCTTATATGTTAGAAGCGTCTTCTAGAGGTTTCTGTGCGCTCAACTCTTGTTGTTCCCTTTTCTTTCGTCTTTGTTATTTCCTACGACGACGAAAGGTTCTTTCTATCTCAGGATCAATGTCAAGGAGTGGACACCCCTTGTTCATGCACTAACTCCAACCTGCAAGACAAAAACAATTGCAAATTAAAGTCAAATTCCCTTTCAGACAGAAAATGCGGTCGCAATCTGATCGCAATTTCAAAACCAAAACTAGTTTCACTTTTGGTCCCCGACAACGGCGCAAAAAACTTGGTGCGGCAGAGGCTGAATGATGGATGTGAGATAAGGTAATAGATATTAATAAAGATAGATTCAGCCAACCTTAGTGCAAGTATACACTATCGCACGTAGTAATAAAAACCTTAGAAGTATTCCAAGGGTATCGATCCCCCGAGGACTAAATTGGAAATTCAGATTTGAAGAAGAAACTGCTCACTTTGATTGCTTAAAATGGGTAACCAAAGAAATATGATTGGTGATTGATTTTTAGAGAAATAAATCAAGCAAGCAAATAAATAAAAGAATAACAATAATAAACAAACGAGGTATTCAACATTGATTTATCCCAAAGGCAATAACTATAATCATTGATTATTTAACTTAAGCCTATTCAATGCATTGGGTCGGATTTAACTTCTATTTGGCCTTGCTCCCAAGAACTGTTAGAAGGCTAAGCGAGTACCGTTATGCACATTTCTGTGACTCGACTCCGACATAGATAATTCACGAATGAAACCTATAACCCTATAGTTGGTATAGGGTGCCTTAGGCAGCTTGCCCTATACCACCGAGTCACAGAAATGGATCAGCAATATTGTGCTAAGAGGCTACCTTCGTGACGATCACGTCCCCTCGTTGCACGATCTCTCTGATGAGATGATATTTGCGCTCTATGTGCTTGCCTATTTTGTGATTTGAGGTTCTTTAGAATTTGTCACTGCACCACTATTATCACAGTAAAGGGTGATTGGTAAGTTCATATTTTGAACAACTTCCAATCCATCAAGAACTTCCGAAGCCATACAGCCTCCTTAGGTGCTTCACAAGCAGCGACATATTCGCCCTCCATGGTGGAGTTTGTAATGCATCCTTGCTTGATGCTACGCCAGACTACAACTCCCCCATTGAGGGTAAATACTGACCCTGATGTGGATTTCCTAGAATCCTTATTAGTTTGAAAGTCAGAGTCTGTGTATCCTGTTAGGATTAAATCCTTAGAGCCATACACAAGCTTTAATTCTCGACTTAAACTCTTTCTTGGGAAAACTTAAGTCGAGGTGGTTGGGGTCGTTTACTGTTTTATAAGCATTTGAGCATGGGGCAATGTTGTTGAAGGATGAATCGGATGGTAGGAAATTTAAGGTGAATGGACAAAGGCTCAAACACTACTGGAGTGAAGAATTCCAGAGGTGTTATGCCTCTTGCAAGTTGTTGAAGAATTGAGAAGTGAAGAGAAAAGAAAGGGACAATGTGCTTTACTATGTGGTGAACGTTTTTGGTCCCTAAGGTGGTAAAATGAGTTTTAATTTTTTTGCTTTAATTCATTTCACTGCAGTCATTAGTTTTAAATGTCAGTTTTAATTTACATTCTGTTTTAGTTGCATTTGATAGTATTTAATGGTAGCTAGATTTGTAGTTTTGCTATTTTAGTGTGCTTTGGGTTTTATTATCTTGTTTGGTGATTTCTTTTTATCTTATTTTGTGCAAGTAGGATTTAATTGTTAGGTGATCTCATGCCAAAAGGTGAAGCAAAAATCGTGTAAGAGGATGTTGGGCAGTGGGCTTCTCGGTTTTGGAAGTGTGTTATCAAATCTGATGGGATGGATTTTAGAGTCTTGGGAGGATGGATTGATGGGAAACAAGAAAGTCAGTCTTTGTGTGGCTCAAGGAAGCAATTTGGGCAGCCTTTTGAGTGTTGGAAATGAAGAGAAATCAGAAATTGAATTGGGCAAGTGGCAAGTTTAACGCATGCCATAGCTTTCAAATCCAAGAATGAATGGGCTGCCTTGAATGAATGCATTTAAGCTGGTGGTTTCATTTCTTTAAGTCTTGCATTCGAAAAGTTGAAGACTGAAGGGCTCTCGGTTTTCTTCTCCTTCGCACGCTAGCTGAAGAAAAATTATGCTATCAGCCCTCTCGGTTTTGAAGCTTTCCTGTTAGTTCTTGTAATATTCATGGGGCCTCGATCAGTTGCAAAGAAAATCTTTAGACCCAAGGTCCTTGGTCATGAAGGAGCGTCGGCAAGAGGTAAAGAAAAGCAGCCAGCTCTAGAGGAATTTAGCATGGAACAGCCTGAAGGGATAAAAGCCCTTTCGCAGCGGAAACGATCAAGAACCTTAACTCAGTTTTAATTCGGATTAAAACACCGATACGTTGGAATAAAAATACAGCAGTAAAATCAAAATAAAACTACTGAATTTTAATTATAAAACATGCTAATTCATATTTAGATCTAATCTAAATTGGATCCTATTGATCCAAGATCAAGAATACTATACCTTTGTAGAAATTCTTGATCCGTTTCGCCAAATCTCCTAAGTTTTCGCCCAAAACCAGCAGCAAGAGGTCCTTGATCTCGCTGTAAAATTGTCACGAATACCACCACCAAGGTTGCACCGGTATTCTCTTGAAGGATGTGCGTTAGGGGCTTGTGGGAGCGTGATCTCTAAGGGTTTTGGTGAATTATCTTCTTTATGTTCTTTGGGAGAGAATTGCAGACAGATCTTGGGATTGAGAGAGAATTCTGCGTGAGAGAGCTAGAGACTACCACTGAATGAATGACTGTGATTTAATTGAGGGAGTGGTTATTCAACGGATGAAAACCTCCACTCCCTATAATCTCTCCCTTTCACGCGTATACCCTAGGTAAGTGGATGAATCATTCCATCAGTTACTTTAACTGATGGTAGAATTAATTTAATTTAATAATAAAATTAAATTAATTTAATTAATTAAATTAACATTTAATTTATATAAACCCTTTTATAATAAATCCACAAAACCTATTGTTTTAATAAAATTCAATTAAATCGAATTTAATTAAATTAAATTAAAACAATACAAATTAATTTTTTAACTAATTAATTAATTTTATAATTAAATATCATATATTTAATTATATTTCTCTCATAATTAACTATAGAATTAATATACATCATATGTGCATTAATTATAACCTATAGTTTTTAATATGAATCAAATTCATATTTAACTCAATATTCAAACTCCTTTGAATATTCAATTCACCCTTAGAAATTTACCTCAACGCCCTTATAGAGCTACCGGTGGGACCTAATGGACCTACAGATCAGAAGCTCCAACGATGTGAGATTAATTGGCTAAACTCATTAACCAAGTTAATCAATATTCGTTAACTGAGGTTCACTCCACTATAGAACCATAGCTGCACTCTTCTCACTGCAGATATATTTCTGTGTCCACGGATATCGACCATCAACAGCAAGTTAGCCCTTCACGTGTGTTCGTACCCCAGTTGGGTCAAATTACCGTTTTACCCCTGGGCTACCTCTTCATCCTTAAGTTCCAGTGCTCCTCTAACGAACAACCTGTTTGAGGACCAACCAACAAACAGAAGTCCCTCTCGTGCCATAGAGAGGGCAGGGCCCATTGTTCAAGACCCGGAGACACTACTTAAGGGAACACACCTCTACTTACCCTAAAGTTGGGAAGGAGTGAATTCCATCTTGTAAGACTATGTTCCCAGCTCCCCACTCGGTCTTGTCCCCAAAATGGTAGGCTTATTGAGTCGGCGTGCTGGCCACTCTCACTCGTACAAATCAAAGGACAATCCCTCATGGACAGGAGTCCATAATCCACTCAGGATTAAGGCCAAGTTGCCTAGGTCATCCTAGTGAAATAGAAACCGAGCTAACTAACGGTGTTACAGTTAGTGGTTAACTATTTCGCGGTTGGTCTTTGTGCAAACTCATTGCACAGGATACCCCCACTCGCATGTCAACTACATGAACGCGTTGGATCAGTATGTTTGTATCAATATACAAAGCGTGCCGTATCCATAGTGTCACCAGGATAAGGTACCCAGCCTTATCCCTATACTACAGACCCTTTAGGCTAAAACATGAACATCGATCCCCATATGTCCCTACATACTAGTTCAAGCCTCATTCTATTAGCCTTGGATGTTTAGTTTATTGGATTAGGGTTAATAAGACAAGATATAATACAAACATGAATATTGCATCACTTTTATTAATGTTCGGTCAAATGTGCATTTACTATCTACGAGTTTTAAGGCATAAAACCCAACACAGCCTTCTTCTCCCCTCAAAGAAAAGCACCAAAAGGTAAAGGGGAAGAGCCCATGTCGTCTTCAAGGGAAGAAGCAAGGAAGTTTGTTAGTGCAATGGCTGGCTCAAGGTTTGAGGACTTGAAAAACAAAGAGTTGCTGATAGAAAGAGGATTTGACTCAAACTTGGACAATCTTCCCCACTTGCTGGTCATGACTATTCACAACCAAAGCTGGGAAAAATTATGCGGCAAACCCGAGCCAGCAGTGGCTAGCCTTGTGAAAGAATTCTACGCCAACTATCAAGATAATGGCCTTTGGATGATAAAGGTTCATGGCCAGTTGGTAAATTGGAGCCCCACAGCGATTAACGAATACTATGATGTTCCGAATTTCCCATATGCCATCTTCAACTCGATGGAGATTGCCCCCTCAAACGATCAACTCCAAGCTGCTTTGATAACTTGTGCAATGGATGGAGCATGCTGGAAAATGTCTAAGAATGGAAATAGATCCTTGATTTCGGCCTATTTCACACCAGAGGCTAATATTTGGTTATGGTTTGTCCGAAATCGCCTTCTTCCCACCACTCATGACACGACTGTTTCCAAAGAGAGAATGCTCCTCATTTTTTTCTATCTTAAGCCTCATTAGCATTGATCTCGGAAGGATTATTGCTAGGGAGATTGCTTGTTGTGTCCGAAAGAAATCGGGGAAGTTATTCTTCCTGAATCTAATTACAACTCTTTGCCTCAAAGCTAATGTGCAATTAACGGAGGAAGATGAAGTGGTGATGGATAAGGGCATTAAAGATACAACAACCACAACCCGCCTCATGGGTGATGGAAAGGGGAGAAAAATTTCAACAGTGGCCAGTGGGATCGAAGAGCTCCTAAAGCAGCAAAAAGAGTTATTGCATCAAGTGTAATATCAAAGGGCACAACAGAGGCTATACTGGGAATACGCTCTTAAGCGGGATAAAAAGGTGGAGAAAGCCTTTAATTCTGACCCTGAGGAAGTACTTCCACCTTTTCCCTCCATTCCCCGAAGGAGTACTTAATCCATGGTGCCCACCCTCGTCTGATGAGGATGATTATGAAGATGGAGCTGACGATGAAGATTGAATGAGGGGAGTTGCTGTTTCTATGCCTCTGTGGGAGTTTGTTACTGATCTTGAGTGAATGTGGTTGTCGGTTTTAAATTTTTCTGCTTAGGTTTGCTTGATGTTAGTTTTATTTTAATTATCTTTATTGTTATGTATGAAAGTATGAAGAAGAAGAAAAAAAAATATGCTGGTTGTTTGTATGAAAGTCTAATGAAATGTTTGAAGGATTGGAATTCCGTAATTCCGTAAAGCGGAAGCATGATTGGGACCGATTCGTGATTATTTTTCTAAAATACCCATACATTGGCAATAATCTTAGAACTATTTTAAATTTATATTAAGGCTAAACATACAAAAATATTAGATCTAAATATAATTTATATAGTAACAAATTACTTACTCTCGTTGACGACTCAAATTAAATTCACCAACTGCTTGTGAAATAATCACGAACTACTGCGAACACCACCACTATGGCTACACTGGTATGAGTCTGACACTTCTAGAGGTAGGAGACTGGTGGGAGTCTAGAGAGATCCTTCAGGGGAATTCACTGAGAGTAGGAGAATGAATGGGATGCCTTTCACCCCACCCCAAGGGTCCTATTTATACGAAAAGGCAAAGATCTTTTCCTAATAGGAAAATGTCATGAATAAGATCAAATCTATTATCTTATTCATATCTAATTTTAATAAATAATTAATTAATTCTATAATTAATTAATTACCCAATAAAATATCACATATTTAATCTTAGGGATTTTATGGAATTATTTATATTAATATGAATCCAATTCATATTAATTATTTGAACTCTTTCAAATATTTTCTCTCAAGAATTAATGATGAAATTAATTCAAAATTATATTATAAAGTTTCATAAACTTTATATTATAATGTATCAATATACATTATATGTTTCCCCTAAATAAATTGAACACTTTCAATTTACAATTTGTACTTAATTGCCTCGAGTCTCTTTACGAGTTACTAGTGGGACCTAATGGACCTACAGATCAGAAGCTCCAACGATACGAGACTAATTGGCTAAACTCATTAACCAAGTTAGTTAACATTCGTTAACTGTGGGTCACTCCACTAAAGACCCACAGCTGCACTCTTCTCACTGTAGAATATTTCTATTTCCACGAATATTTCTATGTTCGTAACACCAGTCGGGTCAAATTACCGTTTTACCTCTGGGTTACCTCTGGTTCCTTAAGTACAACTGATCCCTCTAATGAACAAGTTGTTTAGGGTCGAACCACTAAACAGGAGTTCCTCTCGGGCTAGGAGAGGACGACGTGCCTTTATTCAAGCCCTGTAATCAGCCCTCAAGGGAACACACATCTATTTACCCCAATAGGGGAATGAGTGAATTCCATCTTGTACTGTTATGTTTCCAGCCCCCATTCGGTCTTGCCCCTGAAATTGTAGGATTATTGAGTCGGCAAACTGGCCACTCTCACCCATACAAATCTAAGGACAATCCCTCCTAAAAGGGGTTTATAACAGACTCAGGATTGAGATTGACTTACGTAGGTCATCCTATTGAAATGGAATCCTAAACTAGTTAACGACGTTATATCTAGTGGTTACTATTTTGCGGTCCGGTCTTATGCAAACTCATTGCATAGGATACCCCCACCTGCATGTCTCCTACATGGATGCTTTGGATCATTGCATCTGTATCGAATACAAGGTGGGTCGTATCACATAGTGTCACCAGGATAAGGTACCCAGCCAACCCTATACTATAAACCTTTTAGGTTGTTACTTGGACACCGATCCCCGTATGTCCCCACATACTAGTCCAAGTTTCATTTAAACAACCTTGGATCTTAGTTTATTTGATTAAGGGTTTATTAATGCAAACTCGATTATTCAATAACCAAATTACTGAATCACTCAAATAACGCTTTATTGAGATTGATTAATTTGTTTCATTCACGATCTACGAGTTTTAGGGCATAAAACCCAACAACTCCCACTTGAACTAAAACTCTAGTGGGCTATGTACATCAACAATCAAAATTGAATGAATGATCATTGAAGTAGGAATAGTGGTTTGTATTAATACTGTATAATACATGAAAAGTACAAATAGAGATAAATACAATAAACTAGGGCATCCACAATACCCATTACACTTCTCCCACTTGCCCTAGATTATTCTATGTACATATCTCGGAGACCTAGACCCTCTAGATGACCCTCGAACACTTTAGCCATGAGAGCCTTCGTAAATGGATCAACAATATTGTGCTCAGAGGCTACCTTCGTGACGATCATGTCCCCTCGTTGCACGATCTCTCTGATGAGATGATATTTGCGCTCTATGTGCTTGCCTCTTTTGTGACTGCGAGGTTCTTTAGAATTTTCCACTGCACCACTATTATCACATAAAGGGTGATTGACAAGTTCATATTTGGAAAAACTTCCAAATCCATCAAAAACTTCTGTAGCCATACAACCTCCTTAGCTGCTTCACAAGCAGCAACATATTCGACCTCCATGGTGGAGTCTACAATGCATCCTTGCTTGATGCTACACCAGACTACAGCTCCCCCCTTGAGGGTAAATATTGACCCTGATGTGGATTTCCTAGAATCCTTATCAGTCTGAAAGTCAGAGTATGTGTATCCTGTAAGGATCAAATCCTTAGAGCCATACACAAGCTGATAGTCCCTCGTTCTCCGAAGATACTTGAGGATGTTTTTAACTGCAGTCCAGTGGTCTAACCCTAGATTGGACTGGTACCTGCTGACTATCCCAACTGCATAGAAAATGTCAGGCCTAGTACACAACATGGCATACATAAGATTGTCCACAGCTGAAGCATAAGGGATCCGTCTCATATCCTCAATTTCTTAAGGTGTCATAGGACACTGTTCCTTAGACAAATGAACTCCATGCCTGAAGGGTAGTAAACCCCTCTTTGAATTCTGCATCTTATATCTAGACAACATCTTGTCTATATATAATGCTTGACACAGGGCTAACGTTCTGTTCTTACGATTCCTGATAATTTGAATCCCTAGAACATACTGAGCTTCACCCAAATCTTTCATTTGGAATTCAGTCGATAGCCATTTTTTAATTCAGCTAGATATTCTACATCATTCCCAATGAGAAGAATATCATCTACATACAACACCAGAAAAGCTACTGAATTGTTGATAATTCTTTTGTAAACACAAGGCTCATCAACGTTCTGGTCAAAGCCATAAGATTTGATAGCAGTGTCAAACCTTATATTCCAAGATCTGGAAGCTTGCTTCAACCCATAAATGGATCGTCTAAGCTTGCAAACCTTTTGCTTCTGACCTTGAGCAATGAACCCCTCTGGTTGAGATATAAAGATATTCTCATCAAGATTGTCATGTTCTCATCAAGATTGTCATTCAGAAACGCAATCTTGACGTCCATTTGCCAAATCTCATAAACATAAAACGTGGCAATGGACAAGAGAATCCTTATCGACTTTAACATGGTAACTGGGGAGAAGGTCTCCTCATAGTCCACCCCCTCCTTTTGGGTATAACCCTTTGCCACAAGTCAAGCTTTGAAAGTCTGTACTTTTCCAGCTGCGTCTCCTTTTCTCTTATAGATCCATTTGCACCCTATGGGTTTAACCCCTTTAGGTAGGTCTACAAGATCCCAAACTTGATTGAAGTACATAGACTCCATCTCTACGTCCATAACTTTGACCCACTGGTCATGGTCCACATCATTCATTGCCTGTCTAAAGGTCAATGGATCATCAACTCCATCAACAGGTATGACAGCTAGATTTTCTGCTAAACCCAGATGGCGTTCAGGTTGCGTAACAACCCTCCCACTACGTCGAGGCATTCTCAACTCTTGAGAACGATGGGCTTGACCAGATGTACTGGGCTCATCTACGACTCTTATTGAAGGTCCAGTCTATGTACTGGGCTCATCAACAACCCTTATTGAAGGTCCAACCTCATCAATAATTCTTGTTGATTCATTTGTAGCTTCACCAGAAAGTTCACTTAACACCATTTTACTGCGTGTCTTGTCTTCTCGAATGTGGTTTTCTTCTAAGAAAGTAGCATTTGTTGAAACAAACACTTTATTTTCTTGTGAATCGAAGAAGTATCCACCTCTTGTTTCTTTTGGGTAGCCTACGAATAGGCATAATTTTGAATGTAAATCCAATTTCTTTGGGTTTGCTACTAGCACATGTGCAGGACAGCCCCAAATTCTGAAATGATGTAAACTAGCTTTACACCCTCTCCAGATCTCAAATGGTGTTTTAGAAACACTCTTTGAGGGAACTACATTCAAAATATAAACTGCAGTCTCTATTGCATAACCCCAAAAAGAACTAGGCAGTTGAGCATAACTCATCATAGATCGAACCATGTCCAGCAAGGTTTTGTTTCTCCTTTCAGATACACCATTCTGTTGAGGTGTACATGGTGCTGAGAGTTGAGATGAGATTCCATGTTCTATCAAATAGTTCTGGAATTTTAAGTCCAAATACTCTCCACCTCGATCAGATCGAAGTGTTTTAATGGTCTTACCTAACAAGTTCTCAACTTGAGTCCTGTACTCCTTCAACTTTTCAAGGGCTTTAGACTTATGACTCATTAGGTATAAATAACCATACCTTGAATAATCATCTATGAAAGAGATGAAATATTCATACCCTCCTCGAGCTTTTACATTCATTGGACCATAGAGATCCGTATGTACGAGTTCTAAGGGCTCCTTGGCACGATAACCTTTTCCAGTAAAAGGTCGTTTGGTCATTTCACCTTCGAGACATGACTCACACGGAGGTAAAGTACCATCTTCTAACTGACTTAGAAGTCTGTTCTTAACCAATCTCCCAATCCTATTGAGATTTATGTGGCCAAGTCTCAAGTGCCAAAGATGTTGGGTTTTATGCCCTAAAACTCGTAGATAGTGAATGTAAACAAATTGTATACTTGTTTCAATAAAGTGTTATTGAGTTTCTACAATAAAATGTTATTGTTAAATATTGCACAATTTGACCCAAATCCAATAAACTAAGATCCAAGGTTGTTTACATGTGACTTGAACTAGTACGTGGGGACATACGGGGATCGGTGTTCAAGTAACAACCTAAAAGATCTATAGTACAGGGATAAGGCTGGGTACCTTATCCTGGTAACACTATGTCACTACTACAAAAATCACTTTTAATGACGGGCATTGCCCGTCATTAAAGACTTTTCATGATGGGCGGCGTACGTCGTCTATACGAGTGTCGTCGTAACTTGTTATGACGGGCGACTTTTAATGACGGGAAGCTGTCCGTCATAACAAGTTACAATGACGGACGTTTTTCATGACGGTCAATGCCCGTCATGAAAAGCCGTCCGTCATCAAAAGTCCGTCATTAAAGGGTGTTTTCCAACCAAACAGATCTTTAATGACGGGCATTGCCCGTCATTAAAAGCCGTTCGTCATTAAAAGGGTATTATCCAACAACCCAGATCTTTAATGACGAGCACTGCCCGTCATTAAAAGACGTCCGTCATGAAATGTCCGTCATGAAAAGGGTTTTTGCGAACCAAATGTCCGTCATTCAAAGGGTTTTTGCGAACCAAATGTCTGTCATTAAATGTCATTTTTTATGACAGGCATTGCCCGTCATTATTTTGTTCATAATTTAATAAAAAAATTTGTTGGTTGTCCGATGGCAAACCAACAATATTTTCTTCATTTGTCAACCTGTAAAGAAAGTAATCTTAATTTTAAATGTGCAAAATTGTATAGAAATCAAATATTTGTCAAATTTCATTCTAATAAGCCAATGAACCAAATTTGTTCATACAATTTTTATTCATATAAGTTTGATATAAAAATAAAATTACAAACACTTACACTTAAAAGCCTCAAAATTACTAAACACCTATGATTTAAAGTCTACACCTACACTAAAAAACAAAAATTCTCGTACATGCCGCTTTCATTCCTGTCACCATAATCTTGCTCGTGCATCAAACTTGAAGAACCTAAGAAAAACAAATTGTAATTAGGTTCGATACAAAGCCAAAACAAGAACTCACATAACAAACATATGTCCAACAACTTGAAGAACCTAAGAAAAACAAATTTAGTTAACAATAAAATACACAAAAAAAAAACCAATCTCGATGAGTATCGGAAAAAATTGTTAGAAAACTCAATAAACTCCAAAAGCTTACAAACTTCAAGATATCAAGTTTAACCCCTTCAGAGAATCTGTAACGCTCTAAGTTTCTATACTTAACCTAGAGACATTACTAAATCATCTATCCTAATTCTAACTGGTTGCTCTAAAAATTTTGACAGCATAACGACATACATATGACTAACACAAAAATTTTTAAACCTGTTAAACAAGATAAACACACTTCTATATGAAAAAAAATCACCCAACTACAGCCTCACAATACTTCAGGTTCACAACAAGACCCCAAATATCCTAAAAGTAAGCAAGAAACAAACTTTTCATTATGATTCAATCCCCTAAGAACAACAAAATGATTCCAGATCTTCAATCCCCTAAGAACAAAGTCCAAGCAAACAACAACCAATTAAAACATCACTACCTCTACTTTAGACCTTATGATTCAATCAAATGACTTCTCTACAAATCTCCACCAAATACCAAAAGATTAAAAGCGGAGTTTGGTAAGATAACACAAATAATCAACAATCAAGCCTTGAAAAGAACTACAAGATGCTTTACACGACCATCATTGCACACTTTACCATCACTGCACACTTTAAATTTCATTAAAGTGTATAATATAATCTTAAAGGGTTTCACTGCACACTTTAAGTATATAATCTTCAATTTTGTCTTACAAGCAAGAAGCCAATTACCAATCCATAAATAAACTACAAGATGCATTACACGACCATTCTCAAGGAGTAATATGCATTAGTGTAAAAGTAAAGAAGCATTACCAACCTGAAGCAGAGTAGTGATTTGAGTGTCTTGGCTCCCAGCTTTGCTTGTAATGCCTACTCAATTTAACAAACAAACATGGAACATAATGCATCAAGAATGCACAAGCTTTACTAAAATCATTCAGAAAAAAGTTTCAAAAAAGGTTCCAACTAAAAACATAAACTCACACAAACAATTTCAAAGTTATAACACATGTATTTCTCAACCACCAACTAAAGTAAACTTTTAAACCAACACAAATAAACAATTTCAAAGCATAACCAAGTATTTCGCAACCTCTATTTTGAAAACAATAGAACACTAACGAAGGCAACACACATCGTATGAAAAATGCAACATGTGGAGAATAAACATATAAAATAAGTAAATTAAAATATTCATCTAGGTGTTATTCAAGTAATATAGTCTAAGGTTCTTTTTTTAAATAAACATCACCTTTTGTTCTTTCCAACTTGCCCACTAAGATTGTTTCAATCACTTCCTAGACTTCCTATATAGCTAAGAAAGCAATGTTGTTTTTCCTTTTTTTTTTTTTTTTTTGAAATGACAGAATCACTTCCTATCAGACATTGTTTGAAAACATGGAAAAAGATATTGTTTCAATCACTTCCTATCACTGCCTAGACTTGAATCACTTCCTAGACTTCCTAGACTTCCTAGACTTCTTAGACTTCCTAGACTTCCTATATAGTTAAGAAAGCTATCCGTAACTAAGGAAGCAATGTTTTTTTTTTCCTTTTTTTCTAAAATGACAGAATCAAAATGGTCCTACCTTGGACTGTTTGGTCAATTTTCATTTATATTTCAATGAATGTGCAAAATCTCACCTCTTTTCATTTGTGCTTATTAAACACAATATCGACTCTAGTTATAACATACACGTGTGAGCAAACACAACCACAAATAGAGAGATATTTGAGAACTAATGGAAAAGACATAAAAAAGGAGCAGCCAGTGGACAAGTTGGAGGGAATAATCCAAATAAGATGCATGTCAACACATACCAACCACCACCATGTGAAACTTTAAAAGCTAAAAGAGGTCCACTTTGTAATTTATGATTCATAATCAAATACGCAAGGAGACAAAGACAGGGTTTTTAAATCATAGGTAAGTGGTCATCATGTATTGAATTCATTACTTCTAAGACCTTTATTTTTGTCATGATTCTTGATGGTTCATACTTCTACACTTGCACCATTCAAGTTTAAGGATAAATTTATAATGCAACCTTGTAGATAATTGTTTTCTAAGTTGTGTTAAATCATCTTTGAAATATAGTAGTTTTATTTGCCAATGCAGAAGACATGATACTTAAAGGCCAATCAGTACACTCATTTTATACATTACTCATAATACAAACCTTTTTGAGTCCTATCCTTCTAGTTCCAGAATCCAATCAAGTGTCAAACTACCTGGCAGCTGCACTCCACCTACATGTATATAAGATATATGAACCAATATCATCCCAGTTGCCATCTTGAAGTAAAAAAAAAAATGTAATAACTTTAAAAATCCTTCAACGTTTTTATTTGTTTTTACTTTGTTTCTGTCTCACAAAGACTAATTATAATTCAAGGGTTAAGCAAAACTTTATCAAATTACAAAAAGTTATTAACCGTGGTTATGAAATGCAAAAATTATGAACAGGAACATTTTTCATTTTTAAAGTTATGAAATGCAATCAGGAGAACACAAGGTCCACAAGTTGAAATCAGAAAATCCAAGTTAATAACGGTTGAAGTTGTCTAAGCAATATAGGAAATGATGCCAAGTGCATTAATGAGAAAAGGTTTGAACCTCTTCCACCACGCAGCAGCTTATCAGCTTTTGATTCTTCAGTAAATTCAGTGAAACTTGCAAGAGACAATTCTTTGCGCAAATGTGAAAATGATACAATGGTTCGTGCTATGCCTTCCTGTACATTTGACCATCAAAGAAATATAAATAGAGAACAAAAGAAGTTAAAACTCATATATTGTAATTGTACTGCAATTAATGCTCAAAACAAAGGTGCACCATTCAAATGAAAACAAAAGTTGCAGAAGATTTGTAGGCTGCACCCTCAACGTTAGCTTCTCTAACATATCACCTAATTTGGATATGTGAAAGTTGTATAATAACCCTTACTCTCCACAAGCCACTTAAAAAGGATTTGGAGGTGAGCAACCAATAATTAGGTTGTTTTAAGTAACTTAAAAAGAAGACTTACCTTCAAAGAAGAGTTTGAAAATCCACCAGCAACTAAAGCTCCATCATGTGATATTGACGAACAATTTAAACTACACAGAATCAATGATATCAACAGCATGCACGTTGAGACTGAATAAACTGTTAAGCGTTAACAGAGACAGAAAGGAAACTAGATAGATACCCGTTGTGTGTATTAATGAAGGTATAAAAGTTGACTGATGGCAGAGCAACAGAACTCAACTGCACACGATTTCTCAAGTCTTCAAGAATAGATTGTTCCACCTCCGTTGAACTGAAAGCAATCAACACAACAAATCAATAGCAAGAAGAATCAATAGAGATTAAAAGATAAAACACCTAGAGCTTGCATAAAAACAAAACAATGTGAAGCAAGTGTGAAAAAGCAAGAGACCTTGGAAGTTGATGCGTTCGTTGATAATCCCAAGTATCACTATGGTTTGGGTCTTATGAAGATATCGAAGTAGCATCTCTAACTTTACTAAGTAAACAAATAATAAACTCATCAAACTATAACGAACACATATTTATAAGCATAACATCAAGTTTAACAAAACCAACCAAATTAATCTAACTTCACTAAGTAAATAAAAGTTACAAAACTATCTAAATAACATTTTCCAAAACAAAAATTACAAACACATTCACTTAAAACTTAACTTAGGACATGAACTCAAAACTCATAAATTTAAACTCAGTAAATAACCTTATAATCAGATTATACATTGTAGTGTCAGCCTGCAAATGAAATTCAGGCACTTTCCCTAATATCGACAAAGCCTCTTTGGCAAGCTTGGCTTCTTTACACAAATTTAAAATAATCTTAAACATCCTAATATCAACAAGGCAACCCTCCCTTCTATAATCTTTAATAACATTAAAAAGCAAGCATGGGCTTCGATTAATTCCAATCATTTCACAAGCTCTACTGTACATAAAAGAACTATGCCTATAATTAGGCTGTCGACCAGCCCACATAAAAAATCTAAGACCCATTTGCGATAGTTCGAAGGAACATTTATGCAATACTTCGTTGACACACCTAGAATCCAACTTGGTCTTTACTGTAGCGAGGGTTTTCTCCACATTACCATTGTTTTTCTGCAGATGGTTGTAGAATAGTTCAGCAGAAGAGATTGTACTTAGCTGCAAGGTAGATAAGGTGGAGATCCTGAGATGAAATGATGATGATTGGGTGCAAGAGATTCGAAAGAGAGCCATTAATATGGAAATTTCAGAGCTACAAAAGGTTCTCTTACAAGATGCAGCTGCAAACGATTTAGATCAAATATTGTAAACATGGCAATTTTTAAAAAAGAAATCCATATAAAACAAAATCAGATTACAATAAATCGATAATTACCTAGGATTGTAATCCAATTCGACTTTGTGTTGATTTCATTGATAGTTTCTGAGGAAAGTAGAAGTGTGCAAAGGAAAAGAATTCAAAGATGTATTGGGAAGCTCAAAACTCATAAACTCAAAACTCATAAATTTATCCTGAACTCAAAACTCAAAACTCAAAACTCATAAACTCAAAACTCAAAACTTAACTTGCTCTGAAACAGATAATGAAAAAAAAATCGTCAAATACGTTTGTTTTAAGCATAGAATGCAATTCTTCACGTTTTCTCAAACAATCCCAGATCTACCTCAGGTTTTCTCACATTGCAGCAAACCGATTCGAAATCAAGTAAACAAAACACAGCAATCACAGAGTAAATCATAATGCAATCGTGAGAGCACTTACTCTGAAACATATAACAAATTTCCTCCATGCCTTCTTCGCAGTCTCAATCATAATGTAATCGTGAGAGCACTTACTCTGAAGGAGAAGACGAGAGGGGGAGAAGAAAGACGAGAGGGGGAGAAGACGAGAGGGAGATCGAGAGGGGGAAAGAGGCACGCGAGGGAGAAAAGTGTTAGGGTTTTTTCGGGGAGAGAGAAAATTCATTTAAAAAAATGTACTATTTAAAAAAAAAACTTTTAATGACGGGCAACAGTCCGAAATTTTTTAAAAAGACGTATTCGACATTAAAAGGTCGCGCGTTTTTCGTCCGTCATTAAAAGGTCCGTGAATTTTTTTCCGTCCGTCATTAAAAGCCATTTTTGTAGTAGTGTGTGATACGACCCACTTTGTATTCGATACAGACGTATTGATCCAAGGCGTCCATGTAGGAGACATGCGAGTGGGGGTATCCTATGCAATGAGTTTGCATAAGACCGGACCACGAAATAGTAAACCACTAGATGTAACACCGTTAACTAGTTAGGTTACTGTTTCAATAGGATGACTAGGTAACTCAGTCTTAATCCTGAGTGTGTCATGAACTCCTTCTCATGAGGGATTGTCCTTTGATTAGTATGGGTGAGAGTGGCCTGCACACCGACTCAATAAGCCTACCTTCTTGGGGACAAGACCGAGTGGAGGGTTGGGGACATGACAACATACGATGGAATTCACTCCTTCCCGCTTCTAGGAGAAGTAGATGAGTGTTCCCTTAAGTGGTGACTCCGGGTCTTGAACAAAGGGATCCCGCCCTCTCACTGGCCCGATAGGGACTTTCTGTTCACTAGTTGGACCATAAACAGGTTGTTCATTAGAGGAGCACTGGTACTTAAGGAGCCAGAGGTAACACAGGGGTAAAATGGTAATTTGACCCAACTGTAGTTACGAACACTTGTGAAGGATTGACTTACCGATATAGGTCTATATCCGCGGACACAGAAATGTTCTACAGTGAGAAGAGTTCAGCTGTGGGTCTTTAGTGGAATGACCCACAGTTAATGAATATTGGTTAACCTGGTTAATGAGTTTAATCTATTAACCTCATATCATTGGAGCTTCTGATCTGTAGGTCCATTAGGTCCCCCTGCTAACTCGTAAAGAGTAATTAGGAACAAATATATCTTGATTGAATTTGAATAGTTCAAATTCATATTGGGAATTAAGTTAATTGTATGAGATACAAATTAATATGATGTATAGTGATGCATTAAAATATAAAGTCTAATTTGAGATTAAACTTTATTATATTGAGAGATTGATATATTTGAAAGAGTTCAAATATATGTCTAATTAAATATATGGTATTTAATTAGAAGATGAATTAATTAATTATTCAATTTAGTTTAAATTAAATGAGATTTAATTAAACTATAGTCTATGAGAGAAATAAATATTTGAAGAAGTTCAAATATCAATATGAATTTGATTCATATTAAATTTATAGGATATAACAGAATTTGAAGGAGTTCAAATTTTAATATGAATTTGATTCATATTATAGAATTAATTAATTGAAGGTCTAAAGTTAAATATATGATATTTAATTGGGTAATTAATTAATTAACTAATAGAAGGTCTGAAATCAAAAATATGATATTTAATTGGTGATTAATCAATTAAAGAATTAATTAATTGGAAATTAATCAATTATGGAAATGATTAATCACTTATGGAAGTAATTAATCATTTATGGAAATGATTTAATCACTTATGGAAGTGATCAATCATTTATGGAAAAGATTAATCAATTATGGAATTGATTGGTCATGGAATTGATTAATTATGGAAAAGATTAAATCAATTATGGAAATAATTGATTTTAAATGAATATTTTATTCATGGCCTTTCTCCTATAAATAGAACACTAAACCTAGGGTTTAGGTACTACAACATAAGGCCACAAGAATGCACTCTTGCATTCTCTCTAGCCTCCCTCTCATATTCTCTCAACCCAAGAACTATAGGGAGAATTTTCTCTCTAGAGTTTTTCCCATTCAAGATTAGGTAGTCCCACAACTACGTTCCTAATCTCAGAGTTATAGCGGGGAAGATCAATTGGTGGTGTCCCAATTGTTGACGCTCGGTCCAAAATCAAGAAAGGCATTCTTGATATTTCAGAGACGACAACGACGATATGTTTGCTTCTCCCCTTTAGATTTAGATCTAATAATTTTTGTATGCTTAGCCTTTGTATAGAATTTATTCTATGTTTTTTTGCCAATGTAATGATATTTTTGGATTACAAAATTAACTACGAATCGGTCCCAATTACGCTTCCGCTTTAACGGAATTAGGGAATTCCAAATCCTTACAAAAGATAGGTACTTTGAGAAACTTTCTGCCTTTTTGGTTGCGTCTCGGCTATTTTAAACGTTTCATTGTTCAAAATAGCCCTAGACTCTATTGGTCTTAAAACGTACAAATTGTTCTCCATTTTTTCAGAACAGATATCAAGACCCCTTTTAGTAATGAAAGCTTCCTTCACAGAAAAGGACACTGAATATCCCTGTTCTAGCAAACAAGAAATAGAAATCAAATTTCTTTTTTTTTTTGAGAACTATATATACATTATCTAATAACATATATCGTTCCCTGGAGAAGAACATTTTAATATCTCCCACTGCTTTAGCTGAAATGAGCTCCCAAATCCCAACTCTGAGAGTCATTTCCGCAGCATCCAACTGTTGCCAGGAGCTCATTCCCTCAAAGGAAGAGCATACGTGATGAGTGGCACCTGAATCAAGGATCCAGGTTGTATCATCATTTTCCACTATACACGTTTCAATGACTAATAAATCAAATTTATTTTCATTGAGATGTGCTAAGCAGTCTATGTCATATTCATCATGAACAATTTCGTATGAATTAGACATGTGGGCTTGAGGGTAGTCCTCAGTTAAGACCAATTCCACGCAATTAATGTTTAAGTTCATTTTCTTAGTTGTATTAGAAATAGCAGTTTTGTAATTGGCGTTATTCCAGGCATACAAAGAACGTTTCGTGCTGAGAACAAATAAATTAACTTAATAAGTGATGTTGCATTAACCCATTACACAAAATAATATTATTATTTTAATCCAATCAATTTAGCAAAAGTAATGATTAACCCATAGAGTAAACATTCATTTTGCAACGATACTTCAGAGGTTTAGAACAACAACTACCGTAGGGCAGTCAGTTACTCCTCCTCTGAATTGAGACAGTCTCAGCCAATCCCTATTCCTAGAATAACTCATATTCCAATAGTTCTTAGCTACCAATTTTTTTCCGGTCAGGAAATTATTAACACATTAACAATTTTCCGGAAGTGTGACCCTCCATTTTTTAGATCTCAGTGGTCGGCCCCAACAATGGACCTATGAAACCCTATCCATTTCTGGAGTTTGCGTTGTTTCGACTCCCATGATCAAGCCCTCCGTAGGGTGATCGCTCCCAGAGCGACTCGCAGGTAGATCATGGGGATCTCACGGTGCAACCTAATGGAGGAGACCGTAGGATACATTAACACGTGTCCTGCTCCCATTTATTATAAAATACTCCCTCATTCACCTTGATATTGATCCATGCAAACACCATTCGTAGGGGGTCACTCCCAGGGAGACCCGAGGCCAAGCATGGACCTCACGTTGTGAACTTTTGAGGACGTGAGAGCAAAACTTGTTTTATGAAAATCTTGTTTTGATATATTTCCTCCCACTAAGTATTTTATAATTATAGGGTCTATTACTTAGGTAAATTCTGGCTAAATGAATCTATCTAAGTCTATGCCTTATATAACTCTTATATGGAGGTCTTTAATCTAATGTCTTAGGTGAATTAAACTCTTTTAATTAACCTGACAACATTGCATGCTAACATAACTATGGTTAATTCAACTCAAGTTCCGGGTTAGTTCCCAGGTAGCAGTGTTCCGTAAACCGTCATCTTAAGTACCTCCAACCTTAGACAGAACTTCATTGGGAGAGTTCCCTTATAACCATAGTAATGTAAACTCTTTACTCTAAAGATCAAGGTGAATTAAACTCTTCAAAAAACCTAGTGACATTGCATGCTAACATTTAACTATGATTAATTCAACTCCGGTATTCCGGGTTAGTTCCCAGGTTGGAGGTGTTTCGTAAACCGTCATCTTAAGTACCCCCAGCCTTAGACAGAACTTAATCGGTGGAGTTCCCTTATAATCATAGTAATATTTTTCCTACTTAGTCAATTAAAACTATTTTTAATTCTTTTTTTTTTAAAAAAAAAACTATTTTTAATTCTAAGTAAGAATAATTCTAATCCTATTAGAAATATGATCTTAGGTCTAATTAATTTTAAAGGAAAAATACACTTTTGGTCTCTGAGGTTTGTGTTAAGTGACACTTTGGTCCCTCAGTTTTCAAACTCAACAAAAATACCCTTGAGGTTTGAGATAAGGAGCACTTTGGTCCCTGTCGTCAATTTTTCTATTAACTTCTAACGGTTGCTGACGTGGCACTATTATTTTAATAAAAAAATTATTTTTTTTAAATAAAAATATTAAAAAAAAAATAAAATATTTTATTTTTTTTATTCTTTCTCCCTTTCTCTCTCTTCTTCTTCTTCTTATTCTTCTCTATCTTCTCCCTCCATCTTCTTCTTCCTATCTCCGGCGACCGGCGACCACTGCTCTCCGCTGGCCGCCAGTGACTGAACTTTTTTTTTTCTTCTTTCTTCTTCTTCTCTTCTTTCTTCTTCTCTTCTTTTTCTTCATTGATTTTTTTTTAAAAAGAGTCGGCATCACCTTCGTCCTCAGAAAACACCGTCGACAGTGCCGACCAGGTCGGCTACAGCCAGTTCCTAATCTTCATGGGTGTCGCTCTCTCCATGACCGCCTTCCCCGTTCTGGCTCGTAGTCTCGCCGAGCTCAAACTCCTCACCACCCAAGTCGGAGAGGCCGCCTTCAACGACGTCGCCGCCTGGATCTTCTTGGCCCTCGTCCTAGCCCTCACTAGCGGGGTCGGCGAAAACCCCTTAGTATCTGTATGGGTCCTACTTTCGGGAGTTGGGTTCGTGGTTTTCATGATGGTAGCGATTCGATCGGCGATGAAACGGATGGCCCGCCGGTTTGCCCCGAAGCAGAAGGCAGCGGAGGAGGCGTACATATGCGTGACGTTGGTGGGGGTTTTGATGGCGGGGCTGGCGACGGATTTCATCGGAATCCACTCGATCTTTGGGGGTTTCGTGTTCGGGTTGATGGTTCAGAAAAGGGGCAGATTCGCGGAGAGATTGATGGAGAGAATCGAAGATTTCGTGTCTGGTCTTCTTCTTCCTCTGTACTTCGCGTCGAGTGGGTTGAAGACAGACATAGGGAAGATTCGTGGGGGAAGGGCTTGGGGGTTGCTGGCGTTGCTGATATCCACGGCATGCGCAGGGAAGATCCTTGCGACGTTTCTGGTGTCCATGGCGTTTCTTATGCCCCCTAGAGACTCCCTCGCCTTGGGCCTTCTTATGAACACCAAAGGCTTGGTCGACCTCATCGTCCTCAACATCGGCAAGGACAAAAAAAAATCAGTGAAGAAAAAGAAGAGAAGAAGAAGAAAGAAAAAAAAAATTCAGTCGCCGGCGGCGAGCGGTGGCCGCCGGTCGTCGGAGATAGGAAGAAGAAGAAGAAGGAAGGAGAAGATGGAAAAGATGGAGAAGAAGAAGAAGAAAGAGAAAGGGAGAAAGAATAAAAAAAATAATAAAATATTATATTTTATTTTTTTTAATATTTTTTATTTAAAAAAATAAAAAAATAATTTTTTTATTAAAATTATAGTGCCACGTCAGCAACCGTTAGAAGTTAACAGAAAAATTGATGGCAGGGACCAAAGTGCTCCTTATCTCAAACCTCAGGGGTATTTTTGTTGAGTTTGAAAACTCAGGGACCAAAGTGTCACTTAACCCAAACCTCAGGGACCAAAAGTGTATTTTTCCCTAATTTTAAACATTTTAGAATTAATCTAATTTTCCTAAGATCCTATGTTTGCATACAATTCTTTGTTATAGGTTAACGGATTCTAAATTTTATAACACTTATAAAATTTTAATGAATTAATCCTATAACTTGCTACTATGGTGACATAAATTAACAATCGAATTCTAATTAATTTATAACCATAGAATAGCATTTATGACATACATTAATATAACAATTATATTAAACTAAGGTAATGTCATGCTCAATGCATTTTAATTTTCATCCATTTAATATAAACTTTATATTAAACATCTATGAAAATAAAATTCATACATATTTCATACATTATAACATTTATAATAATAAATATGCATGAATATGTTTAACCTTAGGTTGGAATTTAAGCTATATGACATCCATAAAGCAAATAAATAGCAATTGAACTGGTTAATTTTGGCCCCTAGGATAAAATAAAGCATAAATTACTATAATTGTAGCTAAATTCTATCCTAAAAGTCCTTCTACAGCTCCAAATACTGGTCGCGACGGTGTTGCGTCTGGAGCACTTTCTAGGCAAAAAACAGGGTCTGTTCTTCGTGTTTTTCTTTGATTTCAGCCATGAATTCAACGTTTTTCATCTCATAAAAAACTTAATCTAGACCCGGACTTACAAAGGACTCGATTTTACATAAAATACCCGAAACACTAGGTCCTTACATGATCAAATCACATAAAAAAACAGTAAAATCTATGGCCATAAAATTAACCTAAAAAGTCCAATGCAAACCATACATACATTATGCATTAATCAATCCCACCAATAGCCATTGCAAATTTTAGAGAAACAAAATTAGATCTACGATCGGCTCTGATACCAATTGAAGGATTGAAATTCCGTAATTCCGTAAAGCGAAAGCGTGATTGGGACCGATTCGTAATTAATTTTGTTTAATCTAAAATACCAATACATTAGCAATAATCTCAGAACTATTCTAAATTTATATTAAGGCTAAGCATACAAAAATATTAGATCTAAATCTAATTTATATAGTAACAAATTACTTACTCTCGTTGACGACTAAGATTAAATTCACCAACTGCTTGTGAAATAATCACGAACTACTACGAACACCACCACTATGGCTACACCGATATGACTCTGAGACTTCTAGAGGTAGAAGACTTGTGGGAGTCTAGAGGGAGCCTTCAGGGGAATTATCTGAGAGTAGAAGAATGAATGGGATGCCTTTCACCCCACCCCACGGGTTGTATTTATAGGAAAAGGTCATGAATAAAACCAAATCTATTATCTGATTCATATCTAATTTTAATAAATAATTAATTAATTCCATAATTAATTAATTACCCAATTAAATATCACATATTTAATCTTAGGGTTTTTATTAAATTATTTATATTAATATTAATCCAATTCATATTAATTATTTGAAAACTCTTTCAAATATTTTCTCTCAAGAATTAATTTTGAAATTAATTCAAAATTATATAATAAAGTTTCATAAACTTTATATTATAATGTATCAATATACATTATATGATTCCCCTAAATAAATTGAACACTTTCAATTTACAATTTATACTTAATTGCCTCATTTTTCTTTACGAGCTACCAGTGGGACCTAATGGACCTACATATCAGAAACTCCAACGATACAAGGCTAATTTTGCTAAACTCATTAACCAAGATTACATCTTTGTACATAACTCGTAGACCTAGACCTTCTAGATGACCCTCATATACTTTAGCCGAGAGAGCCTTCATGAATGAATCAACAATATATCTTTAGATTTAATGTGCTTGCTTGTCTTGCAATAGGCAAGTTCATATTTGGAACACCTTCCAAAATAGGCTTGAACTTCCTAAGTCTTACAGTCTCTATCGCTACTTCATAAGCAACTGCTTATCAGCCTATATCGTTGAGGCTGCAACTATGTCATACTATATCTCCTCTATTAAGAGTGAACACAGATACTGATGTAGATTTCCTCAAATCTTTATCAGTTTGAAAATATGTGTCAGTGTATCGTGTAAGGATCCAATCCTCAGTGCCATACACGAGCATATAGACCCTCGTTCTCCTAAGATACTGGAGGATGTACTTAACGGCTCTCCAGAGATCAATTCTTGGATTTGATTGATACTTACTGACAATCTCTACTGCATAGGGCTTATGTCTCAAGTCCTCAACATCTTGAGGTGTCTCAGGACACAGTTCCTTAGACAAAAGAATTTCATGCCTAAAAGGTAGTGAACCCTTCTTGGAATTCTGCATCTAACATCTTGTAGATATAAGACACTTGAGACAGGGCCAGCTCAGCTTCTCCTAGATTTTCATTTGGAAATGAGCTACTAGCCTCTTTTAATGTCAGTAAGATAACCTACATCATTCCCAATGATTAGGATATCAATCATATACAACACTAAGTAAGCTACTGAACTATTGATGATTACTTGTAAACACAAGACTCATCAATGTTCTGATTAAAGCCAAAAGATTTGGTCACTATATCAAATCTTATATTTCAAGATCGAAATTCTTAGGCCAATCCATGAATGGATCACTTAAGCTTGCAAACCCTTTTGCTTTTGATCTTGTTGTATGTACCCTTCTGGTTAAGACATGAATGTCTCGTTTCCTCTTGTAAATCCACTTGTAACTAATAGGTGTTACCCATCAAGCAGATCTACAAGATCCCAGATGGAAGTGAAATACAAAAGACTTCATTTCTAGGTCCATGGCTTTAATACTCTGATCGTTGTCAACATCATTCATTTTCTTTCTAAACGATAATGAATCCTCTATGCCATCATCAAGTATGATGGCCTAGGCTTCAATCAAGCCCATGTAACATTCAGGTTATAAAACAACCCTCCCACTACATTGAGGCACTCTCAACTATTGAGATGGATGTGTCTGACCAGATGCACTGGTCCATCAACAACTTTTGTTGAACAGCCAACCTCATCAACAACTCTTGTGGATGTTACTGTAGCTTCATTAGTTAACTTACTTAAACCGACTTTACTCTGTGGTTTATGATTTTTGATGTGGACTTCTTCTGAGAATTTAGCATTTGTCGATACAAATTCTTTATTCTCTTGTGAATTGAAGAAGTATCCACTTCTCGTTTCCTTTGGGGTTGCCTACTGCAGTAAGCAATGCAGTCAACACTGCATGACCCCAAAACGAACCAGACAATTGAGCATAGCTCAACATGGAATGAACCATATCCAATAGGGTTCTATTTCTCCTAAATGAGATTTAGGGTGTGATCCCATGTACAATCAAACAGTCCTGGAATCTCAAATCCCTATACTCAACACTTTGATCAGATCGAAGTGTTTTATCATCTCACCTAACAAGTTTTCAACTTGAGTCCTAAGCCCCTTCGAATATCTCAAGAGCTTCAGACTTAAGTTGCATTAGGTAAAGATACTCATACCTTTGAATAATCATCCAATAGAGATGAATTATTCATGCCCTCCTAGTGCTTTAACAAATTGAACCACAAGGATCCAAATGTATAAGCTCCAAGGGCTCTTTGGCTCTTAGATATTTTCCAGTAAAGGATCTATCAGTCATATTGCCAACAACGCATGACTTACAAGGTAGTAGAGAGTCATCTTCTAACTCGCTTAGAAGTTCACTCTCGACCAATCTCCCAATCAAATTGAGATTAATATGGTCTACCTTAGAACCAAAGAAAGGTATTTTTCTTTAGGAGAAATTCTTTGCCTCTTTTCAAATTGAGTAGTAGCAGTCTTAAACAACATAGTGTTCATGACTGCTTCACTCTTGATTAGTCTAAAAACATTTAGGTTACTTTCCAGTAAAGCTAAACAAATGTCAACTCCCTTTCTTGAAACAAAACTGCGTTAGGAGAGAAAGGTAAAGAGTAACATTGTTCAAGCAAATAAGACACAGAAATCAAATTTCTTTTGATCTTAGGAATTACATACACATTATCGAATAGTATGTATTTTCTCCGAAAAATAACTTAATGTTCCCCACTACTATAGCCAAAATAACCTCTCTAATTCTAACTTTGAGAGTTATTACACAAGTAGCAAGCTGTTGCCAGGAACTTGTTCCTTTAAAAGAAGAACACACGTGATTTGTGGCCCCTGACTCAAGTATTCAGGGAGAATCATTATTCTTCACTAATCACGTTTTCAAGACAAGTTCTCTTTTTGCTAAGCAGGGTTCTATGTCCTATTCACCAAGAAAAATTCTTAATGAATTAAACATATGGGGCATGAGGACATTCCTCAGTTAAGAATAATCCTAGACTTATTTACCACAATTTATCATTTAAGCTTGTTGTATTACCGTTATTTATAAAAATTAAGTAAGATAATACACATAAAATTATTATATAATTGTTGAAGTAACAAATTACTTGTATTATTATTTGCACTAACCCATCACAAATAATCCAATCAAATTCTGCAAAAACAAATAAGCAATCAAAGAAACCCTATAAAACTATTGATTTAGTTTTTGCAACGATACTTCAAAGGTTTAGAACAACAGCCACCGAAGGGTGGTCAACTACTCCTCCTCTGAATTGAGACAATCTCAACCAAACTCTAACACCAGAATAACTCATATTCCGTTAGCGTTTAGTTATCGTTGTTCAGTCAAGGGTTAATTAACACATTTAACTCATCCCCGTAAGTGTAACCCTCCCACTTTCAGATCTCAGAGGCATGCACCAACATGCTACCAAAGGTAAAGACAACTGTTGGTGATTAGCCTAAGTGACTCTATCCTATTCAGGAGTTCACGGTGTTCCGAATCCTATGATCAGGCCCTCCGAAGGGATGGTTGCGCCAGGACAACCTGCAGGCGGATCATACGACTCTCACGGTGCGAACTAGGGGCGGAGACCGAGGGATACGTTGGCACGTGTCCCGCCCCACTTACTCTAAACATTTTTCCCATTCACCTTGTTATTGATTCATGCAAACACTTTCCGAAGGGAGGCCGCTCCTAAGGCGACTCGAAGCCGAGCATGAACCTCATGTTGTGAATATAGGGACGTAGGAGCAAAACTTGATTTAAATCTCGTTTTGTAATTCTCCTCCCACTGAAAATGTCCTAAGGTTAATTTAGGGTTGTTTAACTTAGATAAAATTTGGCTAAGTCAATCTATCTAAGTCTGATAATATTATAACAATTATGGAAAGGATTCAACCGCAATGTTTTAGGTGAATTAAACTTCTTTTAATAAACCCAACATTGCAAGTCAACATTACTATGCTTAATTCAACTCAAGGTTCGGGTCAGTTCCCAGGTAGGAGGTGTTCCGTAAACCGTCATCTTAAGTACCCCCAGCCTTAGACAGAACTTTACCGAGAGAGTTCCCTTATAACCACAGTAATGTAAGGTCTTTACTTTTAAGATCTAGGTGTATTAAATACTTTTAACAAACCCAGTGACATTGCATGCTAACATTTAACTATGATTAATTCAACTCCGGTATTCCGGGTCAGTTCCCAGGTAGGAGGTGTTCTGTGAACCGTCAATTTAAATACCCCCAGCCTTAGACAGAACTTTACCGGTGGAGTTCCCTTATAACCATAACAATGTTTTTCCTACTTAGTCAATTAAAACTAATTTTAATTCTAAGTAAGAATAATTCTAATCCTATTAGAAATGTGATCTTAGGTCTAATTAATTTTAAACATTTTTAAAATTAATTCATCTATCCTAAGATCCTATGTTTGCATGCAATTCTTTGTTATAGGTTAACGGTTTCTATTCATTAATTTTATAACTATTATAAATTTTAATGAATTAACCCTATAACATGCTACTATGGTGAATAAATTAACAATCAAATTCTAATTAATTTATAAAACCATACATTAGCATACATGACATACAAAAAATATAACAATTATATTACTCTAAGGTAATGTCATGCTCAAGGCAATTTAATTTCCTTTTAATTAACCTAACTCTTAAATTAATTATACAAGAAAATTAAAATTAAGCATTATCATTTTCATACATTAACATAACATTTATATTAATAGCTCATGAAAACTAATTAAGCATGTTAAATACTTATATAAATATAACTCTTATATTTTTAAACTAAAGTAATTTCATGCTCAATGCAAATTAATTTTCTTCAATTAATCTAACTCGTCAATTAATTACCCAAGAAAATTAAAACAAGCATTCCCATTTTCATACATTAACATAACACTTTATATTAATACCACTAGTAAGGGACTACCAAACATCCACATATCTCCACAATGGTATGATATTGTCCACTTTGGGCATAAGCCCTCATGGCTTTGCTTTTGGATCACCCCAAAAGGCCTCATACCAATGGAGATATTTGTCCTCCCTTATAAATCCATGATCATCCCCTTATCTAGCCAATGTGGGACTTCGGTCGCACTCCCAACAATCCTCCCCTCGAACAAAGTACCACCGAGCCTCCCCTCAACTAGTCATCTATCCGTCCAACTCTCTAGGCTCCACCGCTTTACCGAGAGTTCTTGCTCTTATCCAGGACGACTCCTCTTCTCCGGAGTATACTCGCCTGCCCAGAGCTCTGATAACTTGCAAAAAGCAAGTTATTAGTCCTTTAAACTTAGATTAAAACAAGGCCAAAAGAAACAAAGATGCTTTACTTCAGCGCAAAAAGAAAGGAAAATGTAATGATTTCATGCGGCGAGCTATATTCATGTATGCGGCGAGAAATTATAAAATATAGGGCATTAACGCAAGCTAATTCAGTTGTTTGTTTTAGTTCCTTCTCAGTGCAGGCACACATTCCAAGATGATCAAGAGAAAGATAAGATGATGAAAAGACAAGCGCTGACACAACTAGCGCAAGTGGGCGGAAAAAGGGATGAAAAGTTAAGCAAGTTGCCTAAATGATGATTAACACAAGTTGATGATTACTTAGAGAAGTCATCTTCCCTCACCTATAAATAGAAGGCACACTCTCAGGCATAAGAGAGGAATTTTGGGGGGAGATCAAGAGAAGAAGAAGGAAGATCTTCAGAAAAATCACTGAGAGCTGTGATTCGAAGCAAACTTGAGTTTGTAATGTTCTATTTCATGATGTCTTGTCTTGCTCGCAAGAGCTAAATTTTTCTTCAAGGCTTAGCGCAAGCACCTCATGCAGTGATAAGTATATTTTGTAAGCGCATATTTTGAGTTAAATGAAACATTAATTGCTTTCTATTTAGTTGCAATACTATTTTCATTACTAACTCCCGCTTGGCCAGCCGGATGCGGTAGCAGCATGCTAAATCCCTGACAGGTAACGCATGCAGACATCTCTAAGTAGGGCAAGTTAGTGCATGTCATGTAGTCTTGGTAGCATTAAAACACTACCGCTAAAAGATAGTGCACGCATGAGCTTAGACTGCGTTGTGACTAACGCAGTTCCTTGTAAGTTTTAGAGAACTACGCCTAAAGCATGAACTAGCCAAATAACCTCTTGATAGTTTTATGCCAAACGCAAAGGAGTACCGGAAGGGAAACTTATGATTTTTTTTCTCACTTAGGCATTAATGGATCAATTAATCAAAGTATGCGCTGCAAGGTTATTATAAATGCATGAGGTTGCAACCGCAACAGCCTTGATTATATTCTCCTTACAAATTTTCCTTTCATTCTCATCGCATGTGTTGTTTTATGCAAGTATTTACTTTTCAAATATACCAAATCTTTTGCTTATCCTTTTAAATAATATCATACGTTTTTGAGTTTAGATCAGTAAATATTGATAAAGACTTTGTGAATATCCCTTCCCTGTGGACTTGACCTTGGACTCACCAGGTATTACTTGATTAAGTCAATTTATGCTTGGATTGATTATTATCTACGACAATATTTCTGAACAAACTGAAACAAACAATCAAGTTTTTGGCGTCGTTGCCGGGGACATGCAACAAAGTTTTAATACTTTTACTGATCTGACACTCCGTTGATGTTATTTACTGTGTTTCCTGTCGAGTACTTATTCTCCAGGTAACCAGAGGTTGTATGCGTGCCGCTCGACGAATCGATTTCGAAGTTGATCCTGAAATTGACAGAACATATAATAGAAGAAGAAGAAATCGAAGAGCCCGAAGACAAATCAGGAGAAATGGCAGCACAACCAAACAGACCATTAAATCCCATTCAGATGGCCGATGATAGGGGCAGAGGAATTAGAGACTATGCAGCCCCTACAAATTGTAATTTTAACCTAGGGATAGTTCAACCCACTCTTGAAACAGAAAGGTTTGAATTAAAACCAGTTATGTTTCAAATGCTGACAGCTGCAGGACAATTTGGAGGAAGTCCAGCAGAAGACCCACACTCCCATCTTAAGTCATTTTTGGATATTTGCAATAAATTTATTATTCCAGGAGTAACGCATGAGCAGTTGCAAGTTATCCTATTTCCTTACTCAGTAAGAGATGCGGCGAAAGTATGGCTCAATCAGCAGCCAGCAAATTCCATCGCAACATGGAATGATTTGGTAGAGAAATTTCTGGAGAAGTACTTTCCGCCTACCGCAAATTCAAGATTGCGGAAGGAAATAATGGCTTTCACGCAAATGGAAGATGAAACGTTGAGTGAGGCGTGGGAACGTTTCAAGAGCTTACTACAAAGGTGCCCGCACCATGGACTACCATTATGCATTCAATTAGAGACCTTCTATGTAGGTCTTAACAAAAACTCACAAGTCTTGGTGGACTCATCCACAAATCGTGCGTTGCTTAGAAAGACGTATGACGAAGCCCACGCAATCCTTGATCGGATTGCACGCAACAACTACGAGTGGGGCACCACAGAAGATAGAAGAAGGAGACCCATCAAAACCAGTTCGGGAAGTTTTGAGGTTGACCCTATGACTTCAGTAAACGCAAAGATTGATGCTTTGACCACGAAAATGGATGCGCTCACGGCTAGTACAGCACCTTTGATTGCGCAACTCAATGAAGTTGGGTGCGGGATCTGCGGTGAAGGACACACGCATGACCAGTGTCCTTCAAACCCAGAATAAGTTTTCTATGTTGGACCGCAAGGAGCTGCGCGTAACAACCCATTTTCAAACACGTATAATCCAGGATGGAGAAATCACCCGAACTTTTCATGGAATGGTGGCGCAAATAAGCAGCCACAACAAGGTAACGTAAACCCTGCGCCCAAATTATTTAATTCTAACAACGATCAATCAACGCAGGGACATTTTCAGCGCACTGCAGATGGAGGAAACAAAAGAGCATCATCCTCGAATGCGCTGGAAACTATGATGAAGGAATTTATGGCCAGTCAGAAGGAGTATATGCAAAGAATGATGCGGTGGTTCAGAGCCAGGCCGCATCTCTGCGCAGTCTGGAAATACAAGTTGGACAACTTGCGTCAGAGTTAAAGAATAGACCTGTGGGTGCATTGCCCAGCAATACAAAGGATCCAAAGGGGAAGGAGCACTGCCATGCGGTGACTCTTCGCAGTGGAAGACAATTGCAGGTAAATGACCCTGTGCCAACGCAGGACAATTTGCCTAAAAACGCAGCCGCAGAAGATCGTAGCCAGAAGCAAGAAGAAAGAGTAGCTGAGGATGAAGAATCCAAAAAGAAGGAGGCTCACGCAGAAAAGGAGCCTGACGCATATAAGCCCGCAATTCCTTTTCCTCAAAGGTTGCGAAAGAAGAATGATGAGGCTCGATTTAAGAAGTTTTTGAATGTCTTGCGAGAGCTGCACATCAACGTACCACTGGTGGAGGCATTAGAAAAAATGCCTAGTTATGCAAAATTTTTGAAAGACATTCTGATGAATAAACGGCCATGGAAAGAATTTGAAATCGTTGCGTTAACAAGTGAGTGTAGCGCGATCCTTGCCAATAAGCTTCCACCAAAGTTGAAAGATCCTGGAAGTTTCACGATTCCTTGTTCAATAGGAGGAATTGATGTTGGCAGAGCATTATGTGACCTGGGCGCAAGCATAAATTTGATGCCATTATCTGTTTACAAGCGCCTAGGGACCGGAGAAGCAAGACCAACAACCTTTACACTCCAATTGGCGGACAGATCTGTGGTCCACCCAGAAGGAAAAATTGAAGACGTTTTAGTCAAAGTTGACAAGTTTATTTTCCCTGCATATTTTACCATATTAGATTATGAAGCTGACAAAGAAATCCCCATTATCTTGGGAAGACCTGTTGTTGTGTGATTACCGCAAGCGCACGGTATCGCAAGTAATATAAAACGGTAGGTAATACCGAGTATCAAATCCACAGGGAGGCGAAGCGAAAATTAAGCAAGCAAAAATCTCTTGAGCACTAAAAATAATTAGGAGAAATAATATTTAGGGGACAGTTCATGCAGTTAAAAAGGATTCAAAAATCAAAGCAGTTAAAGAAAATAATTTGATCAATAAAAAAAAAATAAAATGGAGGGAAAGAGTTTTTTAATGGGAAGAGGGGTCTTGAAAATCAATTATTAGCCAAACAATTGTTATAATTATCCTATCTCATTGCCCAACTAATTACAATCCTAGAATCTCCGTTAATCACATAGGTTCTCCTGTCGGTTTCCCCTAATTGTAATTAATTCATTTTAACAACCTAAGTGTCCTTAGCGCTATTAAAAATCATTAATTATTACGCTCTGATTCATTTTAGGAATCTAAGTTTAATCAACTAATCCCAGTGTCACGACGGGCAATTAAACTAGTTGCATGGATTATGATCTATCCTAACTTCTCTCCGTCGAGTTTCCATTAAGAATCGAATCATTACACAATTGGCCAGATTGAATAAAGCATTAAGCACATCCATACAAATAATTAGGAAAAAAGGGCAAGAGACAGGTAATTATAACAACATTTTGCCTATAATTTCATTTCAAGACCCCAAATTGGGGTTTAGCTATACATAGCTAAAATATCCACAACATTTACAATAGAAAGCATAATTAAGAGCATAAAAGGAAAGGAATTGACCGTCGAAGAACCCCTTCGCTGACGCTCAGAGCTCCGCCGAACACTCCTTGAGCCTCCTAGGATGCTCCCCAAAATTCGCCAAATATTTCCCACTAAGAAATCTCTCAAAAAGGCTAGAAAGCCTTGAGAGAGGCTCCAAAGGAGCCAAAGGAGGGAGGAAGGAAAGAATGGATTGATAGGTGATTGATTGATGCATAAATGAGGCACCAAGAGGTGCCTTTTATAGGCCCGGATTGGAGGTAGCGTCGCGACGCTGCTATGCACGCGTCGTGTTGCCCAAGAAATGGATAGCGTCGCGACGCTGTGCCATTTTCCAGCAATTCCAGCTTCAGTTTGGGCTAATTTTTGGGCCTTCTCTTCACTTCTTTTTGGGCTTTCCATCATGATTGGCCTCTTTGGATCCCCTTTTGATCCAAGCTTGGATTTGGGCTTCATTAGCTTCATTTTTGGCACTTTTTCTCCCAAAATCACCGACTTTGCTCCTAAGGACCAAATAACAGAATACATTAAATATTTTCATTAATAACACGATTAAAGCACAGAAAAGCCTAATAAATTGGGACTAAAATAGCTACATTTTTGCTCGCTATCAAGACCATTCCTTGCCATCGGCCAAACACTGATAGACGTGCAAAAAGGAGAACTGACAATGCGCATGAATGATCAGAAAGTGGTTTGTAATGTTCTTTCTTCATTAAAATACCCTGATGACAGCAAGGAATGCGGCATGGTAGCCCGCATAGACATATGTTCTCCGCAGGAAATACTACAATCAAATGCGTTCAACTCTATGAGAGAAGAAAGCAAGGAAGAACAGGTGGAAGAAAATTGCATTCTAATGCAGCATGACGAAATTATTCATGCGTTGGATATGAAAGAAAGAATTCCCGCCTTACCTTCCATAACGCAACCCCCTGCGTTAGAACTTAAACCACTCCCAACGCATTTGAAGTACAGGTTTTTAGGAGACAAAGAATCACTCCCAGTCATCATTTCATCAAAGCTCGATTCATCGCAAGAGCAGCTTTTGATGCAAATCCTCGCAAAGCACAAGAAGGCCATTGGATGGAGTCTAGAAGATATTAGGGGAATTAGCCTCGCATACTGTATGCATAAGATTCGATTGCTAGATGAATCCAATGAATTTATTGAACGACAAAGAAGGCTAAATCCTGCGATGATGGAAGTCGTGTGAAAAGAAGTTATTAAGTGGCTCGACGCAGGTGTGATATATCCCATCGCAGACAGTAGATGGGTGAGCCCAATCCAATGCGTGCCCAAGAAAGGAGGCATGACAGTGGTGGCAAACGCAGACAATGAGTTGATTCCATCTCGCACCACCGCAGTGTGGCGCATATGCATGGACTACCGCAAGTTGAACGCAAATACTAAGAAGGACCATTTCCCACTTCCATTCATTGATCAGATGCTAGATCGACTTGCGGGACAAGCATATTATTGTTTTCTTGATGGGTACTCTGGGTACAATCAAATCACCATTGCGCCAGAAGACCATGAAAAAACTACATTTACCTGCCCATATGGCACCTTTGCGTTCAGAAGGATGCCTTTTGGATTGTGTAATGCGCCTGGAACATTCCAGAGATATATGATGGCCATCTTCTCAGATCTACTAGAAAAATCTGTGGAAGTTTTTATGGACGACTTCTCAATTTATGGGAAGTCCTTCGCAGACTGTCTAACGCAGCTAGAGCAAGTGTTAGAAAGATCCGAAGAGACCCACCTAGTACTAAACTGGGAAAATGCCATTTTATGGTGGAAGAAGACATTGTCCTAGGCCATCGCATATCAAGCGTAGGAATTGAAGTCGACAAGGAAAAAATTGATGTCATTGAGAAATTTCCACCACCAAACTCTGTTAAGAGAATTCGAAGCTTCTTGGGACACGCAAGGTTCTATCGCAGGTTTATCAGGAACTTCTCGCATATTACAAAACCACTATGCGCATTGCTGGAGACAAATAGAAAATTTGAATTTTCAGAGGAATGCGCCAAGGCATTCAAGGAATTGAAGCTTGCGCTAGTCAGTACACCCATTCTCGCAACTCCCAACTGGAAGGAACCTTTTGTCTTGATGTGCGATGCTAGTGATGTGGCAGTTGGAGCAGTCCTCGCACAAAAAAAGGAAAAGATTCTGCACCCTATTTATTATGCCAGCAGAACATTGAATGAAGCACAAACCAACTACACAACAACCGAGAAGGAATTATTGGCGGTTGTGTATGCTTTTGACAAATTTCGTGCTTATTTAATTGGCTCCAAAGTCATTGTCTACACAAATCATGCGGCGATAAAATACCTAATCACAAAGAAAGATGCGAAACCAAGATTGATTAGGTGGATTTTATTGCTACAGGAATTTGATCTAGAGATCAAGGACAAAAAGGGGAGTGAGAATTTGGTCGCAGATCATTTGTCACGCCTGAAGAATCCTGAGAAGGTAGACGCGTCAGGAATCCCTATCGCAGAAGAATTTCTCAATGAGAAGCTTTTGATGATTAAAGATGAAGAGCCTTGGTTTGCGGACATCGCAAACTACCTTGTCGTAGGGGTCTTACCTGAGGAATACTCAGCGCAACACCGTAAGAAATTCTTTCATGAATTAAAATTTTATTTATGGGATGGCCCTTATCTCTATCGTAGGGGACCTGACTAGATCATTAGAAGATGCGTTGGACATAGGGATGCGATGAGAACTTTGGAAGCCTGTCATGAAGCCCCATATGGGGGACACTTTGGAGGTCAACGCACCGCGGCTAAAGTATTACAGAGTGGTTATTGGTGGCCAACTTTGTTCCAGGACGCAAAGAAATATGTGGATAGTTGCTATAAGTGCCAGCGCATTGGCAATATCAGCGCAAGGAACGAAATGCCACAAAACTACATAATAGAAATTGAACCGTTTGATGTCTGGGGCATTGATTTCATGGGACCTTTCCCATCGTCGCAAGGATACCAATATATCCTCCTCGCAGTTGACTACGTCACAAAGTGGGTGGAGGCAATTGCTTGCGTTAAGAATGATGCGGCGACCATGGCAAAATTTCTCAGAAAGAATATTTTTACAAGATTTGGTGTGCCACGCAGACTGATTAGTGATGAAGGGACCCATTTCATAAATAAGATCATGCATAAGTTGTTGCAGAAATACAATGTTAAACATCATATCGCAACAGCTTATCACCCGCAAAGCAATGGGCAGGCTGAAGTATCGAACAGGGAGATTAAGAAAATTCTTGAGAAAGTTGTCAGCACAAGCAGGAAAGATTAGGCGCAACACCTAGATGATGCGCTATGGGCATACCGCACAACCTTCAAAACACCCATAGGAACATCTCCATATGCGATGGTGGTTGGCAAGGCTTGTCATTTGCCCTTAGAATTGGAACACAAGGCTCATTGGGCAATGAAACGTCTAAATTTTGATCTAGAAGTCGTAGGACAAGAAAGATTGCGTCAACTATCAGAATTGGAAGAATTCAGAAGATATGCATATGAAAATGCCAAGATCAGTAAAGAAAAACAAAAACAATGGCATGATCGAAGAATATGCAAAAAGGATCTCAGAGAAGGGATGAAAGTATTGTTATTTAATTCTCGCTTACGTCTCTTTCCAGGTAAGCTAAAATCCAGATGGTCGGGCCCATATACTATTCATAAAGTATATCCACATGGGGCAGTGGACCTACATTCTATTGATGGAAAAAGGATTTTCAAGGTCAACGGACAAAGAGTAAAGCCTTACATCGAAGGGACCTTGGACGAGGTAGTTGAAATTATTCTTCTAAAAAATCCGCCTTAAAGAGCCTAGGACAAAACTAGGTCCAGGACAAACGATGCTCTATGATTGCGGCAGGACCTAGCGCAAGGTAAGAGCATCAGGTTAGAAATTGAAAATAATTTCTGTCTTTTCGCATGCTTTATTTTATTACGTTGATATTTTGGTAGGACAGAGCCTCATTGCATGTTCTACCCGCTTTCCAAATTTTTTTTTTTTTTGCATTAATTTTTAGTTGCGTTAAAAGCTGTGTGAAGGAAAGCTAAGCGCATGTCCCAATTAATTTGAATATCTCTCGCATAGGAAGTGCAACCATAATCATGTTTTCATTTAATGAGCCGCACTAATCCCTGTTTTGCACAATAACCAAGGCAACCGCTCACATCCCCCTATGATAATCATGATGACCAACCTACGTGGATGCGAAAGGGCACCAGTACCAAAGCACGCAGTGCCTTGCGTTAGCTATAAAATAGGGATGCGGTTTCTCTTTCTCTTTCTTATTTCTTTCATCTTCTTCATCCTTGCAAAAACAAAACCCTAAACCTTTGCCTTCCCTCTTTCGTGTAAAGCCCTGTTTTCTCCGAGATCAGCCATGTCAGACTCGCAAAATCCCTCTCTCGCCAGTTACGCTGACGATGCTCCTTAGTCTTCGCCAGAAGTGGAAGGGCCAAATAGGGACGTCATTATCTCATCAGATGAAGAACACGATGACCACATGGAGGTAGATGAACCAGAGGTCATCGATGGGGAACAACCCATCGAAAGCTTGGAAACTCCGTTCACCACCGATCCATCATCCTCCGGCGCGAACGCCACTGAAGTGCTTGACGTCGCACCACTAGACACCTCCACCTTCACCATACAGCCAGTAAACTTCCAACCCGCACAAAATATCCCCAACCGACGTAACCTAACTCCATTTTCATCTACTTTCCCGTCTGTCTCCACTCTTCCACCTCCCAACTCTTCCACTGCCCAAGCCCCAAACACCACCCTTTCCTTTTCCTCCACCTCCGCGACCGTTTCCATGTCCCAACCACCATCCACTTCCACCAGTCCTACTCTCCCGCAGTTCTCTGAGCGGGAAGTCGCAGCATGGAACTCCCTAATGGGAGAACTTGGAGAAGAAGGAGAATCGATTCATCTATGGGAAGCGCAAGAAAAGGCTGCCGCAAAAGAGATGCGCGCAAGGCCGCAACGAAAGAAAACGCAAGTGCGGCGAAAGAACAAGAAGGCCCCAGTAAGCAGGCGGAGGACCCGATTGCCGCAGAAATCGCCGCAACCAACCTAGCAATAATTGCGGCAGTTATGGAAGTTGAAATTTCTGACTCGGAGGATGAGCTTCCCCTCACTCATCGCCGCAATATCCAGTCCACAGGGGTAGTCATTCGCGAGCCTTCTGAAAAGTCTGCGGAAGCCCCCAGCAAGAAACGGAAAGCACCCACCGCAACCAAAGGCAAAGCCAAAGTGGGCGCAGTCAACGAAAAGGAGAGTAGCAGTTGGGGCAAATTTCAAGAAGAAAGAGGATTCAGCTGCCCCTTACCGCAAACAATGACTGAGCAAATTTCCCAGCGCAAGTGGGAAAACGTCTGCCAAAATCCTCGCAGCTACGCTCCTGCGCTTGTCCATGACTTCTACCGAGCGCAGTGGCAAGACGAGCTTGACGAAGTCTTAGTTTAGGGCCACACAATCGCCTTTTCCTCCGCACACATCAATAATGTATACAAGCTGCGGGATATTCCTGACGTAGAAGGCAATGCGCTCCTCAACTGTCTCAATAATGACTTCTTGAGCGCAGTTCTTCTTGCGGTGGCCGGACCTGGGGCCAAATGGGACGACCAAGGAGCTGCGAGGACCTTGAAGCCGCAGCTGCTCGATTTCGAGGCCACACTTTGGATGCATTGGGTAAAGAATCGCATCATGCCCACAACGCATGATGCCACATTGAGCCTGCAGTGGGTAATCCTTGTCTACTGCATAATGAAGGGCACCCCAATTGACCTTGGCCGCATCCTCGTAGACACCTTGCGTCAGACTGCCGCAAAACCTAAGGGCGCAAGATTTTGTCCTGGCTTGGTCACATCTCTTTGCCGCGCGTCAAATCTTCTGCCCGCACCAGAGGAGGAAATCCGAACAATGCGGAAGGATTTCGATGAGCAATGGTGGGCGCGTGTCACAAACACTCGAAACAAACGTCTGCAAGGTTGCTCAAAGCCAACAACCCCCGCATCTCAACCTACCGAGCCCACACTTGCACCTGAGGTACCAAAGAAGAAGAGGCGCAAGCAAACGGTAGGAAGAAACCCTCGCCCAACCGTAAGGACGCCTCAAACTAATCCTCCAGCGCAGGAAAGCACTGTCTGCGCTCAACCTCAAGGCTCTTTGCCACCACCACCGCCGTCGCCACCAGAAAGCAACCAGAACATACCCCCTCCACAACACAACGAAGACTTGCGGCAGGAGGAAACGCATGTTGAAGATTCATTACCAGACCCTCCTCACTTTAATCAGGAAGTTCCTGCACCAGTCCACACGCCGCAATCCACAGCTTCTGCGAGCACCCATCCGGCTGCACCTGATCTAACAATAGACGTCGACGAAGCACTGATCTTTTCCCAGATGTGGCAGATACTTCAAGAGGTTATTCAACCCCTGTGACAATAGCAAGAAACATTGTGCCGACAACAGGAGCTGCTGCGAAAACAACAGGACGAGCTATCGCAAAGAGTAAATGCCTTACTCTTATTTTTGATGAGATGGACGGAATCTTTTGGCCGCCTGCCCCTACCGCCTAATGTGTTTGCACGACCAGCTACACCTCCAAGACCCCCTAGCGCAGGCCCATCCCAAGTACGCGGATCTATGCCTCCGCCTGCGCCGAGGGATCCGAGACCTCCACCACCCCCTCCGCAGAAGTAGTCTACGCTTAATTTTCAAATGCTTTCTTCCTTTTTGTTTCGTTTAAATGTATGCGTCCTTATTTTCTAATTTTGTATCGCATTACATTAATATATATCTCGCAGTTTTATCTCATCACAAATTTTCTTTCTGCCTTTCTTTAATGTCTTTATCTAATAAACTTCTTTGTGTCAGCTCCTATGTTTTAAATCCACGCATCTGCATTTCTGAATTTTCTTAACCGCATTACTTAAATTGGTTTAACCTTTGTCTTCATTTCCTCAGACCTTAAGGAAAATCCCTTCGCATTTTCGACTTGCCGCACCTCAGCCTTGATCTCTTTCAGTCCATGCGCTCCAGAGTAAGTTTGGGGGACAATGAGGGCATTGTCCGATTTAAGTTTGGGGGAGCTAGCGCATAGATTAATAAAATAATACATGCGTTCCTCTGGAAAGCGGCATGTTTGTAGCCAGGGGCATTTATGACACCCATAGTTTGCCACTGCGCGAAGACAAACGCAACCCATGAGCGTTGAGGACAGTAAAAAATGGAATGCCCGAAGTTGGATACCTTTCATCACAAATGTGGGTAAGCCAAAACGAAAGCATGCGTTTTGATGTCTAGTGTTACCATTAATTGCTTTCTAAAAACAATAATAATATATATATATATATAGAATCATTATGCGCCCAGGACATGCAGGAGAAGATTGGCTGAGTTAACGCAAGGAAGAATCTTAGCGCAAGGAGCTTTCTTTAAGTAATGAAGGAAATTTGGCAAAAGTTAACCTGGTTTAATGATGCGCGCAAGAAAAAGAGGAAAGAGGATGCCAAGATCGCAAGCAAAGAAGAGCTGAGTAACTATCGCAGAGTTGATAATAGGCATTGCTTGAGGACAAGCAATAGTTTAAGTTTGGGGGTTTGATAACTTGCAAAAAGCAAGTTATTAGTCCTTTAAACTTAGATTAAAACAAGGCCAAAAGAAACAAAGATGCTTTACTTCAGCACAAAAAGAAAGGAAAATGTAATGATTTCATGCGGCGAGCTATATTCATGTATGCGGCGAGAAATTATAAAATATAGGGCATTAACGCAAGCTAATTCAGTTGTTTGTTTTAGTTCCTTCTCAGTGCAGGCACACATTCCAAGATGATCAAGAGAAAGATAAGATGATGAAAAGACAAGCGCTGACACAACTAGCGCAAGTGGGCGGAAAAAGGGATGAAAAGTTAAGCAAGTTGCCTAAATGATGATTAACACAAGTTGATGATTACTTAGAGAAGTCATCTTCCCTCACCTATAAATAGAAGGCACACTCTCAGGCATAAGAGAGGAATTTTGGGGGGAGATCAAGAGAAGAAGAAGGAAGATCTTCAGAAAAATCACTGAGAGCTGTGATTCGAAGCAAACTTGAGTTTGTAATGTTCTATTTCATGATGTCTTGTCTTGCTCGCATGAGCTAAATTTTTCTTCAAGGCTTAGCGCAAGCACCTCATGCAGTGATAAGTATATTTTGTAAGCGCATATTTTGAGTTAAATGAAACATTAATTGCTTTCTATTTAGTTGCAATACTATTTTCATTACTAACTCCCGCTTGGCCAGCCGGATGCAGTAGCAGCATTCTAAATCCCTGACAGGTAACGCATGCAGACATCTCTAAGTAGAGCAAGTTAGCACATGTCATGTAGTCTTGGTAGCATTAAAACACTACTGCTAAAAGATAGTGCACGCATGAGCTTAGACTGCGTTGTGACTAACGCAGTTCCTTGTAAGTTTTAGAGAACTACGCCTAAAGCATGAACTAGCCAAATAACCTCTTGATAGTTTTATGCCAAACGCAAAGGAGTACCGGAAGGGAAACATATGATTTTTTTCTCACTTAGGCATTAATTGATCAATTAATCAAAGTATGCGCTGCAAGGTTATTATAAACGCATGAGGTTGCAACCGCAACAGCCTTGATTATATTCTCCTTACAAATTTTCCTTTCATTCTCATCGCATGTGTTGTTTTACGCAAGTATTTACTTTTCAAATATACTAAATCTTTTGCTTATCCTTTTAAATAATATCATACGTTTTTGAGTTTAGATCAGTAAATATTGATAAAGACTTTGTGAATATCCCTTCCCTGTGGACTCGACCCTGGACTCACCAGGTATTACTTCATTAAGTCAATTTATGCTTGGATTGATTATTATCTACGACAATATTTTTGAACAAACTGAAACAAACAATCAAGCTCAACCACGGATCTCCCCATGACTACTTCAAGGCTCACAACTTCTTTGTTCGGCACCCGAGGATTCTACCCGACACGGCTACTCTCGGGGCATGGCTCTGATACCAATTGAAGGATTGGAATTCCCAATTCCGTTACAGTGGAAGCAATTGGACCGTTCGTAAATTAATTTTGTTCTACAAAATATCAATACATTGGCAAAAAGTTAAGCGGTGAAAAACATACCTCCGTTGACGACCCTGAATACTTCAACAGACACCACCACGAGGCTACCCTGCTATTCTCTAAGATTAGGAACGTAGTTGTGTTGACGACTTTGAATACTTCAACAGACACCACCACGAGGCTACCCTGCTATTCTTTGAGATCAGGAACGTAGTTGTGGGACTACCTAATCTTGTATGGGAAAAACTCTTAGAGAGATAAATTCTCTCTAGAGTTCTTGAGTCGAGAGAATATGAGAGAGAGGCTAGAATGAGACCTTAGGGTTAGGGTTCTCATAACCTTTCCTTTTATAAGAGAGGAAACCCTAATGTGAGGTTAGGAAACAATCTTGACCGTTAGATCAAGATCAATTAATTAATTGATTAAATCAATTAATTAAATGTTAATCATATTAATTAATTAATCCCATGTACATTTAAATCTTATTTAAATGTAATTCCCTTACATAATATATAGTTTAATTAAACTTAATTAAAACGCATTTAATTAATTCAATTAAACTAATTAATTAATTAATTCCAATAATTAATTAATTTCATAATTAAATATCGCCCATATTTAATTAATTACACATTAGAATCATATTCTAATAATTCCCTCATAGATTATAGTTTAATTAAATCTCATTTAATTTAAAACTAAATTGAATAATTAATTAATTAATTCAATAATTAAATATCATATATTTAATTGAATATATATTTGAACTCTTTCAAATATATAATTCTCTCATTAAAGTTTAATCAGAAAATAAACTATATTATAATGTATCACTATACATTATATTAATTGTATCTCATATAATTAATTCTATTCCCAAGATGAATTTGAACTATTCAAATTCTTTCAAGATAAATTGTTCCCAATTACTCTTTACGAGCTAGCAGAGGGACCTAATGGACCTATAGATCAGAAGCTCCAATGATATGAAGTTAACCGACTAAACTCATTAATCGGGTTAACCAATATTCATTAACTGTGGGTCATTCCATTAAAGACCCACAACTGAACTCTTCTCACTGTAGAATGTTTATGTGTCCATGGATATTGACCAATAACGGTAAGTCAATCCTTCACGAGTGTTCGTAACTTCAGTTGGGTCAAATTACCGTTTTACCCTTGAGTTACCTCTGGCTCCTTAAGTATCAGTGCTCATCTAATGAACAACCTGTTTATGGTCCAACCAGTAAACAGAAAGTCCCTCTCGGGCCAATGAGAGGGCGGGATCCCTTTGTTCAAGACCCGGAGTCACCACTTAAGGGAACACTCATCTACTTCTCCTATAAGTGGGAAGGAGTGAATTTCATCTTGTATTGTCATGTCCCCAGCCCCCCACTCGGTCTCGTCCCCAAGAAGGTAGGCTTATTGAGTCGGCGTGCAGGCCACTCTCACCCAAAGACCAAAAATTCTTTTTTAATTTGCAATAGTAGCATTATGTCTTTTGATCCTTAGCATCTTAGCCTATTTGCTTAGTCAAGTTATCTTATTGTGCTTTAAGTCCCTAGGTTGATAGGAAGCTTTATAATTTTCTTCCTTAACTTAGCTTAAATCTTAGGAAAGCTTGTTCCTAGTTCTTTGCCCAAGCCTTATAATCTTCCAAAGCAATAGACCTTAGCTTCTCTTTAAAAAAAAAAAAAAAAAAAGGTTTGGGGGTCCTTGTGTCCACCCCCTCCCGGACCACCTGCTAGCTTAGCCCGAAAGACGGCGTGAAGCCAACAGACATCGTCACCTCTAACGATCCCTGTTGACCCTACTGAAACGTTGAACCTGATAAACATACTAATCATAGATATACAACATTCTATATGAAACACCACACAGCGGAATCCACAGAAACCTTTCAACATACACATGGTGCAGCCCTGACATAACCTGGTTTGGAAAGTAACCTGATATAGATATCACGACCAAAACATATACAACTAGGGTTATACATCCACGACCTCTAGGACGATATTATACAACCCTTACAAAACATTTACAATATGAACGGACTCAATATACAACTCCAACCACGTACTGGAGCTTGATCTAGAACTTTCAGCAGACGTTGGCAGTGTATCAGGCACCGGGAGCTCGATCTCTACCTGAAAAGTGGAAAACATTTTGGAAGAATGAGCTACGAAGCCCAGTGAGTGACTAATTTTAAAACTCTAAATCTGGAAGTCAAAACACGTGATAAACCTTTAAACGTATAAATATACTCAGTCAAAGCGTTTAACATAAACGTGTAAGGATAGAGGCTTTCTAAAACATTTCGCAAGTTCGTCATTAAAAATCTAGCAAGGCATATTAAGTACATCAAACGTTTTAACTAACATGACCGATTTACGTTGTGTAGGGCACGCCCAGTACAACCAACGTTTACTAGTCCTACGATGTAGTGGGGCCCGCCCAGCACTCCCATCGTCTTTGTCGTAGTGGGGCCTGCCCAGCACTCACGACAGCATCGTTGTCACGGAGTACACTCAACGTCAATAACGGAATATAACCTGTGTGCACACGGTACCATATAGCCTTGGGCTCAATATCTCAGTCATGTAGTCAATAGAAATCTCAGAAAATCACATGAAAACATTAAAACATGCCTGCTTATCGTTATCTTTTGTAAAACTTAAGCTTACTCAGTTTGCTCGTGAAAAACCGAAAATCATTTAGAAGTACTTGCTAATCCATACTTTGCTTTAAAAGATATCGTTTCAGCTACTTTTCATAAAGTCATTAGACACGTGCTCGTATATAAACCTCATTAGAAAATCTGAGCTCAAAACTCATGCTTGAAACCGTTCATAAAAACCATGTATCATTCATAGGAAAGCATGTAAAACATATAATCATGAACAACCGTTTAAGAACGTTTTCGAAATTCATTTTGTCACTCACAGTCTTATCTAGTTCCCCGGTTTGTAGACTCGACCTACTTCCTCTTGGCCTGTCAAATAACCAAAACCGAGTATTAGAACCATAGATAGCTTTGTCTTTCCATGCTCATGAATTTTTAAACAATTGGATTAAGAATCACATTCACATTCTACTTTTCCAGATTTTCCAGATTCTATACCCTAACTTCCAACACCTACAACTTCCTCAATACTGAACCAAAATTAATGAAATACACATCAAACTCTTCATTTTCGAACACTCTACAACTTACCTGAAGAAATTAAAACGAGATTCCCAACCAATTTGTCCAGAAATGCCCCGAAATCAGACAACACAGATTCGAGCTTCTCTGTTACCCTTTATCTTCCTCCTGAAATTAAACCTACTTCAAGTCATTTTTGGCTCACGCATTCTTCATGCAAGTTGTAGATAATTGAATAAGCTTTCCAACCATACGAAATAGAGCTTCTGATTAAACTTGTACACCCCAGAATGCTCAAAACATCAGAGAAAACCAGAGATCCTCCTGCTTTGCTCGAAAATCCTGTGCTCTGTTTTCCATTCCAAAAACCATCAACTTCTCATACGATTTAGGTCAAGCTTCCTTCATGAAATTTGTTAGAAAATGAACTAACTTTCAAGAAAAGCAAACCTCACCTCTTGATTCCTTCTGTGTAGCTCAAACCGAATAAAAAACCAGAGGTTGACAGGTTGAACTCAGATTCTGCTATGGCTGGCTTTGCATGAGCTTTTCCCTATCTTCTTCAACCTCAAACCACGAAATTCTTCTTCTTCCTCCTCCTTCACTCTCTCCTTAAAGTGCTCTGAAATTTTTAGGTGGAAAATGATGGGAAATTGGCCAAAAATGAGCTGATAAAGTTGGTTGTCGGTGGTGGAGATTCTTGCTGTCATTTCCCATCTTCTTTCTTTCCTTTTTCCTTTTTTTTTTATCTTTTGTTTTTCCTTTTCCTTTTCGTTTTCTTTTTCTTTTCTTTGTTCCATTTGTTTCCTTTGTTTCCTTTCTTCTTTCAAATTAAAAAAAATTCCAATAACTTTAACCCAACAATGAAACCATAATGCTTTGCCATTTTCTTCGACAATGAATAACAACTACTTTAATTCAACCATGAAACCACAATAGATGACAAGAGAAAATGATCAAAGGAAAGTCTCGGGTTTACACCTTGCCTTGCTTTCTCATTCATCGGGGAAAATGAATAGATTAAGTTTGGGGGTGAGGTAACCCTTGTTCAAAAAAAAAAAAGTAGAAAAGGCATCTTAGAAAGCATTCCTCTTTGCCTTAGTTTTTCTTATGATGCACTCCTCTCCCTTGGAAGTTATCTGTTTCCTTGAACTTGTCCAGTAACCAGGGGGATTTATGATACCCATTGTTTGCCTCTGCGTCAAAAAGCAGCTCGAGGGAAGTGAAAAATTTCTATAAAAAAAGAGAAAGATCAAGATGAGTTGAATGAAAGGATGAGTGCTAGCTTGAAAGTTGCAATTTCCCCAGAGCTTAGGTGAGCTTCACCAAAAAGTGTTGCCACTCTGGGAAGCAAGGAAATTACCGCTAGAAGGTTATCTTAGGTTGCAATTTTCGTTAGGTGATGACCTTGGAGGCTAGGGTGAGCTTCACCAAAAAGTGTCGCCATTCCTTCGCCAAAAAGCTATGACTTGCGAAACTTTCTAAGATGGTAAAATCAAAAAGAGAATAAAAGTTAAAGAGAAGTTTTAGGTTGAGCTTTGAAGTTTTAGAAGTTGGGCATTAGGATTATAGGATTGCTTAGCAAGCTTTAGGACTAAAATTTGAACTAAGTAAGTTAGAAACTTAGTAGCTTGCTTGATCCCAAAAGGTTGGCACAATGGGATATGACGACTTGTCAAGGTAGGCTAAAAGTGTGAATCAAAAACAGAGTGCTAATTTTTTTTTAGAAATGCCAAGTATTAAAGCCTAATTATTTTATGTGTTGCATCCTTTCGGAGTTGTGAGCATTCAAAAAAAAGGGGGGGTTTTGAGCAAGAAGTAGCTGTGTGGTAATCATGAAGGCTCTATTGGAGAATAGCTGGCTAAAATTTTTGCTTAGATGAGTTTTTAGCATAGCATTGCTCAGGGACGAGCAATGAGCTATGTTTGGGGGTATGATAACTCTTGGAAACAAGAGTTATTGGCCATGATTTTAGGCTTAAAGGCTTAGATTTATTTTGAGTAATTGTCAATTGTGATGAATTTTGCTGAATTTGAAGGAACCTGATGAGAATTTTAATTGAGGGTTATGGTTGGAAATTTTTGTGCAAATTGATTAATTAATCTGACCTGGAGCTTTAATTTGCACAGTTTATGGTATAGCCTCTGAGCTGGCAGAAGACAGTAGGGAAGCTGAATTTCGTTGGTTGCTGGAGAGGATTTCTACGTGGAGGACTTCATTAACTGATGTGGCATTCCCAACTGATGAATCAAGCTCTTCCCAACCCTTAGAAGGAATTCCATGTGTGCAAGACTTGTCTAATCAGCCCTGAAACCCACGATTGTGGCTGGGTATTTAAAGAAAGGAGTCCAAATTTGGAAAGGAGGCTATAAAAAGGAATAAGCTGAGTTTGGGAGCTGAAATCAGAGAAAAACAAAGGAGAAAGCAGAGGGGAGCTGCCGTGGAGGCACTATTTAGCTTGGGAAAGCTGGATTTGATCCTGGAAGCTTATTCTTTAGTCTTTTCTTCTCATCTTTTATCTTCTCATTGGTGTTAGTTGTGTAAGAAGTTGAGAACATGTTGTGTATGGGCATTTTCTGCTGTACTGAATTTGTTTCACCTTTGAACATGAGCTGATCCTCTCTAGGTGAGGATTAGGGCTTTTATATTGTAACGAAGGGTTGGTTGTAGTTGAACCTTGCAAATTTCATCTTAGAGTAAAGTGTTCTTCATGATTAAAGCTGGAATTTCGTTTGGCCAACCATTTTCTAGCATTGTTATTGAGTGTTTGGGAAAACAATTAGTAACCGATTACTTTGCTTTACCTTAGCCTTTATAGGTCATGAAAATGAGTGGGTATTTAGGGATAAGTAAGCACCTAAGGCACAAATCAAAATTAGCTTAATTCGAGGTGTTAAATGGGAATTTAATAGCCTTAATCTATGGAGAATTGGAAAATTCCCATGATCATTCTGAGTGAGATGAATTTTAGCACAGGTTTAGCTACAACAATCACTAGAAGCAGTATAGAATCCCTAATTCGAGCCTCTCTTTTTCCTTGCATCCAATCGTCTGTCTTGCGTTAATTACCTTGTGTTACCTTTACTTTCTCTAAAGTCTGTTTACTTTGTGCAATTTACCTAGTAAATGATATTTTGTCCTTGGTTACTTTGAATTTCATCGAAAATCAAGCTTAGAAGTAGTAAAATTCCTTAATTCAATCACTGTGGAGAACGATCTTAATTTACTTATCACTTGCTGTCATGATGTGTATACTTGCATGTTTTTGAGCTATTCGTTGCATATTTAGCATCACTTTGCACAAGGCAACAAGTTTTTGGCGCCGTTGCCGGGGATTGAGTTGATTTTCGCTATTTTTAAGTTGAAATTCGGTGAAATTGGTGCTAGAAATAGAATCTGACTTTGTTGTTTGATTTTGTAGGTGCGAGTAGCTGTGTATGAACGGGTTTGTTGATTTGGAATTCAATTTTGATACCGAGATTGATAGAACTTTTCATAGGAGGAGAAGTGAACAAAGAGATAGAAACAATAGGATGGATCCACCACCTCTTTTATCTTCGGGAAACCAAGGAAACTAGCAGCCTAATCTTGAGATAAATCAGCAACCGAGGGATAAATTCAGGCCGAGAACCATGTCTTGTTAGCCAACGATTGGGGAAGAGCTATTAGAGCTTATGTCGTCCCTACTTTCAATGAGTTGTATCCAAGGATAGTGAGGCCAGGATTCAGGCACAAAATTTTGAGATGAAACTTGTGATGTTCCAAATGTTACAAACGGTGGGACAATTCCATGGATTACCTTCAAAGGACCAACATTTACACCTTAAATCCTTTTTGGGAGTGACTGATTCATTTTGAGGTTAACCTTGTTCCCTTATTCTTTGGGGGATGGAGCTAAGGCTTGGTTGAATAACTTTGCCCCTGGTTCCATCACTACATGGAATGAGTAAGCCGAGAAGTTCCTTATTAAGTACTTCCCTCCCACTAGAAACGCCAAGCTTAGAGCCGATATAGTGTCTTTTAGGCAATTTGATGATGAGTCCTTTAGTGAAGCTTGGGAAAGATTTAACGAGTTGTTGAGAAAATGTCCCCACCATGGTTTACCCCACTGTATTCAAATGGAGACTTTTTATAATGGGTTGAATATGGCTACTCAAAATATGGTAGATGTTTCAGATAATAGTGCTTTATTATCCAAGACTTATGATGAGGCTTATGCCATTTTGGAGAGAATTTCCACAAACAATTGTCAATGGTCTGATTCAAGAAGCATGGCTGGGAAGAAAATAAAGGTATGGTTGAGGTTGACACAGTTACATCTTTCAATGCGAGGTTTGATTCGATGGAAAGCATGATGAAAAAGTTGAATTCAGGATTTGAGAGCTTGCAATTGATGAATTCGAACGCAACCCAGAATGCTGCAGCAATTAATATAAGTCAGAATGCTACAGATTCTGGTGTGTATTGTGGAGAGGATCATACTTTTGAATTTTGCCTAGGGAATCTAGTTTCCATGTGTTATATTAGGAATAACCCTTACTCCAATACCTACAATCCCAGTTGGAGGAATCATCCAAATTTTGCTTGGGGAGGTTAAGGGAGTAATTCCAACAATCAACAAGGTCAGTAAAAGATGAATGGACCCTCTGGATTTGGGCATCAGAATCAACAAAATCAGTTCCAAAATGCTAATAACAACCAACAAGCTAGTGGGTCTTCTTTGGAGAACATGTTTAAGGAATATATGGCCAAAACAGGTGATGCCATTCAAACTCATCAAGCTTCTTTGAGGAATTGGGAGGTGAAAATGGGCCAAATAGCTAGTGAACTGAAGGCAAGACCACTTGGTAAGCTTCATTCGGATACTGAAAGTTCAAAAAGAGAAGGCAAAGAACAAGTTCAAGTAGTGGAACTAAGGAGTTGGGAAGCCGTTGGTTGAGAAAAAAGTGCTGAAACCGTAACAACAAGTTGGACAGTTTGACGATTTGCACACTGATTCGGAAAAGACAGTAGGGGAAAATGAGAAAACAGATGCTGAAATTCAACTGGAAAAGAGTTTTGAGAGTGAGAAAGTTGAAGAAATCCCTAGGAAAACTTCTCAAACTCCTCCTAAGTTAGTCCCTACACCTTCCCCAGCATTTAAACCGCCCCCACCACCCTTTCCCCAAAGATTAAAGCAGAAAAATCAAGAGGCCAATTTCAAGAAGTTCTTTGAGGTACTGAAACAGCTTCACATAAACATTCCATTAGTTGAGGCGTTAGAGCAAATGCCCAACTATGTGAAGTTCCTAAAAGATATTTTGACAAAGAAAAGGAGATTGGGTGAGTATGAAATTGTGGCAATAACCGAGTGCAGTGTAATTTTGAAGAATAGGATTCCTCCCAAAGCAAAAGATCCTGGAACTTTTATCATCCCTGTTTCTATTGGTGGCAAGGAATTGGGAAAAGCTTTGTGTGATCTATGAGCCAGCATTAACCTCATGCCATTGTCCATCTTCAAGAAATTAGGAGTGGGTGAAGCAAGGCCGACCACTATGACTTTACAACTTGCTGATAGATCAATCACCTACCCTGAAGGAAAAATTGAGGACATCTTAGTTCAAGTGGATAAGTTGATATTTCCAGCGGATTTCATCATTTTGGATTATGAAGCTGACAAGGATGTGCCGATTATTTTGGGAAGACCATTTTTAGCCATAGGGAGAGCTCTAATTGATGTCCAAATAAGTGAGTTGACTATGCAAGTATATGATCAAGAGGTTAAGTTCAGTGTGTTTGATGCCATGAAATGCCCAACCCAATTGGAGGAGTGTTCTATGATTCACGTGATGGATGAGCTGGTAACACATAGATGGGAGGAGGATTGCCACAACATCATATACAACAGTTTGGTGGAATCAGAGTGGAAGACTTGGAAATGTTGTGTGTACAGCAAAAAATAGAAGGGGTAAACGAGGTTTCTAACTTCAAGAGAGCTTTTGAATCATTGGAGTTGTCGGAGAGAAAAATTGAACCGATGCAACCATCCATTGTAGAGCCTCCTAAGTTAGAATTCAAGCCATTGCCCACACATTTGAAATATGCATATTTGAGCGATCAAGAAACATTGCCCATTATTATTTCATCAAGTTTTCTCCCTGGAGATGAGAAAGTATTGTTGGAATTGCTTAAGAAATTCAAGAAGGCCATTGGGTGGACACTAGTCGATATTCAAAGGATAAGCCCATCCTTTTGTTTGCACAAAATCAACTTGGAGGAAGGAAATTTCAAGTCAGTAGAGCATCAAAGGAGGCTAAATCTAGCCATGAAAGAAGTGGTTAAAAAGGAGATAATCAAGTGGCTAGATGCTGGAATTATATACCCCATATCCGATAGCAATTGGGTGAGTTCGGTTCAATGCGTGCCGAAAAAAGGGGGAACGACAGTGGTTGTAAATGAAGCCAATGAGCTGGTTCCTACAAGAACGGTGACGGGGTGGAGGGTATGTATGGATGATAGACGTTTGAACAAAGCCACAAAGAAAGACCATTTCCCTCTACCTTTCATTGACCAAATGTTGGACAAGCTAGCAGGGCAAGATTATTATTGCGTTTTGGATGGTTAATCGAGATATAACCAAATCACTATAGCACCCCAAGATCAAGAGAAACCACGTTCACTTGTCCCTATGGCACTTTTGCATTTCGGAGGATGCCGTTTGGTCTTTGCAATCCACTGGCTACATTTCAAAGGTGTATGATGGCCAGTTTTTCTGATTTAGTGGAGACCATAATGGAAGTATTCATGGATGATTTCTTAGTTTTTGGAGAATCCTTCCAAGCTTGTCTCACTAATTTGGGATGAGTTTTGCAAAGATGCGAAGAGACTAACTTAGTGCTTAATTGGGAAAAATGCCACTTTATGGTAAAGGAAGGGATAGTCCTTGGGCATAAAATTTCTAGAAAGTGGAGATTATTGAGAAGCTTGAGCAGCCAACCACAGTGAAGGGAGTTAGAAGTTTCCTTGGGCATGCCGGTTTTTATAGAAGATTCATCAAGGATTTTTCTAAGATTTCAAAGCCCCTTTGCTGGTTGTTAGAAGCCAATAGACCATTTGAATTTGGAGAGGAGTGTTTGAAGGCATTCAAGACCTTAAAAGTGGCGTTAGTGACTGCAGGTATTGTTTCTAGCCCGAATTGGCAGCTTCCATTTGAATTAATGTGCGATGCAAGCGACTATGTAGTGGGTGAAATGCTTGGGCAAAGGTATGGAAAGATTGTTCATCCTATTTACTATGCTAGTAAAACACTTAATGGAGCAAACTTTGCAAATTACCTAGCCTGTGGAATTGTGCCCCCTGACATGAAGAAACAACAGTTAAAAAAATTCCACTTTGAGTTGAGATTTTATTTTTGGGATGAACCATTCTTGTATAGGCAGTGTGCATACGACATTTTTAGAAGATGTGTTGCTGAAAGTGAAGTGCAGTCCATATTGACTCATTGCCATTCATCTCCTTATTATGGTGGACATTTCGGTGGTCAATGAACAGCTGCAAAAGTGTTTAAGTCAGGTTATTTTTGGCCCTCGGTATTCAAGGATGCTCATTTGTTTAGTAAAGTGTGTGATAAATGCCAGAGGAAGGGGAACTTGAGCCGAAAAGATGAAATGCCTCTCACCTATATTTTAGAGGTAGAACTCTTTGATGTATGGGGGTTGGACTTTATGGGACCTTTTCCACCTTCCTTTGGGAATTTATACATACTTGTGGCTGTAGACTATGTGTCAAAATGGGTGGAAGCTATTGCTTGTCCCTTAAATGATGCCAAAACAATGTTGAAATTCTTGCACAAGCACATCTTTACTCGCTTTGGAACTCCTAGAGCGTTAATAAGTGATGAGGGGACTCATTTCGTGAATAGAATGATCAAAAACATGTTGGGTAAGTACAATGTTAAGCATAGAGTCTTAACCCCGTACCACCCACAAGCTAACGGCCAAGCGGAGATTTCAAATAGGGAAATTAAGAACATTTTGGAAAAAATGGTTAGCCCGAACAGAAAGGACTGGTCCATTCGGTTTGATGATGCACTGTGGGCTTATAGGACATCTTTCAAGGCTCCATTGGGCATGTCTCCATTCAGATTAGTTTTTGGAAAGTCTTGTCATTTGCCTTTAGAGTTGGAACATAAAGCTTCTTGGGCTATTAAAAAGCTCAACTTTGATCATGAGGTTACGGGTGAATTGCGAAAATTGCAGCTTATGGGTGTCGAATTCTCCCTAAGTCGTAAAAAAAAATTTATAATCCACGACACTACTACTAATTTTGTAGCAATAGCGGCCGGGGTCGAACACAGGGAAGGGGGATCTAATAAGTGTAGGATTTCGTGCTTATGAAAACAGGGGGAGTTTTGTGATTGAAGGACAAGCAAAAATTAAATAATAAAAATGCAGAATTTTAAAAGACAGGATGCTAAGCATGTAGAATGGAAATAAGACGGGATCAATAACATAAAAAGGGATCGTTGGATTGGGATTTATTATGCTTGTATCTAATTCATTGTCTTCCTAGTTTTCTCTAATGATCGTTCTAAACTGATTTTATTAATACGGTCAGCTTCTGGGTTACTCGAAGGACCCCCCTACACTAACCTGTGCTAATTAACTTGCTAATAGTGAATTTGGCAATTAACAAGATTAATTAATATAGACTCTATCGCTCGCCACCTCTTATGCATAATGTAGCAACCATTCGAGACCTCTGCAACGGTTACTACTTATATCTAACTAGTTTATTAATAAGCAATTTTGCAACCACCTATTAAAACTAGCCGCTTTGGGATCGTGGGTCCGGAATCGTAAGAACTAAATTCAAACGCAATTTAAATCTAATTCCTACAACATTTAACATGCATCGTAGGCCTATCAAGGGTCATCTCGCGTAGAGAGTGGCTTGCCTCAACCTAGTGGCTATCTAAAAATAACTGATAGAATACACAAGCGATAATCGCATAGGGCGTCAATCCTAATTGACTAGCCTCATGTCTTGGTTTAAACGGGATTACATGCAAAACACAATGAAAACTCGGCAAGAACGGAAAATATAAACTAGAAAACTCAGCCAATATTACTTAGAATCAAGACATAAATCCAATCCAACGATCTAAACGAGTTTAGCTACGCATAAATGAAGTAATAACTACAAATAACATAAAAGAATCCATAGAATTGAAGGTGTTCATATAACACATGCGGAAGCAATTGAAGATCGAAAGCACTTAGCTCATTCAATTTTACTCCTAAAGCATGCATGTTCTAGAAAAACAGAACAGAAAGAAATAGAGAACACCAACCTTTGTAGCTCACTAAAATGGAACTCCTTGTGGTGTTTCCCTTCTCCAACTTCTCTTGGACAACCTTTAGTGTCTTCTCGACTATTCTCCTTGCCTAGAATGACTTGTGGGAGTCTATAGTGATAAGGAAAGGGAAGGGAATGCTTGAAGGAACAAGCTCTTGAGAGATCTATGGAGGTGAGTGTATTTGAGAGTAAATTCCAGCAGCATAACAGTAGGTAATTCACTCTCTTGAGCTTTGAATCTGATTCAAGCTCTTAAATAGACCTCTTCCATGCAAAGACAAGCTTCATGACACTAGACACATGGTGAAAATGCAACTCAAAGTGGATTCTAGGTGTTTAATTCACAACACATGCAACTAGTGCATGGTTGTGTTGTTTTCCACTATGCATCATCATGCAAGAGTGGGAATGCCACTAAATCCACTATGATTTGAATCTTAATTCTGAATTTTCAGCTTGCAATTCATTCCAAATCCAATTCAAAATTGAAATTGATTTCTAGGCAATTAATTGGGACATTTCCAAGTAATTTTTACATGATTAATCCAATTAATCTTTATCACCTAGTGCCATGAATTATATATGATTCCTAATACATATATATGGTATTTAAAACACTTTTAAATACCTTATCTCTCAATTCCTAATTTAATTCATAATTAAAACATTGTGTCAAACACATTTTACGATAATGCCCTATTTCCCGTTTTTGAACGATTCAAAGATACCTATCATTATGATCTAAGCTTTAATCCGATATGAGCTAGTAGAGGGACCTAATGGACCTATAGATCATGGGCTCCAACGATTTGAGGCTAACCGACTAATCTCATTATCTAAGCTAGCCAACATTCGTTAACTACCGGGACATTCCACTATAGCCCGATAGTTGCACTCCCCTCACTATAGATATATTTCCGCCCACTTGATTTAACCATGCTCAGTAACTCGTTCCTTCACAAGTTGTTCGTAGCTATAGCTAGGTCAAACAACCGTTTTACCTCTATAGTACTTCTTGTTCCTTAAGTTCCACTAATCCTCTAATGAACAATCGGTTTGCGGTCCAACCATCAAACCTAAGTCCCTTTCGATCCAATGAGAGGATGGGGCCCCTTGTTCAAGTCCTGGAGTTAGTACTTAAGGGAACAACCTCTCTGTTATCCCTGAAATGGGTAGGAGTGAATTCCGTCTTGCGAGACTATGTCCCCAGCTATCTATTCGATCTTATCCCCAAAATGGTAGGCTTGTTGAGTCGGCGATGCTGGCCACTCTCACCCATGCAGATCAAAGGATAATCTCGTATAAACAGGAGTTCATAGTTAGCTCAGGATTAAGAACGAGTTACCTAGGTCATCTATGAGAAATAGTCAGTTTCTTCAGTAAACGGCGTTATAAAGAGAAAGTGACTTATTTCGTGGTCCAGTCTTATGCAAACTCATTGCATAGGACGCCCCCACTCGCATGTCTCCACATGAACGATTTAGGATCTCATCGTTTGTACTTAATACAAAGTGGGCCGCGTCCATAGTGTCCCCAGGATAAGGCACCCAACCGTATCCTTATACTATAGACTATTTTGGCTATAAACTTGAACTTGATCCTACGATATGTCTCTACATATAGTTCGAGTATTCATTTTATAGCCAAGGATCTTAGTTTATTGGATTTAGGTTAATCAATTGCAATTTACATATTCAATAACAACTTTTACTGAATAACCTCAATAACGTCTTTATTGGAAATAGAATATGTTTAATGATTTACAAACTACGAGTTTATAGGACATTAAACCCAACAAGAATATGGCCTACAAGAGTGCTGGAAAGTAAATGAGGCAAAGAAATAGTAAAAGAGACCAAAATTCTAACCTAATGGCAGACTAAACTGAGACTACATATATATAGAAATCACACCGGCATCGAGACGCCAAGGCTCAGCGTCTCGACGCTGCGAACATTTGTCTTCGGCCCGAAATCGCGTCGGCGTCTCGACGCCAAGACCATGACTCGACTTCTTGCTTTATTTCTCGGCTTGGTCTCACTTCTTCTCGGTTCGGGGCTTCAAACTTTGGCTTTCGGTGTCACAATTCAGGCCTGCTTCAGCACAATTGGGTCTCTTCACCTCCTCGCCGTCCAAGACATCGAAATGGCACCAAAAACTCTATAATTGGCCCGAATTAACACCAATTAGCGCGATCGGATCCCGACACGACCTAAGCTCAATTAACTTGTAAATAGGACAGGTAAAGCATAAAATAACTCCCACAAGCTTAGATTAGAGACGATAAAATAGGACTATTTTGGTCCTATCAAGCACTTGAACAGATGCCTACTTAAGTGAAGTTCCTAAAGGACATTCTATCCAAGAAAACAAGATTGGGAGAGTATGAAACAGTTGCACTTACTGAATGCTTTAGTGCTCTGGTAAAAAATGAGATTCCTCCCAAACTAAAGGACCCAGGAAGTTTCACCATTCCATGCTCCATTGGAGGACGAAATGTAGGCAGGACATAATGTGATCTAGGGGCAAGTATAACACAACCCATTGGTAAAATCGAGGATGTGTTAGTCAAGGTTGATAAATTCTTATTCCCAGTAGATTTCATCATTCTAGACTGCGAAGCAGACAAGGAAGTGCCAATTATTTTAGGACGACCATTCTTAGGAACTGGCAGGACCTTAATTGATGTTCAGAAAGGAGAGTTGACCATGAGGGTCAATGACCAACAAGTCACTTTCAATGTGATGAATGCAATGAAATATTCAGGAGATCTTGAAGAGTGTTCAATGATTGACGAGGTTGAGGATCTCTCCCTATCTACTTTACAGGAAATGATGAAAGGAGAAACATTGGAAGATTTACTTGGAGATGAAGAACAAGAAGAAAAAGGTGGGAAAAAGATTGCAGAAGTAGAAGAAATCAAGCAAAAACCCGTGAATGGACAGAGAATTAAACAATACTAGGGCAAGGGCTTTGAAGCCGAATGAGCCCTTGTATCTATGGTCGATCTGGTATGACTTTATCTCTGAAAATTTATTTTTGTACATTATGTAGATTTATAACAAATGATAAAAATAAAATAGATAGGATAACAAAATAAGAGTAAAAACTCTGTCAAGGAAAAGTCCAAGATATTTTGTATCTATCTAAAAGAAAAAGAAATGAACAATCATGTGTTTAAGCATGTGAGCTTTCTTACAAATTTGTGATTGTTTCAGCAAATAAAAGGAAGAAAGAAAAACCAAGGAAAATGAAAGAAGTTAGAAAAAAAAAAAGCAGAAAACTGGGAAAATGCTATCGCATTTCTCCCCAGTGTATTTGGAGATGCGACCGCATTTCCTAAATACTCAAGGACAGTGACGTCATTTAAATTACTATCACTTGACCTAATTTGAGAAACATATAAATAGGTGACTTAAATGTTTTCCTTCTTCACCAACAACTTAGACTTTCTGTATTCAAGTCAACCTCACCAAACTCTCCACCTTCACTCTCTTGAAACCGAAACCCACAAGAAAGAATCATGAAGAACACGCCGAAATCATCCTCATCTCGCAAGATCACTCGATCTCAAAGTGTTCAACGTGCCCAGAATACTGATTAAGGTGCTCGACGCTAAGAAGAGCAGCTCGAACCTAGCATGCACGGAACGAGAGGATGGAGACCCACAAGTTTCTCGCCGGTGGTGCGGACCAAAGAACCAACGTTCAAACTCCTTCTTCCTCGACAATGTCGACCACTTCAAGGGAGAATCCGAGTAGTTCTCGTCCAAGAAGGTCCACACGTTCGAGGGAATGGTTTGCAATGATTAGAGAGAATGGAGCCTAAAGGAGAGACTTGAAGAAGAAGCAAGATTGCGTGATGCTGAAGAAGCTACAAAAATTGGAGAGAGCTCTCGGCAAGGAGAGACTCCAACGGGTAAAATTTCTTACCCTTCTTCTAACCCATCTTCTTCTTGTAGGGACAAAACTTTTGTGACTTACAGTGAAAGGAATAAGGATTCAAAGAAGGCTGCACCTGAAAGGCCTCTTATCATCGAGCCCCTTAAAGTAGCCAGAATGTCGTCGGATGTGTTCAAAGAGATGATCCGACAGGCCGTGGCCCAAGCCCTCATTATTGCTGAAGGTTATAGGGCTGAGCAGGATGCATTGAGGGAGATAAGGGTTGAAAAAAAGAGGGAAAACCAGAGTATGAGGGAAGAAGATGAGTTTGAAAGAAAAAGGGACTTGGATGAAGAAAGAGAAGTCGAGAAAAAGAAGGAAGACGAAAAATAGCAGGCCGAGAGGGCCATACAAGCTGAGAAAGAGAGAAAACAAGATGACGAACCCAGGAGAGTGGTTGCTGAACTTCACCTCCTGGAGCAAGAAAAAGAAAGAAGAGAAAATTTGAAGGAAGAAAAAGCAAGAAGAAAAAAGGCTGAAGATTTTCTTGCAGCCTTTGAGCCATTGCACAAGGCTCAAAGTGAGGTGGAACAGCTGTAAGAAGTTGAAGCAGAGGCCCTTGAAGGGCCAAGTGAAGAAAATCCAGAAAAAAAAAAAAGAAGAAAAAGAGGAAGAGAATGAAGCCAGAATGCAACCGCATCTGGACCGCATTCCGAGGAAGGCCAAGAAATGGCAACTGAAGAACAACTAGCTGATGAGACCTTGGATCCTCTATTTGAGTATGATGTGAGAGGACATCCACCAATTGTTGAGAGTACCTCTTCAGGAGAGAAGAAAGATGAAGAGGAAATTGAAAAAGAGGAGGCCAAGACCTCCAGTGATTCAGAAACCGAATCAGATTCTGAGATCAAGAAATTGGATGATGACCAAATTCCTATCACTGCAGCATTGAGAAAGAATAGAAGAGGAGAGATTAAGGCTGAAAGGAGGACGAAGAATAAAAATGACCCCATTTTTGCCAAGAGGCCGAGGACAAGGTTCATGGACGCCTCCCCGATACCTTCTCTATCCATCTCACCTGCCAAGCAAAAAATCAAATCACCTAAAGCTCAATCACCAAAGAATCTGTTTCCTGAAGTCTTCAAGGATGTCAATTTCCAAGAAAAGATGAAGAGTATGAGAAAAAGAGAATTCCTAAACGAAAAGGGATTCTCCAACAGAGCAGGAAACTTGCCAGACTTTGTGACCAAAGTCATAACCCAGTACAAGTGGCAGGAGTTCTGTGCTCACCCTCTGGAGGCCGTGGTGCCTTTAGTTCGAGAATTCTATGCTTGATTAAGGGAAAAGAGCATGAGCATGGTAGTGGTGAGAGGTAAATTGCTGGTTGAGAAATTCCAGCAAAATATCCAAGGAACTTGAAAATATAAACAGAATCTCATAGAATTATGAAATGCTGTTTTTTGAATATTCCTTGCAAAATGATAATATGATTCTTGCAAGGGAGTAGGCAAAATATCATCCGTAAGGCCGAATGTATTCCACCATTGAATGAACCACAACGGGAATGTGATTTTGTATGCGTTTTGACAGAAAGAAATGAACCATGAATGTTTGAAATGGGAGTACCACATAACATTATACCAGGCTCTAACGTAGTCCCGATATGAATATGTTTGTGGAACAAAAGGTTTTGAGAATGATTTGTCTGTATATAATCCTTAATTCCAGTGGGTTGGATTCAAGGCTTTGAAGATCTTTAGTTTGGAATAAGCGATCTTGGAGGGATCATTTTTGTCTGGGATATGAGTTATCTCAGCAGACTTGGTGTCAACTAGGATGAACTCATAGAAAGTTCTTGTTTTGTTTAAATCCTCAGGCATAAAATTGAAACCTGTAGGATACATGTTTGAGAAGGTCTCTTCTAGGTTGAGACCCTGAAATTCAGGCTCTATGATGGGTTCATAGATCACCTGTGATTTTTGAAAGTAGGATTTGATCTCAGGACGAGGTACAAACCTCTTTTCAGGTACTACCGCCTGAGAATAAGTTGAGGAAGACGGGATCGATGATCCTGCTATTGAAGAAGGTGAGACTGGAGGTCTCAATTGAACAACTCCACCGGAAGGACGGACAAGGTTGGCCGAAGGCCTTGGAGGTGGAGTGGATGACTCCATTGGGGGCATAGGACGTATACCGCCTTGCCTAGACCTAGATCGGGTTACCGGAGTAAACCCTAAATCCATAGCGTATTGATCAGCACTCATTGGAGGAGGTGCTGAGGAAGAAGATGGGCGACTGCCCCTTGAAGAGGAGGCTCTACCTCTACTTCCGCTCATGAACTTCTTTCTTTTCTTTCGAGAGAGGGAGAGAGAGAGGAGAGAGTTTTTTGAGTTAAGAACTCTCTTGAGAGATCATCTGCAAGAGGATTTTGAACGCCTTTTATAGGCAAAATCTCATGTTGTGAATCAAAGCAGCTCTGATACCAAATGTTATGAATCAAAGCAGCTCTGATACCAAATGTTGTGAAACTCCCAAGAGATGGATCTAACAACCTTGCTGAAAAACAAGACCTTTAGTTCACATAACTGAAAACCCCAAAACCGATTTGAAAATCAACCCAAGGAAAGTAAAAACCGGATTACCTTGTCGATCAAATATCTCAAGGCAAGAAACCTTGTTTGAGATTCGAATCACTCCACAAGCATGATTGATCAAGTCAAGCTTGAATGATTCTCAGCATGCAACCTAAACTACATAGAATTGCAAAGAAACTTAGCTCTAAGGCTAAAGGAAAAGCTCAAAGGCTCTTTTTACTACATTTCCAAGTCTTCTTTTCAAATACAACATACATGGCTTTTTATAGCCTCAAAATTAAACTCTAGAGTATCCTATGGTCATTTGAAGAGTTGTAACTCTCATCCTCATTAATACTATAATGACCACTACCTAAATTGTAACCTAAAACATTGATAACAAAACTTAAGAACTGAAAATTACATAGAAACTCCCTTAAATCCGAGAATTGAAAACCCATCAACCAACAATGTCTTGTAACCTCCCAAAGTTTAAATGAAGCTCTACTTGATGTAGTTTGAAGTAGCTTGAAGTCCATGTTCCATAAATCACACTTTGAGTTGTCTTCAATGAAGCTTGAGTACATTTAATGCATCACCATTTTTAAGCTTTTTCTTTAGGTCTTGGATAGCATGGTAGGATTCATATCATCTCAAAATCAAAACATGATAGAATGGCTTGCCATCTGGAAAAAATTTGTTTTGAAACTAAATTTTTTACATCTTTTTCTAAAACAAATTTTGAAGCTTGAGAATCAGTTTTGATGGTGAATTTTTTATTAATCAAATCACCTTGGAACTTTTGCACACAGAGAACTATGGCAAGTAACTCTTTTTTGACCGTGGAGTAATTCTTTTGAGTGTCATTCCAAATTCCTTAATGGAATCGGATAATTGATTCTTTCTTATCTAGACACTGTTTAAGGATTCCTCCATATCCAATGTCTGACGCATCTGTCTCTACGATCAGATTTGCTTTTGGGTTGATGAGACTTAAACAGGGAATTGATTTGACTAAAGCCTTAATCTTTTGAACAGCTTTAGTGTGCTCATCTTTCCATGGCTTTGGATTTTTCTTAAGCCTTTGAAAAAGTGGCTTGCAAATGGGTCTGAGGTTTTGGATAAAATCAGACACATAATTTAGACAGCCCAAAAACCTCTGAAGTTGGGTTTTATCGGTTATTTGATCTGGAAAGTTGGAGGCAAAGTTTATGGACCTTTGAATGGGTTTTATAAGGCCCATATGAATATTAAAGCCCAAAAATTTTATTTGGGTTTGAAATAGCTTGACTTTTGACAGGGAAACTGCCAAACCATTGTTTTTGATAATATTGATAAATATATCCAGGTGTTTGAAATGCTGATCAATGTTTGAGGAAAAAGCTAAAACATCGTCAATATAGACTATTGTAAAATCTTGAAAATCATTGAAAATATCATTCATGATTTTTTGAAATTCTGAAGGGGCATTTTTAAGCCCAAAAGGCATAAAATTCCATTCGTATTGTCGGAATGGTACATTAAAAGCAGTTTTATATTTATCCTTTTCAGATATTTGAATTTGCCAAAAACCTGACTTCATGTCAAATTTTGAAAACACTTTGGCGTTTGAAATTCTTTTTAATAAATCCTGTTTATTAGGAATTGGATACCTTATCCATTCCAAAACTTTGTTTAAGGGCTTGTAATTGATAACTAACCTCGGCACACCACGCTCCTGTTCGGCTGCGTTGTTTACGTAGAAGGCTGCACATGACCATGGGCTTTTGGATGGTCGGATCAGCTTCTTTTTGAGTAAATCCTGTATTTCTTTTTTACAAAATGTCAGTAGATCTGAATTCATTTGAATGGGCCTTGCTTTTGTGGGAATATTTGATTCATTAAAATCCTTTTGATAAGGAAGATTTACAATATGTTTCTTTCTGTCCCAAAAAGCATTAGGGAGATTTGAACAAATTTCTTTTTCGATTTTGTTTTCCAAATCTTTTATTCGGAGTTTTATTGAAGGATTTTTGAGGTTTTCTTCGATTTTTTTATAGCTGATTTCTTCTTCTAAAAAAGAAATCTGTTTTTGCTTCCTTTTGATTTGTTCTAGTTTTAATTCGCTGATTTCCATAATATCATATGGAAGTATTGGAGAAATGAATTCGAACATTATTTCGGATCCATCAAATTGACTTACCAAACCCTTTTCGGTTATCTTTATAGGATAGAGTTGTGTAAGGAATGGAGTTCCTAAAATCAACTCTTGTTTCAAGTCTTTCACTAGGAGGAAAGAACTTATAATGCAAATGTCATTATTACAAATATGGACATTTGGCAATTTGTATTGAATTTTAAGGCTTTGACCATTTGCACTGCTTAATGTTTCTGTAGTTTTTTCGAAATATTTAGTGGGAATTAATCCTTGCTGGATGCAATTTTTGTCAACTCCTGAGTCAATTAGAACTTTTAGGGTAATTTTAAAATCTTCGATTTTGAGGGTAATCAGAGAGTACCATTTTTGAAATTGCGATTTTGTAACTTGATTAAGGAGAAAATCTTCTCCTTCATTATCAGAGGCTGATTTTTTGAGTTTAAGATTATTAATCTCAATTTTTATTGCATCAATTTCTATCTTGTTTTCTCTTATCTCTTTTTTGAGATTGTTGATTTCAAATTGAAGGTCATGAATAGAAGATGGTTGGGCTTCTGGTTTTTGTGTCAAGAAATCAGTTTTTTGGATGATTTCAGAAAGGCTAAGTTGCCGAATTTCGGCTCTTTCTCTTGATTGTGCTGGGGCGCTGGAAGAGGATAAAGACTGCTTCAGAGTCTTTAGAATTGTTTTCTTCATCTCTTTATCTTCTATATGGTCTATAGAATTAAAGAGAACTTCTTGTTCGGTGATAAGAACATTTATGCAATGTCCTTCACAGTCCTTTTTGCAGGCTTTGATTCCTTTGGACTGATCACTATGGTCATGACTGGATATTTTCGAGTCTGTACTGTCGAATTGAAATTCATTCAACTCATTTTCAGAGCTGCTTGATTCAGATGAATATTCTTCATCTAGATCCAGCTCGTTGATTCTCCTAGTCGGACATCTATTAGCATGGTGTCCTTCCTTTTGACATTTGAAGCAGAAGATTTTTCTTTTTTTTTTAAAGGATGTTTGTTTTGGACGAGAATTTTTTTTCTGTTCTCTTTTCTTATAATGAGGATTGGGGGTGTAATGTTTTCTGGGAATATAATTCCTCGTTTGCCTTGAGTAAAATTTCTGAGGTCTTTGAATGTATTGATTTTTGTAATATCTTCGGCTGTTATACCGCCGGATGTTCTTATTAGAGGTGCGATTTGGTTCTTCAATCCGTTCACACCCATATTGAGAGCAAAAGGCTTTCATTTCTTTTAATCTGCCTTTTTCGTTCTTTTGAACCTTGCGCTGGACTTTGATTTCGTTACAAATTTGAAGACCACAGTTAATTACGTAAGATGATAAATCTCCGTAAGTTAACTTGTCCCATTGAATGTTTCCGTTGAAATGATCACGAAGAGCCATATAAACTCTTTCGGAAACATAACTAGGGAGTCCATCAATGAACTTTTCTTTCCAGTGAGTCCAATCTGGATCTTTCATGAAATAGACTCTGGAAATGAACATATCCTTGTACCAATTGAAATTGGCCAGATTTGTGCATCTAAGGTTTTGAGAATGGTTCTTTGAGTGTCATCATATTTTGCACTATGCGCGGCAGTGAAGTTCCATGAAATAGCATAGACTAGTGCCTCTACTGCGTCTAGTTGTTCCACTTCTTCTTCTATGATGATGACTTTGGGAGGATCGGTTGAAGGTCCTGGTTTGCTTATAGGTTATCCACCTATTCTTATACCAGGATCTGCCTTTTTGGTATCTTCAACTTTGACTTCCCTTTTTCGTAAGACTTTCGTCTTGTGCGTTTTGATTTCGGTTTTAAGGGCAGAACTAAGGCAATCCCACCATGCCTTTAGGATCCCTGTAAAACCATTGATAATCATGATACATGCAACATGGTTTGAGTTCCCGTTTTCTTGATATGCTGTTGATGCTATAAGCATTTCGGACAACATATCTTGTATTTGTCTTTCTGACATGCCATCAAGATTCAAGATATAGACGGATTGTCCGTCGTATTGCTTGGTTTTAGAAAACTTTTGACTTTGTTCGAAATTGAGATCTGGCATTGAAGGTGTATGATACCAGTTGATATGGTCACGAGGGTTTGTATAACCCACTTTGTTGAGGGAATCAGGTTCTTCTAACTGAAGGGTTGAGAATTGTTTTATGATGGAATCGATATCATCACTGTCACTATCGTTTAGGACATTTATTTGCTTTGATGATTCCCCTTTGGAGATGGCTAGCAGTTTTCTGTCAATCTCTTCTAAAAGTTTTGTCTTTGGGGTTCTAAGATTGACTGTCTCAAGAGGACTAAACATTGGTCTGATAGGTTCAGGAGGAGGATCAATTAATTCCTCTAACCTGAAGACCTGTTCAGCGATTGAGGTTAGCATTCGGTTCGAGAAATTATTCTGAACCTGAATACTTTTGATTTCTTTGTTAGTAGGGTCTTGACCTTCTTCGCTTTCTTTGATCAGTTGGAAGGGTTTTGCGATAATTTTTTCATGATAAAAACTATCAAACTCAACATCTTCCATTAGAGGAAAGTTTCCACGAACTTCTCCTCTTCTGACCGTTTTCTACTTTTCCTTTTCTTTAATGGCGCAAATATGAGAATATTCTTTTCTCTGATTGAACCATCGGAAAAAGGAAATGTGTTCTTGAAGTACTTCCAGGGTTTGAAAGTATTCTTCTTTAATAGCTTTTTTCTGGTCTTCAGAGTAAGTTTTAAAGAAAGATTTTCTTTCTTCTCTGTTTTCCTTGGACATGAATTCCTTTTGTAGGGCTTCTTTGTCAACTTTGAATTCGTTACCGGAGATGATAACATTTAGTTGACTTCTGAAGACCGATTCGGTTTCCATGTCGGTTTGAGTTGGCGAAGGTGGTTTATCTTCTTCGTATTGGAGATTTGGAACTCCATGTTCCAATCTTACAGACTTCACTCTGAGTGAGTTAGTTCTGCCAATACTTTGAAACGATTCTGGTCTTATCCCAAAAGTACTTGGTCTCGAACTCATGAACTCCCTTTTGTTCATGTTTTCTTTGACCACAGGAAAACGAGGTTCTTCTTCCTCAAATTTGATTTCTACTCTCCCATCGGGATGCTCGATAATATGAGAGAGTTCCTTTTCTTTCTTCTGCGGGACAAAAGCGTTTTCGATTGTCCATTTTGGATTTTTGGTGAGGTTATCCCAAGAGAGCATTTTTGGGACACTCACAGATGATTTGTTGATATTTGTTTCTATCAACATAGTTTTTCCTTTTGGAGATTGAACCAATGCTTTTGGTTCCATTGAAGAGGTAAGGGTTTTGTAGGTGATCTTGTATAATAATGTCATTTTCTTGACTCCTTCCTCGAGATTTAATCCTTGACCTGTAACTTCTAGGGTTAAGGCTTTAAGAATATGGGGGTCATCTAAAGCCACCATAAAGTTTGGGAAACAATTGAAATAGACTGGACCATCGGCTAAGTTGGACTCGATGATTCCAAGAAGAGAGTTAGAGAAGTCTTTATGACGTTTATCTCTCAAGATTGCAAGAACAGGAGTATCTAGTCCCGTTCTGAACATTGGTCGGAGAGCGACTTGAACAGCTCCTATATGGAGGAATTGAAAATCTTTGCGATGTTTGAGGATATCGTCTTTAGGAAATAATTGAATTGAATCAATATTCCCATAGACTGGAATTTTGCGTTCAACAATCTTGATGCAGTGTTGCTCTTTGAAGTTGAACGTATTATGCAGGTAGATTGTTTTGTTATCAAGTTTGGGTAGACCCCATGTTTGAAGGTTGTTTTCGATCTTTGCTATATGCAAAGCTTCATTTGAGATATCTGAGCCTGAAGAGGCCATATGCTGGTCCTCTATTTCATTCTGGGTTAGCTCCTTTGAGGAAGCTGGTTTTGAAGGAAGTGTTTTGAAGAGAATTTTCTTTAGGAGAGACATAGCTTAATTAAAGAAAAACATTTTTCAAAATTCAAGCAATAATCTTTAAAATTAAAAACTATTTTCTCTGGATTGAAAATCAAAAGATATATACCTCCACTTACTCTTTTGGCAAGAAGGCAAGGTCGGCTTACCAACGGAATCACTGCGCCTCTTTGCGACTTACTACCGGGAACACCAACCGCAGCAGGTCCTTCGCAACAGTCCTTCGGAGTAGATGAACGTAGATAGCTTTTGACGATCTCCTCGTCGAAAGTAGGTTAAAACTTCAAAGGATATTGAATGAATCTTAGAAAGAATGATTTTCTGTAATCACTCTATCTCTTCCTCCCCCGAAAAAATTTGAAATCAACAATTAAAAAATTGGAATTTTATTGAATTGAATGGCTCTGATACCAAAAGGTACATTTGGGGTCATGAAATGTTGACTTCATTGCATACTTTGTAGGTTACCCCAAAGGAAACGAGAAGTAGATATTTCTTCAATCCACAAGAGAATAAAGAATTTGTATTGACAAATGTTATATTCTCGAAAGAAGAACAAATGAGCAATCATAAGCCACAAAGTAAAGTCAGTTTGAGTGTCTTAACTAATGAAGCTATAGAAAATTCAACAAGAGTTGTTGATAAGACTGGTTATTCAACAAGAGTTGTTGATAAGGCTAGTGCTTTTGGTCAGTCACATCCATCTCAAGAGTTGAGAATGCCTTGATGTAGTGGGAGGGTTGTTTTATAATCTGACCGTTACATGGACTTATTTGAAGCTCAAGTCGTCATTCTTGGGAGGATTCATTGTCTTTTACAAAAGAAATGAATGATGTTGATAACGATCAGAGGATTAAAGCCATTTATTACTTGGAAATGAAATCTGTGTATTTCAATTCCATCTGGGATCTTGTACATCTGCTTGATGGGTAACACCTATTGGTTACAAGTGGATATACAAGAGGGAATGAGACATTAAGGTCTTAACCAGAAGTGTTTATACAACAAGATCAAAAGCAAAAGGGTTTGCAAGCTTAAGTGATCCATTCATGGATTGACCTAAGCATCTCGATCTTGGAATGTAAGATTTGATTCGGTGATCAGATCTTTTGGCTTTAATAAGGACATTGATGAGTCTTGTGTCTGCAAGAATATTGTCAATAGTTCAGTAGCGTTCTTCATGTTGTATGTGATTGACAACCTACTCATTGGGAATGAAGTAGGTTAACTTATTGACATTAAAGGTGACTAGCAGCTCGTTTCCAAATAAAAGTTGGGAGAAGCTTAGTTTGATCTTAGGTTCTAAATTGTTTAGAACAGTAAAAACACAATGCTAGCCATGTTTCAAGCGTCTTATATCTATACATTTTGATTATATATGAGATGCAGAATTCCATGAAGGGATCACAGCCTTTCAGGGATGAAATTCTTTTGTCTAAGGAATTGTTTCCTGAGACACCTCAAGGGGTTGAGAACAGGAGTTAAATGCTCTATCATATAGGGACTGTCAATAAGTATCAATCTAATCCAGGATATGATCACTGGAGAGCCATTAATTATATTCTCAAGTATCTTTGGAGAATAATGTACTATATGTTCGTGTATGGCGCTAAGGATTTGATCCTCACAGGATACACTGACACAGATGTTTTAACTAGTAAGGATTTGATGAAATCTACATCAGTGTTTGTCTTCACTCTTAAATAGAGGAGATATAGTATGGCATCGCCTCAAGCAAAAATGCAAAGTAGCCTCGACCTATAGGCCGAAAACTACGCTGTTTGTGAAGCAGCGATCGAGGCTGTAAGACTTGGAAAGTTCGAGGCTGATTTGGAAAGTGTTCCAAATATGAACTTACCTGATACAAGACAAGCTTGCACATTGAATATGATGGAAGAATTGCTGATTCATTCACGAAGGCTCTCTCGGCTAAAGTGTATGAGGGTCATCTAGATGGTCTAGGTCTATGAGATATGTACAAAGATGTAATCTAGGGCAAGTGGGAGAAATATAACGGGTATAGTGGATGCCCTAGTTTATTGTATTTGTACATTGTACATATAAGTTTTATGTATTTTACATGTATCGATACACCCATTGCCATGATAGATTATTGTACATCCCACTAAACTAGAGTTTTAGTTCAAGTGGGAGTTGTTGGGTTTTATGCCCAAAAACTCGTAGATAGTGAATGGTGACAAATTGTTCACTTGTCTCAACAATAAAGAGTTATTGTTACTAAAATTGCACAATTTGACCCAAATCCAACAAACTAAGATCCTAGGTTGTTTAGATGAAACTTGAACTAGTATGTGGGGACATACGGGGATCAGTTTTCAAGTAACAACCTAAATGGTCTATAGTATAGGGATAAGGCTGGGTACCTTATCCTGGTGACACTATGAGATACGGCCCACTTTGTATTCGATACAGATGCAAAGATTCAAAGCATCCATGTAGGAGACATGCGAGTGGGGGTCTCCTATGCAATGAGTTTGCATAAGACTGGACCACGAAATAGTAACCACTAGATGTAACACCGTTAACTAGTTTAGGTTTCTATTTCAATAGGATGACCTAGGTAACTCAATCTCAATCCTGAGTATGTTATGAACCCCTTTCATGAGGGATTGTCCTTAGATTTGTATGGGTGAGAGTGGCCAGTTCGCCGACTCAATAAGCCTACCATTTCAGGGGCAAGACCGAGTGGGGGCTGGGAACATAACATTACAAGATGGAATTCACTCATTCCCCTATTGGGGTAAGCAGGTGTGTGTTCTCTTAAGGGTTGATTCCGGGTCTTGAACCAGGGCGCCCATCCTCTCTTGGCCCGAGAGGAACTGCTGTTGATTGATTGGATCATAAACAGATTGTTCATTAGAGGAATCAGTGGTACTTAAGGATCCAGAGGTAACCCAGGGGTAAAACAGTAATTTGACCCAGCTGGCGTTACGAACACTCGTGAAGGATTGACTTACAGTTATTGGTCAATATCCGTGGACACAGAAATATTCTACAGGGAGAAGAGTGCAGTTGTGGGTCTTTAGTGGAGTGACCCACAGTTAACAAATGTTGACTAACTTGGTTAATGAGTTTAGCCAATTAGTCTCGTATCGTTGGAGCTTCTGATCTATAGGTCCATTAGGTCCACCTGCTAGCTCGTGAAGGGTTCTGAGGTTAAATAGTTTTGAATAGAATTTGAAGTGTGTTCAAATTCGTTAAGGGAATTTTATTGTATTTGATACAATTAAAATAATGTATAAAGATACATTATAATATAAGTTTAATTGGTGAATTAAACTTTATATTATAAATTAATTTTGGATATGATTCAAAATTAATTAATGAGAGAATTAAATATTTGAAGGAGTTCAGATATTAAATATGAATTAGATTCATATTAAACTATAGGTTAAAATTAATATGAATAGGGATTCATATTAAAACTTTAGTATAAGAGAGAAAATGAAATTAATTAGATATGTGATATTTAATTATTTTACGAATTAATTAATTGGAGAATTAATTAATTTTAATTTAATTTGGTTAAATATGATGTAATCGAAATTAAAACTATAGTTTATAATTAATGTACATTTGATGCAGATTAAAACTATAGGTTAAAATGAGAGAGATTCATTTGAATATGATTCATATGTGAAATTAATTAAATATTTGATATTTAATTAATGTGGGAACAATTAATTTTGCAAACATTCAATCAAAAAACCCTAATAAAACTATTGATTTTGTTTAGCAACGATGTTTTAGAGGTTTAGAGGAACAACCATCGAAGGGTGATCAGTTGCTCCTCCTCTAAAATGAGACACTTCTCAGTCAACTCTAATTCCAGAATAACTCATATTCCTATAGACGTTAACCACCGTTGTTCGGACAAGGATTCGTTAACAAATTAACTTATCCCCGTAAGTGTAACCCTCCCACTTTCAAATCTCAGAGGCACACACCAACAGGCTACCGTTAGGAAAGACAACTGTTGGTAATTAGCCTAAGTGATCCTATCCTTTTCAGGAGTTCACGGTGTTTCAAATCCTATGATCAGGCCCTCCGAAGTGGTGGTTGCTCCAGGGTAATACGCAGGCGAATCATAAGAATCTCACATTGTGACCTAGGGGTGGAGACCGAGGGATATGTTGACTCGTGTCCCGCTCCCACTTACTATGGTCACTTTCCCCATTCACCTTATTTATTGATCCATGCAAACACTTTCTGAAGGGAGGTCGCGCTGAAACGACACGAAGCCGAGCATGGATCTCACGTTGTGAATATAGGGGCGTGGGAGCAAAACTCGATTTAAATCAAGTGTTGTAATTTTCCTCCCACTAAAGTAACCTATGATTAATTATGATTTATTCTAACATTAAACTATGATTAATTCAACTCTGGTGATCCAGATCAGTTACCAGATAGGAGGTGTTCCGTATACCGTCAACTTAAATACCTCCAACCTTAGACAGAACATCACTGGTAGAGTTCCCTTATAATCATAGTAATGTTCGTCCTACTTAGTTCATTAAAACTATTTTAAACTAAGTAAGAATAATTCTAATCCTATTAGAATGTGACCTTAGGTCTAATTAATTTTAACTCATTAAAATTAATCAATTTTTAACCTATGGTCCTATGTGTGCATGCATATCTTGATTATAGATTGACGGTTTCTAATCATTAATTTTAAACTATTCAAATTTTAATGATTAGCCCTATAATCATGCATACTATAGTTTAATTTAATTAACAATCATATTCCAATTAATAAATTAAACTATATTGAATTGCATAGCATGAATATAATATAACATTTATATTAAACTATGGATGTTTCTTGCTCAATGCAACTTTAATTTCCTTTATTAATAAAATAATAATTATATTATTGCCAATCAAGGTAAAGCAAAGTAGCATGCATCAAACAACTTATTAAATATAACTTATTATATTTAACTAAGTAATTTCATGCATCATGCTTTTCGATTTTCATGAATTTAATATAACTCAAATATATATTAAATATCTCATGAAAAACAACCATGCATTTCAAACCATACATTATAATCTAATTATAACATACATAAATGCATGAGCATTCTTTATAACCTAAGGTGAGATTTCTAATATTATATGACATCCATAAAGCATATAAAATAGCATATGAACCGGTTAATTGGCCTCTAAGATAAAATTAAAGCTTAAATTACAATAATAAAGAAAAATTATATCCTATTACAGCCTTCTGCAGCTCCGAACCGGACCAAAACTGCTCCAAACGTGCCAAAACCGCTCGAACTGGGTCAAAACCACTCAAACCGGACTGGAAAAACCACTGAACCAGTAAAAACCACCAGCCCAGTCAACGAACCAACGAACCAGTCAACAAACCAGTCAACGAACCGAAGGAAATACGCTGAACCGCGCCTCTTCATGGACCGAACCACCCAAACCGGTTGCGTCACTAGACCGCGTGCACTAAAACCATCTGAACCGCACCTCGCTGACGTCATCACCACATGCGATGACGTCAGCCCTACCCTGACGCGGGCGTTTCCATCTGAATTTTCTTTTTTTTTTCGATTTTTTGCGATTTCCAGCCGCTGTTCTTCGCCGTTTTCCGCTGTTTTTGCCCAAATTTGGTCCCGATCTTCATCGTTCTTCAGTCTAAACTAGACCCAGACTTACAGAAACTCGATTTACAATTTTAATGCCCAAAAACGCAGGGGCCTTTACATATGATCAAATTAAAAATTGCAAATCTAAGGCCAATTAATCGTAAACATTCATATGCAAACGATACATTCATAATGCAAATAAATCCCACCTTAAAGCAAATTGCAAATTTCAATTAAAATAAAGTACTACAGAGAAGGCTCTGATACCAATTGAAGGGATAAGAGCCCAACGCAGCGGAAAAAATCACAGGACCTACTCGTAGTCTTTGATTTTCAATTGAAATGCCAACACAATTCGCAAAATACATACAGCAATAAAAACATACTTAATACGCTGTAAAAGACTATAAAAACATGCTATTTATGGATCAAAAACCCTTAGATCTAATCTAATGTTGATCCTAATGATCAATGTTAAAAAATACTTACTTTTTCTTGGAAGCCTTGATCGTTTCGCCAATTCCCTTGCTTTGATCTAGAAAATACAGCAACAATAATATTGTGAACACCACCAAAAATGGAGACACCGGTATACTCACTAGGATATAGCGTTGGTTGCTTGTGGGAGCAAAAAGCACTAAGGGATTTTAGTTCTCTGTAACTTTTCTCTGTGAAAAAAAAAATGAGAGAATCTGAGAGTGAGAGAACTAGAGAGAAGTTTTCCTAACGTGAGAATGGAGATGATACACGATTAGGAGGAGGTTATCCAACGGATGAAAACCACTCCTCCTAAAAACCCTCGCTATTCACGCAAACGCCAAGATTAGTGGAAGACCACGTTTTGATCAGTTAACCTAACTGATAAAAGAATAAATTAATTAATAATTAAAATTATTAATTAATAATTTAATAAAATTAACATTTAATTTAATATCATTTATATAAAACACATTTATATAAATATTCCACATAACCTATAGTTTTAATGTAATTTAATTAAATCAAATTTGATTAAATTAAATTAAAACAAATAATTAATTAATTCACCAATTAATTAATATTATAATTAAATATCATATATTTAATTATATTTCTCTCAAATAAACTATAGTATTAATGTGCATCTAATGCGCATTAATTATAACCTATAGTTTTAATATGAATCCAATTCATATTTTAAACTTAACATTCGAACGTCTTCAAATATACAATTCTCCCTTAGAAATTTACCTCAACGCCCTAAATGAGCTACCGGTGGGACCTAATGGACCTACAGATCAGAAGCTCCAACGATATGAGATTAATTGGCTAAACTCATTAACCAAGTTGATCAATGTTCGTTAACTGTGGTTCACTCCACTAAAGAACCACATCTGCACTCTTTTCACTGCAGATATATTTCTGTGTCCACGGACATCGACCAATAACAGCAAGTCAGTCCTTCACGTGTGTTCGTACCCTGGCTAGGTTAAATTACCGTTTTACCCCTGGGTTACCTCTTTATCCTTAAGTCCCAGTGCTCCTCTAATGAACAACCTGTTTGAGGTCCAACCAACAAACAAAAATCCCTCTCGTGCCATAGAGAGGGTAGGGCCCATTGTTCAAGACTCGGAGACACCACTTAAGGGAACACACCTCTACTTACCCTAGAGTCGGGAAGGAGTGAATTTCATCTTGAGTGATTATGTTCCTTGCTCCCCACTCGGTTTTGTCCCCAAAATGATAGGATTATTGAGTCAGCGTGCACCCCACTCTCACCCATACAAATCAAAGGACAATCCCTTATGAACAGGAGTCCATAACCCACTAAGGATTGAGACAAAGCTGCCTAGGTCATCCTAGTGAAATAAAAACCTAGCTAGCTAACGGTGTTACAGCTAATGGTTAACTATTTCGCGGTCCGGTCTTATGCAAACTCATTGCACAGAATACCCCCACTCGCATGTCCACTACATGAACGCGTTAGATCATTGCATTTGTATCACAATACAAAGCGGGACGTTGATAAGGGTAAAAAATATACCTATTTTACCCTTATATTTAGCTCATTTCTTTGTCAAATGTTGTATGTTTAAATCAATTTTACTGTTCCCGAGCTCAAAATATGTTAAAGTTGATAAGTCAGGGACTTTTGTTAAATTATGCTCATTTGTGCTTAAAAAGACTTGATTTTAAGAGAATTTGACTAAGTTTGTTGCTGTGCAGGAAAACAGAGGAAAAGTTGGAATTTGCCCAGAAATGTGACCGCATTTCTGGGAAGGCAAAATCATATGCGCGACCGCATTTCTGGAAAAATTGAGACAATTCCGAGTCGTCCGCGGGTCGTTGTTGACGAATCTCCATCGCACACTACAACAAATATCACATACGATAGCGTCAAAAAAATGCTATCATAGCCTTTTTATAGCGTTTTTCAAACGCCGTCGTAGCCGGTGTTATTGAAAGTCCCTGACTTTTTATAGCATTTTTTCAATGCTATAAAAAGTGCTATAAAAAATCTATTTTTCATGGCATAATTTATATGTTATAGAAACTTTTCATAGCGTTAACAAAAAACGCTATAATTGCTCTTTAATAGCATTTTTCATAGCTGTAAAAAAACGCTATAAAAAACATATCATAGTGGTTTTAGACACGTTGTCATAGTCGATGTTATTGAAAGTCTCTGACTTTTCATAGCGTTTTTTCTATGCTATAGAAAGAGCTATAAAAAAGTTGATTTTTAATTGCATTATTTTGATGTAATTGAAACTTTTCATAACATTAGTATAAAAACGTTATAATTGATTTTTCATAGCATTTTTAACCTCGTTGTTTAGACATTGTTATGGATAATAACTTTTACTAGCATTTTTTTTCTTTTTTTTTCTTTTTTCTTTTTTTACATTTTGTACCATTTTCGAGTAGTACGCAATAGTTTTATAGCATTTTATATAACTAACAAATTATTTCAAATGCTATTGTAATATCAACTCGATTACATAAACATTTAATGTATTTAAATGCATTTACATAAACTTTTTCAAGAGTAATACTAAAAGTTGATAATCTCAAACTGTTCTAACTGATACATATGTAATTCGTAATCCTAAACTAAAAATGAAAATAAAAAATGTACAAAATTTCCAAACACATTCATTTCAATAACATGTATACACATGGTTCAAGAGGTTCAGATGAACATATCCTCCAATAAATATGTTGATGTGTCATCCTTTCATTCACCTATAAAAAAAATATGTTTATAAGATCATCAATATATATATTTACATAATCAATAAACTAAACCAATATTCTAATTTGAAGAAACTAAATCAAACTTGAGACCTCTACTTTTTTGCCATTGTTACCTCTTCTATTCTTTTGGTTCTTGCCTCCTCACTATCAAGATAAGCATGAAGTGGCCACCTTTTGATCCATCGAAACAGAGATGAGTTACTAACAAGACCTCATGATTTTACTTGCAACAAATTGAAGGAGAATAATTATATATGAGACATCTTTCCTAAATAGCTAAGTTCCCAAATAAAAAAGGGAAAAGATTAGAGTGGAGACCTCGACTTTGATAATGTAAAATAGACCAAGGAAATAAAACAAGTATAACATTGTGATAGAAAACATTACAACAAATGAATAAGGGAAAAGAAGAACTTAGAAGAGAGATTAAACTACAACTCTAGTTGTAAACTATGTACTTTAATCTATGAAGTCATATTGCACATGACATTAAGAAGAATCTGACATTAAGAATCATGCTATTAACAACACATATTGCACCTGACAGATTGAACAACAATTTGTTCTTTTTATTTCCTTAGAAGCAATATCTCTAATTGTTGATGAACCCCTTTTTTATTAGTTACCATTGACATTTATCTTATGTCTTTTGTGTATATCCCTTCCTTTTTAGTTAGAGCATTTTGGTTGTAAAACTCTATTTAGTAGACAAAGCTAAGCACTTGTGTTCATGGTTTTGTGTGTAAACCTCACCATTTATTTTTTTTGTTTAATTACTACTCTAAAAATAAATATTAAAAAAACAACCTAGGAATAAAAAAACAAATTTTACAAGATACAGAGTAGTGTTTCTCTTATATCTATCTTTCTTGCCATTTCTGTTGTAGTTATCTTGCCCCCAACCCCAATCCAAATCAGCACACCTTTCAGTTTAACCAACAGAACACTAAAGACAGGATCCATGAAGGGGGGAGATACACTGTCCTTTATAGTCCATGCTAGCTGAAAGAAATTACCTTCTCTACAAGTGTGGATTTTGGTTGAAGATTTTGTGCTAATTAATCGCATCAAAATATCCTTTGAACTGCAAAAGACAAAATATCAGGATACCTGAAACTGTATGCAAGTATAAAGTCCCAAGTTTAGAAGAAATATGATGGTACTCACGTGAGAATTCCTTGTGGCTTGTTATCAACTGTAACAACTGCAGAACTCACTCGAAAATCAAGTTTTTTTTTTTTTTTTTTTTTTTTGTAGTCATCAAAACTGTTTCTGTTGGTGGAACTGTAGCGATCCTGGAAGATGGAACATCAATAAAAGATGCGAAGCAGATGACATTAAACACTAAACATGGAAAACATAATTAAGAATCTGGACATTACACTTCTAGTTATATGTTAATAGCCATTTGAAAGTTATATAGCTCGAACATAGTATATCTTATACATCATCGCGTTCTTATGCTTATTTTTACAATCTCAAGAAGCAAGAGTTGACAGTACTAACAAATATAAGGTTCCAAAAGTTAATGGACTCACCGTGGTTTTTAATCATTTAAATTCTCCAAAAGCTCAGCAACTTTATCCTAGGAAACTGCAAGCCAGGAAGACAAGAAAAAAAAAATGGAGATGTAATTGGACATATGAAACAACAACAATAAAAAGGGTAAGTAACAATATAAACTTAAAAATCCACCCACTTCATCACAAATATCAAACACTTCTATTTGGGAAGCCCAACACAATTTCAAGGAAACTATTTACTTATAGAAATGTTCTTCAATATTTCAGACACATAAAATATCAAATCAATGACATAACATTCCAATTAAACAATTTCAAAACAAGTGCTTAAGCAAACAAGACAACTAATTCATTTTGTTGCTTAATTGAATCCATACACCAAACCATGTACAAACTCTCCAATTTTAGCTTTCCATCATCGTAAATTTGGACACAATTGTTTTCTGAGATTTGAAATCAAAGGGATGGGGTTGAGAGGAACAAAAGGAAATTGTAGAGGACACTTACCATCACTAAGAAGACTCCTTCAAATTGAAGGAAGTATGAGATATTAGGTAAGAAAAGAAAGTATTTTTAATCATTGAATAAAAGAAAAGGAAGATAATAGTAACACAAAGTGGCTGGAGAGAAAGATAGAGAACAGACAGAGAGCTCCAAATAGAAATTTGTTTCTGGAACTGATTAAGCTTAAATGCTATTCCAACAATATGTGAATATATAACACTATGAAAGTAAAAAGATGCATTAATACCCAGATAAATTTTCACTTTTCCCAATCACAGCAACCTCAAGTCTTATTCTAAATGGAAGATAACTAGAATGTTCTGAGTAGTTTACACTTTACAGAGGTAAAATTGATATTTTTCTAGAAGGAATACTTAGTGAGTTATTAATTTACCTCAAAATTGTAAAAGAAGAGAAAAAAACCCCTACAAGACAACCCAACTAAACTCAAGATAACACCTCATAATAAAACTCAAATATCATGGCAACAAAACATGAATCAAGAACAATTGACCCTTTATTGTTTCTTTAAAACTCAAATATCTCTCACGCTCAAACTCAAGATTACACTTAACTAATTGTCTTTATTGTTTCTTTAATCAATAACAATTGAGACCCTCCCCACCCATTTACAGCAAACGGGCAATTCAAAAAAAGATGTTCCATGGTTTCTTCAGCTTTTAAGCAAAAAAGACAAACAGGTGGGGAGTGACTACTGTTTCAATTCCATCAGCCTAAAAGATTTCATTTTTTCTAGATTTTGGTATCTAAATTCTCATTGTTAAGTACAGTTTTACGTATTCACCAAAACATGAATCTCAAACATAACAACAATTTTTTCTTAGAAACACAGAGAATTGAAAGAATACAATAAACTTTATAGAATTAAACTTCAACTTCAAATTTGTCTAACTATTTATTCATAATACAAAATCAACTAATTCCTTCTCCAAATTAGTAAAAGAAAAAAAAACAGTAATTTCTTCTAGTTCATTTTCCTTTGCTCAGAGTGCAAAGCTAATCCCCGCAATTTTCAGAGTGGCGATTTTGATCAAAACTTTCAAAACAAACAACAACAGCACAGAGAAACAAAAATCGATAATCACAATTAATTTCATAACAAACTTGCACTTCGATAAACTTGAGAGAGATGTAATTTCCTTGAATCCCTAAGATTGAATCTCAAAAATCAAACATCAACACCATTACCAACAACAATAGCAAAACAAAAAGTCCCAATAAGTCCTTCAATTTGAAGACCTACCTGGAATAGAAATGTGGGATATTCTGAGCTAGGGCTTGACCGAAGAGATCTTGGGTTTGGCTCTCATGCTACATACAGTCAAATGCTGGGGATTAACGAGAATAGCCATAAAAGACGGAAAATTAGGAACATCAAACATTACTAGAACGGAAGAAAAAAAAACAAAAACAAAAGCCACCGCTTAAATTAAGAGATCCGTCACTTGTGGATAAATTCTACCAAACAGTACAAAAAAAAAGCAGAGGGAACAAACACAAAATAGAAATGTATCTTGAGAAGTCTTACCTGATGAAGAACAAGGCAAAGAAGAAGAACAAATAATCTTGAAAGGTGGGATTGGGGAATGTGAATCAGAGAGAAATAGAGAAATAGGAACGCCTCCTCAAGAAATTTGAGCCTCATTGAGATTGGAACGCCTTCCTCAAGAAATCTTGTAGACGCCACTGAGATTGGAACGCCACTGCTAGCATTAAGAGATGCGATGTGAACCACTCTGAGAAGGTCAAGAAATTTTGAGCGTGAGAGAGAATGGAGGATCATTCGTGGGTTTTAGGCGGTGAAGGATTCATGTGTAGAGAGAAGACCATGGAGAGAATCGTGGAAAAATGAAGGAAGGGTTTAACGCATGTGATGAAGGGGGGGTTTTTTAGAAAAGTAAGAAAAAAAAAAGAAAAAAATTAGACACAGAAGGTGGTTTTAAAAGTAATTGCAAATTTGGGGTGTTGCGTCTCTTGCAGAGACGCGACACCCTCCCACACCGTCATCTTTTAATTATTAAATTAATTGTTTAAATTATTAAATTATTTATTTAATTTATTTAATTTATTATTATTATTATATTATTATATTAAATATATTTTGTTTAATGATTTTTTTATATAAATATTAGTTTTCATTTTCTTTTTCCAAATAATTATATACTTTTCAATATAAAAAAAAAGTACTAAAAAAAAATAATAAAAAAAAAAAAAAATTAAAGTTTTCATTTTTAATATATGTCTATAATTTACATGTTTTGAAGTTTGATTTTTTTTTCTCCATATCATTTTTTAATACAAAACGCCATATATTAAAGTCAACTAATGCTACGAATAGATTTTTTTAAAAATTATTGTATTTAGTTTTAGGAATTTTTCGATAAAACTTTATATAGTTACAACATAATTAAATTTATGTATACATAGAAAACACAATTACATTTTAAAAACTAACAATCCTTAAACATCTTCAATTCAATTTCAAGTATATAATTAATTTAAAAATCGATAACGATTCATTTTTTTCTGTTAAGAAGAATCATTATTGGCTAGCAATTTTAGTAAACTATATAATTAATTTAGATTAGCGATTCATTGCATTATATTATAAATCCATATATATTTATTTTAAATGCAAGTAAAAATAAGTATTATTTTAAATGCAATAATACAAGAAAAATCCATATACTTATTTTTAACTTAATTGTATTTGAAATTAAATTGGAGATGTTTAAAAATGGTTAGTTTTTAAAATGTATGTGTTTTCTATATATACATAAATTTAATTATGTTGTAGCTATATAATGTTTTATCGAAAAATTCTTAAAACTAATGTACAATAATTTTTTAAAAATCTATTCGTAACATTAATTGAATTTAATATGTGGAATTTTGTATTAAAAAAATGATATAGACAAAAAAAAAAAAAAAAAAAATCAAACTTCAGAACATGTAAATTATAGACATATATTAAAAATGAAAACTCTAATTTCTTTTTTTTTATATAAAAAAAACAATTATTGAAAAGTATATAATTATTTGGAAAAAGAAAATGAAAACTAATATTTATATAAAAAAATCATTAAACAAAAAATATATAATATAATATAATAATAATAATAAATTAAATAATTTAAATAACTAATTTAATAATTTAAACCATTAATTTAATAATTAAATTTAAAAAAAAAATGAAAAGATGACGGTGGGGGAGGGTGTCGCGTCTCTACAAGAGACGCAACACCCCAAATTTACAATTACTTTTGAAACCACCCTTTGTGTCTAATTTTTTTCTTTTTTTTTCTTACTTTTCTAAAAAACCCGATGAAGGGGTGTCGACGCTATAGCGGCTTCACGCGGAAAGTTAAAAATTTGAGCGCGTAAATTTTTTTTATTCTCCGCCTTTTTTTCCCTTTTTATTTCATAGCGTTTTTCTTAAAATGCTATACTAAAAAGCTATAAAAGGCCATATTTCTTGTAGTGGCACCTAACGGCCGTTTTGACTCTAAAACCGACTGGGCTACCTACCAGCACCTATTTCGCAACTCCTCAACCATTTTTCACACTATATAAGCTCGAGATTCGAAGCCAAATTCAAGCAGAACTCATTTGGAAGAAGAGGGTGGTGACAGAACCCCAGTTGACGCCTATGAGTAGGGATGCCAGAGGTCCTTTTTAGATGACTGAATTCTAACCTTAGTTAGACATCAAACCTTAGGGTTTGTAGGGATTTTTACCCATTCCCACTTGTAAAAGTGAGAGAGTGGAGTGTCTAAGCGAACTCTAGAAGGATTGAGTAAATAGAAAAACTCATAATATTTAGTTATCTCCATTATTCCCAGCTCTTGATACTTTTCATTATTCTGTATTCTTCACATTCTTATTTCAATGAAAATATATTCATTTGCTCTTTATCTCACCATGAGTAGCTAAATTCCGTTGAGGGATTCAATATGGTGAATTCCCTTATGGTTCAATAGCTTGAAAGTGTTTTATTTGCTTAAGTTTTGTTTAATGCATGTCATTCTTTATTGATTATCATTCTGATCTTGCTGAGTTTAACTTGATCACTTAGACTTTGCATGCTATGTGAGTTTGATCTCGAAAGGGACAGACGATATCGGTTCTCATAAAGGTGATATAGGAGAAAAAGCTCGAAAGAGATTGTTCGGTAGTATAGGGCAAGCTGCCTAAGGCACCCTATATCGACTATAGGGTTATAGGTTGCATTTGTGAATTATCTATGTCGGAGTCGAGTCACAGAAATGTGCATAGCGGTACTCGCTTGGCCTTCTAACGGTTCTTGGGAGCAAGGCCAAATAGAAGTTAAATCTGACCCAATGCATTGAATAGGCTTAAGTTAAATACTTCATGATTAAGGTTATTGCCTTTGGGATGAATCCATATTGAATACCTCGTGTATTTCTTATTGTTATTCGTTTATTTATTGCTTGTTTTATTTATTTCTTTAAAAACCAATCATCAAACTTATTTCTTTGGTTACCTTTCAAAAGCAATCATTTGAGCAGTTTCTTCTTCAAATCTGAATTTCCAGTTTAGTCCTCGTGGGATCGATACCCTTGGAATACTTCTAAGGTTTTTTTATTACTACGTGGGACAGTGTATACTTGCACTAGGGTTAGCTGAATTTATCTCTATTATCATTTATCATCTTATCTCACATCCATCCATTCAGCTGACGACGCACCAAATTTTTTGCGCCGTTGCTGGGGACCATAAGTGAAATCAGTTTTGTTTTTGCAATTGCGATCAGATTGCGACCGCATTTCTGTCTCTAAGGGAATTTGACTTTGGTTTGCATTTGATTTGCTTTTGCAGGTTGAAGTTAGTGCATGAACAAGGGTCCACTCCTTGACATTGATCTGGAGATAGAAAGAACCTTTCATCGTCGAAGTAAGGAACAAAGACGAAAGAGAAGGGAACAACGAGAGTTGAGCGCACAGGAACCTCTAGAAGAAGCTTCTTACATACAAGAGTTTCCAATGGAACCTCCTGGAGTCGATCCTCAAGTTGATTCACAGAATCGTGGAAGGGAGCAAAATGGCGGGACAATTCCTCCTGTTCCTCCAGTTCCACCTGTGCCACAACAAGAAAATCCAATTTATATTGCTGAAGACCGCAATAGAGCAATAAGGGACTACGCTTTACCAGTTTTTCAGACATTAAATCCAGGAATTTTGGAGCCACTGATAGATGCTCCACAGTTTGAAGTTAAACCAGTGATGTTCCAAATGTTGAATACCATGGGCCAATTCTCTGGACTTCCAAATGAAGATCCACACAAGCATATTAAGCTATTTTTTAGAGTTTGCAATTCTTTTAAAGTTACAGGAGTGCCTAAAGATACGTTGAAACTTAAGCTATTTTTCTGGACTTCTAATGCTGAAGCTTTGTTGGATTCATTCCCTCCAAACTCCATCACTTCTTGGAATGATTTGGCAGAGAAATTCTTAGAGAAGTTTTTTCCTTCTAATAAAAATGTCAAATATAGAGCTGAAATCATTGCTTTCAGACAATCTTACAATGAACCTCTGGATGCAGCTTGGGAAAGATTCCAAAGGCTGGTTCGGAAGTGCCCACACCATGGATTGCCTACTTGCATTATCTTGGATCATTTTTATAGTGGATTAGATCAAGCTTCAAAGGCACTAGTCAACGCATCTGCAAAAGGATCTTTCCTGAAGAAGTCTGCAAATGAGGCGCATGCTATCTTGGACACCATAGCCACCAACAATCGACATTGAGGAGAGACTGAGCCAACCACAATCTTGAATAATCCAGTTAAAGCAGTGGAAACAGAGGCTAACTCTACGATGCACGCCCAGATTAAGGCTATCCATAGCATGATGATGGGCATGACCATGAACAATCAAGCCAATATAGCCCCTGCCAATGCTATTTCTTCTCTCTGTTGTGAAATTTGTTGTGAGGAACACATCGCTGATAATTGTCCACTAAATCCAGCGTTTTTCTTTTATATAGATCAACAGGGGAGCCAGAACCAGAATAGATGGAATCAATATTCGGCTACGTACAACCCAGGGTGGAGACAGCAACCAAACTTCTCTTGGGGAGGACAAGCCGGGTCAAGTAATTCCAACACAAACAAATTTGGGAAACCTCCTACACAACAGCAGCTGCAGAAGAACTTCCAACAAATCTAAGTGTAGAGTCAAGAGTCAAATCTGGAGACTCTTATGAAGGAATACATGGCAAGGAAATTTGGAAGTACAACTTGGACAAATTGCTCAGGATTTTAAGAATAGACCACAAGGGACGTTGCCTAGCAAGACCGAGATCCCTCACAGAGAAGGCAAGGAGCAATGCAAGGCAGTGACCTTAAGAAGTGGATTAGAATACAATGGCCTAAAGTATCCAGTAAGTCACGAAGCAGGAATCCCAGAAGAAGCTCGAGAAAAGATTTTTGAAAAGAAGTCAGACAATACCTTAGATACTATACAATAAAGAAGATAAAGAAGAAAAGACCAAGGAGCATGAAGCCTTGGTAGAAAAAGAAGAAAAATCAAAGTTGGAGAAAAAACAGGGAAATGCGACCGCAAAACCCCAAAAATTTGTAATAGATCCAGAATACAGACCACCTACTCCATACCCTCAGAGATTCAAACATACCTCGCAGGATATACAGTTCAAGAAGTTTTTAGATGTATTGAAGCAGTTACACATCAATATCCCATTGGTAGAAGCACTTGAACAAATGCCTACCTATGTGAACTTCCTGAAAGATATCCTATCAAAGAAGAGAAGGTTGGGAGAATACGAAACTGTTGCACTCACTGAATGTTCTAGTGCACTAGTCAAGAATGAGATCCCTCCCAAGCTCAAAGACCTAGGAAGTTTCACCATTCCATGCTCCATTGGAGGCAGGGATGTAGGCAGAGCTTTGTGCGACTTAGGAGCGAGTATCAACTTCATGCCATACTCGATTTTTAAACAGTTAATGTCACACCCCCTCCCGGACCACCTGCTAGCTTAGCCCGAAAGACGGCGTGAAGCCAACAGACATCGTCACCTCTAACGATCCCTGTTGACCCTACTGAAACATTGAACCTGATAAACATACTAACCATAGATATAAAACATTCTATATGAAGCACCACACGACGGAATCCACGGAAACCTTTCAACACACACATGGTGCAGCCCTGACATAACCTGGTTTGGAAAGTAACCTGATATAGATATCACGACCAAAACATATACAACTAGGGTTATACATCCACGACCTCTAGGACGATATTATACAACCCTTACAAAACATTTACAATATGAACAGACTCAATATACAACTCCAACCACGTACTGGAGCTTGATCTAGAACTTTCAGCAGACGTTGGCAGTGTATCAGGCACCAGGAGCTCGATCTCTACCTGAAAAGTGGGAAACATTTTGAAAGAATGAGCTACGAAGCCCAGTGAGTGACTAATTTTAAAACTCTAAATCTGGAAGTCAAAACACGTGATGAACCTCTAAACGTATAAATATGCTCAGTCAAAGCGTTTAACATAAACGTGTAAGGATAAAGGCTTTCTAAAACATTTCGCAAGTTCGTCATTAAAAATCTAGCAAGGCATATGAAATACATCAAACGTTTTAACTAACATGACCGATCTACGTTGTGTAGGGCACGCCCAGTACAACCAACGTTTACTAATCCTACGATGTAGTGGGGCCCGCCCAGCACTCCCATCGTCTTTGTCGTAGTGGGGCCCGCCCAGCACTCCCATCGTCTTTGTCGTAGTGGGGCCCGCCCAGCACTCACGACAGCATCATTGTCACGGAGTACACTCAACGTCAACAACGGAATATAACCTGTTTGCACACGGTACCATATAGCCTCGGGCTCAATATCTCAGTCATGCAATCAATAGAAATCTCAGAAAATCACATGAAAACATTAAAACATGCCTGCTTATCGTTATCTTTCGTAAAACTTAAGCTTACTCAGCTTGCTCGTGAAAAACTGAAAATCATTTAAAAAAATACTTGCTAACAAACACTTTACTTTAAAAGATATCGTTTCAACTACTTTTCATAAAGTCATTAGCCACGTGCTCGTATATAAACCTCATTAGAAAATCTGAGCTCAAAACTCATGCTTGAAACCGTTCATAAAAATCATATATCATTCATGGTAAAGCATATAAAACATATAATCATGAACAACCGTTTAAGAACATTTTCGAAATTCATTTTGTCACTCACAGTCTTATCTAGTTCCTCGGTTTGTAGACTCGACCTATTTCCTCTTGGCCTGTCAAATAACCAAAACCGAGCATTAGAACCATAGATAGCTTTGTCTTTCCATGCTCACAAATTCTTCATGAAAGTTGTAGATAATTGAATAAGCTTTCCAACCATAAAAAATCGAGCTTCTGATTCAACTTGTACACCCCAGAATGCTCAAAACATCAGAGAAAACCAGAGATCCTCTTGCTTTGCTCGAAAATCCTGTGCTCTGTTTTCCATTCCAAAAACCATCCACTTCTCATACGATTTAGGTCAAGCTCCCTTCATGAAATTTGCTAGAAAATGAACTAACTTTCAAGAAAATCAAACCTCACCTCTTGATTCCTTCTGTGTAGCTCAAACCGAATAAAAAACCAGAGGTTGACAGTTTGCACCCAGATTCTGCAATGGCTGGCTTTGCATGAACTTTTTCCTATCTTCTTCAACCTCAAACCACGAAATTCTTCTTCTTCTTCTTCCTTCACTCTCTCCTCAAAGTGCTCTGAAAGTTTCAATGGAAAAGGATGAGAAATGAGATGGAAATGGGCTGATGAAAATTGTAGTCGGTGGTGGGTTTTTAGTGCTGGCCATTTCCATTTGCTTTCTTTTTCTTTCTTTTTTCTTTATTTTTTCCTTTTTCCCTTTTCCTTTTCCTTTTCTTTTCTTTTCTTTTCTTTTTTTTCCTTTTCCTTTCATTTTCTCTTTTTTGTTTTTTTAAAAAACTCCAAAGTTATATAAAAAAAACAACTTGAACTAAAAGCTTGCCATTTTCCTTCAACAATGAAACAGCACAACTTAGGTCCAACTTCCACAATAGATGACAAGAGAAAATGATCCTAGAGAAGTCTCGGGTTTACAACTTACCTCCCCCTTTTTAAATTTCGTCCTCGAAATTTAGAAGTCTTAGGTGAAGAGTGTCGGGTAACTCCTCCTCATTTGATCTTCCGATTCCCAAGTTGCCTCCTCAACTCCGTGATGTCTCCAAAGAACCTTCACAAGTGGGATCGTTTTGTTCCTCAAAACTTGCTCCTTTCTGTCGAGGATCTGAACCGCTTCCTCTTTATAACTCAAGTCTTCTTCCTTCAGCTCAATTGGTTGCATTTGCAACACATGGGACGGATCTGGAATATATTTCCTCAACATGGACACATGAAAAACATCATGTATTCGAGCGAGTTCCACTGGCAACTCAAGTCTATAGGCTGCTGGTCCAACTCGTTCTATTATCTGGTAAGGTCCAATATATCTAGGACTCAGCTTACCTTTCCTCCCAAAGCGAAGAACACCTTTCCACGGAGATAACTTTAAGAAAACTAGATCTCCAACTTGGAACTCTAAGTCTCTTCGTCGCTTATCTGCATAGCTCTTCTGTCGATCCTAAGCTATTTTCAGATTCTCCCTAATCCGCTTAATATTGTCTGACGTAACTTGTACCAACTCAGGACCAACTAGCTTTCGCTCTCCCACTTCGTTCCAGCACACAGGAGTTCTGCATGGTCTGCCATACAAAGCCTCGAATGGTGCCATGCCGATACTAGACTGATAGCTGTTATTATAAGCGAACTCCATAAGTGATAAGTGGGTATCCCAACTTCCCTTAAACTGAAGGACACATGCTCTCAACATGTCCTCTAAGGTCTGGATGGTCCTCTCTGACTGACCATCTGTCTGGGGATGGAACGCTGTACTGAATTTCAACTTTGTTCCCATTGCTTTCTGCACACTAGGCCAAAACTTAGAAGTAAACCTTGGATCCCTATCTGAAACTATGGACACTGGAACTCCATGTTGACTCACAATCATGTCGACGTATAGTTTAGCTAGCTGATCCAGTGTAGACGTCGCTTTAATCGGTATAAACTGTGCTGTCTTGGTGAGTCTATCCACTATTACCCATATACCATCATGTCCACTAGAAGTACGGGGTAATCCAAGCAGAAAATCTATGGTAATATGCTCCCACTTCCACTCTGGCACTGGCAGTGGATTAAGGAGTCCTCCTGGCCTCTGTCTTACTGGTTTAACCTGTTGACAGATCAAACATCTATCGACATATTCAGCTATCTCCTGCTTCATACCAGGCCACCAATAAGTTTTCTTCAGAGTTCTATACATCTTGGTGCTTCCTGGATGCATAGCGTAAGCTGAACTGTGAGCTTCCTCTAATATAGCACTTTTAAGCTCACTAATACTCGGAACGCATAGTCTTCCCTGCTTAACTATGGCTCCGTCTGCCCTCAACCCAAATTCTGCCTCCGAGCCTTGCCTGGACTTTGCAAGCATCTTCTGTAAGTTACTATCTTCTGGCTGTCTTCTCACAATCTCTGCTACTAGAGAAGACCTAACTTGAAATTGAGCTAAAAGACTCTCTGAGCTTTCTGCAGTCATAACTGCCTTGAAACCTCTTAACTCACATAGCAAGCTTGCTCGAATACCACACAAGGCACTCTTCGGAAGTCTCGACTTCCTACTTAACGCATCTGCTACCACGTTAGCCTTACCTGGATGATATTCTATGGTACAGTCATAGTCTTTAATCAGTTCTAGCCATCGCCTCTGCCTCAGATTCAGCTCTCTCTGATCAAAGATGTACTTCAAACTCTTATGATCCGTGAAAATGTGGCACTTTTCACCGAATAAATAATGTCTCCAGATCTTCAGTGCTAAAACAACTGCTGCTAGCTCAAGATCATGGGTAGGGTAATTACACTCATGCTTCTTCAGCTGCCTTGAAGCATAAGCTATCACCTTTCCTTCCTGCATCAGCACGCAACCTAATCCTTGCCTTGAAGCATCACAATAGATCACATACTCCTTCCCTGTTACAGGAAATGCTAGAATAGGTGCTGTCACCAATCTCTTCTTCAGCTCCTGGAAACTCTGTTCGCATTTATCTGACCACTCAAACTTAGCATTCTTCCTTGTCAAAGCTGTCAAGGGTAATGCTAACCGTGAGAAATCCTCAACAAAACGTCTGTAGTATCCGACTAGGCCTAGGAAACTACGAACCTCTGTTGCACTAGCTGGTCTCTCCCAGTTGACAACAGCTTCCACTTTCTGCGGGTCAACACTAACTCCGTCCGCTGAAACTACATGCCCTAAGAACACCACTTGATTCAACCAGAACTCACATTTGCTGAACTTAGCGTATAGCTGTTTATCACGTAGTGTCTGTAGAACAATCCTCAGATGTTCCTCATGGGCTTTCCTGTCAATTGAGTAAACTAGAATGTCGTCGATGAACACTATCACAAACTGATCTAAATACTGATGGAAGATCCTGTTCATGAGGTCCATGAAAACTGCTGGCGCATTCGTTAAATCGAATGGCATCACTAAAAACTCATAGTGCCCATACCTCGTCCTGAATGCTGTCTTAGGAATATCTGATTCCCTAACCTTCAGCTGGTGGTATCCTGACCTCAGATCAATTTTAGAGAACACTGCTGCTCCCCTTAACTGGTCAAACAAGTCATCGATGCGTGGTAGAGGATACTTGTTACGTATCGTGACCTTGTTTAACTGCCTGTAATCAATGCATAATCTCAGGGTACCATCTTTCTTCTTCACGAATAACACTGGAGCTCCCCAAGGTGATACGATAGGCCTGATGTATCCCTTGTCAACTAGTTCTTGCAACTGCACCTTCAGCTCCTTAAGCTCGCTCGGAGCCATCCTGTATGGTGCCTGTGAAATAGGTGATGTTCCTGGTAACAATTCAATAGTGAACTCCACCTCTCTATCAGGTGGCAAACCCGATAAATCAGCTGGGAAAACATCGAGAAATTCGTTCACCATAGGAACATTTTCTGGTTTCAGCTTTTCTTCTTACACCTCTACTACGTGCGCAAGAAACGCTGTGCAACCTTTCCTCAACAACTTCTCAGCTTTCAGAGCTGAAATCAAACTCGTAGGAATAATCTTCCTCTCACCCCTGAAAACAACTTCAGTCGAACCTGGTTTCTTAAAAGTCACTTCCTTCCTATGGCAATCCATAGAAGCATAGTGAGTGAATAAGAAATCCATTCCCAAAATCACATCCAACGCCTGAAACTCTAGGGGAAGAAGATCCACTAACATACAGAGACCTTCTACTACAACCTCACAATCACGCAACACCTCATTAACTAATAAAATGTCACCAACTGGAGTGCATATGACTAACTCCTCAGATAAAGGCTCTAGCATCCTATTCAGCTTAGTTAAGAACATACTAGAAACAAAGGAATGCGTAGCGCCTGGATCTAATAAAACACGTGCAGGTACATTACAAATCAAAATCGTACCAATGATCACATCTGGTGCATCCTCTGCTTCCTGTTGTGTCATGGCGTAGACTTTTCCCTGCTGCCTAGGTCTCCCCACAACTCCCTTCTGCCTTGCACCACTGGTTCCCTCTCCTGTGGCTGCTGGGATTCTCAGCTGCTCAACTGTGTGGGACTCAACTCCCTGGTCCTTCTGAACTGCTGCCCTCAGCTGTGGGCAATCCCTCTTGAAATGCCCTGGTTGTCCACACTGGTAATACACACCGGCGCCAACAAGACATTGACCCCGATGATTCTTGCCACAACTTACACATGGGGTTCTCCTGGATTCACTAGCAACGGACTCCTGACCCGTTCGCGGTCTTGCTACTGAACTCGCAGGCTGACTGGGGGCTCTCTGACTCTGCCTCTGATAGGCACTACCCGAACTCATCTGCCTCGATGATTGGCCACCAGATCGACGCTTGAAGTCTTGACGGCCTGAAACATTCACTCCAGATGTGAACCTCCGCTGCTCACGACCTCGAAAACCACTAGCTGTTGGAGCTCCACGACTAGGCTCCGCAGCCGACTTTTCCTCTATAATACTCTGCTCCACACGTAAAGCAGTCTCTACTAGCTGGGAAAAATCCGTCCACTTGGCAATAGCGGTAACTGGGGTACGTATCTCAAAACGCAACCCTCTCTCAAACCTGCGACACCTGTCACTCTCAGATGCCACAATCACTTCAGCATGCCGTGAAAGCTCGGTATACTTCCTCTCGTACTCGGCCACTGAAAGTGACCCTTGTTTCAGCTCCAGAAACTCATCTCTCTTCGCCTCACAATATGTGGTGGGATAATACTTTTCCTCGAATATGCCTCTAAATGTCTGCCAGTCTAACGTACGTGCATCACTGCGCCTGGCTATAATAGACTTCCACCATCCTTCCGCCTCCTTCTGCAAAAGGAACGTGGCTAATTTGACCTTTCGCTCCTCAGGACAACTCATCACGTCGAAGCATTTCTCCAACATATTCAACCAGACCTCGGCGTCAGCTGGATCCATGGAACCCTCAAACACGGTGGCTCCTAACTTCTTCAACCGTTCAATCCCATACGTCTTTTCTGGATCACTAGGCCCTGCTCTCTCTGGCCTACCAATCTCCTGTGCAGATCTAGCAAATCGCTCACTCCCTGCCTCATTCTGACCTCTCGGGGTACTGGATCCCCTTTCAGATTGACTTTGGGTAGGATCCTGCGTCCCGTCCTGATTCTGCCTGCGTCGTCTGCTGATACGTGGTGGCATGACTCCTATAACATATCAACACATCAGACATGCTATAGATACTTCACTCAGATGCAAGATACTAAACTTACACCCCCATTCTAGTCCTGACCGGACTCACTCTCGACAATACTCGGACCATACTCCGCTAGTTCTATCTGAACTGACCCAACGTCTAACTTTTTACTTCCTGGATTTTCTTAGCACTAACTGCCATGTCTCATTTCCCATGGAGCTAACGGCTCTGATACCAAGTTGTCACACCCCCTCCCGGACCACCTGCTAGCTTAGCCCGAAAGACGGCGTGAAGCCAACAGACATCGTCACCTCTAACGATCCCTGTTGACCCTACTGAAACGTTGAACCTGATAAACATACTAACCATAGATATAAAACATTCTATATGAAGCACCACACAGCGGAATCCACGGAAACCTTTCAACACACACATGGTGCAGCCCTGACATAACCTGATTTGGAAAGTAACCTGATATAGATATCACGACCAAAACATATACAACTAGGGTTATACATCCACGACCTCTAGGACGATATTGTACAACCCTTACAAAACATTTACAATATGAACAGACTCAATATACAACTCCAACCACGTACTGGAGCTTGATCTAGAACTTTCAGCATACGTTGGCAGTGTATCAGGCACCGGGAGCTCGATCTCTACCTGAAAAGTGGGAAACATTTTGAAAGAATGAGCTACGAAGCCCAGTGAGTGACTAATTTTAAAACTCTAAATCTGGAAGTCAAAACACGTGATGAACCTCTAAACGTATAAATATGCGCAGTCAAAGCGTTTAACATAAACGTGTAAGGATAAAGGCTTTCTAAAACATTTCGCAAGTTCGTCATTAAAAATCTAGCAAGGCATATGAAATACATCAAACGTTTTAACTAACATGACCGATCTACGTTGTGTAGGGCACGCCCAGTACAACCAACGTTTACTAATCCTACGATGTAGTGGGGCCCGCCCAGCACTCCCATCGTCTTTGTCGTAGTGGGGCCCGCCCAGCACTCACGACAGCATCGTTGTCACGGAGTACACTCAACGTCAACAACGGAATATAACCTGTGTGCACACGGTACCATATAGCCTCGGGCTCAATATCTCAGTCATGTAGTCAATAGAAATCTTAGAAAATCACATGAAAACATTAAAACATGCCTGCTTATCGTTATCTTTCGTAAAACTTAAGCTTACTCAGCTTGCTCGTGAAAAACTGAAAATCATTTAAAAAAATACTTGCTAACAAACACTTTACTTTAAAAGATATCGTTTCAACTACTTTTCATAAAGTCATTAGTCACGTGCTCGTATATAAACCTCATTAGAAAATCTGAGTTCAAAACTCATGCTTGAAACCGTTCATAAAAATCATATATCATTCATGGTAAAGCATATAAAACATATAATCATGAACAACCGTTTAAGAACATTTTCGAAATTCATTTTGTCACTCACAGTCTTATCTAGTTCCCCGGTTTGTAGACTCGACCTATTTCCTCTTGGCCTGTCAAATAACCAAAACCGAGCATTAGAACCATAGATAGCTTTGTCTTTCCATGCTCATGAATTTTTAAACAATTGGATTAAGAATCACATTCACAATTCTACTTTCCAGATTTTCCAGATTCTATACCCTAGATTCCAATACCCATAACTTCCTCAATACGGAACCACAATTAATGAAATACACATCAAACTCTTCATTTTCGAACACTCTACAACTTACCTGAAGAAATGAAAACGAGATTCCCAACCAATTTGTCCAGAAATGCCCCGAAATCAGACAACACAGATTCGAGCTTCTCTATTATCCTTTATCTTCCTCCTAAAATTAAACCTGCTTAAAGTAATTTTTGGCTCACGAATTCTTCATAAAAGTTGTAGATAATTGAATAAGCTTTCCAACCATACAAAATAGAGCTTCTGATTCAACTTGTACACCCCAGAATGCTCAAAACATCAGAGAAAACCAGAGATCCTCCTGCTTTGCTCGAAAATCCTGTGCTCTGTTTTCCATTCCAAAAACCATCCACTTCTCATACGATTTAGGTCAAGATTCCTTCATGAAATTTGTTAGAAAATGAACTAAATTTCAAGAAAATCAAACCTCACCTCTTGATTCCTTCTGTGTAGCTCAAACCGAAGAAAAAACCAGAGGTTGACAGTTTGCACCCAGATTCTGCAATGGCTGGCTTTGCATGAACTTTTTCCTATCTTCTTCAACCTCAAACCACGAAATTCTTCTTCTTCTTCTTCCTTCACTCTCTCCTCAAAGTGCTCTGAAAGTGTCAATGGAAAAGGATGAGAAATGAGATGGAAATGGGCTGATGAAAATTGTAGTCGGTGGTGGGTTTTTAGTGCTGGCCATTTCCATTTGCTTTCTTTTTCTTTCTTTTTTCTTTATTTTTTCCTTTTTCCCTTTTCCTTTTCCTTTTCTTTTCTTTTCTTTTCTTTTTTTTCCTTTTCCTTTCATTTTCTCTTTTTTGTTTTTTTAAAAAACTCCAAAGTTATATAAAAAAAACAACTTGAACTAAAAGCTTGCCATTTTCCTTCAACAATGAAACAACACAACTTAGGTCCAACTTCCACAATAGATGACAAGAGAAAATGATCCTAGAGAAGTCTCGGGTTTACAGTTAAGGATAGGTGAAGCACGACCAACAACTATAACCTTACAGTTGGCAGACAGATCACTTACACATCCTATCAGAAAGATTGAAGACGTATTGGTCAAGATTGATAAGTTTGTCTTCCCTGTAGATTTCATCATTTTAGATTGTGAAGCTGACAAAGACGTGCCAATCATTTTAGGACGACCGTTCCTAGCCACTGGCAGAACCTTAATAGATGTGCAGAAAGGAGAATTGACCATGAGGGTCAATGAGCAGCAAGTCACGTTCAATGTGATGAATGCAATGAAGTACCCTTGAGATTTCGAAGAATGCTCTATGATTGATGAAATTGATGAACTCTCCCGGTCTACTTTTCAGGAAATGATGAAAAGAGAAACTTTGGAGGATATACATGGAGATGAAGAAACAGAAGTAAAAGGTGGGAAAAAGCTTGAAGTTGAAGAAATCAATCAACCCATGAAAAGACAAAGGATCAAACCATACTGGGGAAAGGGCTTCGAGGATGAAGAAGCCCATGTTTCCGTGATTGACTTGGTATGACTTCTAATACTTTGAGAATTTATTTTTGTATGTTATCTGGATCTATAGTCAAATAAAATAATAATTCAGACAGGGACTTCAAAATATTTGGACAAGAGTAAAAACTCTGTCTAGGAAAATCCTGTCTAGGAAAAGGTATTTAAGTTGACCAAAGGGAACACCTTTTCCTGGGGATTTACCTGGGAGTTTGAAAAGTCCATATTTTGTTGTACCCTGTCCATTTTAGAAAAAAAAAAAGAAAAATATATATATATTTAGAAAAAGAAGACAAGAGGAAAATGAAAATTTGTTAAGTTTAAGAATAAAGGAGTTTTTGATCAAGAGGGAACTTTGTCTAAGGAAAGTCCTGCCTAGGCTGAGGTATTTAAGATGACCGTAGGGAACACCTCTACCTGGAAGTTGAATTGATCAAAACATTTTAATTTCTCTTCAAAAAAAAAAAATAATAAATCATGATTAAGCATGTGAACTTTCTAACATGTTTATGAGTGTTTCAGCAAAGAGGAAAAAGCAAAGGAAAATTGAAAAGTCAGAAAAAAAGAGAAGGCAAAAACTGGGTGAAATGCGACCGCATTTCTCCCCAGTGTTTGGAAATGCGACCGCATTTTCAAAAATAAGGGGGAAGTCACAAAAATATTTTTACCTGCATGTGACCTAATTGGAAAAGTATAAATAGCTAACTTATAGTCTTTCCCTCTTCACCAACCACTCAACTCTTTTGCATTCAAGTCAAAACCTCAACTCTTCATATTCTCTCATCTTGAAACCGAAAAACCCACATCAAGAACCATAAAAAATTCGCCCAAGCCTTCATTATCACGCAAGATTACTCGTTCCCAGAGTAATCCAACCGCCCACGAAGCTGAAGCAAGCGTGTGACGGCAAGAGGAGCAATCCGAAATACCCATGCACGACACGAGAAGGACGAGACCCATGGGTTTCTCGCTGGCGATCGTGAACCTCGAACCTGACGCTCAAACTCCTTCTTCTTCGACAATGCCGGCCACGTCGAGGGAGAATCCGAGTTTGTCTTCACCGAGAAGGTCCACGCGCGTTACTACCGTCCGCCAAACCCAAAAAGCCGCCACTCAACAGTTCAGAAAACGCTCGTGGGAGTGGTTTTCAATGATCCAGGCAATGGAAGCTCAAAGACGTGCTGCTCTTGAAGAAGAAGCGAATAGGCTAGATGAAGAAGAAGCCGCCAAGGCTGCTGGAAGCTCTTAGCAAGAGGAAACTTCGACGGGTAAGAATTTTGAACCTTCAACTAACCCCTCTTCATCTTGCAGGACCAAACTAGTTGTTACCTACAGTGCAAGAAAGCGGAGCCCGAAGAAGGTTGTGCTCGAGAAGCCGCTTGTTATTGAGCCCCTCAAAAGCGCAAGAATGCCTCTGGACGTGTTCGAAGACATAATCCGCCAAGCTATGTGATAACTGCCCAAAAGGTAGTTATTTAGGCCTCATTTCTATATTGATTTGTGTGTCTTTTGTGCTTAATAGGGTTGGTTTTAGATGTAAATTATATGTTTTAACCCATTTGGAAGAATGGAAGCTTTGGAAATCATTTTGTGCAGAATCTGTTGCTGGGCGACTTGAGGGAGCAAATTCTGTGCTGCAGCAAAACTGGGAGCAGAACTGCCACGTCACAGCTCGTTAGCCAACTTCATGAACCGACTTCTGTTGAATTATTTTCGGGATAAAGGAGCAAGGAGAGCCCTACACGTGTCCATGTTGACCTAATTCAAGCCTCCTACCACCTCTATAAAAAGAGATAGCCGCCCAAGTCAAAGTCATTCCACTTTTGGGAGAAAACATTCCATTCTTGGGAAGTTCCTTCCACCTTTGGGAGCCGAGTAGAGAAGAGAGATTGGAGACCATCTAGAAGACCATCATTGCAAGCTGATCAAGGATATTAGTATTTCCTTTTATTATCTTGTAATTATGGACATGCCTACTCAGATTGTAACGTGTGTTTCCATGCGTATTATGAACTAAGTAGCTTTAGGCGTTGGTTAGGAATATGTAGTTGTCGTGCTTAACTCTAGTTATATATATATTGATTATCGCATCTTGATTAATTGTTGTGTTCATTTCTATTTTATGCCCGCTTGGCCAGCCGGTATGAATACCTCTCTCTAGTTTCAGGGATGATTTAGAGAGTGTGTGGCGATTAATCACACTACGATCATTGTGTATTGGTGAACGCCAATGACTGAGCTAGGGATAGCCAGTTGTCTAGTGCTTGATCGGTCGTACTTCATTGGGGTTGAAACACATTCCAAAAAATCCGGAGTTCCGAGAGGAATCCGCTAATAATACTGCGAGAGTTTGCATGATCAATAATATTGCTAGAGCATCTTTTAAAACAATTACTAAAGCCTGACCAGCGCCTGTTTATAATCTGTCTGCCTATTTGTTTATTCTTTGTTCTGTCATTTATTTTACTTCAGCATTATTCTTATAAAAACCAATCATTTTTATCATCTTTGAAACCATTAAAAAGTTATACAAAATAGATAAAGTGGAAGCTAGTTCAGACCTTGGATTGATAATACTTATTACTTGTTGCGGATTGTGTATACTTGCACAGTGTTCTAGAGCATTTTTATATCGCATTTTTACTCACTGTAGGAACCCAACAAGTTTTTGGCTCCGTTGCCGGGGACTTGAATAAGTTTTTATCTGATCTATTTTGTGTATGTGTTTTAGTGGTTTGGTGCTAGAACTTTTTGATTGTTTCTTTTGTTTTTGCAGGTGTGAGTTTGGTGCATGAGCGATCCGCCTGGGGTGAGGTTCGAGCTTGATCCAGAAATCGAGAGGACATTCAGGATAAGAAGAAGAGAGCAGCGTAGACAGCAGAATCAAATGGCTGACGTGCCGCATCTCCCGCAAGGTCCTGAAGGTCTAGCGAACCCCCAGCAGAATCGTGTGCTGCAGCAAAACCCGCCGCTAGAGCAGAATGAGCAGCAAAATAATCAGGCTGAGAATCCTATCTTGGTAGCGAACGATAGGACCAGAGCCATTCGAGCATATGCTTTTCCAATGTTTGATGAGTTGAATCCAGGGATAGCACGTCCTCAAATTCAAGCGGCAAATTTTGAAATGAAACCGGTAATGTTTCAGATGTTGCAAACCGTAGGTCAGTTCCATGGTTTGTCATCTGAAGACCCTCATTTACATCTTAAGTCTTTTCTAGGAGTTAGTGATTCTTTTGTAATTCAAGGAGTGCCTAGAGATGCTCTTAGATTAACTTTGTTCCCGTATTCTCTGAGGGATGGAGCGAAGGCATGGTTAAATTCTTTTGCTCCAGGATCAATTAGGACATGGGATGAGTTAGCTGAAATTTTTTTGAGTAAATATTTCCCACCTAATAGAAATGCTAAATTAAGGAGTGAAATAGTAGGGTTTAGGCAACTTGAAGATGAGACTTTTAGTGAGGCTTGGGAGAGGTTTAAGGAGCTTTTGCGAAAGTGTCCCCACCATGGCCTACCACATTGTATCCAAATGGAAACATTTTACAATGGATTGAATGCGGTAACTCAAGGTATGGTTGATGCTTCGGTTGGAGGGGCCCTTTTGGCAAAAACTTTTAACGAAGCCTATGAAATTTTAGAAAGAATATCTACTAATAGTTGTCAGTGGTCGGATGTTAGAGGCACAAATAAAAAGGTTAAGAGTGTATTAGAGGTTGATGGTGTGTCTACCATTAGGGCTGATCTTGCAATGATTGCTAACGCTCTTAAGAATGTGACAGTGATTAGTCATCAGCAGCCGCCAGTTGTGGAGCCTGCTGCAGTGGTGAACCAAGTTGCAGAGGAAGCATGTGTCTATTGTGGTGAAAATCACAACTACGAGTTTTTCCCCAGCAATCCAGCTTCTGTGTTTTTGTAGGTAACCAGAGGAATAACCCTTATTCTAACTTTTATAATCCAAGTTGGCGCAACCACCCCAACTTCGCGTGGGGAGGACAAGGGAGTAATGTGCAAGTACAGCAAAAGGTGAACCAGCCGGGATTTGCTAAAGCGCAGGTATTGCCTCAGCAAAATAAGCAGGCTTTGCCCGAGCAAAATTCGGGGAATTCTCTCGAGGCAATGATGAAAGAATTTATGGCTCGTACAGACGCCGCAATTCAAAGTAATCAAGCTTCAATGAGAGCCCTTGAATTGCAAGTGGGTCAGCTAGCCAATGAGCTGAAGGCAAGGCCTCAAGGGAAACTTCCCTCAGATACTGAATACCCTAGAAGGGAAGGTAAGGAGCAGGTAAAGGCAGTGACTCTTAGGAGTGGTAAGCCACTAGAAGAAAGAAAAGAGCCTAGTAAAACCCAGGATATAGATAATAATTGTGATAGAAATGTTGTTGTTGAGAAAGAGTTGGAGTCTGGTCAGGGTGCTGGAGGCAGCAATAAAGATGCTGGAGCATCTGGTTCTGTTCCAGATGTGGAACCACCTTATGTGCCGCCCCCACCTTATGTACCACCTCTACCTTTTCCACAGAGGCAAAGGTCTAAGAATCAGGATGGTCAATTTAAAAAGTTTTTAGAAATTCTTAAGCAATTGCATATAAATATCCCTTTAGTAGAAGCTATAGAGCAAATGCCTAATTATGCTAAATTTCTTAAGGATATTTTAACTAAAAAGAAGAGGTTAGGTGAGTTTGAAACTGTATCTCTTACTGAGGAATGTAGTGCTATTCTTAAGAATGGGCTACCACCCAAGGCTAAGGATCCAGGATCATTTACTATACTTGTGTCTATAGGTGGAAAAGAGTTAGGTAGAGCACTCTGTGATTTAGGTGCAAGCATTAACCTTATGCCTCTTTCGGTCTATCGAAAGCTAGGTATTGGTGAAGCTAGACCTACCACAGTTACACTTCAACTAGCTGATAGGTCTATCACATATCCAGAGGGTAAGATTGAGGATGTCTTAGTGAAAGTGGATAAATTCATATTTCCTGTTGATTTCATTATTTTAGACTATGAGGCTGATAAAGATGTCCCTATTATTCTAGGTCGTCCGTTTTTGGCTACTGGTAGGGCGTTAATAGATGTTCAAAAAGGGGAATTAACAATGAGAGTCTGTAATGAGGAAGTAAAATTTAATGTGTTTAAGGCCATGAAGTATCCAGACGAGATGGAAGATTGCTCTTTCATTCGGATTCTGGAGAGCACAATTGTTGAGAGAGCAATACAGGATTCGGCAAATAAACATTTGGAAAATCATGGAGCGGTTAGTGTAGAGGATTTAGAAGTTTGTTCTTTAGAAAGAAAAAATGAAAAAGAATTGTTTAGGTGTGAGGATGTTTTCGAGTCTGTAGATTTAGATCAAAGAAAGGCTCCCCCGATTAAGCCGTCCCTGATTGAGGCACCTACTTTAGATTTGAAGCCCTTGCCGGATCATCTAAAATATGTGTATCTTGGGGAGGGTGAGACGTTGCCCATTATTGTTGCATCAGATTTAATGTCGGAGCATGAGGAGGCCCTAGTAAAATTGCTGCAGCAATACCGCAAGGCTATCGGTTGGACATTGGCTGACATTCAGGGGATTAGCCCATCTTTTTGTATGCACAAAATCACTCTAAAGGAGGGATCCTTTAGGAGTATTGAGCAACAAAGAAGGCTTAACCCTGCGATGAAAGAAGTGGTTAAAAAGGAGGTGATTAAATGGTTGGATGCTGGCATAATTTATCCAATTGCAGACAGCAATTGGGTAAGCCCTGTCCAATGTGTTCCTAAGAAAGGAGGTGTCACTGTGGTGAGCAATAAAGACAATGAGTTGATCCCAACTAGGACAGTAACTAGTTGGAGGGTTTGCATGGATTACAGGAGGCTTAATAAAGCCACCCGTAAGGACCACTTCCCTCTACCATTTATTGACCAAATCTTGGATAGGTTGGCTGGTCAGGCCTACTACTGTTTCTTGGATGGTTATTCTGGGTATAACCAGATTACTATTGCTCCTGAGGATCAGGAAAAAACCACTTTCACCTGCCCTTATGGGACATTTGCTTTCAGGCGAATGCCTTTTGGCCTTTGCAATGCTCCAGCAACATTTCAGCGGTGTATGTTAGCAATTTTTTCTGATATGATTGAGTCCACTGTTGAGGTATTCATGGACGATTTCTCAGTTTTTGGAGGGTCTTTTCAGAGTTGTTTAGATAATTTAGGTCAGGTGTTAAAAAGATGTGAGGATACCCATCTAGTTCTTAATTGGGAGAAATGTCACTTCATGGTGAAGGAGGGCATAGTGTTAGGTCATAGGATTTCTAAGAATGGTCTAGAAGTTGATAGAGCGAAAGTTGAGGTTATTGAGAGATTAGAACCACTGAATTCAGTGAAGGGGATTCGGAGTTTTTTAGGACATGCTGGATTTTATAGAAGGTTCATAAAGGATTTTTCCAAAATCAGTAAACCTCTTTGTAACTTATTGTGCACTGATCATGTTTTTGACTTTGATGCAGATTGTAGGAAGGCTTTTGAAACATTAAAGGCTGCTTTAATCTCAGCACCCATTCTTTGTGCACCTAATTGGAATTTACCGTTTGAGGTAATGTGCGATGCGAGTGATGCTGCAGTAGGTGCAATGTTGGGGCAAAAGCAGGGCAAATTTATCCATCCTATATATTATGCAAGCAGGATTTTAAATGAGGCACAAGTCAACTACACAACTACTGAAAAGGAGTTGTTAGCTGTCGTGTTTGCCTTTGAGAAATTCCGGCCGTATTTGGTTGGATCCAAAGTCACGGTGTTCACGGATCATGCAGCAATAAGGTATTTAATGTCAAAGAAAGATGCAAAGCCTAGACTAATTCGTTGGGTTTTATTATTGCAGGAGTTCGACTTGGAGATAAAGGATAAGAAGGGATCAGAGAATGTCATTGCAGATCATTTGTCTCGTCTTGATTCATCATCATCTTTGCTGGAGCAATCTGCCATTTCCGATTCTTTTCCAGATGAACAGCTTTTCGCTGTTCAGGTAAAGGTAGTCAGGGAAGTCCCTTGGTATGCTGATATTGCCAACTTTTTGGTAAAAGGAGTCACTCCTATTGACATGGATTGGAGGCAGAAGAAAAAGTTTAAGCATGATGCGAAATTTTTTTATTGGGATGAGCCATTTATGTATAAGCAATGCTCTGATGGTATTATTCGTAGGTGTGTTTCAGGTGATGAAGCAAAGGAAATCCTAGAGCAATGTCACTCTTCGTCGTATGGAGGCCATTTCAGAGGCCAGAGGACAGCTATGAGGATTTTGCATTGTGGATTCTTCTGGCCTACCTTGTTTAAGGATGCCCATTGGTTCTACAAGCAATGTGATGCTTGCCAAAGGAGAGGAAACTTGGGGCCTAGAGATGAAATGCCTCTTACTTACATTTTAGAAGTTGAATTATTCGATGTATGGGGTATTGATTTTATGGGGCCATTTCCCCCTTCTAATGGCAATGTTTTTATCTTATTGGCAGTAGATTACGTGTCCAAGTGGGTGGAGGCCATTGCATGCCATCGGAGTGATGCCAAGACAGTTTCAAAGTTTCTCCAATCGCACATTTTTGTGCGGTTTGGGACACCTAGAGCTCTAATAAGTGATGAGGGTACACATTTTGTTAATAATGTCTTAACTAAGCTTTTAGCTAAGTATGGAATCAAGTATAGGATAGCTACCCCCTATCACCCACAGGCTAATGGTCAAGCTGAGATAAGTAATAGGGAAATTAAATCAATTCTAGAAAAAGTAGTCCATCCATCTAGAAAGGATTGGTCTTTTAGGTTGGATGAGGCTCTTTGGGCTTATAGGACAGCCTATAAGACTCCTCTAGGTATGTCTCCCTATCGGTTAGTATATGGGAAAGCTAGTCATTTACCATTAGAGCTAGAGCATAAAACGTTTTGGGCTTTGAAAAAATTAAATTTTGATCTGAGTCGTGCAGGGGCAATGAGGATGCTGCAGCTTAACGAATTGGAGGAATTTCGCCAATTTTCTTATGAGAATGCGAAAATATATAAAGAAAAGACTAAGTTGTGGCATGACAAGAAAATTAGGCCTAAAGAGTTTGTCAAAGGTCAAAAAGTTTTGCTTTATAATTCTAGATTAAAGTTGTTTCCTGGGAAATTAAAGTCCAAATGATCAGGTCCGTTTGTGGTGATTGAGGTTTTTCCCCATGGAGCAATTACTTTGCAAGATGAAAAAGATGGAAGAGTATTCAAGGTGAATGGTCAGCGTGTCAAGCATTATTGGGGAGAGGAGTTTCAGTCGAAATATCCTTCCCTAAGGTTGGTTGATGATTGAGAGAGCAAGATGTTTGCGGGAGCATTTTACAGAGCAAAATTTTGAGCTCCCAGTGTTTGTTTTTATTTTTCGCTGATTTGTTTTTAAATTCGATGAGGATAGATTTGGTTTGATTGAATTTTTGCATGGTTGATTTTAATTTCGTTGATATTTATAATTTTGTAGAATTTATTTTTGTAGATTTGATTTCGCTTTATTTGATTTATTTAAGTTATCTTTGAATTATCTTTTAATTAAGTTTTCGGTTATTTAAATTTCTGTTTAGATTAGATTTGAATAAAATTTCTCCTTATTCGGTTTTGAATAGTAAAAAGATTTGATTTGAGCGGTTAATATTTGAATTTCCGGATTTGATTTTTCTTTTTCTATTTTGAATTTAAATTTTCCGTATCTGAGATTCTTCAGATAATCTTTTCAGAAGATTGTTGAGGCAAAGTTATGGCTGAAGCAAATCTTTCGTCCGAATAGGAAGGGTTTTTTGTTGAAGATTAATTTCTTTTTACCGTTTGAATTTTAAATTTCCGTGTGCAGGAAATTGAATGAGGAATTATGATGCTGCCACGTGCCACGCAAGGGCAATCCAAGGGCTTAATCATTGCACAGCATATAATTATTTACCATGGGCTGATTGGAATTCCGATTTTACCGTTTGATGGTTTTAATTCCACTTAGCTGCATGCGATTTCAAACGGTAATGTTAATTAATGGAGCAAAATCTTTCTGTTAGGATTTCTTGAGCTGAAGCCTTATTTATTGGAAACCCTCGGTACGTTTTTCTTACTTCATCTTCTTGCTTCGATCTTTTGCTTTCTTTTTCGTTTTCATTCTCTGTAAACCCCTTGCGTCTTCAATGGCCAAAACGAGAGCTAGAAAAGAGAGGGAGAATGAGGACGAAGAGGTACCTGTTACCCCTGTAGCACAGAAAGCGAAAACGAAAAAGAAGAAGATGCCAGAGGAGAAAGAAGCGAAAAGGAGGAGAAAGCAACAGAGGGCTGAGGAACAAGAAAAGGCAACAGAGGTTGCGACTGTTACTGCCACAGTAGAAGAAGAAAGCCCGAAACAACCAGAGGAAAATACCGAGGAAAATACCGAGCAGAGGGTCGCAGATACAGAAGAAGAACGAACAGAAGAGGTGCAAGAAGATCGGACCGAGGACGTTCGAGAAGAACTTAAAGAGGAAATTCAAGAAAAGCAGGCCGAGGATGTTCAAATGCAACAGGCAGAAGATGTTAAGGTAACGGATAATGAGCCAGTGCAGGAGGCTCAAGTGGAGGTGATTGATAGGCAATTTGCTACCGCAAGCGCACGGGTCAAGTAATAATATAGTGAATGTAATTCGAATGTCGTCCTCTGGATTGGATGTTTAAGCAAATCAAGTATTGTGAATTATCTTGCCCAATTTTATTTAGGGATCAAAAAGTGATGAATGAATGATAAGAAAACCAAATCAAAGCAAGTAAAAAGTGTGGAATTTCAATTGGGAAAACTACTTAGGGAATTGATTTCGCTGATTTAGTTTAGGATTGATTTTAAGGAATAAGTTATTATGCACAATGAAATTATGAGCCAAAGACCCTTTAATCACAACTACCTCTCCCGAGTATAATTGATTCACATGCAAATTAACCAACTTGATATCCCTATCTAAGTTTATTAATCATGCAAGGCAATGAGATCTTTTAACCAATTCTAAAGTTAATCTAAAACCGTCACGAATTAGAAACTAAACTTTAGTCATGCAATCTTGAGTAAGTCTAAATCAAATCCCCTCTCCCGAGCTAGATTCGAAACTTAAATCATCCAACTAATGGCCAATTAATTGAAAGCATTAAATCAAGATTACAAACATAATAACATTGCACAACTTAAACCATAAATCAATCCATAAACACAATCAACTACATCAATCCCTAAGCTTACAAGTTTAGCTACTCATGATCAAAATTACAAGCTCAACTAAACATGTAAAAGCCATCAAAATCTAACTAAAGTGAGGGAAAGAAGAATTAAACTCGTTGTAGGCCGAGACCGAACGTCCCCGTCACGATCCCCACGAACAATGGGTTGATTTCCGAATTTTCCCCTTTGCTTCAGCCTTGAATTCCTCTGTTTTTCCTCTGTTTACGGCTCTAAGAAGTCCCAAAATTGGCTCCCCCCAAAAACCTAGCCGAAAAGAACTATAAATACTGATTTTTCGTCGTAGCGTCGAGACGCTATCCAGACAGCGTCTCGACGCTGCCTCTAAAACACGCGTGTCTGGAATGGAAATAACGGTAGCGTCGAGACGCTATTGTCACAGCGTCTCGACGCTGTGACGCTGCCGCCTCTTCTAATTAAGGAAAACCAGCGTCGAGACCCTCCAAGAGTGGCGTCTCGACGCTGATGGGCAGAATGCCCTCTCTTGGCTCCTTGTTGCTTGAACTTTCCGGTTCTTTGGCATATTTTCACGTCCCGAACACCCGATTAACTCCAATTCCACGTTTTAGCCCTAATCATCGCTTTCCTACAAAATAAACAATAAAGCACAATAAAATGGCCCAAAAATCATAAAAGACTAGCTAAATTAAATAAGTAAAAGTAGCTAGCTATGCTCGCTATCAAATACCCCCAAACTTAAGCTTTTGCTAGTCCTCGAGCAAACTACAAATCAAACACACAGTAGAAAAATGGATGCAATAATCATAACTCAATCCTCAAGGCTCAAAAGTCAATAGTCAGGCAAGCAAGAGACATGCACATAAGGACCAATGAGGGAGACAAATTAAAATTTTTCCAGAATTAACTTGCACAAGCGAGATCTAACTCAACAAGATCAGACTCTACTAGCCCGGGATTGGATTATTAAACTCTCAGCTCATCTTCCCTCTACACTGGCACTAAGGTTTCACTAATGAGTTAATGAAACAAATTAGTTTGTTTTCCTCCCACTTAGGTGCTTATAATTAACAATTAAATTAAGCATGTATATGTGGCACTAGCTTTCACACACCCATTGCAGGGACCCTTAACCTGAGTTTTCTCTGGTTGGCCTAACTGATCACAACAGGGGTAGCTCTTTTTGCCTAAACTTTATTAATCATTGCATTGCGCGCATAAGTCATGACTTTTTTCTTTTTCAACAATAACAACAAGAATGATTTTTCGTTATGAACATGATAAGCAGATATTCTTTTCTTTTCTCCTAAGCAAGATCAAACATGCTAATTTGCAAAAAATTAACTCTTTAGCTCTACCCTACACCTATCGAGGTGACAACAAGCATATGAACCCAATAATTCGCTCCTAAGCATTCAAATCCAAATCTAGCCAAGACAAATACTCTACTCATGCAAGCCATCTCCTAGAAAAATTTTAAAAAGTCTCCCTTTTTGGGCACTCATGCTTACAACTCATCACAAGCTTGAAAATTGACAAGAAAGCCTATCCTAGGACATCATAATCATGCAAAAATACATCCAGACAACAACCATATGCTTAATTCAAAGAAAGCTCAAAACTATAGCCCGAACTCAGATGCTCAAGGGCTCCACAAACGTGCTACTCCACCCCCAAACTTAAAACATGCATTGTCCTCAATGTATAAAGAAAATAAGGCATAAACAAGCATGAGAACAATAAAAGAATGAAAGGAGTGAATAATACTGGCCTGGATTGATGATGACTTCTTGCTTGAAATCTTGAAAGCTTGAAAGCAAAAGAGAGACAGAAAACAAGACCTACAACACAAAAGCAAACAATGAATCAAAAGCAAACAGAAAAACACAACTACACTTACTTGGGTTGCCTCCCATAAGCGCTTGTTTAACGTCATTAGCTCGACGTGTTGGCCATGCTTCAAGGAGGCTTCTTTTCTGTGAATCCAACAGTGGTGCTCTTTCTTGCACCTTTCTTGTAGCCCATGAAAAGCACGTCCGAGTGTCCCTTAGAGTCTTCAACTGCTTTAAATATTTCTTTGTCATTCTTGACTCTTACAGTGAGCTCCCTGCGCTCAATATCAATAATGACTCGCCCAGTAGCGAGGAATGGTCTTCCTAATATGATAGGCATCGAAGGATTTTCTATCATGTCCATAACATATAAATCAATAGGGAAGAAAAATCTACCTACTCTGATTAAGACATTTTCTACAATGCCAACTGGTCTAACCACAGACTGATCAGCCAATTGGAGCTTTACAGGAGTAGATTTAATCTCACCTATGTCTAACTTTTTGCACAGAGATAGAGGAATGATATTGATGCTAGCACCTAAATCACATAATGCTCTGAAAGAATGAGTACCAAAACTACAAGGAACAGAAAAACTCCCTGGATCTGTTACTTTTTCAGGTACTTTCTGTTGTACTCTGGTGCTGCATGTGGAAGCGAGATATACGGTGTCAACCTTCTTTTCCTTTCGCTTCTTTGCTAACCACTTCTTCATGAACCTGTTATACTGTGGCATCTCTAATGCCTCTGCAAAAGGAATATTAATGTTCAGATTCATAAAAGCATTCATAAATTTATCAAACTGAACCTGATTGTTCTTTTTCTTCTTTTTCTTTTTCTTTTCCTTGGGAACCATCAGTGTGGGAGAAGGAGTAGGAGGCTCAAGGTTAGGCTTTTCAGCCTCATCTGCTGATGTGTCCTCCTCAGCTTCCCCTGTGGGCGTTTCATACTCCTCAGACTCAGGCTCCTCTTCAGCTTCCTCCTGATGCACAGTGATTGCCTTACAGTACTCCATCTGAGTTTTCTCCTGTTCAGCTGGGGCTTTACCTTTATTCATGGTACTTACAACACTTACCAACTGTCCCAGTTGAGTCTCAATATTCTTGATGGCAGCACCGTGGCCATTCACCGTGGTGTTGATGGCAAAGACTGCCTCCTCTAATTTGGTTGTCCTGTTACTAGACTCTGCAATGAAAGCTCCAACAAGATCTTCTAACTTTTTATTTTCTTGAGTTTGAGGGGCAAACCCAGGAGGATTAAGAACATTCTTAGTATTTGCATAAGAGAAATTTTCATGGTTCCTATTGTTAGGGTGATAATGTGTAGGTGTAACATTATTATTATATCCCCTAAAATTAGAATTTGATACATACTGAACCTGTTCAATGGTCTCCTCCTGAGGTCTAGATGCCAAAGCAGCAGCTGATTCAATTGATTGTGCACTCCCTGTACCTGAAAATTTCATAAAGGCATTAGCAAGGGAGGTCATCTGGGCCTGGAGTGCACTTACTTTATCAACCTCAAACACTCCAGCAGCAATCTTTTTAGGTGTAGACCGCTCAGATGGCCACTGATAGCTGTTTGTGGCCATATCCTCTAAAAGAATGCGAGCATTTTCCACGGTATTGGACAACAGAGTCCCACCTGCAGCTGCATCAACAATCGTTTTCGTACTAGGAGTTAAACCATTATAAAACAATTGAACCTGGAGCCAGTCGGGGTAGCCATGCTGAGGGCACTTCCTCAGTAGCTCTTTAAATCGCTCCCAAGCTTCGAACAGCTGCTCATCATATTGTTGTTGGAATGTCCCAATCTCGGTCCTCAGCTTGACCGTCTTTGCAGGAGGGAAGAATTTTTTCAGAAAAGCCTGGACCAAAGCATCCCAAGTGGTGATGCTCCCAGGGGGAATGGACTGCAACCAATCTCGTGCTTTATCCTGCAAAGAAAAGGGAAATAAACGTAAGCGAATAGCATCCTCAGACACTCCATTAATTTTTACCGTCCCACAAATGTCCAAAAATGATTTAAGATGAGAATTTGGATCCTCGGTGGGCGATCCTCTATAAGCACAATCTCGAGCCATCTGAATGAGACCGGTCTTCAGCTCAAAGTTGTTGGCATTGATCGGGGCATAGACAATCCCCGACTGTTGCCCCTGAAACACGGGCTGAAAGTAGTCTCTAATAGGCCTAGGCTCCTCAGGTATATTTTGGTCAGCCATTTGAACAATTTCTCTATTTTCTCTTCGAATCCTATGAATTGTTTTCTCGATCTCGGGATCCAAAGGTGCCAAAATCAAATCTTTATTACTTCGCATATAAAATCAAAACTACCCTAAAAAGGAAAGAAAACAAATAAGGAAAGAAAATAAAGAAAAGAAAACAACTAATCTAAATATGGAAAATATAATCAAGAAAAGGAAACAAAATAGCCTAATATGGAATGCAAAATAAATATGGCAAAACACAAATAAGGAATCTAACAAATAAGGAAAAACTAATCTAAAAAGGAAAGAAAACACTAAAAAGGAAAAAGAATCTATCTATGGAAAAAAAAAATCAAACAACCTAAACTAGAAAAACAAATATGGAAAGAAAAACAAATAAGGAAAAAAAAATGCAAACAACCTAGAAAAGTAAAAATACACCCTAAATTAAGATCAAACAATTTTTTCACAATATCAATCTAGCTAAATGTGCCAATCCCCGGCAACGGCGCCAAAAACTTGATAGGCAATTTGCTACCGCAAGCGCACGGGTCAAGTAATAATATAGTGAATGTAATTCGAATGTCGTCCTCTGGATTGGATGTTTAAGCAAATCAAGTATTGTGAATTATCTTGCCCAATTTTATTTAGGGATCAAAAAGTGATGAATGAATGATAAGAAAACCAAATCAAAGCAAGTAAAAAGTGTGGAATTTCAATTGGGAAAACTACTTAGGGAATTGATTTCGCTGATTTAGTTTAGGATTGATTTTAAGGAATAAGTTATTATGCACAATGAAATTATGAGCCAAAGACCCTTTAATCACAACTACCTCTCCCGAGTATAATTGATTCACATGCAAATTAACCAACTTGATATCCCTATCTAAGTTTATTAATCATGCAAGGCAATGAGATCTTTTAACCAATTCTAAAGTTAATCTAAAACCGTCACGAATTAGAAACTAAACTTTAGTCATGCAATCTTGAGTAAGTCTAAATCAAATCCCCTCTCCCGAGCTAGATTCGAAACTTAAATCATCCAACTAATGGCCAATTAATTGAAAGCATTAAATCAAGATTACAAACATAATAACATTGCACAACTTAAACCATAAATCAATCCATAAACACAATCAACTACATCAATCCCTAAGCTTACAAGTTTAGCTACTCATGATCAAAATTACAAGCTCAACTAAACATGTAAAAGCCATCAAAATCTAACTAAAGTGAGGGAAAGAAGAATTAAACTCGTTGTAGGCCGAGACCAAACGTCCCCGTCACGATCCCCACGAACAATGGGTTGATTTCCGAATTTTCCCCTTTGCTTCAGCCTTGAATTCCTCTGTTTTTCCTCTGTTTACGGCTCTAAGAAGTCCCAAAATTGGCTCCCCCCAAAAACCTAGCCGAAAAGAACTATAAATACTGATTTTTCGTCGTAGCGTCGAGACGCTATCCAGACAGCGTCTCGACGCTGCCTCTAAAACACGCGTGTCTGGAATGGAAATAACGGTAGCGTCGAGACGCTATTGTCACAGCGTCTCGACGCTGTGACGCTGCCGCCTCTTCTAATTAAGGAAAACCAGCGTCGAGACCCTCCAAGAGTGGTGTCTCGACGCTGATGGGCAGAATGCCCTCTCTTGGCTCCTTGTTGCTTGAACTTTCCGGTTCTTTGGCATATTTTCACGTCCCGAACACCCGATTAACTCCAATTCCACGTTTTAGCCCTAATCATCGCTTTCCTACAAAATAAACAATAAAGCACAATAAAATGGCCCAAAAATCATAAAAGACTAGCTAAATTAAATAAGTAAAAGTAGCTAGCTATGCTCGCTATCAGTGATCATGCCGGAGGTACCAAAGCGTCGCCGCGTTAGGGTTGTCCGAACTGATACTCCTTCGCCTCTAACCACGGATTCTGAAAGAGAAAATGCAGAGAGAGAAGAGCGTGAGAAGAAGGAAGCCGAAGAAAGAGCAAGAGAAGAGGCAGAGAAAAAGGCTGAGGAAGAGCGGTTGCTCAAGCGAAGGGCGGAAAAGGGCAAAAGTGTTGCTGAAGCATCGGAGGAACCTGATGAAATAGAAGAACATGGTCGCTTCATCAACAATTTTTCCAGAGCAAAATACGCTGAGCTGCTGAAAAGAGACTTCCTGTTTGAAAGAGGATTTAGCGGTAATCTTCCACATTTTCTGAGGACCGGCATTGCAGACCATGGCTGGGAGTTGTTTTGTGCGAAGCCTGAGTCTGTAAACACACAGGTGGTGCGTGAATTTTATGCTAATATTGATAAAGAAGATGGTTTCCAGGTGATTGTTCGAGGAGTCGAGGTAGACTGGAGTCCTAGTGCTATCAATGCACTGTATAACCTTCAGAATTTCCCCCATGCAGCTTATAATGAGATGGCTGTAGCGCCATCTAATGAGCAGTTAAGTGATGCTGTGCGGGAGGTGGGTATTGAAGGGGCACAGTGGCAGCTGTCCAAGACAGGGAAAAGGACATTTCAGTTAGCTTATCTGAAGAGGGAAGCAAACACGTGGATGGGATTTATCAGATAGAGGATGCTTCCAACGACTCATGACTCGACGGTCTCGAGGGACGGGTTCTTCTGGCTTTCGCGATTTTGCGGTCTCTTAGCATTGATGTAGGGAAGATGATTGTTAATGAGATTTCTGGTTGTTGGAAGAAGAAAGTGGGGAAACTGTTTTTTCCGAACACAATCACGATGCTTTGCAGAAGAGCAGGGGTTCCAGTGGATGAGGGAGATGTTTTCCTGTTTGACAAGGGAATTATAGATACGCCTAACTTGGCGCGGCTTCAGCGTACGCAGGAGGCATGTCAAGGTGGGCTTATCTACGGCATCAATATGGTTTTAGAACAGCTGGCACTTTCGGCCAGCAGGCAAGAGTTTGCCGAGAGGCAAGCTTTAACCTTCTGGAACTATGTTAGGAATCGTGATGCCAATCTGAAGAAGGCGCTGCAAGAGAATTTTTCCAAGCCGTATCCAGCCCTTCCAGCATTCCCTGAGGATCTGTTGAACCCTTGGATTCCACCCCCACCTGTTGAAAGAGAAGAGGAGGATGATGAAGAGCAGGGTCAGGAAGACTGACTAATGTGATAATTTTGAGCGAGCATTTCTTTTGTTCCTTTATTTTTGTTTGCTCGCGCATGATTGACCCTGCTTACTGTTCTGTTTGCTTGTTTCTTTTTGGTTTTTTTTGAAAAAAAAAAGAGGAAAAATATATCCCTGCTTATGTAATTTCTTTCCATGTTTTTAATGAAATTTCCTAGATGTTTCTGTTCTATGAGCACTAAGTAACTCTGACTTAACTAATTTTCTTCTGAATTTTTGAAGCTTGGACTGGCTAAGTTTAATTAAATCAAGGTATTCTGATCTCCAGAAACCTTGTGCTTGAGCATTTTCTCTAACCTGGTCGTTTCTGCGGCAAAGAAAATTCTGGAGGTAGTGTTGACTTATGTGATTCGCTTTAAGCTTAGGTCTAGTCCCGCGCTTAGTTTTAAAATTCAGATAGAAAAATTTAAGTTTGGGGGTGTCATTTAAAATTTTAATGATTCATTGGGGACAATGAATAATTCAAGTTTGGGGGACTTTTTGCTACTCCAGTTATTTTGCTCGAGCATTCCTCTCCTTCATTAAATAATTTATTAGGTTATTGAGTAACCGGGGACATTTGTGATACCCACAGTTTGTCTTCGCGTCAAAAGGTGACCTAGGAAATGTGAAAAATTATGAAAAATTATTTGCTGAAAAAGTGATTGATGAAAATTTTGCTGAGAAAATTCATGGAGCAAAAGTTTTGAAGGATGAATGATAGTCCAACAGTTTTTCTGTCTCCCAGAACTTAGGTGAGCTTCATCATAAAATGTTGCCATTCTGAGGGGCAAGAGATGAAATAACTAAGGATTTTTGAGCTTTACAAAGAGTATTTAGCCTAATTGGTGATGAGTTTGAGGCATGGGTATACTGCACCATAAAGTGGGTCGTCCCATGCTTAAGAGCTTATGACTGTAGGGCTGCTTTAAGTCTGAAAAACAAAATTATAAACCCCTGAAATATGTGTTCAAATATGTCTGATATTAGAGCTAAGCTGCGGCGAGTTCTTAGAATTGAGCTAAGAGCGGTGATTATTTGTCCATGCCGGAAGAATTACTTTGCTGCAGCAGAGCTTGGTTTTGCAGAGTGCTCAGGTAAAGGTTGAAGGTAGTATTGGATTGTCTGGTTTGATTAAGCTATTCTTTGTCTAATGTTTTGAATTCTTGAAGGGAAGGTTGGTTAGTATTGCTCGGGACGCGCAATAGTTCAAGTTTGGGGGTGTGATAACTGCCCAAAAGGTAGTTATTTAGGCCTCATTTCTATATTGATTTGTGTGTCTTTTGTGCTTAATAGGGTTGGTTTTAGATGTAAATTATATGTTTTAACCCATTTGGAAGAATGGAAGCTTTGGAAATCATTTTGTGCAGAATCTGTTGCTGGGCGACTTGAGGGAGCAAATTCTGTGCTGCAGCAAAACTGGGAGCAGAACTGCCACGTCACAGCTCGTTAGCCAACTTCATGAACCGACTTCTGTTGAATTATTTTCGGGATAAAGGAGCAAGGAGAGCCCTACACGTGTCCATGTTGACCTAATTCAAGCCTCCTACCACCTCTATAAAAAGAGATAGCCGCCCAAGTCAAAGTCATTCCACTTTTGGGAGAAAACATTCCATTCTTTGGAAGTTCCTTCCACCTTTGGGAGCCGAGTAGAGAAGAGAGATTGGAGACCATCTAGAAGACCATCATTGCAAGCTGATCAAGGATATTAGTATTTCCTTTTATTATCTTGTAATTATGGACATGCCTACTCAGATTGTAACGTGTGTTTCCATGCGTATTATGAACTAAGTAGCTTTAGGCGTTGGTTAGGAATATGTAGTTGCCGTGCTTAACTCTAGTTATATATATATTGATTATCGCATCTTGATTAATTGTTGTGTTCATTTCTATTTTATGCTCGCTTGGCCAACCGGTATGAATACCTCTCTCTAGTTTCAGGGATGATTTAGAGAGTGTGTGGCGATTAATCACACTACGATCATTGTGTATTGGTGAACGCCAGTGACTGAGCTAGGGATAGCCAGTTGCCTAGTGCTTGATCGGTCGTACTTCATTGGGGTTGAAACACATTCCAAAAAATCCGGAGTTCCGGGAGGAATCCGCTAATAATACTGCGAGAGTTTGCATGATCAATAATATTGCTAGAGCATCTTTTAAAACAATTACTGAAGCCTGACCAGCGCCTGTTTCTAATCTGTCTGCCTATTTGTTTATTCTTTGTTCTGTCATTTATTTTACTTCAGCATTATTCTTATAAAAACCAATCATTTTTATCATCTTTGAAACCATTAAAAAGTTATACAAAATAGATAAAGTGGAAGCTAGTTCAGACCTTGGATTGATAATACTTATTACTTGCTGCGGACTGTGTATACTTGCACAGTGTTCTAGAGCATTTTTATATTGCATTTTTACTCACTCTAGGAACCCAACACTATGGCAAAGGCGCTTGCTATTGTTGAAGGTTACAAGGCTGAACAATATGCTTTGAAGGATATTGAGGCTGAGAGAGATATGGAAAATCAGCATATGAGGGAAGAAGATGACTTTGCGAGAGAAAGAGATCTTGAAGAAGAAACGAAAAGAGAAGAGGAAAGACAAGAGGCCGAGAGGGCCTTAGAAGCTGAAGAAAAGAGAAAGTTAGGAGAAAACCTCAGGAGGGTAGCCGCTGATTTGGAACTCCTTGAGGAAGAGAAAAAGAGAAGAGAAGAATTGAAAGAAGATGAAAAAAGAAGAAAGGAAGCGGAAGACTTCCTTGCAGCTTTTGAGCCACTCCACACGGCTCAAAGTGAAGCTGAGTTGCTGCAAGGAAGAATAGAAGAGGCCCAATAGGGGCCAAGTGAAGAAAATTTAGAAAACGAAAAAGAAAGAGAGCAAGAGGATGAAGGCTAGAATGCGACCGCATCTGGGCCGCATTCTGAAGAAGGCCTAGCCGAGGCCACCAATGAGCAGCCTGCTGATGAGGTTTTCGAACCTCTATTCAAAGATGACCCACCAGCAGCTGATAGCACATCTTTGGGAGAGAAGAGGGATGAAGAGGAAAAAGAAAGCAAGGAGGCCGAGACGTCTAGTGACTGAAACAGAATCCGATTCAGAGATTAAGGAGCTGGATGATGACCAAGTTCTTATCTCTGCGGCATTGAGGAGAAATAGAAAGAGAGAGATTAAAGCTGAAAGGAGGACTAAGAACAAGAATGACCCGATTTTTGCCAAGAGGCTGAGGACCCATGGATGCCTCTCCTGCAGTTCCTCCTACTGTCTCACCCGCCAAGCCAAAGGGGAAATCACTGAAGACTGCATCTCCTAAAAATCCATTCCCCGAGGTATTCAGAGATGTTAATTTTCAGGAACGGATGGAGATCATGAGAAAAAGAGATTTCCTCAATGAGAAGGGATTCTCTAACAGAGTAGGAGCACTGCCACAGTTTGTAAGCAGAGTTATCTTCCAGTACAAGTGGCAAGAGTTCTGTGCTCACCCTCAGGAGGCTGTAATGCCTTTAGTTCGAGAGTTTTACGCCGGCCTGAGGGAGGAAAGCATCAGTATGGCGGTGGTGAGAGGCAAGATGGTAAGCTTCTCTTCAGTGGACATCAACAGGGTGTACAGGATCAAGGCACCCCTGAATCCAAGAGGGAATGATGTTATCATGAACCCCTCGGCCAAGCAGATGAAAGAAGCATTAAAACTTGTGGCCAACAAGGGTGTTTAGTCGAAAGAGTCCCAAACGAAGGTGAAGACTCTAGTGCCAAGTGACTTAAAGCCAGAATCGGCAGTTTGGCTTCACTTTCTGAAGAACCGCTTGATGCCAACCACCCACGACAGCACGACCTCAGTGGATAGAGTTATGCTACTCTATTGCATTATGAAGGGGTCGGAGATCAACATTGGGAGCATAATCAGGGATGAAATTCTAGCCTATGGAAGAAAACGAGTAGGTAAACTTTTCTTTGGATCACTCATCATCCAGCTCTGCCAAAGGGTGGAGATCGTTCCAGGTAAGGACGAGGAGTGTCATTTCTTCAAGCTGACCATTGACCTGTCCTTGACTGAGAAGCTCCAACAGAACAGCATCCAAAGGAAAGATAAAGCCTCAACATCTCAGGCCACTCCACCTTTAGGGTCGAGCATGGCTTCTCCATCCCAGCACACTCTTTTTACAGGGCCCTCACCGTCATCGGAAGCCCTAGCTATTGCCTACCGCCAGCTTGACCAAATCAAGGACAACCTTAGGACATACTGGGCATATGCGAAGGCGATGGATGAAGCCATTAGAGAGCTCTATCTCTCTATCGCCCTGAGTATTGCTTCGATCTTTCCCAATTTCCCTCAGTCGCTGCTGCCTCAAGAAGAGAAGGATTCTGATGAAGAGGATGATGAAACTGATGATGAAGATGATGAAGAGAAAGAGAGTTCCTCGGACGAGGACTAGGGGAGTTTTCTGACCCCTTTACTTGTTGTTTTTGTACATGATACTGTTTTTATTGCTTGCTGTTTTTTTTTTTTTTTTTTTTTTTTTGAGTTTTAGCATGTTTGAATTATGTTTTTAGTTAATTAGTTGTTGTGTTGATTGTTTTAATTTTTTAGTTTGTTAATAGTTTTGATCATAAGGTAGTTTAGATAGCTTGTTGATAGTTTAGATTAAATAAACTTGGGTTTTTATCTTTTCTTGAAAAAAAATATGCTTGCTGTTTTGAGCTTAACCTATGGACTTTTTGAAGAAAAAAAATCAAGCTTTAAGGAAAAATTGCTTTAAAATGTTTTGGAAGAAAATCATGTTTTCAAAAGAGTTTTCTTTTAAGCCCTTGATGATGAAAACTAGAGCTTTGTTCTATCTCAAAAGTGTCACCGTCACAACTAAATTGTTTTCTAGTCATAGGCTTTCCATTAGTCTTTTTCTTTACAGAGTTTTCTTAAGTCTAAACTTCCTCGTGTTTAACCTTTCTAACACTCTAGGAGAGTTTAGCCTTGATGTTTTGAAAACAAAAAGCCTCATGTTAAGCTCATGCCTAAAAAACAAAGCCAATGAGGACATTGTCTACCTTTAAGTTTGGGGAGGGGGGGGTGCTTTATGCTTTACTATGTAAATATCTTTGTAAATTTGTACTGCTGGAAAACGAATATGTGCTCAATATATATATAATTAAAAACCGAGAGTTACTCCTCCTTCCTAGGGTTTACTGAGTAACCAGGGCATTCATGACACACATGGTTTGCCACTGCATGAAAGGTTTACCTAGGGAAGTGAGTATCATTCCGAGCTTGTGAACTTTTCTTGTAGCTAGATATCTTCACCACAAAGTGTCGATAAGCTAGAACGAAGGTAAAGATGACAGCAAGGATACTCTTGGGAGAAAACGAAGTTGAATAAAAAGAGCACCAGCAGTCAAATAAGTTTGGGGGAGATGGAAAAGGTCTAGTTATTGATAACTTGCAAAAAGCAAGTTATTTGTCCTTTAAACTTAAGCTATGATAGTGAGCAAAAATGTCGCTATTTTAGTCTCAATTTATTAGGCTTTTCTGTGCTTTAATCGTGTTATTAATGAAAATATTTAATGTATTATGTTATTTGGTCCTTAGGAGCAAAGTCGGTGATTTTGGGAGAAAAAGTGCCAAAAATGAAGCTAATGAAGCCCAAATCCAAGCTTGGATCAAAAGGGGATCCAAAGAGGCCAATCATGATGGAAGAGCCCAAAAAGAAGTGAAGAGAAGGCCCAAAAATTAGCCCAAACCGAAGCTCGAATTGCTGGAAAATGGCACAGCGTCGCGACGCTGTCCATTTCTTGGGCAACACGACGCGTGTGAAGGAATTGAATCCTCTAGCGGAAGCGGTTTTCACCGTTTGTGATTTAATTTCTAATTAGAAAACCGATACGTTGGGCAAAATTAAAACAGAAACAATTTCTATTTAGATCTATGTTAAGCATGCTGAAAAATAAAATCTAAAACTATTTTAGATCTAAGAAAAACTTACATGGAAGACGCATAAAAAACAGCACGATGCTCCATAAACGTTCTTGATCTACCAATGGGACACCACCATGCAAGAGCACCCGCTACGCTCTAGGATCTTCCTTGAGATAACGATTGTGGGATCGTTCTCTTGGCCTTGAAGGGAAAAAACACAGCAACAGCGTTGCTGTAATTTTCTAAGTTTGAGAGAGAGAGATCAGAGAGTTCCTCTCTGTGATTTGCGTGAATGAGAGGAATGTAAGACATCTGGGGAAACTCCCTCCCAACTTTACGATAAGTGGGGAGGGAGTTATTCCCTACTTAATCTCTACCGTTGATCATAATCAACGCGATCCAGGCCGTCTATTAATTAAATAATAAATATCATTTATCATTTAATTAATTAAATAATTATAATTAATTTAATTAAATCAATATTAATTAAACCAATTATAACATAAGGTATTTAATTCAATTTTAATCATATTCAATTGAATTAAATTGGTCATTCAATTAATCTCATTAATTGAATCCACATTAATTAAATATCAAATATTTAATTAATTTTATAATTGAATCATATTCAATTTTATCTCTCTCATTTAACCTATAGTTTTAATGTGCATCATAATGTACATTAATATAAACTATAGTATTAATTTGATTAAATCACATTAAACCAAACTAAATTAAATTAATTAATTCCCAATTAATTAATTCATGAATTAATCAAATATCACATATTTAATTAAATTCATTATTCTCTCAATAATTAATTTCGAATCATATCCAAAATTAATTATAAAGTTTAATTCTTTAATTAAACTTTATACTATAATGTATCTCCATACATTATATTAATTCCCTTTAATATCAAGACTAAATTATCTCAGAACCCGTTATGAGCTAGCAGGTGGACCTAATGGACCTACATATCAGAAGCTCCAACGATACGAGATTGATCAGCTAAACTCATTAACCGAGTCAATCAACATTCGTTAACTGTGGGTCACTCCACTAAAGACCCACAGCTGCACTCTTCTCACTGTAGAATATTTCTGTGTCCACGGATATCGACCAATGCAGTAAGTCAATCCTTCACGTGTGTTCGTAACACCAGCTGGGTCAAATTACCGTTTTACCCCTGGGTTATCTCTAGATCCTTAAGTACCACTGATCCCTCTAATGAACAACCTGTTTAGGGTCCAACCACTAAACAGAAATTCCTCTCGGGCCAGGAGAGGACAGCGCGCTTTTGTTCAAGCCCCAGAATCAGCCCTTAAGGGAACACACATCTACTTGCCCCAATATGGGAAGGAGTGAATTCCATCTTGTACTGTTATGTTCCCAGCCCCCATTCGGTTTTGCCCCTGAAATGGTAGGAATATTGAGTCGGCGAGCAGGCCACTCTCACCCATACAAATCTAAGGACAATCCCTCCTGAAAAGGAGTTCATAACAGACTCAGGATTGAGATTGAGTTACCTAGGTCATCCTATTGAAATAGAAACCTAAACTAGTCAACGGCGTTACATCTAGTGGTTACTATTTCGCGGTCCGGTCTTATGCAAACTCATTGCATAGGATACCCCCACCCGCATGTCTCCTACATGGATGCTTTGGATCATTTCATCTGTATCGGATACAAGGTGGGCCGTATCACATAGTGTCACCAGGATAAGGTACCCAACCTTATCCCTATACTATAGACCATTTAGGTTGTTACTTGGACACTGATCCCCGTATGTCCCTACATACTAGTCCAAGTTTCATTTAAACAACCTTGGATCTTAGTTTATTGGAATTAGGGTTTATTAATGCAAACTCGATTTATTCAATAACCAAATTACTGAATCACTCAAATAACGACTTATTGAGATCGATTAATTTGTTTCATTTACTATCTACGAGTTTTAGGGCATAAAACCCAATAGCGTGCATAGCAGCGTCGCGACGCTGTGCAATATAGCGTCGCGACTCTACCTCCAATCCGAGCCTATAAAAGGCACCTCTTAGTGCCTCATTTATGGATCAATCAATCATCAATCAATCCTTTCTTTCCTTCCTTTCCTCCCTCCTTTGGCTCCTTTGGAGCCTCTCTCAAGGCTTTCTAGCCTTTTTGAGAGATTTCTTAGTGGGAAATATTTGGGGAATTTTGGGGAGCATCCTAGGAGGCTCAAGGAGTGTTCGGCGGAGCTCTGAGCGTCAGCAAAGGGGTTCTTCGACGGTCAATTCCTTTCCATTTATGCTCTTAATTTGCTTTCTATTGTAAATGTTGTGGATATTTTAGCTATGTATAGCTAAACCCCAATTTGGGGTCTTGAAATGAAATTATAATCAAAATGTTGTTATAATTACCTGTCTCTTGCCCTCTTTTCCTAATTATTTGTATGGATGTGCTTAATGCTTTATTCAATCTGGCCAATTGTGTAATGATTCGATTCTTAATGGAAACTCGACGGAGAGAAGTTAGGATAGATCATAATCCATGCAACTAGTTTAATTGCCCGTCGTGACACCGGGATTAGTTGATTAAACTTAGATTCCTAAAATGAATCAGAGCATAATAATTAATGATTTTTAATAACGCTAAGGACACTTAGGTTGTTAAAATGAATTAATTACAATTAGGGGAAACCGACAGGAGAACCTATGTGATTAACAGAGATTCTAGGATTATAATTAGTTGGGCAATGAGATAGGATAATTATAACAATTGTTTGGCTAATAATTGATTTTCAAGACCCCTCTTCCCATTAGAAAACTCTTTCTCCGCATTTTATTTTTATTGATTGATCAAAATTTTCTCTCTAATTGTTTTGATTTTTAATTTTCTTGACTGCATGATCTGTCCCCTAAATATTATTTCTCCTAATTATTTTTAGTGCTCAAGAGATTTTTGCTTGCTTAATTTTCGCTTCGCCTCCCTGTGGATTCGATACTCGGTATTACCTATCGTTTTATATTACTTGCGATACCATGCGCTCGCGGTAATCACCAACAACAAGCTAAAACAAGGCCTAAAGAAACAATGATGCGTTGCTTCAGTGCAATAAGAAAGGAAAATGTGATAATTTTATGCGGTAGGCTATACTCATGTATGCGGTGAGAAATTATAAAATATAGGGCACTAACGTAGCTAATTCAGTTGTTTTCTAAGTTTCTTCTCAGCACAGGCACACATCCCAAGATGATCACGAGACAGACAAGATGGATGAAAGGACAGCGCTGACACAATTGACGCAACTAACGCAAGTGGGCTAAAAAGAAGCTGAAAAGTTGCAAATTGGCCGTTGATAACTAAAGCAAGTTACTTGGAGAAGTTAGCTTCCCTCGCCTATAAATAGAAGCCACCTGTTCAAAGAAAGAAATAACTGAGAATTCACAATAATTGAGGGACGAGAGGAGAGGACGAAGGTTAAGGAGAAAGAGAAATCACAGAGACCTGTGATCAAGAGTAGACTTGCGTTTGCAATGTATTATTGCATGATGTATTGTTTTGCTCGCATGAGCTAATTTTCTTCTTCAAGGCTTAGCGCAAGCACCTCATGCGGTGATAAGTATATTTTGTAAGCGCATATTTTGATTTAAATGAAACATTAATTGCCTTCTACTTAGTTGCGATACTATTTTCATTGCTAACTCCCGCTTAGCCAGCCGGATGCGGTAGTAGTATGCTAAATCCTTGACAGGTAATGCATGCGGACATCTCTAAGTAGAACAAGTTAGCGCATGACATGTAGTCTTGGTAGCTTTAAAACACTACCGCTGAAAGATAGTGCGTGCATGAGCTTTGACTGCGTTAAGACTAACGCAATCCCTTGTAAGTTTTAGAGAACTAAGCCATACGCATGAACTAGCCAAATAACCAATTGATAGTTTTATGCCAAACGCAGAAGGAGTACCGGAAGGGAAACTTATGATTTTTTCTCACTTAGGCATTTATGGATCAATTGACCAAAGTATGCGCTACAAATTTCTTATAAACGCATGAGGTTGCAACCGAACAGCCTTGATACTATTCTCCTTAATACTTTTCCTTTCACTCTGGTCGCATGTTTTGCTTTCTGCAAGTTTTATTTTTCAAGTTTATCAAATCTCTTATTTATTTCTTTATATAATATCACACGTTTTCAAGTTTAGATCAGTAAATATTGTTAAAACTTTGCAAATAACCTTTCCCTGTGGATTCGATCCTGGACTCACCAGGTATTACTTGATTTTGTAAATTTATACATGGGTTGATAAATATCTACGACAAATTGTTATTAATTTGTTAACAAATTTTTAATAATTTTTTTTCTGATCTGACACTCCGCTTGATATTAATTACTGTGTTCCTTGTTGAGTACTTTTTCTCCAGGTAACCAGAGATTGTATGCGTGCTGCTCGACAAATCGATTTCGAAGTTGATCCTGAAATTGACAGAACTTATCATAGAAGAAGAAGAAATCGAAGAGCTCGAAGACAATCAGGAGAAATGGCAGCACCCAACAAATTCAACAGACCAGTAAATCCCATCCAAATGGCCGATGATAGGGCCAGAGGGATCAGAGATTATGCAGCCCCTCCAAACTGTAATTTTAATCCAGGGATAGTTCAGCCCACTCTAGAAACATAAAGGTTTTAGTTAAAACCTGTTATGTTTCAAATGCTGACAGCTGCAGGACAGTTCGGAGGAAGTCCAGCTGAAGACCCACACTCCCATCTAAAGTCATTCTTGGATATTTGTAATAAATTTATTATTCCAGGAGTAACGCATGAGCAATTACAAGTTATCCTATTTCCTCATTCGTTAAGAGATGCGGCGAAAGTATGGCTAAATCAGCAGCCAGCAAATTCCATTGCAACGTGGAATGATTTAGCCGAGAAGTTTTTAGAAAAATACTTTCCACCCACCGCAAACTCTAGATTGAGGAAGGAAATAATGACTTTTGCGCAAATGGAAGATGAAACACTGAGTGAGGCGTGGGAACGTTTCAAGAGCTTACTACAAAGGTGCCCACATCATGGACTACCACTCTGCATTCAGTTAGAAATCTTCTATGTAGGTCTTAACAAGAACTCGCAAGTGTTAGTGGATTCTTCTGCAAATGGTGCGCTACTCAGGAAAACGTATGATGAAGCTCACTCAATCCTCGATCGGATTGCGCGCAACAATTACGAGTGGGGCACTGCAGACGACAGAAGAAGAAGACCCATTAAAACAAACTCGGGAAGTTTCGAGGTTAACCCAATGACTTCAGTCTATGCAAAGATTGATGCGTTGACAACCAAAATGGATGCACTAACGGCTAGCACAACACCCTTGATTGCGCAACTCAATGCAGTTGGGTGCAGGATCTGCGGAGAGGGACACACGCATGACCAGTGTCCTTCAAACCCAAAATCAGTTTTCTACGTTGGACTGCAAGGAGCTGTGCGCAACAACCCATTTTCAAACACATACAATCCAGGATGGAGAAATCACCCGAACTTTTCATGGAATGGTGGCACAAATAAATAGCCACAACAAGGTAATGTAAACCCTGCACCCAGATTATTTAACTCTAACAATGAACAATCCTCACAGGGATAATTTCAGCGCAGTATCAACACAGACGGTGGAAACCAAAGAGCATCTTCCTCGAATGCGCTGGAAACAATGATGAAAGAGTTTATGGCGAGTCAGAAGGAATATATGGCAAAAAATGATGTGGTGGTTCAAAGCCAGGCTGCATCCTTGCGCAGTCTGGAGATGCAGGTAGGACAGCTTGCGTCAGAGCTAAATAATAGACCTGCGGGAGCATTACCCAGCAATACGGAAAATCCAAAAGGGAAAGAGCACTGTCATGCTGTGACTCTTTGTCGTGGAAGACAGTTGTAGGCAAATGACCCTACGCCAACGCAGGAAAATTTGACCAAAAATGCAACCTCAGGAGACAGCAACCAGGCGCAAGAAGAAAAAAGTAGCTGAAGAAGAAGAACCCAAAAAGACGGAGGCTCACTCAGAAAAGGAGCATGACGCATATAAGCCCGCAATCCCTTTCCCTCAAAGATTGAGAAAGAAAAATGACGAAGCCCAGTTTAAGAAATTTTTAAGTGTCTTGCGAGAGTTGCACATCAACATTCCACTTGTGGAGGCATTAGAGAAGATGCCTAGCTACGCAAAGTTCTTGAAAGACATTTTGACGAATAAAAGACCATGGAAAGAATTTGAGACTGTTGCGTTGACAAGTGAATGTAGCGCAATACTTGCCAACAAGCTCCCACCTAAATTGAAAGATCTTGGAAGCTTCACGATTCCTTGTTCGATAGGAGGAATCGATGTTGGTTGAGCGTTATGCGACCTAGGCGCAAGCATAAATTTAATGCCATTATCAGTTTACAAGCGCCTAGAAATTGGAGAAGCAAGACTGACCACTATCACACTTCAATTGGCAGACAGATCTGTGGTCCACCCCAAAGGAAAAATAGAAGACGTTTTGGTAAAAGTTGACAAGTTTATTTTCCCTGCAAATTTCATCATACTTGATTATGAAGCTGACCGAGAAGTTCCCATTATTTTGGGAAGACCGTTCCTTGCAACCGGCCAAACATTGATTGGCATGCAAAAAGGGGAGCTTACCATGCGCATGAATGATCAAAAAGTGGTTTTTAATGTACTCACTTCATTAAAATACCCCGATGACAACAAGGAATGCGACATGGTAGCTCGCATAGATGTATGTTCCCCACAGGAAATACTACAATCAAATGAGTTCAGCACCACGAGAGAGGAGGACAAGGAAGAACAGGTGGAAGAAAATTACATTCTAGCGCAACCTACAGAAATTATCCATGCGCTAGATCTCAAAGAAAGAATCCTCACCTTACCTTCCATAGCGCAACCCCCTACGCTAGAACTCAAGCCACTCCCAACGCATTTGAAGTACAGATTTTTAGGAGAAGAAGAATCCCTGCCAGTTATCATTTCATCAAAGCTTGATCAACCGCAAGAGCACCTTTTAATGCAGGTCCTCGCAAAGCATAAGAAGGCCATTGGATGGAATCTAGCAGATATTAAGGGAATTAGCCCCTCGTACTGCATGCATAAAATTCGCGTGCTAGACGAATCCAATGAATTTATTGAGCTACAAAGAAGGCTAAATCTTGCGATGATGGAAGTTGTGCGAAAAGAAATTATCAAGTGGCTCGACGCAGGTGTGATTTACCCTATTGCGGACAGCAGATGGGTGAGTCCGGTGCAATGCGTGCCTAAGAAAGGAGGAATGACAGTGGTAGCCAACGCAAACAATGAATTGATCCCATCACGCACCACTACTGGGTGGCGCATATGCATGGATTACCACAAGCTCAACGCAATAACGAAGAAGGATCATTTCCCTCTTCCATTCATTGATCAAATGCTGAATCGACTTGTGGGACAAGCATATTATTGTTTTCTTGACGGGTACTCAGGATATAATCAAATATCCATTGCGCCAGAAGACCAAGAAAAGACTACCTTCACCTGTCCATATGGAACCTTTGCGCTCAGAAGGATGCCTTTTGGGCTGTGCAATGCACCAGAAACATTCCAGAGATGTATGATGGCCATCTTTTCAGAATTACTAGAAAAATCAGTGGAAGTTTTTATGGACGACTTCTCAGTATATGGAAAGTCTTTCGCAGACTATCTAATGCAGCTGGAACGAGTATTAGAGCGATGAGAAGAGACTAACCTAGTGCTGAATTGGGATAAATTCCATTTTATGGTAGAAGAAGGCATCGTCCTAGGCCATCGCATATACCGCGCAGGTATTGAAGTCGACAAGGCGAAAATTGATGTCATTGAAAAATTGCCACCACCCACGTCTGTAAAAGGAATTCGAAGTTTCTTCGGTCACGCAGAATTCTACCGCAAATTCATCAGGAACTTCTCGCATATTACAAAGCCACTATGCGCATTATTGGAAACAAACAGAAAATTTGAATTTTCAGAAGAATGCGCCAAGGCATTCAAGGATCTGAAGTTTGCACTAGTCAGTGCACTCATTCTCGCAACTCCTGATTGGAAGGAACCTTTTGTTCTAATGTGCGATGCTAGTGACGTGGCAGTTGGAGCAGTCCTGGCACAGAAAAAGGAGAAGATTTTGCACCCTATTTATTATGCCAGCAGAACATTGAATGAAGCACAAATTAATTACACAACAATCGAGAAGGAATTATTAGCGGTTGTTTATGCTTTTGATAAATTTCGTGCTTATTTAATAGGCTCCAAAGTCACTGTCTACACAGATCATGCGGCGATAAAATACCTAATCACAAAAAAGGATGCGAAGCCAAGGTTGATTAGGTGGATCTTATTGCTGCAAGAATTTGATTTAGAGATCAAGGACAAGAAGGAGAGTGAGAATTTGGTCGTAGATCATTTATCGCGTTTGGAGAATCCTGAGAAGGTAGATGCTTCAGATATCCCTATCGCAGAGGAATTTCCTGATGAGAAGCTATGATGATTGAAGAAGAAGAACCATGGTTTGCGAACATCACAAACTACCTCGCCGTAGGGGTCATACCTGAAGGATACTCAGCGCAACATCGTAAGAAATTTTTTCATGAACTAAAATTTTATTTATGGGATGACCCCTATCTCTATCGCAGAGGACCAGACCAGATCATTAGGAGATGCGTTGGACATATAGATGCGTTGAAAATTTTGGGAGCTTGTCATGAAGCTCCATATGGAGGACACTTTGGAGGCCAACGCACTGCGGCAAAGGTATTGCAGAGTGGTTACTGGTGGCCTACTTTGTTCCAGGACGCAAAGAAATATGCGAATAGATGCGACAAGTGCCAACGCACTGGTAATATCAGCGCAAGGAACGAAATGCCGCAAAACTATATAGTAGAGATTGAGTTGTTTGATGTCTGGGGTATCGATTTTATGGGACCTTTTCCATCATCGCAAGGATACCAATATATCCTCCTCGCAGGTGACTATGTCACAAAGTGGGTGGAGGCAATCTCTTGCGTTAAGAATGATGCGGTTACCGTGGCAAAGTTCCTTAAGAAGAATATTTTTACAAGATTTGGTGTGCCACGAAGACTTATCAGTGATGAAGGGACCCATTTCATGAACAAGATCATGACTAAGCTGTTGCAAAAATACAATGTCAAGCATCAAATCGCAACAGCTTATCACCCTCAAAGCAATGGACAGGCTGAGGTATCAAACAGGGAAATAAAGAGAATTCTTGAGAAAATGGTCAGCACAAACAGAAAGGATTGGGCGCAACATCTGGATGATGCATTTTGGGCATACCGCACAGCCTTCAAAACACCCATAGGGATGTCTCCCTATGCGTTGGTGTTTGGCAAGGCTTGTCATTTACCTTTAGAGCTGGAGCACAGAGCACATTGGGCACTAAAGCGTCTTAATTTTGATCCAGATGCGACAGGACAGGAACGATTGTGCCAACTGTCAGAATTAGAAGAATTTAGAAGATGTGCATATGAGAATACCAAGATCAACAGAGAGAAGCAAAAACAATGGCATGATAGCAGGATATGCAAGAAGGATCTTAGAGAAGGTATGAAGGTATTATTATTCAATTCTCGCTTACGTCTCTTTCCAGGTAAGCTAAAATCAAGATGGTCGGGCCCATATACTATCCATAAGATATATCCATATGGGGCAGTGGACCTACACTCTACTGACGGAAAAATAATTTTCAAGGTCAACGGGCAAAGAATAAAGTCGTACATTGATGGGACTTTGGACGAGGTAATTGAAATTATTCTTCTAAAATATGCCTTAAAATAACAAGGCAAAAATAGGTCCAGGACAAAAGTGCTCTCAGTTGCGTCAGGACCTAAAGCAAGGTAAGAGCACAACAGGTTAGAGTTGTAATTATTTTCTTCCGCATGTTTATTTTATTGCGTTAATATTTTGATAATTTAGATCCCATCGCATGTTCTTCTCGCAGTAGTTGTGTTAGACTCTTGGTAGATTTGTTGCGTTAGAATTTTGCTGCGACAAAGCCTTAGGAGGAAAACCCCATCGCATGTCCCAATTCATCTGCACATAACTCGCATTGGAAGCGCAGCCATAATCATTTTTGTATTTAATGAGTCGCACTAATCCCTGTTTTTACACATTAACTAAGGCAACCGCCCACATTCCCCCATGATAATCATGATCACCTACCTACGTGGGATGCGAAAGGGCAACAATACCAAAGCTAGCTAAACCTTGCGTTAGCTATAAGAGGAATGCGCCTTCTCTCTCAAAAACTTCATCTTCTTCATCTTCCCCAAAAACCCTAAACCCTTGTTTTTCTCTCTCACGAAGCTTCACCGAACTCCTAACATTACCATGTCTGACTCCCAAAACCTCTCAGTTGTTGGCTACACAGACGATGCTTCCCCCTCATCGCCGGAGGTGGAAGGACCTCTCAAAGACGCCATTTCCTCATCTAGCGAGGAAAATGAAAACCAACCCAAAGGAGACCCCATGGAAACCGAGGAACACGAGCTTATTGACGTTGAGCAACCCATGGCCGAACCTTCCATCTCCACAGCCAACCCTACAGAGGTGCTCGATATTGCACCTTAGACACCTCTACCTTCACCATCCAACCCGTCACTCTCCAACCTGCCCAAAACATTTCAGCCCCTCGAAACCTAACCCCATTTTCCTCTCCTTTCCCATCTGTTTCCATTCTTCCGCCCCCAGACTCTTCAGCTTCCCTCGCATCAACCACCAACCCTTCATCTTTATCCTCTTCGCCTGCAACCACTTCCCACCCACCATCCACCTCAGTGCAACCCACTTCGCCTCAGTTTTCTGAGTGGGAAGTGGCCGCATGGAACTCCCTGATGGGAGAATTAGGTGAAGAGGGCGACGCAATTCGCCTGCGAGAAGAGCAAGAAAAGGCTGCCGCAGAGGAAACTTCACGCAAGGCCATCGCAGATGAAAAAGCGGCCGAAGAAAGAGAAGGCACCAGCAAGCAGGGCGCAAGATCCAATCGCCGCAGAAGTTGTCGCAACCAACTTAGCCATCATTGCGGCAGCTCTGGACGTAGAATCTACTGATTCTGAGGATGATCTTCCCTTAACACATCGCCGCAACATCCAGTCCACAGGGGTAGTCATCCAAGAACCATCCGAAAGGCCTGCGGCGGCCCCAAGCATGAAAAGGAAAGCGCCAACGCATCCAAAGGAAATGGCAAAGAAAAAGTGGGCGCAGGAAAAGAAAAGATGGGCGAGGACTGGGGAAAGTTTCAAGAAGAAAGAGCATTCAGCTGCACCCTCCCGCAAACGATAACAGATCAAATCTCCCAAAGCAAATGGGAAACGGTTTGCGAAAATCCTCGCTCTTATGCCCCTGCGCTAGTCCACGACTTCTACCGAGCGCAATGGCAAGACGAAATCGACGAAGTACTGGTTCGAGGCCACGCAGTCGCCTTCTCCTCTTCGTGCATCAACAGCGTATTCGAGCTACGAGACATCCCAGACGCAGAGGGGAATGCGTTACTCAACTACCTCGACGACGATTTCCTGAGCGCAGTACTTCTTGCAGTGGCCAGACCTGGGGCCAAGTGGGACGGCCATGGAGCTGCGAGGACCCTGAATGCGCAGCTGTTGGATTTTGAGGCCACTTGCTGGATGCACTGGGTGAAGAATCGCATCATGCCCACAACGCTGATAGCGAGCATAAGCTAGCTATTTTTCCCTAATTTATTTAGCTAGTCTTTTATATTTATTGGCCAAATTTCATGCATTTTCATGTTGTATTTGTAGGAAATTAATATTGGAGCCAATTGGATGTTCGGGGGCGAAAAGAGGTCAAAGAATGAGAAAAGAATCAAAGAAGAAAAAGTCAAAATAGGGTCAGCCGCAGACCAGCGTCGAGACGCTGCTCCTTGAGCGTCTCGACGCTGCCTTTCCTTATCTGAATTAGGCGGCAACAGCTCACAGCGTCGAGACGCTGCGACCTTAGCGTCTCGACGCTCTCGAAATTCCCTTAAACAGAATGTGCGGCAGGCGATAGCGTCGCGACGCTATCCCTATAGCGTCTCGACGCTACGACAGAATTTCATCCTATTTATAATTTTCGATTAGGACTTTTTTTGGTGACTTTGGAGCGGTAAAACAGAGAGAAAAGGTTGCTGTGAAGGCTGAAGCAAGTGGAGAAAAGTGGATTTCAAGGCTTTGTTCGTGGAGATCGTGACGGGGACGTTCGGTCTCGGCCTACTTAGCGTTTACTTCTCTTTTCCCTTTTCTTTAGTAGTTTTTATGGCTTGTTTAGACTTAGTTTATATTGTAATTTGGATTGTGTGTAGCTAAGTTTAATTCTTGGGGATTGATGTAGCCGTTGGGCACTTTATGGATTGATTTTATGGTTTTATTGCTATTGATGTCATTTATGCATAATTGTGTTCTTAATGCTTTTAATTTACCGGCCATAAATTGATTGTTGTTTGTGCTTGAATCTTACTCGGGAGAGAGGATTTAGCTTAGAAATCATTATGCATAACTAGGATTTAGCTAGAAATCGGGAGATAATAGTTAATTCTAGAAATGGTTAAAAAGGTTAACCTTAATGCCTTGCATGTTTAATGAATTTAGATAGGGATATCGGGTTCATTGCATGTGGGAGAATCATGTATGCTCGGGAGAGATATGTGTGATTTTAGTTTCCCAAGATTTATGAATCATAGCATGTCATTAAACCATGAATTAATCCATAATCCCAATTGGTGAAATCAATTCCCTAAGACTGTTGTCATCAATTGTTTGTCACTATTTTATTGTTTCCATTATTTCTCACTTTGTTTGGTTCCCTAAATAAAATTGGGCAAGAGTATTTCCGGTAATTAAAATTGATTAGAAATCCAATCCAGAGGACGACATTCGAATATCACATTCACTATATTATTACTTGACCCGTGCGCTTGCGGTAGGAAAATTCCACATCAAACGCATGATGCCACACTCAGCCTTCAGAGGGTTGTCCTAGTGTATTGCATCATGAAGGGGACCCCACTTTACTTGGGCAAGATCCTTGTCGAAACATTGTGCCAGACTGCCGCAAAACCAAAGGGTGCAATTTTTGTCCTAGCCTCGTCACCCATCTATGTCGCGCATCAGGCCTCTTGCCCGCAGCAGATGAAGAAATCTGACCCATGCGGAAGGATTTTGACGACCAATGGTGGACGCCCGTGACGCGCACCCTCGATATGCGTCTGCAAGGAAGCACCCAGCAACCAGCCCCCGCATCCCAACCAACAGCTCTTACGTCTAAGAAACAAAAGAAGAAGAGGTGAAAGCAAACCGCAGGCAGAAACCCACCACCGGCCGCAAGGATCCCTCAATCAACTCCACCAGCGTAGGAAAGCACTGTCTGCACCCAACCTCAAGGATCCTTGCCACCACCACCGCCACCACCAATTATCCAGCAAGCACCTCCTTCGCAGCACAATGAAGACTTGCGTTCAGAGGAGATTTTTTAAGCCTCATTGCCTAGCCCCACTCGCAATGAAGAAGTTCCTGCGCCCAGTTCCTCTCTGCAAGCCACAGCTTCTGCGAGCGCAAGCCATGCTGCGACTGATCCACAACTTGATGTGGATACATCCCTTATATTTTCAGAGTTGCGGCAGATGATTCACGAAGTCACAGAGCCCCTGCGTTTGCAACAAGTGCGGATGTGCCAGCAACAAGAGTTGTTACGCAAGCAACAAGATGAACTATCGCAGAGAGTAAACGCCTTAGTCCTCTTCTTGATGCGATGGACTGAAGGCTTTGGCCGCTTGCCAGTCACACCAAACTTGTTCATGCGGCCACCTGCACAACAACGACCCAATGGTGCAGGACCATCGCAAGAACGCAGCTCCATGCCTCCGCCTGCGCCGAGGGATCCAAGACCACCTCCACCACCGCCACCGCAGGAATAAAACACTCCCCTAGTTTTCTTGTTTTCTTTTTGATTCCTTTAGATGTATGCGCTCTTGTTTTATAATTTTGTATCGCATTACATCAATATAAACTTGTCGTTTTATCTCTTCGCAATTTCCTTTCTGCCTTAATATAATGTCTTTATCTACCAAACTCTCTCGTTAGCTCCCTTGCTTTAATCCATGCATCTAACAGTCTTAACTTTCCTGCCCGCATTATTTAAATTGGTTTAACCTTTGTTTTCATTTCCTCAGACCTTAAGGAAACTCACTTCGCATTTTCGCCCTGCCGCAACTCAGCCTTGATCTCCTTTAGTCCATGCGCTCCAGTGTAAGTTTGGGGGACAATAGGGACATTGTCCAATTTAAGTTTGGGGGAGTGCGATAGTTAGCGCATAAATAAACAACGCATGCGTTCCTCTGGAATGCGACGTGTTTGTAGCTAGGGGCATTTATGACACCCATAGTTTGCCACTGCGCGAAGACACAAACGCATCCCATGGGCGTAGAGGACAGTAAAAAAATGTAATGCCCGTAGTTGGATACCTTTCATCACAAATGTGGGTAAGCCAAAATGAAAGCATGCATTTTGATGTCTATTGCCTTTAATAATTGCCTTCAAAAAAAATGAAAAAATATATATATATATGTAATAGTCATTTTTTATGCGCCCAGGACATATAGGAGAAGATTGGCTGAGTTAACGCAAGGAAGAATCTAAGCACAAAAGACTTTCCTTAAGCAATGAAGGAAATTTGGCAAAAGTTAACCTTGTTTAGCAATGCGCACAAGAAAAAGAGAAAAGAGGATGTTAGGACCACAGGCGTTGAAGAGATAAGTAACTATCGCAGAGTTGATAATAGGCATTGCTTGAGGACAAGCAATAGTTTAAGTTTGGGGGTTTGATAACTTGCAAAAAGCAAGTTATTTGTCCTTTAAACTTTAGCTAAAACAAGGTCAAAAGAAACAATGATGCATTGCTTCAGCGCAATAAGAAAGTAAAATGTGATAATTTTATGCAGTAGGCTATACTCATGTATGCAATGAGAAATTATAAAATATAGGGCACTAACGCAGCTAATTCAGTTGTTTTCCAAGTTTCTTCTCAGCGCAAGCACACATCCCAAGATGATCACGAGACAGACAAGATGGATGAAAGGACATCTCTAAGTAGAACAAGTTAGCGCATGACATGTAGTCTTGGTAGCTTTAAAACACTACCGCTAAAAGATAGTGCGTGCATGAGCTTTGACTGCGTTAAGACTAACGCAATCCCTTGTAAGTTTTAGAGAACTAAGCCCTACGCATGAACTAGCCAAATAACCAATTGATAGTTTTATGCCAAACGCAGAAGGAGTATCGGAAGGGAAACTTATGACTTTTTCTCACTTAGGCATTAATGGATCAATTGACCAAAGTATGCACTACAAGGTTCTTATAAACGCATGAGGTTACAACCGCAACAGCCTTGATACTATTCTCCTTAATACTTTTCCTTTCACTCTGGTCGCATGTTTTGCTTTCTGCAAGTTTTATTTTTCAAGTTTACCAAATCTCTTATTTATTTCTTTATATAATATCATACGTTTTCGAGTTTAGATCAGTAAATATTGTTAAAACTTTGCAAATAACCTTTCCCTGTGGATTCGATCCTGGACTCACCAGTTATTACTTGATTTTGTTAATTTATACTTGGGTTGATAAATATCTACGACAAATTGTTATTAATTTGTTAAGCATACTGACGAACGATCAGTTATTCATGTATGCTCATTTTTACCTCAAGATTGTTTTTCTTAACTGATAGCGAGCATAGCTAGCTACTTTTACTTATTTAATTTAGCTAGTCTTTTATGATTTTTGGGCCATTTTATTGTGCTTTATTGTTTATTTTGTAGGAAAGCGATGATTAGAGCTAAAACGTGGAATTGGAGTTAATCGGGTGTTCGGGACGTGAAAATATGCCAAAGAACCGGAAAGTTCAAGCAACAAGGAGCCAAGAGAGGGCATTCTGCCCATCAGCGTCGAGACGCCACTCTTGGAGGGTCTCGACGCTGGTTTTCCTTAATTAGAAGAGGCGGCAGCGTCACAGCGTCGAGACGCTGTGACAATAGCGTCTCGACGCTACCGTTATTTCCATTCCAGATGCGCGTGTTTTAGAGGCAGCGTCGAGACGCTGTCTAGATAGCGTCTCGACGCTACGACGAAAAATCAGTATAAATCATTCTTTTCGGCTAGGTTTTTGGGGGATTCAATTTTGGGACCTTTGGGAGCCGTAAAACAGAGGAGAAAGCAGAGGATTGAGGCTGAACAAGAGGGAGAAAAGCGGAAATCAACCCATCGTTCGTGGGGATCGTGACGGGGACGTTCGGTCTCGGCCTACATTGAGTTTTCTTTTCCCTTTCCTTTTCTCTAGTTAGACTTATGGCTTTATTATGTTTAGTTGAGCTTGTAATACAAATCATGAGTAGCTAAACTTGTAGCTTAGGGATTGATGTAGTTGATTGAGTTTATGGATTGATTTATGGTTTAAGTTGTGCAATGTTTATTATGTTTGTAATCTTGATTTAATGCTTTCAATTAATTGGCCATTAGTTGGATGATTTATGTTTTGAATCTAGCTCGGGAGAGGTGATTTGATATAGACATACTCAAGATTGCATGACTAAAGTTTATTTTCTAATTCGTGACGGTTTTAGATTAACTTTAGAATTGGTCAAAAGATCTCATTGCCTTGCATATTAATAAACTTAGATAGGGATATCAAGTTGGTTAATTTGCATGAGAATCAATTATACTCGGGAGAGGTAGTTGTGATTAAAGGGTCTTTGGCTCATAATTTCATTGTGCATAATAACTTACTCCTTAAAATCAATCCTATACTAAATCGGCGAAATCAATTCCCTAAGTATTTTTCCCAATTGAATTTCCACTTTTTACTTGCTTTGATTTAGTTTTCATATCATTCACTCACTACTTTTTGATCCCTAAATAAAATTGAGCAAGATAATTCACAATACTTGATTTGCTTAAAAATCCAATCCAGAGGACGACACTCGTTTATACGAACACTTTATTATTACTTGACCCGTGCGCTTGCGGTAAGGAAAATTCCACATCATTAACTAAAAGGACTACACTAGGCTCTATGAGTAGAAGTTAGGTAATTTAAACACATTGGTTAGGATGGATTAGGGAGAGTTTTGCTTTGAAAAAGAAAAATAGAAATCTTCATGCCTAGGAAACTCAGACATTGTGACTGGCACTAGAGTAGAACCCTCTTCTGAAAGGCAAACTTGTTAGAAAACGATCTTGAAAAACATGTTTACTTGATTCCATGTCACTTGATTTGAAATTTAAGATTGATACTAGTACCATGATTGATTACTACACATGAACTCTAACGTTTTGGTTTGCAATTAATATTGAGCTCTTACATTCTGATTTGCAATTAAAAAGTTGATCTCTAACATTTTGATTGGTTATTGCATGAGGACAAGCAATGAGTTAAGTTTGGGGGTGTGATAAGGGTCAAAAATATACCTATTTTACCCTTATATTTAGCTCATTTCTTTGTCAAATGTTGTATGTTTAGATCAATTTTAGTATTCCCGAGCTCAAAATATGTTAAAGTTGATAAGTTAGGGTGTTGAGAATCACTTTTGTTAAATTATGCTCATTTGTGCTTAAAAAGACTTGATTTTAAGAGAATTTGACTAATTTTGTTGGTGTGCAGGAAAATAGAGGAAAACTTGGAATTTGCCCAGAAATGCGACTGCATTTCTAGAAAAATTGAGACAGTTCCGAGTCGTCCGCGGGTCGTTGTTAACGAGTTTTCTTTGCACCTAACCGGCCGTTTTGACCCCGAAACCGACTGGGCTACCTACCAGCACCTATTTCGCAGCTTCTCAACCATTTTTCAAACTATATAAGCTCGAGATTCGAAGTCAAATTCAAGCAGAACTCATTTGGAAGAAGAGGGTGGTGACAGAACCCTAGTTGACACCTATGAGTAGGGATGCCCGAGGTCCTTCTTAGATGACTGAATTCTAACCTTAGTTAGACATCAAACCTTAGGGTTTGTAGGGACTTTCACCCATTCCCACTTGTAAAAGCGAGAGAGTGGAGTGTCTAAGCGAACTCTAGAAGGATTGAGTAAATAGAAAAAACCCATAATATTTAGCTATCTCCATTATTCCCAGCTCTTGATACTTTTCATTATTCTGTATTCTTTACATTCTTATTTCAATGAAAATGTGTTCATTTGCTCTTTATCTCACCATGAGTAGCTAAATGTTGTTGAGGGGTTCAATATGGTGAATTCCCTTATGGTTCAATAGCTAGAAAGTGTTTTATTTGCTTAAGTTTTGTTCAATGCATGTCATTCTTTATTGATTATCATTCTGATCTTGCTGAGTTTAACTTGATCACTTAGACTTTGCATGCTATGTGAGTTTGATCTCGAAAGGGACAGACGATATTGGTTCTCATAAAGGTGATATAGGAGAAAAAGCTCGAAAGAGATTGTTCGGCGGTATAGGGCAAGCTGTCTAAGGCACCCTATATCGACTATATGGTTATAGGTTGCATTCGTGAATTATCTATGTCGGAGTCGAGTCACAGAAATGTGCATAATGGTACTTGCTTAGCCTTCTAACAGTTCTTTGGAGCAAGGCCAAATAGAAGTTAAATCTGACTCAATGCATTGAATAGGCTTAAGTTAAATACTTCATGATTAAGGTTATTGCCTTTAAATGAATCCATGTTGAATACCTCGTTTATTTCTTATTGTTATTCTTTTATTTATTACTTGTTTTATTTATTTCTTTAAAAACCAATCATCAAACTTATTTCTTTGGTTACCTTTCAAAAGCAATCATTTGAGTAGTTTCTTCTTCAAATCTGAATTTCTAGTTTAGTCCTCGTGGGATCGATACCCTTGGAATACTTCTAATGTTTTTTTATTACTACGTGCGACAGTGTATACTTGCACTAGGGTTAGCTGAATTTATCTCTATTATCATTTATGATCTTATCTCACATCCATCCATTCAGCTGAAGACGCACCAGACGTATCCATGGTGTCACCAGGATAAGGTACCCAGCCTTATCCCTATACTATAGACCCTTTAGGTTGTATCTTGAACATTGATCCCTGTATGTCCCTACATACTAGTTCAAGCCTCATACTAACAGCCTAGGATGTTTAATTTATTGGATTAGGGTAATAAGACAAGATTTGATACAAACAAGATAAATGAATCATCCATCATTTTATTAATGTTCGGTCAAATGTTACATTTACTATCTACGAGTTTTAGGGCATAAAACCCAACACCTTAAACCTTTCCCAAGCCTCACTAAAAGTTTCCTCTTCATTTTGCCTAAATCCCACTATCTCACTCCTCAACTTGGCATTCTTAGTTGGTGGAAAATACTTACTGATAACACTCATTTATGTGTGTTATTTAGCCTTATAAACTTAAGTTATTGCTAGGAAAGCAAGGACTTTGTGATTAAAATCATATCATTTAGAGTCAAATTAGCAAAAGTCTAAGGATCATGATAGAAATCTTAAAAATATAGAATTTACGCTTAAAGTGTTGAAAAAGAGATTATTTTTCTAAGAATTTATCAAAGTTAATGTTTTTGTGCAGAGTTCTAATTTGCGATGGAAATGCGCCCACAAATGGAGATGAAGAAGTTAACGGAGCAAATTGAAGTTGAAGATTTGCGCCCATATTTGGTCCTGAAAGTGTGTAAAATGCATTTGAATTGTGCCCGCAAACCAATAAAGAAAGTGGCCATGGCTAAAGACAGATTTTTCAAGGCAGTGCACTGAAGGAATTTGCGCCCAAATTGCGGTCGCAACTGGGCTTTCCGACAGAATTCCGAGATTCGCGAGATTTGCACAGAATCATCCGAAAATCATAAATCTTGTATCAAATCTCCAAGGATCGTGGATTTCCACTCCCAAGGGACTTTTCACACTGATCTCGCCAGCTAACCCTACCTTTCAAGGTCTATATAAGGCGACCAAGTGCAAGAAGCAAAGAGAGCTCGGATTCTCGTCTTAGGAGAGTCTTTATGCTTTTCTTTTTTCTCATCTTGTAACCAATCCAAGTTTCAGTTCTTCTAGCCTATGTTGGCTCTTCCATTCGAAAGAAGAAGAAGAGAAAGACTTGTCTCCCCTTGAAAAAGACAAGAGCAAGTTCGATAGAGAGGAGAAAGAACCTTAGTTGAGTCTAGAGTCTTTACTTTATGTTTTATTTTCATTGTAAGTTGTTTTACTTTCTGTTTTGTTTAAGTTTTAGTTGTAAGTTCATTATTTTATGTACTTTTTGATTATCAATCTGAATTCACTTTATTTCTTTAATTTGTGTACCTTTTATTTTATGTTTTGCACTTTATTTTCTTCAATGAGCTAAGCTTCTTCTCGGGGATTCGAATATGTGGATACCTTGAGTAGAAGAAAGACCCACCGATGCAAAGGCAACCTTGCTTCCTCTTAGCATTGTTTGTTTTTGCTGAAGTTTAAGTTTCATTATTAGCTTAAACTGATCAATTAAGTTAGCATTGTTTGTGTTCAGCTGGTGGCTAAAAGGTTGGAGTTGAATGCGCGGGTTCGCAAAAGCAATAGTGGAAAATATCCTAGAAATAGGACTTTGTTTCTTGCATCCTAGAAATAGGACTGGAACCACTAGAGTTTTAGGAGTCATGTGCAATATTTATCTAAGTTTTAGCTAGCCCTAAAAATGGGTGTCTAGTTAGCTTAGTCTTCTAAAGGCACCTACAGTGGAGCTGAATAGGAGTTGGACTTAACTCACAATCAAGTTATTAGGGCATTTGCGGGTGCAAACTAGTATCTGCACCATGTCTATGTGGGCACTAATAGATAGTATTCTCCAACCATATGCATAGCCTGAGTGAGTTGCTACCCAAAGGTGGGTGCATTTTAAGCTCTCGGTTGATATGTATTTGAATTCTCTGTCTTATCTCATATATCTTTATTTGCTTTATTTACTTACTTTCTTTACATTGCTTGTATCCAACATAAAACCATCCATCAAATTATTTCTCTGGTTACCATCCTCAGTTGCCCTTGTAGATGGATTAGTTTGAAAGTAGTTCGCTTGTCTTAAGTTTTATTTATGCATGTCTCTCTTTATTGATTATAATGTTATGTTGTTAAGCTTAAACTAGCCATTTAGACTTAGCATGCAATGTGAGTCTAATACTGAAAGGGTCGGGCAATAAGAGTTTTCATAAAGGTGATGTAGGAGAAATGCCTAGAAATAGGGAATTCACTGTTATGAGGAGTAACAACTATAGGGTTAGAGGATGTAAGCATGGATTATCTATGTCGGAGTTGAATCACGGACATGTGCATAACGAACTAGCTTAGCCTTCTGACGATACTTGGGAGCAAGGCCAAATAGACGTTAAACTAAATTCCTTGCCTTTTATTATTGCATTTTATTCTTTTATTATTGTCTTCATATTCAAAATTATTTCCAAAGCCAATCAATTTATTTTGTTACCAACCATCGTGCTTAAGAGCAATTTCTTCTTCAAATCTGAGTTTAAATTAGTCCTTGTGGGATTGATACTTTGGAATACTTCCATTGTTTTTATTATTGCGTGTGATAGTGTATGTTTGCACTTAATTGACTGAAAGCATCTTTAATTCATATTTACCATCTTTTACCATCACCTTTAGTCATCGCATCAGCATGGATAAAAAAACCGAAGTGATTTCGGATCTGATTTAGAGTGTGTAATGATAAAAATAAATAAAAACGTGAAATTAGTGTGGATGAATCGAATCCAAAGTCGAACAAGTGTAGGCAATATACCTAAATGTGATTTAAGGTCTGGTTTGAGTTGGCCAATTTTGAAACTCCTGAAAAACTACATGGAGAAAGGGGGATTCGAGTGCATCATCATCTAGGGAGTGTCGGAATGCATCACTAGTGGGTTCGATGAAGGAGATCGTGTATGGGTTGCTGCTACGTCGCCACGCCACCGTCGTAGGTCTCATCTGTTGGGTTTTATGCCCTAAACCTCGTAGATAGTAAGTGTACATTTGACCGAACATTAATAAAAGTGATGTATTATTCAATGTTGGTATTATATCTTGTCTTATTGACCCTAATCCAATAAACTAAACATCCAAGGCTAATAGAATGAGGCTTGAACTAGTATGTAGGGACATATGGGGATCAATGTTCAAGTTTTAGCCTAAAGGGTCTGTAGTATAGGGATAAGGCTGGGTACCTTGTCCTGGTGACACTATGGATACGGCCCGCTTTGTATATTGATACAAACGTAGTGATCCAACGCGTTCATGTGGTTGACATGCGAGTGGGGGTATCCTGTGCAATGAGTTTGCACAAAGACCGGACCGCGAAATAGTTAACCACTAACTGTAACACCGTTAGTTAGCTCGGTTTCTATTTCACTAGGATGACCTAGGCAACTTGGCCTTAATCCTGAGTAGATTATGGACTCCTGTCCATGAGGGATTGTCCTTTGATTTGTACGGGTGAGAGTGGCCTGTTCGCCGACTCAATAAGCCTACCATTTTGGGGACAAGACCGAGTGGGGAGCTGGGAACGTAGTCTTACAAGATGGAATTCACTCCTTCCCGATATTAGGGTAAGTAGAGGTGTGTTCCCTTAAGTGGTGTCTCCGGGTCTTGAACAAAGGGCCCTACCCTCTTTATGGCACAAGAGGGATTTCTGTTTGTTGGTTGGACCACAAACAGGTTGTTCATTAGAGGAGCACTGGTACTTAAGGACCAAGAGGTAGCCCAGGGGTAAAACGGTAATTTGACCTAGCTGGGGTACGAACACACGTGAAGGGCTAACTTGCTGTTGACGGTCGATATCCGTGGACACAGAAATATATCTGCAGTGAGAAGAGTGCAGCTGTGGTTCTTTAGTGGAGTGAACCACAGTTAACGAATATTGATTAACTTGGTTAATGAGTTTAGCCAACTAATCTCATATCGTTGGAGCTTCTGATCTGTAGGTCCATCAGGTCCCACCGGTAGCTCTATAAGGGCGTTGAGGTAATTTTCTAAGGTTGAATTAAGCATTCGAAGGGGTTCGAATATTAAGCTAAAGTATGAATCTGATTCATATTAAAAACTATAGGTTATAATTAATGTGCATGGGATGTATATTAATACTATAGTTTTGTGAGAGAGAATAATAATTGAATATGTGATGTTCAATTTTATTATTTTTTTAAATTAATTAATTTTGAATTAATTAATTGATTAAGTTTAATTAAATTTGATTTAATTAAACTATAGGTTAAAAGAGGGATATTAATATAAATAAGATTTAAATTAATGTTACTTCAATTAATATTGATTAATTGAAATTTAATTCATTATAATTTAAAATTTTGAATTTTAAATTAATAATTAATTATATCTGGTAACTGAACTTCAGTTACCAGAAATAGGGCGTGCAGTTACCTTCCTGATCGATAGGTAAGGGGATGAAGTTTCTGTTTTTTGAGTAGATCACACATACTCTCACGCCTCCCTCTCTATCTCTCGCTCTCTCTCTCGTTCTGCTCTCCCTCTGTGAATACAGAGTGTCTTTTCAGAGAAAATCCTTAGAGATCTGGGTTCCCACAAGCCACTCAATATACACACCTAAGAGAATACCGGTGCAATCGTGGTGGTGGTGTTCGTGATTATTCTCCAGCAAAGAAGAGGAGTTCTTGGCTGCTGTTTTTTCTGTTGAACCGAAGGATTTTGGTGAAATCTCGTCAAGAAAACTTCAAGGGTAAGTATTCTTGAACCCTAGGATCAATAGGATTCTTTATAGATTAGATCTATTGTTTTTAGGGCTGTTTAAGCATGTTTTATTTCAGTTTTACAGCATGATTCTTTAATTTACTGCTGTATAATTGTTTTGCCGTCGTATTGGTTTCCCAATCGGCATTTAAACCTATTAAGGTCTCTGAATGTTTCCGCTGCGCTAGGGCTTTAATCCCTGCAATTGGTAGTCATGTGATGTGAATGAAGGAATGAAAATCCTTAGCAGCGGAAGCGTATATCAGTTCTTTTCGTTCTTAATTTGGTTTCTTTGAAAACACCGATACATTGGACCAAAGTACAGAACGATTCTTATAAATTTAATACGATTAAGCATGTTGTACAAAATTCAAAACTATTTAGAATACAAGAGAGACTTACCTGTTGTAGAACTAATTCCATAGCACTATGCTCCAAAACCACGAATGATTCAACAACGGTCTCTCCATTGAACACCACCATCGAAGAGCACCCATTATGCTCTGGTTTCTTGAGATTCGAGTTGGTGGGAACTCAACCTTGACTTGGGAAGAACAACAAAACTTTGTTGTGTTTTGTATGAGTGAAATTGAGAGATTTTTCTTCTTAGAGAGAGATTTTTCTTTTGTAAAAATCAACTCCAGGAAAAGGCACTACCCCAACCCCTTTACCCCTACAGATCACAATTGAATGACGAAAGTAACTCCCCATGAGGTGTCGACTTTCCATTGGTAGGATTTTTAATTATTATCAAATAATAATTAAAATAAAAACTATATTTTATACAATTAATTAATTTAACTAAACAAACTTTAATTAAATTAATTATTTCATATAGTTTTAATTCAACTAAATCATATTTAATTGAATAAATTAAGTCAACCAATTAATTCATAATTAATTGTTCCCCACATTAATTAAATATCATATACTTAATTAATATTACATTTGAATCATATTCGAATGTATCTCTCTCTTTTAACCTATAGTTTTAATGTGCATCTAATGTACATTAAATATGAACTATATTATTAATTTAATTAAATCATATTTAATTAAATTCAACTAATTAATTACTTCTTTAATTAAATATCAAATATTTAATTAATTTTCTGTTCGAATCAAATTCAAATAATTCTCTCATATACTATAGTTTTAATATGAATCTCTATTCATATTATTTTAACCTATAGTTTAATATGAATCTAATTCATATTTAATATTTGAACTCCTTCAAATATTTAATTCTCTCATTAATTAATTTTGAATCACATCAAAAATTAATTTTATATTATAAAGTTTAATTCATCAATTAAACTTATATTATAATGTATCTACATACATTATCTTAATTGTATCAAATACAATATAATTCCCTTAACGAATTTGAATGCACTTCAAATTTTATTCAAGACTATTTAACTTCAGAACCCTTTACGAGCTAGTAGGTGGACCTAATGGACCTACAGATCAGAAGCTCCAACGATACGAGACTAATTGGCTAAACTCATTAACCAAGTTAGTCAACATTCGTTAACTGTGGGTCACTCCACTAAAGACCCATAGCTGCACTCTTTTCACTATATAATATTTCTGTGTCCACGGATATCGACCAATAACGGTAAGTCAATCCTTCACGAGTGTTCGTAACGCCAGCTGGGTCAAATTACCGTTTTACCCTGGGTTACCTCTAGATCCTTAAGTACCACTGATTCCTCTAATGAACAATCTGTTTATGATCCAATCAATAAACAGCAATTTCTCTCGAGCCAGGAGAGGATGGGCGCCCTTGTTCAAGACCCGAAATCAACCTTTAAGGGAACACACATCTGCTTACCCCAATAGGGGAATGAGTGAATTCCATCTTGTAATGTTATGTTCCCAGCCCCCACTCGGTCTTGCCCCTGAAATGGTATGCTTATTGAGTCGGTGAACTGGCCACTCTCACCCATACAAATCTAAGGACAATCCCTCCTGAAAGGGGTTCATAACATACTCAAGATTTAGATTGAGTTACCTAGGTCATCAGAAACCTAAACTAGTTAACGGTGTTACACCTAGTGGTTACTATTTCGCGGTCCGGTCTTATGCAAACTCATTGCACAGGATACCCCCACTCGCATGTCTCCTACATGGATGCTTTGGATCATTGCATCTATATCGAATACAAAGTGGACCGTATCTCATAGTGTCACCAGGATAAGGTACCCAGTCTTATCCCTATACTATAAGACCATGCCTTATCCCTATACTATAGACCATTTAGGTTGTTACTTGAACATTGATCCCCATATGTCCCCACATACTAGTTCAAGTTTCATCTAAACAACCTAGGATCTTAGTTTATTGGATTTGAGTCAAATTGTGAAATTTTAGTAACAATAACTCTTTATTGTACAAATCTCAATAACAACGTATTGATACAAGTGAACAATTTTGTCACCATTCACTATCTACGAGTTGTAGGGCATAAAACCCAACAGTGAAGTGCCACTACTACCAAGTGTTTTTGTTCTGAATTCGATCTTGCTTCATATTCAATGATATGAATCCTACCATACTATCCAAAACTAAAGAAAAGCTTCAAAATGGAGATTCATTAAATGCACTCAAGTTTCATTGAAGACAAGTCAAAGCGTGATTTATGGAACATGGACTTCAAGATACTTCAAAGTGAGGCTTTCATTTATTCATGAGAGGTTACAAACATTAAGTTGGCTGATTGAGAACTTCAAATCTTAGATTTATGGTGCCTTTTGAATGTATTTTCAGTTTTATGTCATTTTATTTACTTTTTAGGTTACATTTAGTTAATGGCTGATTATGGTCATAAAGTTGGAATGTTACAAGTCTTCAAATGCCTCATGGAAGGTCTAGAGTTCAATTTTAAGGCTATATAATGCCATGTAATTCCATTGTAAAAAGAAGACTTGGAAATGTAGTAAAAAGAGCCTTTGAGCTTTTCCTTTAGCCTTAGAGCTAAGTTTCTTTGCAATTCTATGTAGTTTAGGTTGCATGCTGAGAATCATTCAAGCTTGACTTGATCAATCATGCTTGTGGAGTGATTCGAATCTCAAGCAAGTTTCTTGCCTTGAGATATTTGATCGACAAGGTAATCCGGTTTTTACTTTCCTTGGGTTGATTTTCAAATCGGTTTTGGGGTTTTCAGATTTGAGATCTAAAGGTCTTGTTTTTCAGCAAGGTTGTTAGATACATTTCCTGGGAGTTTCACAACATTTGGTATCAGAGCTACTTTGATTTCATAACATTTGGTATCAGAGCTTTAGGCTCAAGATCGGATATATGTTTCCTTTGCGTTTCTCTTGAATTTGTTTCTCTTTCTTTAGTTATTTTTTTTAATCTGTCCAGTTTCATAGTCTGCCTAAATGCTCCAAAAACTCATATTTCCGTAGGGTATTTCATCTTAATGTCTTCAATGATATTGTAGATCTTTGTTTAAGCTAAAACTTTTCCTTCTTCATAAATTTCTAATTCAATTGTCTTGAGGGTGAAACGTTTGAACTTTTACAATCTGTTCTGGAAAACTGCTATACCCAAGAATGTGTGTTCTTGTTTTTGTTCATGTCATTTTTTCCTCCAAAGCTTGATAGATCCGAATTTTATTGGTTTAAAATTCATTAATTCTGTTTTAATATGGGTTTTATCTTGCTAATCCTATCAGTTACATATTCAATTTAAGCAAGAGTTGCCCATAGTCATTACAATTTTTCAGTTACATTTCTGCACAATAACTTTTCCAGCCGTTGGTGCTTTAATTACTTAGGTTCTTTGCTATAAATTCTTTATCTCCCACTTGCATATTGCATCAGATTGTAACTCCACTCTTTTACCACCTTAATTGTGGATCCATTCAAAAGACCTATTTGCATCACTTTCTCTTTAAATTCATCTTGGTCAAACCATTTTTTTAAAAGAAATTCATGGAGATTGCTTGCTGTCCATTTTAATCATATATAGACTTTTATTTGAATTTTGAATTTTTCCAAAGCCTAATTTGCTTGCTTGGATTCAAAGTGTGCTGCTACTCATTGGATTGCAAATTATCTTGGCTTTTCCACTTCCAATATTGAGAGATGAGAATGCGAGTTCATACCGAGTGATTTGTGAAAATGTGTGCAAACACAAGTGGCCTAAATTTTCATGAGTGTGAGCACATAAAAGAGTGTTGTGAGGTCCTTTGTGTTTTCTTTTCTTAACATGTTTTTACAGCAATGTCTCACAACAAGATTCGAGGACGAATCCTCTTGAAGAAGGGGAGGATGATATGAATCCTACCATACTATCCAAAACTAAAGAAAAGCTTCAAAATGGAGATTCATTAAATGCACTCAAGTTTCATTGAAGACAAGTCAAAGCGTCATTTATGGAACATGGACTTCAAGATACTTCAAAGTGAGGCTTTCATTTATTCATGAGAGGTTACAAACATTAAGTTGGCTGATTGAGAACTTCAAATCTCAGATTTATGGTGCCTTTTGAATGTATTTTCAGTTTTATGTCATTTTATTTACTTTTTAGGTTACATTTAGTTAATGGCTGATTATGGTCATAAAGTTGGAATGTTACAAGTCTTCAAATGCCTCATGGAAGGTCTAGAGTTCAATTTTAAGGCTATATAATACCATGTAATTCCATTGTAAAAAGAAGACTTGGAAATGTAGTAAAAAGAGCCTTTGAGCTTTTCCTTTAGCCTTAGAGCTAAGTTTCTTTGCAATTCTATGTAGTTTAGGTTGCATGCTGAGAATCATTCAAGCTTGACTTGATCAATCATGCTTGTGGAGTGATTCGACTCTCAAGCAAGTTTCTTGCCTTGAGATATTTGATCGACAAGGTAATCCGGTTTTTACTTTCCTTGGGTTGATTTTCAAATCGGTTTTGGGGTTTTCAGATTTGAGATCTAAAGGTCTTGTTTTTCAGCAAGGTTGTTAGATACATTTCCTGGGAGTTTCACAACATTTGGTATCAGAGCTACTTTGATTTCATAACATTCAACTTTCTCATTTTACATCATGAATTCATATTATCATACCCAAAAAAAACACATTTCTATCTATTTATAGTTAACACTTCAATAAGGTTATTAGTACCGAGTGTGTTCCTATAACTTCAATAAGGTTATGAGTATTAAATGTGTTCCTATAACTTCAATAAGGTTATAAGCAAGGATGAAAAAATCAACAATATTAGTTGAAATATCACCAATATATCTTCGTTTCAGTAGGGTTGATAAAAGATATGGATGTAAAATCTTTTTTATCCCCTTATCACTGATATAGGCGATTATATATGCATTTATAATTCTTTTTGTTGTTATTATACATGTGTATGTGGTTGCCAGATTAGTTGAATTTTTAGGATTGTATATGTAGATATTCTCAAGGTCGTGGGTTCAATTCCACATATTTTCAGTTTTTTTATTTCTCTTCTCTCTTTTTTCTTTCCTTCCCTCTTTCTCCTCCATCCCACAACCCTACCTCTTTCTCTCACTTTCTTTTTAAATTCACTCTTTTTTTTTTACTCTTTTGGGTTTTTATTTCTATTTAAAATTTACTCACTTTTTCTTTCTTTTTTTAGTTCCCTTTTTATTTTCTTTTTTAGTTCTTATTTTATGTTTTTATATTTTTACGATGTTTTATAGGTTACATATTTAGTACATAAAATATACATTTTTAAAAAAAAAAAATTGTATGACATGTTTAACCAATAAAATGCACACTTTTTTTATATAATAATATAATTTTTAATTTATTAACTATAGTATAAAAATTATTTCTCTCTTTCAGAAAAATCAACTGCATATCTTTGATAATTTTGATTTTTGTATCTTGATAAATTTTTATTTCTTATTTTCTTTTAAAGTTAATATTTTTTTATATTAAAAGAAAAGAAAGTTGTCAAATGTGTCTATATTTATATCTTTGAGATAGAATGAATTGGAAAGAATATTATCATTACCAAATCAATTATATTAATTAATCAGGTATTTGTTGACTAAATTTTAAAATTATTGAAGTTTATACTTATTTTATCTTTAATACTTGTTGATGGTCAAATTTCGCTTAGGAATTTGACCCTCGCTCCACGTGATGATCAACAGTGAATTTGTAGGAGAGCGGGAAAGACGTGACCTGCAAAACGAACAAACGCTGCACACCGGTGTGGTGTAGACCACACACACTCAGATGCTTAAGTTAGCCTTGGCTGAGAAACACGTAGAGTGTATTTAGGGATTGATTTTTGCATACCTGAATGTGTGTGCGGTCTCCTTTTTTAGAGATTTCCCCCTAGGGTTTTCGTCGACGTCGGACTTCAAATGATCTCCGGGCCTTTGGCCCTTGTTGGCCTCGGCAATGGGCCGAGGCCGACCTCATCTTCCTAGGGTTTTTAGGAATTCGGAGGTGTTTCGGGACGAACCAGGCGAAACCAGGGTAGTCAGGGACATCAGGGACCGAAGGGAGGTGGCCAAGCTCGGCCCGCGCCCGCGGGCCAAATGGTCGGCCTCAGCCTCAAGGCCGAGGCCGACCATTGGCCCGACCCTTTGGTCTGGTCTTCCTCTGGGTCGACTTTCTGGTCCCACCTCTGCTTGATTGTCCTCGTCAGCTCCTTGTGCGTCAGTGATATGAACCGAGGTGTCTTAATCAAGGTACAAGAACCCAAGATGATTACAAACTTTAGAGGTTGCTGATTGGAATATGAAATAAGTGATCAACCAGCCCAATCCAATTATTATGGTGAAAAGTTGCATCCTTTCAAGATTCACAAAGGCACCTATTTAACCAAGAGACACAATGAATCTAGAAATTCATATTCATTCACATATTTAATGTATTATGTATCTTGTGAATTCATGAACTTGTATTTATGAAGGTTCATGCATGGATTTGAAAAGTTAGGGGTTGAATTTAGACCACATAGATGAAGGGTTGTGTCCTTTCATGGTGTCTTTTCATTTAGTATAAATAGGGATGTAATTTGTCATTTGAAAAGAAGTTGAAGATTATGAAAATTAAAAAGCTTTTGCTTATTCAACCCTTTTGGTGTTGTCTTTTCTTTCAAATCTTGTTTTAGATTTGATGTTAAAATCAATTCATTGAATTAGTCTTGATCAAGCTAATTCTGGAGTGAGTTGTCTTAGGATCTTTGAGTGACCATCATAGATTCTATGTTTGATCTAAGAGTGATTCATCTTCTAACTAAACTCTTGGTTGGAATCATTTGGTAAGTTAGTCTTATTTGTGTCCGTTTACAAGGATCCTAGAAGGACCTCTAGCTTTGTAAACTCAAGCATATTGGGCGCTTATCAGTCAGTGTGGTCCAAAATTACCTATAACATTAAGCCCCCACTCTTGAATTGGGATTCAGGTGCGACTTACTGTTGTAGGCTGAGCACCTTAAGCCCGATTTAAGAGTACGACTCTTGTCTCGTGCCGACTTATGTATGACTTCTTTGTTATCCTGCAAGATAAGACGAACTAGACAAAGTAGAAACTCCCTGAATAGGGTTAGGTGAAATGGAAATGAGAAAAACGAGATATTACAAAAGTGGCTGGAGGGCCTCTCTGGTCGGCCTCGGCCTCGGGAAGAGGCCGAGCACAACATTTTCCCATTTTAGCTTAGGAATGGAATGGCCTTAACCTATCCCTATTCCCAGCCCCCACTTAAAAAATATGCATTTACTACTTCAGGAGTTGCAATTCCTTTGAGTAAGAAGGACTAACCTCATTCTTGGCATTTTGAGGACAAAGCTCGACCTCGGAGTTGTGGTGATCGGTCTTGGCCTTGGCGTGAGACCGAACCATACTTTTACATCGCCTGCTCGTTCACATAATTGTTGAACTTATGTGCAGATTCGCTCCATGGTTGATCATCTCCTTGCTGTTTTGAATGTTTTGGTTGTGCCAAAAAGCGAAGTGACTAAGAACCCGAACTAGTCAAACTCCATCACGTGCCTGAGGGCAAGGGTCGGCCTCGGCCATGGCATGAGGCGAAGCGTTTCTTCTGTGTTGCTTGCTAATCTGCTTTGCTGCATTCATCCCAGTGGTGCGTACACTCTGCTGGGGAAATTTGGACTTGGGGAGGCCGAGGAAATACCCCAGCCTCTCTTCAAGTGTTGTATTCTTCCCGAGGGTGCGTACACTCAGTCGGGGAAACTTGAGGAGGCCGAGGAAATTCCCGAGCCTCTCTTCAAGTGTTGTGTTCATCCCAGGGGTGCGTACACTCTTCTGGGGAGAAGCTTAGGGAGGCTGAGGAAGTTCTCGGGCCTCTCTTCAAGCACTGTGGTCATCCCAGGGGTGCGTACACTCTATTGGGGAAAAGCTTGGGGAGGCTGAGGAAGTTCCCGGGCCTCTCTTCAAGCACTGAGGTCATCCCAGTGGTGCGTACACTCTTCTGGGGAAAAGCTTGGGGAGGCTGAGGAAGTTCCCGGGCCTCTCTTCAAGCACTGTGGTCATCCCAGGGGGTTCGTACACTCTTCTGGGGAAAAGCTTGGAGAGGCTGAGGAAGTTCCCAGGCCTCTCTTCAAGCACTGTGGTCATCTCAGGGGTGCGTACACTCTTCTGGGGAAAAGCTTGGGGAGGCTGAGGAAGTTCCCGAGCCTCTCTTCAAGCACTGTGGTCATCCCAGGAGTGCGTACACTCTTCTGGGGAAAAGCTTGGGGAGGCTGAGGAAGTTTCCGGGCCTCTCTTCAAGCACTGTGGTCATCCCAAGGGTGCGTACACTCTTCTGATGAAAAGCTTGGGGAGGCTGAGGAAGTTCCCGGGCCTCTCTTCAAGCACTGTGGTCATCTCAGAGGTGCGTACACTCTTCTGGGGAAAAGCTTGGGGAGGCTAAGGAAGTTCCCGGGCCTCTCTTCAAGCACTGTGGTCATCCCAGGGGTGCGTACACTCTTCTGGGGAAAAGCTTGAGGAGGCTGAGAAAGTTCCCAGACCTCTCTTCAAGCACTGTGGTCATCCCAGGGGTGCGTACACTCTTCTGGGGAAAAGCTTGGGGAGGCTGAGGAAGTTCCCGGGCCTCTCTTCAAGCACTGTGGTCATCCCAGGGGTGCGTACACTCTTCTGGGGAAAAGCTTGGGGAGGCTAAGGAAATTCCCGAGCCTCTTTTCAAGTGCTGTGTTCATCCCAGGGGTGCGTACACTCTTCTGGGGAAAAACTGGGGAGGTTGAAGGCATGTGTCAACCTCTCTACAAGAATTTAGTCTCTTTCCAAGGGAACGTGCGGAAGTTTGGCCTCTGCAAGAATTATTCTCGTCTGGCCACATGCGCCACATCCTATGGAAAAATGCTTTGCACAAACACAGTATAAAGAACTTTATTAAATTTGCAAGTGTCTGCATTGTACCATGGGGAAAAGCTATGGACATGTGTTATACAAAATGAAAATAAATAATCTTAAAAATTACTCCATCGTTATTCATAACGTAATCCTAACTTGAATAAGTAAGAAAGGAAAGTCAAAATCATCGCCACATGACCATGATTATGATGGACTCGGTCTATCCTTATTCCCAACCCCCCACTCAAAATATGTATTCAATATCTTGGACATACATTTTTTGAGTAAGGAAAAACTAACTTCGTACCTGGGCCTTTGAGGGTGGAGCTCAGCCTTGGCCTCTGGATGGTCGGCCTCGGCCTTGGCATGAGGCCGACCAGCTCCTCTGTGTTGTTTGCTTGCTTGTTTTCCATCCCAAGGGTGCTTGCACTCAGTTGGGGACTTGGGGAGGTTGAGGGCATGCGTCAACCTCTCTTCAAGTGTTGTGTTCATCCCAAGGGTGCGTACACTCTTCTGGGGAAACTTGGGGAGACCTAGGAAGTTCCCGGGCCTCTCTTCAAGTGCTCTTCTTGCTCTCTTGGCTCTATCCGGGCCTCTCGAACTGCAGCTTTTCGCTTCCTACTTGACTCTCCCCTTGAAGGTCCTCCGAGGATGGTTCGTATCTCTAACAGTGGGTTGTTGCCTCCCATACTTTGTTCTGTTGGCGAAGGTCTCTTTTCTCTGTCATGTCCTACGAATTCCTTGAGGTAGCCCTCTCGAATTAGGGTTTCTATTTCATCCCTTAGCTGTATGCATTCCCGGGTTGTGTGGTCGTGGTCTCCATGGAACATGCAGTATTTTTCCTGTTTCTCCTGTCTGGGTCTGACCTCAGCCTTTCTGGACGTTTCAACAGATTGGTATTCTGTATTGCGACCAAAACCTGTTCAAGTGAAGCTGTTAGCGGCGTATACCTGTTATACTTGGCTTTTGGCTCTGCGCGGCCCTGCGGCTCCTTGGCCTCTGCTCGGCCTCGGCCATTGGCCGAGGAGTGCTCATGTCGGCTCCGGCCTCCATCTTCTACCCGGCGTCCTTTTCCTCTGTCTTCTCGATGCCGGTCGGATACAGAAACTCCCTGGCTCTCTCTCTCCTCCTGCTTAGACCTTAGCAGTTCCTCGGCACTTATGTATTTTTGTGTCGGGTCATGAATTCCACATATGTTCGTGGCTGGCTTTCACCGATTGAGTTGAGCAATCTCTCATCCTGCAAACCTGAAATCACAGCGGTTTTGGCAACTCCATCGTCATAGTCTTCTACCTGCAAAACTTCGTTACTAAATTGGTTAATGTAATCCTTTAGACTTTCCCGTTGCCCCTGCTTTACTGTCAGCAAGTTGATCTGGGGTTTATGTCGGCTCCGAGCTCCTAAGAATTGCGTAACAAATGCTCGTGCCAACTCTTTGAACGAACCGATTGACCTCCGCGGTATCTTGCTAAACCACTGTCTTGCCAAACTTGTAAGCGTTAGTGTGAAGGCTCGGCACCTTGTTGCTTCATTCGCCCCATGGAAATCCATCCAGGTTAGGTAGGCGTCTAAATGCTGCTTCGGGTCTTTCTTTCCGTCATACTGTGGGAAGTTTGGTACCTTGAATTTATGCGGCACCTCCCCCCCCCATTATTTCGTCAGTGAAGGGTGGTTCCATCTGCCCAATCAGCCCTTCTATGTCTTCATTCTCAGTTCTTCTTTGGGAGTCGCGATGGCTGTCTTCCTCTTTCAGCCACTTTGATAGCTCCCGCTCTCGCCCTTTTTGGCCCTGCTTGGCCTCGGACCTTGCCTGAGCCTCCAACTTTTTCCTGTCATTATTCCCTGTGTACATACCTAGCGCCAGCTTCGGCGGCAAATTTCTGCGGACCCTTTTGTGGCTGGGTCCTGCCTCTTTCTAGGTCTGATCATCTACTGGATGGTGCATCTGGCTGGTTACACTCTCCGAATCTCCTACCTCCTCATCCGCTATTCCTTAACCCTTCTTGGGATCTCTGCGCAGATGCTCTTCCCCGTGCCCCACAGACTCAGGCTTTTTCAGCAAATTAAGGATTTCGACCAAGTTCTGCCCCATCTCGTTCATCCTCCCCTTAATTGCTGCAATCTCAGTCTCTTGGGCTTGGAGTCGGACCAGGGGATTCGCCTCGTCTGCCACTGGCTGATTTTCATGCTCCATCGCCGCTGTACTTTATCTATTGAAAACAACGTTTGCTAGTCAGCGTCCTCCCCACAGACGGCGCCAACTGTTGATGGTCAAATTTCGCTTAGGAATTTGACCCTCGCTCCACGTGACGACGAACAGTGAATTTGTAGGAGAGCGGGAAAGACGTGACCTGCAAGACGAACAAACGCTGCACACCGGTGTGGTGTAGACCACACACACTCCGATGCTTAAGTTAGCCTTGGCCGGGAAACACGTAGAGTGTATTTAGGGATTGATTTTTGCATACCTGAATGTGTGTGCGGTCTCCTTTTTTAGAGATTTCCCCCTAGGGTTTTCGTTGACGCCGGACTTCAAATGATCTCCGGCAATGGGCCGAGGCCGACCTCATCCTCTTAGGGTTTTTAGGAATTCGGAGGTGTTTCGGGACGAACCAGGCGAAACCGGGGCAGTCAGGGACATCAGGGACCGAAGGGAGGTGGCCAAGCTCGGCCCGCGCCCGTAAGGCCGAGGCCGACCATTTGGGTCGGGCCAAATTGGCCCGACCCTTTGGTCTGGTCTTCCTCTGGGTCGGCTTTCTGGTCTCACCTCTGTCCGATTGTCCTCGTCAGCTCCTTGTGCGTCAGTGTGGTCCAAAATTACATATAACAATACTATTTATTATTGTATTAATGCATATATTAGTCTTATAATTATTGATACATTAATAGTTTGTTACTTAAATAAACTTATTATAAAGTTTCACAAAATAAATTTACAATATTTTTATAAATTTCCATGATATCCGTGATTTTTCCTAGAATATCTGTCAATATATTCGTAAATCTTAATCACCGATATTGCTACCGATATCGATATTTTCATCATTGGTTATAAGTATCGAGTGTGTTCCTATTATTGAGTACATTCAAGAATGCTTTCATGATCAAGTTTTTAAATGATATATTTTCTATTTTAATTCTAGTTTAGTTTGAAACAATTTATACCCTTGAATGTTTAATATAATCCTTAAACTTTACCTAAAGATCAATTTAGATTTTCTTCATTGATAGACAGATTTCACTTCCATTAATATTTAGCCATATTGGCGGTTTTCCATGACTTTATGCTTACCCATAAGAATAAATAAGGAAAAGAAAATACCAAAGATATAGGCATTAAATAAATTAGTAACATAATAAAATTACAATGAAGGCAAAGGAGAAAACAACCGAAACGAACCCAAACCCAACCCAACTTTGATGTTTCTCTCTTTGAAAGGGGGGGGGGGGGGGTGTGGATAATAAATTAGAGTACAAAATAAAGGACTTAAAATGGGAGCAAAGGCATTGATAGTCTTTGTCTACAAAAGGCCCAAAAAGAAAAAAAAGGGGAAAATTGAAACAAAGCGCAGCTGCAGCTAAGCTAAGCTAGGTGGGCCTCTGTGTTCCCCAAGTTCCCTCCGTGGTGTGTAGCACAAAAAAGACTCCATTCGTGTGAGGAGGGTGTTGTATATTGAGTAATTGAGGAGGTTGAAAAGAGATTTCAGTGTGATGTGGTGTTTTTTCCACCTACAACCCAATACTGCTTCACAGCAATCAGTACCTTCTCAGGCACAAGAGGACCATCCTCGTGATCCACCATTTTTGCATCCCATCTCATACCTCCGATCATCTTCTTTACTTTAACAAGTACATCCACTTCGTCCCGGAATATCACTGCTCCTTCAGGTCTCAAAATCCTGTCCATCTCCAGAAGAATGTCCTCCATGTTGCATCTGTGTATAAAAACATTACAACAACATATCAGTTACAGAATTTAAATCACGTCTAAGGAATTCAAATCTACCATCACTAAATATGCCCTCATCTCCATCTTTTCCCTCCTTACACTTATTATAGCCCTCCATATTTTCCTCCTAAGATTAGTCTTATATTGGAAAGAAACAGGATGTGTTTCTAGTGAAAAGGTCAAATAAAAACAAACAAAACAAAAAAAGATCAAGCACTTCAGAGTACTTACTTGTCCTTGTACAAACTGAAAAGACCATGGGCATGAATGAGGTCATACGTCCTAGGATAAGTGGAGAAAGCTTCACACCTGAATCATAAAATAAAATAGAAAGCAGGACACTTCTAATGTTAGACATCAGTAGAATATAAGGGGGGAATATTTTTAAAATTTGAGAAACTAATTATTGCAACGAAGAGAAACAAGTACCAGAACTTGAAAATGAAATTATTTTAAGAAAAATATATTCATACGAAACAGTTTTTTGTCATTTTATTACACCACATATACAGTTTGTGACACTAGCAAAAATATCGGAAGACTTAAAGTGGATCTTTCTAATATGCTTCAATAAACTGTATTGCCCTCGACCAAGAAGAAAAGCATTTTAGTGGGAAATCATAAGTTGCTACATGCTCTGAATTCTATCCTCACAAACGTTTCTTAAAGTTTAAAACGATTAAATATTAAATGTATATGAACTGCGAAATTCATATAAGATGAATAAGAGAGAGAGAGAGAGATACCAGTCATGGTAGATGCCAATTAATCCTCGTTCATAGATGACACCAAGAGTATTTTTCTCAGCTATAGTGGGTACCACATTCATTACCCATAGTTTAGAAGATTCAAGGGCTGCAGCAAAGCTTCCAAAACCAGCATTCATATCCATAATATTGCGATATCTTCCAGTATCAATAAGTTTATTGATCTTCTTATAAGCCTTCACATGCCTCTTCCATTTGTTATTATCCTCATGATAGGCCTCGACAGAAATTCCAGGAACAGATCCACTAGAAACTCTAGGAGGTACAGCATTAAGCCTTGCAGGAAATGTCTTCAGTTCACCACCAGCAACCTCATCAGAACTCTCAACACTAGGATACGGAGTAATACAGGTCTCCATTTTTTCATACCTAAGTTCATTAACGTAAACATCAGAAAACAGTCAAAGTAACAATTGGTTTTAATTAAGAGTTTATCTACAGATAGATGAAACTACTGATAAGACACCAACTGCGATCATACCAGACATCATCTGATACTGGAGCTTTGCAAAAGATATCTCGAGAATCATCCTGTCTGTCACGGCACGAATCAGTATTTACTCTCTTCTGCCAAATAGCAATTTCACCCTTCTCAAACTTCTTTTCCCAGCAAAGAAGCTTGGCAATATCCTCAATCTTCCTCTGCTCCTCCTCAAGTTCATCTCTAGGGCGCTGCCATGACTTATAGTTAGTCTTCCAGTTGATTGGAGGACCAGAAAGCACCCAATAACCACCTGGTCTCAAAACTCGATCGACCTCCATTAGGTATGTTCCATCTGCAGTAAAAGAATTTGAGAAGTCACCTCTAAAATTACTGACCTTGCTTGTTTTTCTTCATATTTTTTATGTAAAGATCTGAACAATGCTCTTTAGTAAGGTGAATTTTGTAAGTTTCAATTAACAGGAGAGATGGAAAAGTAAACAAGTAAATGCTCCAATCCTAATTCTCACCATTTCCACCCCAAGGGATTAAGCAGCGAGAACAGTGAGCCATGTCAAAGGCTCTAGATGGATAAGGCAGCTTAATGGTACCCAAAACACCAATAACGGCAGGCACTCCCCTCTCAAGAGCAAATTGAACCTGTGCTTCGTGAGAGTCACGTGGTGCAAATGACATGGCTAGTACATTTCTACTCAGAAGGTAGGCACCCCAACTGGCAACCTGAGAAAACAGCCAACAGAAGAAGAATAATAAAAAAAACGCATGTAGCTAAGAGAATTTCAAGTGCGATTTAGGAAAGAAAGAAATAATTATAAAGCATAATGGAATAGCATACCCCGCAACCAGTATCGAGAGCAGTCCTAACTGTCCCATTTTTAATAGGAATCACAGCAGCAAGTTGATCAATATACTTATCTGCCCCCTGAGGAAACTGGGTTCCCCCACCTGGGAACCTAAATACATTGCCCTCATACTGAATCCAATTCTGTACAGCCTTCTCAACAGTCAAACTCTTGTATGGTGCATTTGCAAATGGAACATAGTCTCGACTTTTTGGCCAAGGGAAGGGAGTCACATATCCTTTGGGGGCTGGTATCAGGCAATGCAGCTTTTCTTCCTCAGCAGGGCAATGTCTCTCACGATAAATCATGTTATTCCTGGGGAAGGTCATTGCACGTCTCTGATCTTGACAAGGGGTGTAATCGGTGTATTGAGACTCACATGGCTCAAATATTTTAGATTTTGATTCCGAGTCGTTAATAGTCTCTGCCTCACCTCCATGATGAGTCTCAAAATTCAAATTGGAAATTATATTGCAGTCTGATCCACTCTTAGTAATCTCCATGGCTATACTATCTCCCTTCCCAAACCCACTCCGTTGCCATGCGCCTAGTATGTAGAAGAAAAGACACAGACCTACAACTATAAAAATTTGGATAGAGCTCCTGGTCCTACCATCAGCTGAACTTGGTTTGGGTGCCATAATGCGCCTGTAAGGTTTCCACACGATTACTCCGTTATAAAAATATTGCAAGTAAACTACAAAGAGGCCGTATGCAGATTTAGTAAAGAATATACGATTGATTTTTCATTTAGCGATGGTTTTACCAGGATAAACAAATATAAACTTTTGAGATCAACTCCAGTGAGAGAAAGTCCAAAGTTGATGATAATTCATACACCAACATGAAAGAAGATCACCTAATTGTTGTACTCAAACAAGCAATTCCAAAGTAATCATTGGGCAAAAGTATCTTTCTTAAATATGAAACAAATCACCGATCCATCCAGATTCGTGAAAATGACAACAAATACCAATAATTCACCTTGTGAATTACGCATCATGACTCTTTTACACTAACTTGACAGCTAAGAAAGGAAAACAAAAAATTGGATATGATACAACTATGGTATAATTATGCGTGCAATACGATTCAACTACACATCTAATTAAAATTCAGTAGTCCCACCAGCACAAAGGCCACCACAACTCACCCACCGACAACAAATTTATAAAAAAAAAAAAAAAAAAAAAAAAAAAAAAAAAAAAAAAGATGAAAAAGAAAGATCCTAAGATTTGAAGACTAGATCAACACAGAAATGAAGCAAATTAAATTAAACTAAACACGAATAAAAGATCGAAATGAGTAAAGGAAGCAAACAATTGAGAAACAAACAAAGAAAAGCCCTAAGAGGAAAGAATCAGATCTCTCACCAATGGCAAGAAAAGGGGCCAATTGAGGCCAAACAATCCGCAGCAGAATCACAAGTTGAAAGAAGAAACAGCAGTTGTAGGAATGGTGTTAGATCTGTAGAGTGCAGGACTGGAAGCTCCTACAGGGATCTGAATGAAAATGGAAGAGAGAAAAGAAAAAGGGAGGGAATAAGTAAGTGAGAAACCCTAGATGGAACACAGAAAAGCCATAGATCTATGCTGTGTGTGAGTAGAAACTAGAAAGTGAAAATTATAGGAAATCGAATTGTTCGGAGTTGTGTAAGACCGAAATGGAAGCGAGGTGAGAGACCGTACTGGGCTCCGCAACACACACGTCTCCGCCTCTCTCTCTTCCAAATGGGTATTCTATTTGTAAAATTCAATTAAGTCCTTCTCCCTGATTTAATTAACTAAAGTAAATAAAGAAATTATGTTTTTAAATACATTAAAGAAATAGAACACAACTGGAGATCTTGGTCTACTCCTCGACACAGGCTTCAATTCATTTGTTTTATTCAACTCCGCGTTTCGCTCAACTTAAGACGACGTCGGATCGGGACCAATCCAATTCCGCACCGGAATGGAGGGGAGTGGGCCCGCACGCGCTTTGATTTGAACGACGTGATTGCGGACACAAAACAAGATTGGGAGGTTTTTATGGGGCCCATGTTATCATTCATACATACACCCAATTAAAGCGATCTATTAAATGGACGGCTAGGATCCGCCTTTCAATAATCTAAATCTGACTCTACTTTTAAATTATCTTTATTGCTCAATGTGGGCATGTCCATTATACTAGAAACCGAAGTCTCACTTTTTAACTAAATTTTAAGGTGCCAAAGCGAGGATAGTTCAGTGGTGCTTGACAGTATCCTCGACCAAGAGATCAGAGGTTCGAATCCTCCCACTCCAAACGTTGATGTACTAAAAAAAATTAATTTTAAGGTTAAATTATACGTTTAAAATGAAGCATTTCTTAACTGTAAATTGTGTACAATAGCTTTATAAACTTTCAATTTCATATCTAATAGATTTCTACTCTATTTCAAATATTTTAAAATTTAGGAAAAAAATACACTTTTGGTCTCTCAGGTTTGAGTTGGGTTTCATTTTGATACTTGAGTTTTCAAACTTAACATTTTTACCATGAGGTTTTGATTTTGTTACATTCTTGGTCCCCCCTCCAAATTTTCTATTATCCTGTGATGTGGCATGCATTTTTTATTTTTTGAATTTTTTAAACAAAAAATATTTTAATTAATATTTTTATTATTTTTCTTTTTTTTTGTTTTCCTTTTTCTTTCTTCTTCTTCTTTCTTCTCAATAAAATCCCTCTCATCTTCATCCACCCGCCGAAAACTCTCTTTGGTTTCAAACTGAAATCCCCATCCTTTACCACCGACATCTTTCCGACGATCGACCTCGCCAACATCCACTCCCCCAACCTCTGCCCCTTGATCTTCGACCAGATCCAAAACATCCTGTCGACCTTTGGATTCTTACAAATAATCAACCATGGAGTTTTCGCAAAAAGTGGTCGATGAAATCCTCAATTCGGTCAGGGTTTTCCACGAGCTCTCATCGAAGGCGAAGTCGTCATATTATCAGAGCGACGTCGCAAGCAAAATGTCCTACTTGTTGAACATCAATCTGTTCAACGTGAAGGCAACAAGTTGGAGGGACACAATTCAGGTAGGTCTAAAAGAGAGTGAGGGATATGGAGAAATCGCCACAAAACAAATGCCCTCGCACCAGTCATTGCGAAGATGGGGAAAGAGTGAGAAGATGGGGAAAAAGAAAAAGAAAAAGAAACGAAAAGAAAAGAAGTAAAAAAGAAATAAAATTTTTATTTAAATATTTTTTATTTTAAAAACAATTTTTTAATAAAAAAATGAATGTCATGTCAGCAATCCATTAGTAATTAACGAAAAATTAGACGGAGTGACCAAAATGAAACGAAATTCAAACTTTAGGGGTAAAAATGTTGAGTTTGAAAACTGAGGAACCAAAATGAAACCTAACCCGAACCTCAGGGACCAAAGTGTATTTTTTTCCTAAAAATTTTCAATTTATTAAAATAAAATTGTTTTTTTAAAAAAAAAAAATAAACTGACCTTCATTAACCACCAATTAAATACACCCAACAATCTCATTAAAAACAGAGGTTAAAGGTAATGGAAAGGTAGAGCTCCAAAACAAACTACTTTCTCTTGAAATAGGAGATAGGCTCTGCTAAAAAATGCGACAGTAAAAAAAAAAAAAAAAAAAAAAAAAAAAAAAAAAAAAAAAAAAAAAGCCTAGCTAAATTGTGAACTGTAGAATTGCTTGATAGAAGGCAGAAGGAGAACGACATCCTCCCCACTGAATGTGCAATCAACTCCACCTTAGCTAGGGGTGTAAAGAACCGAACCGAACCGATTCGGTTCGGTTTGGTTTTCCACATTACTTCTGACCGATTATTTGCCCGAACCGATGTACACAGAGATAGGGTTCCTTCCTCGCATCTTCTTCTTTCCTCGATTAAAACCTTCGGTCCTCGCATCGCAAGTTGCAGTTGTAGCCTCGCAGTCATCTTAGGGTTCCATGTAAAGAGAGTGAAGGTATTCCTCGCAATTGAAGCTGTTAATATCACACATGCGGAAGAAATTTTGGATCTTAGGTACACAATTTGATCAATTTAATCCTTGAAGTCATGTTGTTCATAAGAACAAAAAACAGAGTAATAAGGTACCTACCTCTTGAAGCTCCCAATTCGTATAATCCGATGCTTTACAATTCACACGAACGACTTTTGGACAACACTTGGATCTTCTCTACTATCCTCAAGCCTTGGAACGGATTGTGGGATCCTCAATTGATAGGAATTGGAAAGGAAAGCTTATGGGTATAAGCAAGCTTGAGAGTCTGAACATAAAAGTTCTTGGGAGAATTTTGGCAGCATTTTAGGTTGAAGAAATCCACTAATTTTCATCAGCTCATCCACTATATATAGAGGAAAATCATGCACAAGAATTGCACAAAAAATTGACAACAAATAGGGATCATTTTGAGTCACAAGATTAGGTGGTGCAATAAGGCTAATTACAAGTGATTAGTCATTAAGCACCTCCTCCAAAATTTGCTAACTCTTGAATTTCTTTTAAATTCAAAATTTGCAAATACAATTCTGAATAATTCCACTTTCTTTTATTTTTATTTTAATTTAAATATTATTTATTTAATTAAAATAAAATTATTTAATTTAATATCTCATACTAAATTAATATCATTTGTGCAATCTTGGTCTTTCTCCCAATGATTTTTTTCGAACATGAATCTTTATTCACGTGTTTAATATTTAAATCATATTTAAATATATCCAACTCTCATTTTTAAGTTTAATTCGTAATTAAACTAATATGTCGTTAAATATCGCATATAACCGACTTTTGTATCATTTTCCAATTTTGAACGTTTCAAATATTAATCTATCATATTGTTCCAAGTTTTATTCCTATTGAGCTAGTAGAGGGACCTAATGGACCTACAGATCATGGGCTCCAACGAAATGATGATAACCGGTTAATCTCATTAATCTAGTCATTCATTTTTCGTTAGCAGCTTCCAGGACACTCCACTATAGCCCGTAGCTGAACTCCCCTCACTGTAGATATATTTCTTGTCCACTTTAGATAACCATGATTAGCAAGTCGACCCTTCACCGGTTGTTCGTAACTAGAGTTGGGTCAAATGTCCGTTTTACCCTTATAGTTACATATTGTTCCTTAAGTTCCACTGATCCTCTAATGAACAACTAGGTCGTGATACAATCACTGAACCAAGTCCCTCTCAAGGTTATGATAGTGCGGGGCCCCTTGTTCAAGACTCAGAGTCAACACTTAAGGGAACAACCTTTACTAACCCAAAAAATGGGTAGTAGTGAATTCCGTCTTGCAAAGCTATGTCCCCAGCTATCTATTTAGTCTTATCCCTAAAATGGTAGGCTTATTGAGTCGGCGATGTTTGGTCACTCTCACCCATGCAAATTAAAGGACAATCCTAAATAAACAGGATTTCATAGTTAGCTCAAGATTAAGATCGAGTTACCTAGGTTATATGTATGAGATGTTCAGTTTCAACAGTAAACGGTGTTGTAAAGCGAAAGTGACTTATCTCTTGGTTCGATCTCTATGCAAACTCTTTGAATAGGACACCCTCACTCACAGGTCTTATACATGAACGGTTAGGATCACATCGTCTGTCTTTAAAGAACAAAGCGAGCCGCGCCAATAGTGTCCCCAGGATTAAGGTACCCAACCTTATCCATATACTATAGATCGTTTAGACTATTTACTTGAACCTGATCCATACTTATGTCGCACATAAACTTCAAGGATACATAATATAGCCATGGGTTCTTAGTTTATTGGATTTGTGGTTATATTTAGGCAAAACAAATATATAGAAATAATACTTCATTGAAGCAAGTCAAATGTTACATTTACTATCTACGAGTTTTAGGGCATAAAACCCAACAACAATCTCATAAGGTATTGTTCTTCAATCTTTGTTTGTGATTGCTACCGAGTTTATGTCGTCGTCGCTGCTCCATCCCTAAACCTCAAAACCTCTTCATTCTCAGTCCTCATTTCTCCTTTTTCGTCGCTGCTCCATCCCTAAACATCTTAGGGTTCCACTTCAATCTCTCTGTTAGGTCTGGTCCGAAAACCCACCATCTCTTCTTTCAAAACCCTTCTCCAAATCAAATTTAGCACTCTCATTCTTCTCCCCAAAACTACTAGTTGTTTCACCAGAAAACGTAGAGAGAAAACCAGTCCTCTTGGATTAGCGCCCGAAAGTTGCTAGTAGTGTTGGGTTTTATGCCCTAAAACTCGTAGATAGTAAATGCAACATTTAACCGAACATTAATAAAATGATTTATCTTGTTTGTATTGAGTAGATCTTGTCGTATTAACCCTAATCCAATAAACTAAACATCCTAGGCTGTTAGTATGAGGCTTGAACTAGTATGTAGGGACATACGGGGATCAAAGTTCAACATACAGCCTAAAGGTCTATAGCATAGGGATAAGGCTGGGTACCTTATCCTGGTGACACTATGGATACGACCCGCTTTGTATTATGATACAAACGCAATGATCCAACGCGTTCATGTAGTGGACATGCGAGTGGGGGTATTGTAAACCCGAGACTTTCTTTAGATAATTTTCTCTTGTCATCTATAGTGGAAGTTGGACTAAGTTGTTGGGACTTGCCAATTGAAAAGAAGAAAGGAAAGAAAGGAATTAAAGAAGTAAAGAAAAGAAAAGAAAAGGAAAAAGGAAAAAGGAAAAAAAAAATGAAAGGAAGTGGGAAACCCATTCGGTGCAATGGTTTTAAGGAGACTCCCACCACCGCCTAACTTATTCTCAGCCCATTTTCCCATCATTTCTTATCTTTTTCCACCCAAACTTTCAGAGCACTTTAAGGAGAGAGTGAAGGAGGAATAAGAAGAATAATTTCGTGGTTTTGAGGTTGAAGAAGATAAGAAAAGCTCATGCAAAGCCAGCCATAGCAGAATCTGGGTGCAAAACTGTCAACCTCTGGTTTTTTATTCGGTTTGAGCTACACAGAAGGAAATAAGAGGTGATATCTGATTTTCTTGAAATTTAGTTCATTTTCTAACAAAATTCATGAAGGAAGCTTGAGCTAAATCGTATGAGAAGTTAATGGATTTTTTAATGGAAAACAGAGCACAGGATTTTCGAGCAAACCAGGAGGATCTCTGGTGTTCTCTGGTGTTTTGAGCATTCTGGGGTGTACAAGTCGAATCAGAAGCTCTATTTAGTATGGTTGGAAAGCTTATTCAATTTCCTACAACTTTCATGAAGATTTCGTGAGCCAAACATGACTTTAAGTAGGGTTAATTTCAGGAGTTAGATAAAGGGTAGCAGAGAACCTCGAATCTGTGTTGTCTGTGTTCGGGGCAATTCTGGGCAAATCGGTTGGGAATCTCATTTTCATTCTTCAGGTAAGTTGTAGAGTGTTCGAAAATGAAGAGTTTGATGTGTATTTCATTAATTTTGGTTAAGTATTGAGGAAGTTATGGGTGTTGGAGGTTAGGGTATAGAATCTGGAAAATCTGGAAAGTAGAATGTGAATGTGGTTCTTAATTCAAGTGTCTAGAATTTATGAGCATGGAAGAATGAGACCATCTATGGTTCTAATGCTCGGTTTTGGTTGTTTGACAGGCCAAGAGGAAATAGGTCGAGTCTACAGACCAGGGAACTAGATAAGACAGTGAGTGACAGAATGAATTTTGAAAATTGTTTCCAACGGTTGTTCATGTTTAGACGTTTTATATGCTTTACCATGAATGATATATGATTTTTATGAACGGTTTCAAGCATAAGTTTTGAGCTCAGATTTTCTAACGAGGTTTATATACGAGCACGTGGCTAATGACTTTATGAAAAGTAGCTGAAACGATATTTTTTAAAGTAAAGAATGGATTAGCAAGTACTTTTAAACGATTTTCAGTTTTTCACGAGCAAGCTGAGTAAGTTTAAGTTTTACGAAAGATAATGATAAGCAGGCATGTTTTAATGTTTTCATGTGATTTTCTGAGATTTCTATTGACTACATGACTGAGATATTGAGCCCGAGGCTATATGGTACCGTGTGCACACAGGTTATATTCCGTTGTTGACGTTGAGTGTACTCCGTGACAACGATGCTGTCGTGAGTGCTGGGCGGGCCCCACTACGACAAAGACGATGGGAGTGCTGGGCGGGCCCCACTACATCGTAGGACTAGTAAACGTTGGTTGTACTGGGCGTGCCCTACACAACGTAGATCGGTCATGTTAGTTAAAACGTTTGATGTACTTAATATGCCTTGCTAGATTTTTAATGACGAACTTACGAGATGTTTTGGAAAGCCTTTATTATTACACGTTTATGTTAAACGCTTTGATTGAGCATATTTATACGTTTAAAGGTTTATCACGTGTTTTGACTTCCGGATTTAGAGTTTTAAAGTTAGTCACTCACTGGGCTCCATAGCTCATTTTTTCAAAATGTTTTTCCACTTTCAGGTAGAGATCGAGCTCCCGGTGCCTGATACACTGCCAGCGTCTGCTGAAAGTTCCAGAACAAGCTCTGGTACGTGGGTGGAGTTGTATATTGAGTCTGTTCATATTGTAAATGTTTTGTAAGGATTGGATAATATCGTCCTAGAGGTCGTGGTTGTATAAACCCTAGTTGTATATGTTTTGGTCGTGATATCTTGTCAGGGCGGCACCTCGTGTTTGTTGGAAGTTTTTTTTTCAGGGATTCCGCTGTGTTCTGTTTCATGTAGAATGGTTTATATCTATGATTAGTATGTTTATCGGGTTCAATGTTCAGGAGGGTCAGCGGGTATCGTTAGAGGAGGACGATGTCCGTTGGCTTCACGCCATCTTTCGGGCTAAGCTAGCAGGTGGTCCGGGAGGGGGTGTGACAGGTATCTTGTGCAATGAGTTTCCACAAGACCGGACCACGAGATAGTTAACCACTAGCTCAAACACCGTTAGCTAGTTAGGTTTCTATCTCACTAGGATGACCTAGGAAACTTGGTGTCAATCCTGGGTGGATTATGGACTCCTGTTCACGAGGGTTGTCCTTTGATTTGTATGGGTGAGAGTGACTAGCACGCCGACTCAATAAGCCTACCATTTTGGGGACAATATCGAGTGGGGAGCTGGGAACATAATCACACAAGATGGAATTCACTCCTTCCCGACTCTAGGGTAAGTACAGGTGTGTTCCCTTAAGTGGTGTCTCCGGGTCTTGAACAATGGGCCCTACCTTCTCTATGGCACGAGAGAGACTTCTGTTTGTTGGTTGGACCTCAAACAGGTTGTTCATTAGAGGAGCACTAGGGACTTAAGGACAAATATGTAACCTAGGGGTAAAACGATAATTTGACCCAGATGGGGTACGAACACACGTGAAGGACTGACTTGTCGTTATTGGTCGATATCTGTGGACACAGAAATATTTTGCAATGAGAAGAGTGCAGCTGTGGGTCTTTAGTGGAGTGACCCACAGTTAGCGAATGGTGACTAACTTGGTTAATGAGTTTAGCCAATTAGTCTCGTATCGTTGGAGCTTCTGATCTGTAGGTCCATTAGGTCCCACTGGTAGCTCGTAAAGAGACTTGAGGCAATTAAGTATAAATTGTAAATGGAAAGTGTTCAATTTATGTTGGGGAATCATATAATGTATGTTGATACATTATAATATAAAGTTTATGAAACTTTATATATAATTTTGAATTAATTTCAAAATTAATTCATGAGAGAAAAATATTTGAAAGAGTTCAAATAATTAATATGAATTGGATTCATATTAATATAAATAATTTAATAAAATCCCTAAGATTAAATATGTGATTGGGTAATTAATTAATTATTTATTAAATTAAATATGAATAAGATAATAGATTTGATCTTATTCATGATCTTTTCCTATTAGGAAAAGGTCTTGGCCTTTACCTATATATAGGACCCCTAGGGTGGGGTGAAAGGCATCTCACTCATTCTACTTCTCTCAGAGATCTCTTCTAAAAGACTCCCACCAGTCTCCTGCCTCTAGTAGTCTCAAAGATATACCGGTGTAACCAATTGGTGGTGTTCGCACAAGAAGGTTGCTGCTTTTTACGATCTCACAAGCAAGAAAAGGCGAAACGATCAAGGCTTCCTACGAAAGTGAGTTTCCTTGAGAACCTTGATCACTAGGATCATCTAGATTAGATCTAGGAAATTATTAAGCATGTTTATAGCCTCTTTACAAAATATGTTTATTATTGTTGTATATTTTTTGCAAATTGTATTGGTATTTCAATTAGAATCAAAGACTCTGAGTAGGTCCTGTGATATTTTTTCCGTTGCGTAGGGCTTTTATCCCTTCAAGTAGTGGATTGGAATTAGTTGGATCTTTGGGCCACCGAGAAATTATTTGAACGTTCCTTTTAGGTGTGAAAACGAAGAACAAGATTTTTCTTTCTCCTCTTCTTCTTCTTTTTTTTGGTGGGTTCTTTGTTCTCTGTAAAATTTCCTGCTACTCTATCTTCTGTTTTGTTTTCTTCTGGTGTTGGTGGTTTGTGAATCGGTTCAATTTGTTGTCTCTTTTGTGTTTGTTTTCGCATTTGGACCTACTTTGAGGAGGTTTTACTCCAAATTCTCATATGGGGTTCGCTTGTTTTAAGTTTTACTCCAAAACTTTGTTGTTGCATTGCACAAAATGATAATACTAAAAATAAATGGCATGCTGTTGAAGTCAGTTTTAGTAAAAGGTACAAAAAGTGTCCATGCCTAAGAATTGTTGAAATGGTATCTAGTATGTTTTGTAAGTACTGCATAGTGTTATTTTTTTTGCTTCTATAGCTTAACACTGTTATATGTTGATAGTTAATTTGAAGTTAGTTCGCTTGTATATGGATCCAGCCCAAATGTTTGTTAGAATTTCTGTACATGTTGGACATAATCTGGAGAATGTCTGTTGCTGTTGTAGTTCTTGGTTTTTAGATATTGTTGTTGTAATTCTTGGTTTTAAATTGTTTTGGGTTGAATTAAGTAAAGGATTATGAGATGATTTAATCCACTCCTTCAATAAAGGGTCAGACAGATTCTTAGGCACAACTAGATTTTGAAGCTGCTAATTTTTAGAGTTGGCTCTAGTGTATAAGATAGTTGGTTTCTGATGTAGAAGAATTGTTGCAGAACCAGACCAACAACCATTAGCTTCATGGGATTCAGTTGGAGACATAGCATGTTCTAAATGAATCCAATCAATAAGATCATATGAAATTGAATGGGCCCATGTAATGTTGCCCCAAATTGCACTATAAGGATTATACTGGTAGAACAGATGATAAAGTCCCTTACAATACATTGGTCCTGCAATTATTAATTCATTACATTGAATTACAACTTGTCTACAGTTAAAAGAGGGAAATAATGAACAAAATTTTACTGTTCATCCAGTTTTTAGGAGGCTGGAAGTGAAAGGCTGTTCTGTAAGGCTGATTAGAGGCTGTTTCATCTCCATTATAAGCCAACCAGAAGCAAAAAGGAATAACCCAGTTTAAGGGTTTCTTCATTCTCTGGTTTTAATGGCGGACCCAAGTGAGAGCTGCTGATTTGCTGAAATCTCTGGCGAGGGCTCGTCGGAATCAATGGAGGGACGATCCGACGAACTGTTGACTTGGTCTCTTTCACTTGATGGTTGATTTTCATCAGATCGTTCTTCAACTTGCAATTTTTTTGAATGAACAAGTGAAAATCATTAATCAGAACGAGATAGAAAGTCATGGTCATCGGTGACCATAAGTAGAATGATTTGACTTTGGATAAATTTTACTTTTGATTAACATTTTTCTTTGGGGTCTGGAAATTGTATTTTTTATGGAAAGACTTTTTTTGTGTGTTTAATTAATTTTGAGGTGTAGGACATGTTTGTTTGAAACTTTTTGCAAAAAGAGAAAATAGTGAGAAGTTTATATAAAAAGAATGTAATGTAACACCAAAAACAAAAATCTTCTGTCCTAAAAAAAGAAAAGGGAAAAAAAACAAAAATCTTCTCATGTGGTCATAGTACACGCCGTATTTAAAAAAAAAAATGCGGATGACCCGACCCGACCCGAACCGATTCGAGTCAATCTGAACTGGGTCGGGTTGGGTTGTCTGTACAACCGACACCGGGTCGAGTCGGGTCAGTTTATCCGTACAACCGACCCAACCCGAACATTTTACACCCCTAACCTCAGCTGCTAAGTTTGATACTTCCATAAGGTCAAAATCGATCTTGTTCAGAAGATTCATGACTTTACTAGCAAGCGTCGGATTCAGTAAAAAACACAAGGACCACCCAAAACAACAAGATCATATGTTTTTCAGCCCCTCAAGGTTGGCCCTTAGCTCTAGCTCTTTGATGCTCCATTTTCTTTTGATTTTTGTAGTTCCCGAATAGATTAGAGAACCCTCGGAGTCATGTACTATCCAACCGATCCTGCCCAAATTCTTCACTTCGCTCTAAGAGACGTCACAATTAAGCTTTCAATAGTTTGGGGGAGGAGGGCTCCATCGAGTTTGACTCAATTGGTTCTCCGATCTAGAGGTACGATATAAATCTTTAGACTTCAATCGCTCTTTTGGACTGTAGATGTCTATTTGCCTTATTAACGTTTGCATATCATGAGAGACGTCATTATTGAGCATTTCGTTCCTTAGATTCCATATACACCACATCATAATAATCGCCTTCCTAAGCTCCTCTTCGCTTAAATGATTAGCCATGCAATCCCACTGATAAGTCTATTTTGTTATACATACTCCCAATTTGCTTATCTTAGTTGAATTCCTTGCAAAAAAAAGTTTTAAAATGAGTATAATATGTGTATAGGTCCATGACAGAGCTTTGGAGGTAATTCGGGGCTAAATCGAGCTAAACTGGAGCTTAAAATGACCAAAATGACCTTGAGACAATATCTAGCGTCGAGACCCTTAAACAAGCGTCTCAACGCTCTATGTGCAGCAAATTGGAGCTAAAAACCTGAAGGATGAGTGTCAAGATGTTGCTCGACGCACATGCTCAACGTCGTAAGTATTTAGCCCAGCATTGAGACGTTGTGGACCTAGCGTCTCGATGCTAGGCAGATTTCCAACAGTTATTTCTTTATTTGTGCATCAATTCTTTCCATGTTTGAGCCCTCGTTTCAGTGCCAAATTCAGACGCTTTCAAGGCCAAGGACCTCTATAGATATGTAGCTTAGGTTTAGGGTTGTATTATCTCATATTCTCTCAATTGTAGTCGTTTTTTCTCTCTAGTTTTGAGTTTTCTTTTAAGTTTTCTTAGTATGCTTGTCTATGACTAACTAAGCTCAGATTGCTGTAATTGGGACCTTTGTGTGTAAGTTCAATTGCTTTTAATGAAGTTTCTTGCGTCAATTTCATGCTTTAGTGATTCCATCTTCATTTCTATAAATTCAAGTAATGCTAGGAAAAGATTGACAACCTTTGACCGTAGTTTGCTTGCTAATCAAAGTAGTAATAGGGATAGATTATTTAGTTATTGTAATAAAGGCGTCAATTCCCCCTGATTGCATGCATGGCTAATCTAGCTAGTTCTCAATGCAGTTTGAATTAATTAATCGACCAATTAATTAGTTTAGGCTAGAATCGGGCTAAGTGTGTTGGCTTGTCTGTGATAGTAGAACACGACTCCTGGTAACTCTAGAGTATGCTAGACTTTAATTTTGCAATTGAAATACTTTGTGAAAATTGTGATTTAATTGCATTGAACTGAATCCCAACAACCCCGACTACATTAATCCTCGTGGTAAGATCAACTAACTCATCCTTTTACTCTCATTGCATTTAATTTTGCATTTAATTTCTCGCCTTTATTTTTATGATATTATCTTTTATCCATAAACCCCTTTTTTTTGTTACCTCAAAGGACAAAAGAATTTAGAAATAAACCAGTTGTTCTGTGTGTTCGACCCAACCACTACTGCTACAAGTTAGCTTTAGGAATCGTGAATTATAAATTTAATTTGACAAGAGACCGCCAAAAAAGTCTGTTGCGTGCCCGCAAGCGTACGGTTGCCACAAGTAATATAAAACGGTAGAGTACCGAGTATCAATTTCCACAGGGAGGATCGTGTTTAGACAAGATAATGAACCAAGCACTAAAAATACTAAGATAGGATATTATTTAGGGACCTAGACATAACGAAGAATGCAATAAAAAATTTAAAGCAAACAATGAATCAAAATGATCAATAAAAGTGGCAAAAATGGAGAAAGAGTCAATTGAGAGGCAAGGTCTTGAAATCCGGATTATAGTTAACTAATTATTCTAATTATCTTATCTTGTGTCCGACTAATTATAAACCTAGAATCTCCGTTTATTACATAGGTTCTCCTGTCGGTTTCCCCTAATTATAACTAACTCATTTTAATAACCTAAGTGTCCTTAGCGTTATTAAACGGGTTAATTAATGAGCCCTGATTCATTTTCGGTTTCTAAGCCTAACCAACTACTCTCGCTATCACTACAAGCAGTTAAACCTAGTTGAGTGGGTTATGGTCTATCTTAACTTCTCTCCGTCGAGTTTCCATTAAGAATTTAATCACTATAAAATTGACCAGATTCTATAGAGCATTACGAGCACCCACACAAATAATCAGTATAATGGACACAGAGATAGGCAATTAGAATAACAATTAACTATAATCTTTCATTAAAGACCCGCAATCAGGATTTAGCTATACATGTGTATCAAAACTTCCCGTCTATACATACTAAAAAGCATAAATGAGCAATTAAAGGAGTTAAGGAGATGAATCGTAGAAAGACCCCTTGCTTGCGCCTTTGATCCTCTCCGTTAAAAGCTCCCAAGCACTCCAAAAAATGCCCAATACAATATTTCTCACTTTCCTCACAACTCGACCCTCAAGGGAGGCTCCAAGAGCCTTGAAAGGACTAAAGAAATGAATTGGAGAATTGATTGATGCCCAAAATGAGGAGGTGAGCCGCGGTATTTATAGGCCTGGAAATGGGACAGCGTCGCGACGCTGTGACGTCACCTGCTTGGGCGGCAAGACAACGCAGCGTCGAGAGGCTAAGGGATAGCGTCTCGACGCTATCCTTCGATCAGACTTCCAGCTTGCATTTTTGGGCTGAATTTCAAACTTCTCTCCAATCTTTGGCCCAAATGTCTTCCGTAATGGGTCTTGGACTTCTCCCACTTGACCCAATGTGATCTTTCAAGATTATACTCCAACAATTTGGGCTTCTTTTCTCTTCTTTTTCTCCAATTTTCCATAAAATCTCCTAGGGACCAAAATTAAACAATTAAACGGATTTATATAATAAAAATACAATAAAGCACAACAAAAGCTAATAAATTTAAGGGCAAAATAGCAACATTTATGTTTGCTATCAATCCCATCACCCACCAAATGTTGGGGCTTCAATGTTCCCTACAAACAAAAAATAGACCAAGTAAACAAAGGAAGAAATGGAGTCAAACATCTTTCGTGAGCTTGCAACTCCAAATAACATGGGAGGTTGATATGGGCTTCCTCCTGCAAAACAATCAAGGTTTATTAGTATCAATCCCTCTTTTGCAAATATTAAGGCAAGTTGGAATAATATCTTGAATGATCTTCCAAGCACAAATCCTAGCTTTTGGAATAGCCTTTAGTTTCCAAAAACTTTTCCACCTCGCTTTTAGACGAAATCGTCTAAAGATGAAGTCTTTTGGCTTAAGGAACAATAAGCCAAGTGGAAGGCGCTTTTAACAGAAAAAAGGTATTTCACATCAAGGTTCCATATAATATCGTCTTTAGATTGACTCTGACTTATGGGAATATTGAGAATGGTCTCAGCATCTACTGAAGTGAAGTTCTCTCTTCTGACCAACTCTTCACAACTCTCACTTTCATCGATTAAATCTTTTACCTGACCATCTTTTAGGGGAGCTTTGACTAAGAGCAGAACTCTACTCTCTTGTCTATCGATCCAAGGGTCTTTGGATATCTTTATATGGCTCCCATCTCCAATTTTCCATTTGTTACTTTTTTTTAAAAAGGTCCATTCCCTAAATGATACTATGACAAGTCAAGGAGGGATTGTTGCCTAGGGAAGCTTTCAGGAAATCTCCATCTTTAAAGTATCTACCCTTAAGATTTTGAGCTAACAGACTGTTCGAGTTTCTGATAACACACCAACTTTGTTTGGCCAACATAACTTGGTTAAAATTAGAGAGTTCTCGAAAACCCAGGTCACCATCTTTCTTATTGTGACACATCCTTGCTCAGCTCATCCAGTGTGCTTCGTTCCTAGACTCGGATGAGTCCCACAAGAATCTCGCACACATCCTATTGATTTCCTCGTAGATCTTCTTGGGAAGGCGAAAACAACTCATTGTATAAGTTGGAATAGCTTGAGCCACCGCCTTGATAAAAACTTCTTTTCTCCCCAAGGAGAAAAGTTTTTCCTTCCAGCTTTGGAGGACTTTCCAAATTTTGTCTTTAATCTTCCAGAAGATTTTACTCTTGTTTTTGCCGAATGGGAAGGCATTCCCAAGTACACTCCTCAAGTATTTTTTACTTTGACCCCCCATAATGGAACTGTTATGACAGAAAACGTAAATCAACGTAACAAGAATGAAAGGGCAAAGAAAACAACACACAGATTTACGTGGTTCACTAACGGTGTGTTAGCTACGTCCACGGACAGAGGGAGAGAACGATCTTATTATGAGGAGTATTCAGATTACAGAGATTAGGGCAAAATAGGTTAAGAGGGCTTATATATGACACCACTCTTAACCCTAACATAATAGGCCCAAAATAAAAGTCCAAAATGAAAAATCATATCTAATCTCTATACATAATAGGCCCAAAATAAAAGCCCGTACTTGGTCATTCGGAGCGTTTCATACCAGATTCAAGGCATATCAACAGGAATTGAACTCGTCTGCTTTGGATTCTGAAATATTCTTGTTGACCACCATAGCAGACTTGTGTCTAAATTAATGGCTTGACCCGATGCTGTTTCATAATTGCCAACACCTTTGAAGAACATAAGGTTGTCATCTGCAAAAAAGAGGTACGTTAGATTGGGACAAATTTTATTAATACGAAATCCAACAAGATTAAAAAAGAGCCTCCTCCCTAGATATATATGTTTACAGACCTTCAGCGCACAAAAGGAATAGGTATGGGGATATTGGGTCTCCCTACCTCAACCATTCCCTCAACTTGAAAGCTTGTTGAGGCGCCCCATTCATAAGAACTTCATAGTTGACTGTCACAACACAACCCATCACACTTTGTTGATCCAATCTAAAGCAAAGTCCATCTTAAGCATGACTTGTCTTAGGAAAGATCATTTTACTCTGTCGTAGGCTATTGCTCATATCAAGCTTCATGACTATATATGCTTCTTTATCTTTTCTTCCGTTGTTAATGGGAAACACTCAAATCCAAAGAGGACCTTGAATAGAATTTAATTTTATATTTTATATGATCATTATTTTCAATTTTATATCTAATAGGTTCAAGAATTATTTTTTAAAGATTAATTATTTGAATCAAAATTTAAAGTTTAAGATCTATATATTTTTAAATTTTAGAAATCTAATACACGTTTCAAAGTTAAAGGACCTATTAAACATAGTCTTGGAATTTCAAATACTAAAATTTTAATTTAACATAAATATAATGTGTACTTTTAAAATTGTTACCACTTTTAATTTATTTTTTTTTACAAATATAGCATAATTGGATTTCTTTTATTCTATTTTAAATTATATTAGAATTTGAATTGAGTTTTGACCATGCTATTTTTGTAAAATTTCATGTCATAAATTTATATATATAATGTTATTTAAAATCTATTTAAGAAAAATTTAACATAACTTTTTTTTTTTGAAAAAGAAATATCATTAAAAATTTAGCATAACTTACTTTTACTGCTACTGTGCTCAAAATTTTTACGGTTAGATATATTATTTGTGGTTTTGATTTGAACCTAGTTTCTATTTGGTCTAAGTTTTAAATGCTAACAATATTTTTAGGTGATGAGATTTGAATCTAGTTTTCATTTTTTCTTAAAAAAAAACATGAATTTAATTTCTATTTGATCCTTGTGGTTTCAAGAGTGACATATTTTTTTCCTAACTAAGATTTAAATCTAATTTCTAAAATTGGTCCCTAAAGTTTGAAACTAATTTCTAATTAATTCCTAAGTATAAAAGATAGAAAATAAAAATAAACTTCCAGCTCATTTAAAAATATAAATATCAACACAGTTTAGTAAAAAAAAAAAATATCTATAATATATATAAAAGTACGAATGAGGAAGAAACTTTTTTTAGACAATATTAACCTTGATTTTTTAAAAAATGACTAAGTTGTCCTTCTTGAATTTCATTTAAGTATTTATCTCTCTTAATTAATTATACATTTTTCTCTCTCCCACCAATACCTCTCCAACTCTACATGTCTTTCTCTCTCCTACCCCATTTTTCCGTTTCTTAGTCTTCTCCCTCTTAATACCTTTCTCTCTCTTCCACCATCTTTAATATTGACATTAAGTATTAAAAAAATAAAAATAAAAATAAATAATATTGACACTAAATAAAAAAAAATGATGAGATTAATACATAATCTATTAATTTTTTTTTAAAAAAACTTATCATTAAACTTAGGGTCTGTTTGGATTACATTTGAATTTAAATGTTTTTCAAGAATGCATTTTTTAAAAAACATTTTGTATAAAAATTGTTTAGAATTTAAACACTCATATGTTTGGTTGCATTTACTATAAATGTTTTTATACACAAGTTATTGTTTACTTAAGAAGTCTTTTTTAAAAAGTTGGTTTCAAGTGTTTCCCTCAAAATAGTTTATTTATCAATCTCATTTTCTCATAAGTCATTTTTAGTGCTTGCCAAACATTAGAATTTTTTTCAAAATGACTTTTTTTCAAAATTAAACACTTGGAAAGTTAAACCAAACACACCCTTAATATTATTAAATGATTAATTGTGATTTAATTGAACCTTAATTAAACTTATTATGATTATATTAATTGAACCTTAATTAAACTTATTATTATTATTTATTAAAAAAAACTGAACCTTAATTATTTTTTGTTAATGTCTTGAACACCACTCCTCTATGTTAATGCATGAATTAATTCCATAATTAAGGTCCCGTTTGATAACCATTTGGTTTTTGGTTTTTGGTTTTTGAAAATTAAGCTTATACACACATACTTCCACCTATAAGTTTCTTGGTTTTAGTATCAATCTTCTACCTTGTTTTAAAAAAACCAAGTCCAATTTTGGAAACAAAAAAAAGTAGTTTTCAAAAACTTGTTTTTGTTTTTAAAATTTGGCTAGGAATTCAAATGCAACTTTAACTAGGATGAAAGCCATGATAGAAAATCTAGGAGAAAACAAGCATAATTTTCAAAAACCAAAAACCAAATGGTAATCAAACGGGGCCTAAACAATCATCGATTCAATTTCATTCAATGTATAAATCTCTATTCTCTCTCCATTGCATCTCCATTCCATTTTGCAACTTTCATCCCTCTTCCCATATGCATTCATCCTCCCCTTTCTAGCGATAGAAGTTTGTTTTTGATGTTGTTGTCTTCATTCAAGTTTTCCTTTTGTTTTTTTTTTTACTTTCCAACAGTCAGAGCCCAAATGTCATCATTGGCTACCTAAGATGGGCTTTGTTGGATGATAAGAATGAATTGTTTGTGGGATTTTTGTTTTTTTGTAAATAGAAAAAAATTGATATCTGGTATGTTTGCATGAATAGTTGTGATTAGAATTTGCCATCTGTGTATGTGAATTTGAAATGTACAATCACCTTCTTTGTTTAACCCTTTTCATAATCTCTCTCAAATTTAATTGTATGATTGGGTATGAAAAGTTTTCAAAGTCCTCACATACGTTAACTTTCCAAAAAAGTGAATAATCGTTGGAAATTGGAAAGGAATATAATAAATTTGAAAATAAAAGATAGCGATGCAAAAGAGGGATTTGAAATATATATTGATAGCGTTTCATCTTCTCACATTTTCCCCCAAATGTGTGTATATATTGATAGCCTTAGTTTTTCTTTTTATATCTTTCATATATATATATATTTGCTTTTTTTTTCCCTTTTAAAGAATAAGTATTTTCAATTTGACGACTATCTATATTAACATGAAAAGACTAAATATTTGAATGAAATATATACACATCTAATGTCTAATATACATATTGAATAATAAAAGTATATTGTTAAGTTTAGCAATCAAATTCATTACAAAAGAAGTTGAAGTTTGGACTGGTCGGGAAGGAATAGTTGAAAATATCTAGGACCTTTCTTCCCTGTTTGAGGATATTAAATTTCAATATGTCCATAGAAGTGGTAACAAAATAGCGGATGTTATTGCTAAAAGGGCCAGAGTGTTGGAAATATGTAATACCTGGGTAGTGAATTTTCCAGAGTGGCTAAGTTCATTGGTCGAAAATGACCGTTGTCAAATTGCCCAAGTGGCGTAATAAAAGTCCCATTTTTTATTTCAAAAAAGTTAAATCATATAATAATACATACTTTCACAATTATTTTATTCAATTTAGTTTTTTAAAAGGGAAACCACGTGCATCGCACGTTCAAAAAATCTAGTATATATAAATAACTAACATGTCATTATTTTATCATATTTGATGATCAACTCTACTTATGAACGGTTTAGAAATTGATTTTAAACTTCAAGGACTAATTAAAATAACTAAATTCAAACCTTGCAGCCAGACATGTAAATAGAAACTAATTAATTCAACAATGAATAAAAGTGATAGTCTTTGGAGACCAAATATAAACCAAGTTCACATCGTAGAGACCAAAAGTATATGTTATCCTAATTTTTATTAAGATTTCTTCGATATTCTTACTTATTTTAGTTCTTTATTTAACTTCTAAACATGTTTGAGTTTTATAATGCATGTTTGTTAGACAATTCAGATTCTGTTTATGTTTTTGGATTCATTGAATGTAGTGAATATGCGTTCGGCTGATTTGTTTTTTAAAACTCTTTTCAGATTTTGTGATCCAACTAGTAGAAATTCTACAAACAATTTTTTTTATGTTTTCAGTATATCCAAATTTTAGATTTGAAATTTTAAAATGTATGATTAAATTAAATTAAAAAAGAATAAAAAAACTTTAATAAATATAATATTTCCAATTCAGTTAATTTTTGTTAAATTAAAATAGGTATAATATAATGTATTATAAATTTTATGATATTGTAAAATAATAATTATACAAAATTTATAATATATAATATGTTTATAAACTAATTAATAATAGTCTATACTCAACTTAATATTTGGTGGATAACAAAAACTAATTAATGGTTTATAAATATAATTATCAAACATAAAATTTTATTTAGATTGTTAATTAAATGCACCATAAATGATGATGATAAGTTTAACCAGACAGATAGACTTAATGTTTTTTTTTTTTTTTTTTGAAATAAGATAGACTTAATGTTAACATCCAAGAAGCCACCAATATGGATAGAATTTAGAAATAACATAAAATAAAAATAAATCTTAAAAGCACAATTTGTCATTTTCAATTTGGTATATAGTGACACCAATTGTGTTTCTAATTCCTACGTTTGGTAAAATAAACATAAAACAAATGATAATATAAAATTCAAAAGAATATTTTCAATATCTTGTAAAAAAATAAAAAATCAATCAATTATTAATATAGTGTATAATTGATTATTGGTTATTACAGTAAAAGCGGGAATGAGAGGACATGATGCAGTTATTTCGGAAGAGAAGAGAAGAGAAAAAGTTGTCAAAAAAAAAAAAAAAACAAACAAACAAACAAAAAAGAAAAAAACATGAAGCAGTATGGAGGTGAGTCGGTGGGTGAGATATTTGCATAGAGATCCGCTGCAGACGATAGCCGACAGTTATCATGTGGGAATCCTGACCTGTTGTCCACCAACAACATAAAATTCCCATTGTTTCTATTCGACATTTGATTGAATTTAAATATGAGACTAAGATTTGTTTTTAAATTATTTTTAAATTTTTAAATTAATATTCTGTCTTCTAATAAAGAAAACCCCATTTTTAACCTTACGACTATTTTATTAAATTAATTTACCTTAGAATTTTAAATTTATTCAGCTAAACTCAAGCATAACGTAATTAGATTTTTTTTAAAACTAGTTTGTAACACGTGTCATGCATGTATATGTATCTAATTACATATCTTTTTTATTATTAATAAAATAATTTCTAAAATATAGATTAAATATTAATATAATATAATATAATATATACATTCTATATTCGAAATATGTCTTTCTAGGAGCATTACGGCCTAGCCATGCTTCATAATTGGAAAAACGAGCATCGTGGCCCCGAAAGCCTTTGGTACTTCGGTAGGGCGAGCTGACCTTTAAAAAAAAAAAGGTTACGTATCACGTCGAGATGGACGACTTATGTTTTTCCGTCGGACCACACTCGTCGACTTAGGAACTGTCTAAGCATACTTTTTCCGATCCAAACTTCTTTGTTCTTTCTAAGTCTTCTTCTTGCATAGAAGAACGAAACTCTGTCTATACCACAGCTTGAGACTATTAATTATTAAAATTAATTCTAATGAACCCACCGCAACAATAAAAAAGAAAAAAAAGAAGATTGAATGTTTTATTTTGAAAAAAAAAAAAATTTATCTAATATTTTCCACTTTTTTTTTTTCAATCAACAGTTAGGATAATACATTTTAATTATTGCTATTAAAAATAAGAGAAAATATTATAATAAACATGTAAATTTTTTCATAGAATTTAAATTTAGAAGACATTGAGTTACCAAATTAAAATTAAGGCATGTGCAAACATTTAAAATAAAAAACATAATAATTCTAATAAAAAAGAAAACAACATTGATAAAAACAAAACACAATAATATAATAATTATAAATATAAAATAAAATACAAAGGTAACATAAAAAAAAATCAAACTCAATCTATACCCACATTCTTGAAATAGATTTATGTCACTTGATAGTTGCTCAATAAACACAGTCATTTATTTATTTTAATTTTTTTAGTACAACAACATTTGGAGTGTGGAATTGGAATGTCTGACCTCGTGATCAAGCTATGCTCTGTTAAGGTAGCTCATTGAGTCACGAGACATGGACGTGGTTGATTGTCTGTTTATGTTAATTATTTAGGGTGTTATCATCTGTTTTTCAATGTATTTGTTTAATATACTTACAGGAGGTTTTCTCCCTCTGCATTTATATTCCATTCTCTTGATCCTGTATAATGGATTGAGATAGAATGAATAAAGTGGAAGGGTTTCTCCTGTAGATTTCTTGCCTTCTTCTCTCTAGTTTATCATGGTATCAGGGCACAAGTCTTACGACAAAACTCGATCCTTGTTGTTCGGGTGAATTTTTCGATGCTGGCTTCTATTCGATTTCTCTGGTGCGATTTTTTTATTTTCTTTTGAAGCTTCAATGGATTCCTTGAGTATAGAGATCCAAACAGCTAACGATTCTGGAAGTCAAACGAATTTGATCGCCAATCCTGGCAACAAGATTTCTACTGTGAAGCTTAATAATGATAATTTTCTTATGTGGAAGATCCAGATTGAGCTTGCCCTAGAAGGTCATAGTCTTGGACATTTCATTGCAAAATATTGTGATCCTCCATTTGAAAGAATTCCTGTAAGTGAAAGCTCGACTATTACAAAATCTAATCCTGAATTTTTGAAATGGAAGAAACATGATAGTCTAATTTCATCTTGACTTCTTGGATCCATATCTGAAAATATACTAGAACAAGTAATACATTGTAAAGAGCAAGAGAAATTTGGCATTGCTTGTTTCAAATTTTTATTCGAGGAATAGAGCTCAAATAATGCGGATGAAATCAAAATTACAGTCCATTTAGAAAGATTCTTTATCTCTAAACGATTATTTTTCACAAGTTAAAAAATTTGTTGACGCACTTGCAGCTGTAGGTAAGGAAGTTGATTCTGAAGATCATATTATGTACCTTCTGAATGGATTAGGTCCTGAGTATGAATCTATGGTGTCTGCACTAACTACTTCCACTTATCAACAAAGTGTTCAAGATGTCATGGCTTACCTTCTCACTCATGAAAACCATATTGAAAGTAAGTTGAAGACTGTAAATACAGATGGAACACCACCTACTGCTAATCTCATGACTCAAAGTCAGCACAGTACAGAGAATGATTCTCAGAAAAACAATAGTTCGTACTAGGGAAATCACAATTATAATTTCAGAGGTAGAGGTCGATTGAATAGAGGTGGTTGATCTTGGAATAATAGGAACAAACCACAATGCCAAATTTGCTTCAAACTTGGGCATACCGCCATAAAGTGCTATTCACTCAATGGTCGTTTTGATTAGAATCATGGTTTTTCTTAGTCGAATGTTTCTCATACTAATAATTTTCATCCCCAGTTTGGTGCAGGTTCTTTTTCTCTTAATCCTCCACCAATGACTACTATGCTAACAGCTACTGATCTCAATCAAGATAATGGCTGGTATCCAGACTTTGGGGCTACTAATCACTTAACCAACAACTTCAACAATCTTGCTGTTGGTACTGAATACTTAGGAGGCAATCAAATGCAAGTTGGAAATGGTACAGGTCTTCTTATCTCTCATTGTGGTTATACTTCATTTTCTTCAACTAATCATGTCTTTCACTTGAAAAACCTACTTCATGTACCTCAAATAACCAAAAACTTGAAGGGATAAAAGCCCCACGCAGCGGAAAGTGTTACCGAACCTACTCAGAGTCTTAGATTCTAATTGAAATACCAATACAATTTGCAAAATATTACAGCAATAAATCTCTATTTAAAGGGCTGTACATAGGCTATAAACATGCTAAAAGATCAACTAGATTGATCCTAATGATCAAGGATTTCATAGAAAACTTACTTTTGTAGAAAGCCTTGATCAATTCCCCTTTTCTTGCCAATAAGATTGAAAACGCAGCAACCCTCTTGTGCGAACACCACCAATCGGCTACACCGGTATATCTCTAAGACTTCTTGAAGCAGGAGACTTGTGGGAGTCTTTTGGGAGAAATCTCTGAGAGAATGAGAGACAATGGGATGCCTTTCACCCCACCCCAGGGGTCCTATATATAGGTAAAGGCCAAGACCTTTTCCTAATAGGAAAAGGTCTAGGAATAAGTTCAAATCTATTATCTGAACAATATCTAATTTTAATAATTAATTAATTCCATAATTAATTAATTACCCAATTAAATATCACATATTTAATCTTAGGGATTTTATTAAAATTAAAATTAATATGAATCCAATTCATATTAAATTTATTTGAACTCTTTCAAATATTTTCTTTCCTAATAGGAAAAGGTCTCTAATTTTAATAAATAATTAATTAATTCCATGATTAATTAATTACCCAATTAAATATCATATATTTAATCTTAGGGATTTTATTAAAATTAATATGAATCCAATTCATATTAAATTTATTTGAACTCTTTCAAATATTTTCTCTCAAGAATTAATTTTTGAAATTAATTCAAAAATTATATTATAAAGTTTCATAAACTTTATATTATAATGCATCAATATACATTATACGATTCCCCAAATAAATTGAACACTTTCAATTTACAATTTATATTTGTTTGCTTCAAGTCTTTTTACGAGCTACCAGTGGGACCTAATGGACCTACAGATCAGAAGCTCCAACGATACGAGACTAGTCGGCTTAAACTCATTAACCAAGTTAGTCTCCATTCGTTAACTATGGGTCATTCCACTAAAGACCCTCAGCTGCACTCTTCTCACTGCAGAATATTTCTGTGTCCATGGATATCGACCAATACTACAAGTCAGTCCTTCACGTGTGTTCGTATCCCAGCTGGGTCAAATTACCGTTTTACCCCTGGTTTACATCTTTGTCCTTAAGTCCCCAGTGCTCCTCTAATGAACAACCTGTTTGAGGTCCAACCAACAAACAGAAGTCCCTCTCGTGCCATAGAGAGGGTTGGGCCCATTGTTCAAGTCCAGGAGACACCACTTAAGGGAACACACCTCTACTTACCCTAGAGTCGGGAAGGAGTGAATTCCATCTTGTGTGATTATGTTCCCAGCTCCCCACTCGGTATTGTCCCCAAAATGGTAGGCTTATTGAGTCGGCGTGCTGGCCACTCTCACCCATACAAATCAAAGGACAACTCCTCGTGAACAGGAGTCCATAATCCACTCAGGATTGAGACTGAGTTGTCTAGGTCATCCTAGTGAAATAGAAACCAAGCCAACTAAAGGTGTTACAGTTAGTGGTTAACTATTTCGCGGTCCGGTGTTATGCAAACTCATTGCATAGGATACCCCCACTCGCATGTCAACTACATGAACGCATTGGATCATAGAGTTTGTATCATAATACAAAGTGGGCCGTATCCATAGTGTTACCAGGATAAGGTACCCAGCCTTATCCTTGTACTATAGACCTTTTAGGTTGTTACTTGAATATCGATCCCCGTATGTCCCCACATACTAGTTCAAGTTACATACAAACAACCTTGGATCTTAGTTTATTGGATTTGGGTCAAATAGTGCAATATTTAACAATATGTAGCCGTTGGGCACTTTATGGATTGATTTAATGGTTTTATTGCTATTGATGTCATTTATGCATAATTGTGTTCTTAATGCTTTCAATTTATCGGACATAAATTGATTGTTGTTTGTGCTTGAATCTAACTCGAGAGAGAGGATTTAGCTTAGAAATCATTATGCATAACTAGAATTTGGCTAGAAATCGGGAGATAATAGTTAATTCTAGAAATCATTAAAAAGGTTAACCTTAATGCCTTGCATGTTTAATGAATTTAGATAGGGATATCGGGTTCATTCCATGTGGGAGAATCATGTAAGCTCGGGAGAGATATGTGTGATTTTAGTTTCCCAAGATTTATGAATCATGGCATGTCATTAAACCATGAATTAATCCATAATCCCAATTGGTGAAATCAAATCCCTAAGACCGTTGACTCCATTAGATTGTCATACTTTTTCATTGTTTTGTGTTTGATTACATTCATTCTCACTTTGATTAGTTCCCTAAATAAAATTGGGCAAGAGCATTTTCGGTAATTAAATTGATTAGAAATCCAATCCAGAGGATGACATTCGAATATCACATTCACTATATTATTACTTGACCCGTGCGCTTGCGGTAGAAAAATTCCACATCAAGTTTTTGGCGCCGTTGCCGGGGATTGACATATTTAGTCAATTTTAATATCGTAGAAAAATTGTCCGGTCTTAATTTAGGGTGTATTTTTTATTTTTGATATTTTTATTTTTAGGTAGATTGCATTTTTTCCATATTTGCTTTCTTGCCATATTTATTTTTTCCTTTTTTGTTTTTTTTTTCCTTTTTTGTTTTTGTTTTCCTTTTCTATTTTGTTTTCTTTGTTCTTATTTTTCTTTCTTTTTTTTTTTTTGTTTGAGTCTTAGACCTTTGTTCTTGTTGGGTTATTATTTGATTGGAAGCCTAATTATCATCGTTGCTTTAATTGATTTGAATAGCTTTTTATTCAACTCCATATTCCAATTTTTCATCTTCAAGTTATACCCCTTTAAAAGAAAATTCTTCCTTAAAAAGCTTAGTTCAAAATTATATTGAGGAGTCTAGAGCGAGGAGTTTAAAATTTGGTGAAATTATAAAAGGACTTCAAACCCCAAAGGAAGTTAGTGAGGTGGGATCCACTTCCCTAGGTTGTCTAGTGAGTAATGTGACCGTTGAATCATTGGCACCCATTCAAGAGCTTAGTTCTTTCGATTTTGCTAAGGATGAGCATTTAGGGGTGAGTAGCATAGATAGAGGAGAAGAATTGGAGAGTTGTAGCACTTATCAAGAACGTGTTTGTGAGGAAGGAAAAGAAAATGAGCTTGTAGTGTCAGAGGAAGTTCAGGAGGTAGAGTTGGAGGTTGAACAACCTTCGTCTGTTTTATCTTCTCCATCCTTTGTAGAATATGATTGTTCCTTTTTCTATTCTCACGAGTCAGTTTTAGAGCCAGAGTCTCTTTATTTTGATCTTTCTCCCTTTATGCTTATTTTATTCAAAAATACAAAAAATAATTTCGTTTCAGGGGCCCATGAGAAACTAGTAAGCTTGCTAGCGATTGTGATATTTATTGATTCAAGAAAGAAGGGCCCAAAGAAATACGAGAATTTTTATGTGCCTTGACAGACTAGATGAGCACGTCGAGCTAAAGACGTTAAACAAGCGCTTATGGGAGGCAACCCAAGTAAGTCCAGTTGTGTTTTTCTTTTAGCTTTTGATTTATTGTTTGTTTTTGTTTTGTAGGTCTTGGTTTGATAACTTGCAAAAAGCAAGTTATTTATCCTGTAAACTTAAGCTAAAACAAGGCCAAAAGAAACAAAGATGCATTGCTTCAGCGCAATAAGATAGGAAAATGTGATAATTTTTATCCGGCGAGCTATATTCATGAATGCGGTGAAAAATTATAAAATATAGGGCACTAACGCAACTAATTCAGTTGTTTTCCAAAGTTTTCTCAGCGCAGGCACACATCCCAAGACAATCAAGAGACAGACAAGATGGATGAAAGGACAAACACTGACACAACTAATAAAACTAACGCAAGTGGGCTGAAAAAGGGCTGAAAAGTTGCAAGTTGGCTGATGATGACTGAAGCAAGTGGCCAATTACTTGGAGAAGTTAGCTTCCCTCGCCTATAAATAGAAGCCACCTGCTTAAGGTCATATAACTCATATTAAAAAAGAATTGAGGGACGAGAGTAGAGGACGAAGATCAAGGAGAAAGAGAAATCACAGAGAACTGTGATTTAGAGTAGACTTGCGTTGGCAATGTATTATTGCGTGATGTATTGTTTTGCTCGCATGAACTAATTTCTTCTTCAAGGCTTAGCGCAAGCACCTCATGCGGTGATAAGTATATTTTGTAAGCGCATATTTTGATTTAAATGAAACATTAATTGCCTTCTACTTAGTTGCGATACTCTTTTCATTACTAACTCCCGCTTGGCCAGCCGGATGCGGTAGTAGTATGCTAAATCCCTGACAGGTAATGCATGCGAACATCTCTAAGTAGAACAAGTTAGCGCATGACATGTAGTCTTGGTAGTATGAAAATACTACCGCTAAAAGATTGTGCATGCATGAGCTTTGATTTCGTTAAGACTAACGCAATCCCTTGTAAGTACTAGAGAACTAAGCCCCACGCATGAACTAGCCAAATAACCAATTGATAGTTTTATGCCAAACGCAGAAGGAGTACCGGAAGGGAAGCTTATGATTGTTTTCTCACTTAGACATTAATGGATCAATTAACCAAAGTATGCGCTATAAGGTTCTTATAAACGCATGAGGTTGCAACCGCAACAGCCTTGATACCATCTTCTTAATACTTTTCCTTTCACTCTTGTCGCATGTTTCGCTTTCTGCAAATTTTATTTTTAAAATCCTACCAACTCTATTCTTTATCCTTTTATATAATATCATACGTTTTGAGTTTAGATCAGTAAATATTATTAAAACTTTCAACATAACCTTCCCTGTGGATTCGACCCTGGACTCACCAGGTATTACTTGATTTTGTCAATTTATACTTGGATTGATTAAAATCCACGGTAGATTTATATAGAATTGTCAACCATTCCGACCAACCATCATTCCAGTTTCTCCTTTGCTTGTAAGCTTCAATAAAAGAGGACATCGTCATTCCAGGGCAGTATTGTTCACTCCTCCTACTCTTTTATTGTTCTCATGCTTGATTGTGCCTTATTTTCTTTATACATTGAGGACAATGCATGTTTTAAATTTGGGGGTGGAATAGCATGTTTGTGGAGCCCTTGAGCATCTGAGTTCGGGCTATAGTTTTGAGCTTTCTTTGAATTGAGCATATTGTTGTTTTCTGGATGATATTTTTGCATGACTGATTTCCTAGGATAGGCTTTCTTGTCAATTTTCAAGCTTTCGATGAGTTGTAAGCATGAGTGTCCAAAAAGTGAGACTTTTTAAACTTTTTCTAGGAGATGTCTTGCATGAGTAGAGTATTTGTCTTGGCTAGATTTGGATTTGAATGCTTAGGAGCGAATTATTAGGTTCACATGCTTGTTGTCACCTCGATAGGTGTAGGGAAGAGCTAAAGAGTTAATTTTTTGCAAATTAGCATGTGTGATCTTGCTTAGGAGGAAAGAAAAGAATATATGCTTATCATGCTCATAAAGAAAAATCATTCTTGTTGTTACAATTTGAAAGAAAAAAAAAAAGTCATGACTTATGCTCACAATGCTATGCTTAATAAAGTTTTGGCAAAAAGAGCTACCCCTGTTGTGATCAGTTAGGCCAACCAAAGGGTAAAACTCGGGTTAAGGGTCCCTGCAATAGGTGTGTGAAAGCTAGTGCCACATAAAAATGCATGTTGTAATTTTCAATTATAAGCACCTAAGTATGGAGGAAAACAAACTAATTTGTTCCATTGACTCGTTAGTGAATCCTTAGTGCCAGTGTAGAGGGAAGATGAGTTGAGAGTTTAGTAATCCAATCCCAGGCTAGTAGAGTCTGATCTCGTTAAGTTAGATCTCGCTTGTGCAAGTTAATTTTGGAAAACTTTTGATTTGTCTCCCTCATTAGTCCTTATGTGCATGTCTCTTGATTGCTTGATTATTGACTTTTGAGCCTTGAGGATTGAGTCATGTTTGTTGCATCCATTCTTCCATTGTATGCTTGATTTTTAGTTTGCTCGAAGACTAGCAAAAGCTTAAGTTTGGGGGTGTTTGATAGCGAGCATAGCTAGCTAGTTTTCCCTAATTAATTTAGCTAGTCTTTTATAATTTATTGGCCAAAATTATGCATTTATGTGTTGTATTTGTAGGAAATATAGTTTTGAGCCAATTGGATGTTCGGGATGCGAAAAGAAGCCAAAGAATGAAAAAGAATCAAAGTTGGAAGATTGAAGATAGGCCCATCCGCAGACCAGCATCGAGACGCTGCTCTCTGGGCGTCTCGGCGCTGACATTCTATATTTGGAGTTCGCGATTCTAAAAAAAAAAAAAAAAAAAAAAAAGCGTCGCGACGCTACGACGAAATTTTTCCCTATTTATATTTTGCGATTAGGGCTGATTGGGGGACTTCTCTTGGACGATTTCGAGCCGTAAAACAGAGAAAAAAGGGACTTTTGAAGCTGAAACAAGTGGAGGAAAAGCGGGAATCAAACGATTGTTCGTGGGGATCGTCACGGGGACGTGCGGTCTCGGCCTACCTAGCGTTTAATTCTCTTTACCCTTTGCTTTTGTAGTTTTTATGGCTTGTTTAGACTTAGTTTATATTGTAATTTGGATTATGTGTTGCTAAGTTTAATTCCTAGGGATTGATGTAGCTGTTGGGCACTTTATGGATTGATTTAATGGTTTTATTGCTATTGATGTCATTTATGCATAATTGTGTTCTTAATGCTTTCAATTTACCGGCCATAAATTGATTGTTGTTTGTGCTTGAATCTAACTCGGGAGAGAGGATTTAGCTTAGAAATCATTATGCATAACTAGGATTTAGCTAGAAATCGGGAGATGATAGTTAATTCTAGAAATCGTTAAAAAGGTTAACCTTAATGCCTTCCATGTTTAATGAATTTAGATAGGGATATTGGGTTCATTGCATGTGGGAGAATCGTGTATGCTCGGAAGAGATATGTGTGATTTTAGTTCCCAAGATTTATGAATCATAGCATGTCATTAAACCATGAATTAATCCATAATCCCAATTGGTGAAATCAAATCCCTAAGACCGTTGACTCCATTAGATTGTCATACTTTTTCATTGTTTTGTGTTTGATTACATTCATTCTCACTTTGAATAGTTCCCTAAATAAAATTGGGCAAGAGTATTTTCGGTAATTAAAATTGATTAGAAATCCAATCCAGAGGATGACATTCGAATATCACATTCACTATATTATTACTTGACCCGTGCGCTTGCGGTAGGAAAATTCCACATCACTTAGGAACTGGTGCAACCTCTTCTTCCTGTACTATTTGTGCCATGTTTGCAGCCGCAAACTCCCCTATTTGTTCCTTAGATTGGCCCTCAGGTGCGGGCATAATCTCTTCCTTTTCTTCTTCTTCCTCAGTTGCATCTTCTAAGTCTTGCAAGTACTCAGCTATGAAATTGAGTGCAACCTTCTCTTCTCCTTCTCTTAGTCTTCTCTTTCTTTCCTTTGTTCTCTGGTCCGCTTCTTCTTGAGCCATGACCTTGGCTTCCAGCACTTCCTTTGCGATTAAGGCCTCCCACTCCTTTTTCTCAGGAGGACTTGCCATCTCTCTTTCCAGTCTCGATTGACGTTTATGTTTCGCCACCATTTTGATGCGTGGCTTCCTTGGAGACGGAGTGGTGGCTGGTTTTGTGGTAGCCTGCCCCTGCAAATGCGCCCCAGATGCTTGGCTCAGCTTCTTCTCTATCATATCTGCGGATATACTGGATTTGAACCTTCTTTTCTTCCTTCTCATTTTCTTCAAACCTCACGGATTTGGGCCTTCGAATTAATGGAGCTTCTTCTTCTTCTTCCTCTGATTTGAAAACAGCTTCCTTAGTAGCTTTTTGGCCTATCTCTGCTGCTTTTCTCAAGTCCTCTTCCCACCTTCGTTGTCGTTTTCTTGCATTAGAAGATGGTTGAGAGGGTTTACCTTGAGTCTCGACCTTAGGGAGGTCGAACGTTCCGATTGACGTGTGCCCATTCGTCGAGGAGATGGAGAAGAGTCTGAACCCGCTTTCGACTTCTCACAAAAAGAAACCTTGGATGATTTCTTTAAGGGCACTAGTTTCTTTGACTGAAAAGTAAATGGAGGCTTCATCGTTTAATGCACTTACTGGGTATGAAGGAGAGGTGTTCGCCGACGTTGTCTGGTCGGAATGTGGGTGATTTCCAATGGATACGATGGTCGAAACGGGGTGGTCGAAGTTTGCGTTGGAGAGTCTATTTGAGAGAGAGACGTTGGATATTCAATTTGAATGAAATTTGACCTAAGTCAACTTTCAGTTACTTTAAATAGGTTTCTCATTTAGTGACGTCATATCTAAGACATTTGTTTTGTGCTTGATTGCGCTTGCAAATGCATCGAAAAGTGTTGAATGCAAAATAATTTGTCATTTAAACCTAAGGCAGATTTGCGACTGCATTTGCAATACAAATTTTTGCCCTTTCTCCAGCCGCTTTCTCCTGTTTCTTGAACCTATCTACTACACACTTAACCAAAATATTTAGAAATAAAGTTCACACCGGCTAAGTGTCCAATAACGAAGAAAGATGCATAAACTTGAAGAAGAAGTAAGATAGAACATTGGTAAACCAGGAAAATGCAAGTCTTAATTAATTCAACCTCTAGGTAGAGGTGTTCCTTTACAGTCAACTTAAGTACCTCTTTTCTTAGACAAGCTTTTCCTAAGACAAGGTTCCCTCTTAATTGAGATTTGATTTTCTTTGTTTTCCACCACATTATGCATTATACTCCTTATTTTTGGATTTTTAAGAAAAGAAAAAGACAAACTAAAACAAACAACACAAAACAACACAAAAGGGAATAACATACATATTTACACAATCTCATACTTGAATCATCTTGGATCAATCAGGGTAATGGAGGCATTATCCTTGCTCAGGCCTTCTCCCTAATAAGGTTTTACTCTTTGTCCATTCACTTTGAAAGTATGCCCAACATTATCATATAAATCCACCGCTCCATGTTTGTAAATCTTTGTTATTTTGTACAGGCCAGACCATCTTGATTTGAGTTTTCCTGGAAAGAGTCTTAACTTGGAATTGAAGAGTAGCACGTCTTGCCCCTCCTACAAATTTTTACTCCTAATTTTCTGATCATGCCATTTTTTTACCTTTTCTTTATATATTTTTGCGTTTTCATAAGCTAGGTGTCTCCATTCATCTAGTTCTACCAATTGCAATTTCCTCTTTTGCATTGCCTGCTCCATGTCCATGTTAAGCCTCCTTGTAGCTGATCGATACGAGTTTTTCAGGTCCTCGGATCAAATAAAATTTGTAAACTCCATCTCTATGCTACTATGCAGTAGGTAGTGGCCGGGTCGTCCACATGGAAAGAGTGATCTTTGTTAATTCTTGGGTTCTCGCTAAATAGGGGGTTTGCAACAAAAATGGGGGTGTTGCTTTGTCACTGATCAGATTAATTAAAAGATGCAAAGAAAGGCAAAATTGTAGGAAAGAAGTAAATAGCATGCAATATTAAATCGAACTGAAGTAAAAATAGGATGAAATCAGATAAAAGACGGGACCGTCGGATTGGTTACTCTTTAGAACACTTTGTGCAATTTAGTTTCATCGTTTGCTCTAAAAATATTTTGTGAATTAATGAAATTGTCCATAATGTTTCTGGGCTTTTAAGATAATCCACCTACTTAGCCTATGCTTAATTAAATAGACTCCCCGATACTCCACAAACAACCTATTTAATTAATTATTTTAATTGCGCCCGCTGCCTCTCATACTTAGACCGATAAATCCTCAGCCTAAATCTAATTAATCAAATTAACAACCTGATAACTCATCAAAATTGCTAATTGATTAATTGCATTAACGTGCTAGGTCCGGAATTAATTAACTAAATTAGGATTTTAATTTCTCTAATTTAATTAACCTAACTTCTCTTAGTTTTTAGGCCTATTGGAAGTCTACGCTAGGCTACCGTCAAACTAGCGATGGATCCGCCTCAACCTAGTGGCTATCTATCAATAACAAATGGACCATGGTCATATTCAATTAAAGGGACGTTAAGACTCAAATTGATATACATGCTATTGGGTTTTATGCCCTAAAACTCGTAGATAGTAAATGAAACAAATTAATCGATCTCAATAAAGCGTTATTTGAGTGATTCAGTAATTTGGTTATTGAATAATCGAGTTTACATTAATAAACCCTAAATCCAATAAACTAAGATCCAAGGTTGTTTAAATGAAACTTGAACTAGTATGTGGGGACATACAGGGATCGGTGTTCAAGTAACAACCTGAATGGTCTATAGTATAGGGATAAGGCTGGGTACCTTATCCTGGTGACACTATGTGATACGACCCACTTTGTATTCGATACAGATGCAATGATCAAAAGAATCCGTGTAGGAGACATGCGAGTGGGGGTATCCTATGCAGTGAGTTTGCATAAGACCGGACCGCGAAATAGTAACCACTAGATGTAACGCCGTTGACTAGTTTAGGTTTCTATTTCAATAGGATGACCTAGGTAACTCAATCTCAATCCTAAGTTTGTTATGAACCCCTTTCAAGAGGGATTGTCCTTAGATTTGTATGGGTGAGAGTGGCCTGTTCGCCGACTCAATATTCCTACCATTTCAGGGGCAAGACCGAATGAGGGCTGTGAACATAACAGTACAAGATGGAATTCACTCCTTCCCCTATTGGGGTAAGTAGATGTGTGTTCCCTTAAGGGCTGATTCCGGGGCTTGAATAAAAGCGCGCTGTCCTCTCCTGGCCCGAGAGGAATTTCTATTTAGTAGTTGGACCCTAAACAGGTTGTTTATTAGAGGGATCAATGGTACTTAAGGATCTAGAGGTAAGCCAGGGGTAAAACGGTAATTTGACCCAACTGGTGTTACAAACACTAGTGAAGGATTGACTTATTGTATTGGTCGATATCCGTGGACACAAAAATATTCTACAGTGAGAAGAGTGCAGCTGTGGGTCTGTAGTGGAGTGACCCACAGTTAACTAATGTTGATTAACTTGGTTAATGAGTTTAGCCAGTTAATCTCGTATCGTTGGAGCTTCTAATCTGTAGGTCCATTAGGTCCACCTGTTAGCTCGTAACGGGTACTGAGATAATATAGTCTTAAATATTAAGGGAATTTTAGTTAATTGTATTTGATGCAATTAATATAATGTATGAAGATACATTATAGTATAAGTTTAATTAGTGAATTAAACTTTATAATAAAATTAATTTTGGATGAGATTGAAAATTAATTAATGAGAGAATTATATATTTGAAAGAGTTCAAATATTAAATGTGAATTGAATTCATATTTAACTATAGGTTAAAATAATATGAATAGGGATTCATATTAAAACTATAGTATATGAGAGAATTATGAATCTAATTAAATATGTTATATTTGATTAATTCATGAATTAATTAATTGGAGAATTAATTAATTTAATTTAATTTGGTTAAATGTGATCTAATCAAATTAATTTTATAGTCAACAATTAATGTACGTTTGATGCACATTAAAACTATAGGTTAAATGAGAGAGCTACATTTGAATTTGATTCAATTGTAAAATTAATTAAGTATATGATATTTAATTAATGTGGGGAAACAATTAGTTTAGAATTAATTGATTGGCCTAATTAATTCAATTAAATATCATTTGATTGATTTAAAACTATATGATAAACTTAATTTAATTATAAGTTGTAGTAATTAAATTAATTTTTTTCATAACATATAGTTAAATGGATAGTTAATTATTATATGATAATAATTAGCGGTCCAGATCTAATTGATTTAGATCGAATGGCCAGGATTGGTTAGGGAAGTTAATTGTAACCTCCCAACCTATTCATACTTGGTTTCCTAATGAGTTACCGGTTACTCTCTCATTCGAACGTGATTTACAGAAAAAAGGCTCTCTCTCTCAAGATCTATCTCTCTCACGACTTCTCTCACCAAAAAAGACAGCCATTGTTGGTTGCAACTTTCCTTCAAGACTACAATGATCCACAATCCTAATCTCATAGCCTAGAGGATAGTGAGTGATCCGTGGTGGTGGTGTTCGTTGGAGGAATTCGCTGTACGTGATTGCAAAGCATCGTGCCGTAATTTTCAGTCTTCAATTCACGTAAGTTTTTGACAATTCTAAAGGGTTTAGATCTGTTATTGATGCATGCTTAATCTGTAGAATTTGTAGAAAATTGTTTCTGTGAATTTTTGCCAGCGTACTGGTATTTTATTTCATAATTAAAATTGGAGTAAAGGTCTGATAATTTTTCCGTTGTGCTTGGGATTTAAACCCATCACATGCATGATGGTTTAATTGAGGAACTAAAATGCAATTTAGATTAAATCACAAAACAGAAGGTATGAATCAACAAACTCAACTAAACGTCACAAAGTATCTAAAGAAAACACCAATCCAACAATCTAAGGCGTTTAGCCCCTCATGCTACAATGTAAATCAATAGAAAAACGAAGATACATGGTAAAATTAAAGGGAAACCTGAATGGAGAACGATTCTGGACTGAAAAGGACAAAAAACTATAGAAGGAACCAAGAGAAATCAACTGAAAATAAGACCTTGCGGCTAAAAAAAACCTAAAATTCGTATTTATAATTAATGCCAACGTCGAGACACTGGCCCTTCCGTCCGCGGGTTGAATTCAGGGTAGCGTCTCGACGTTGCCATTATAGCGTCGAGACGCTTGCTCTCAGGTTTGCCAAAATTGTGCAATTTCTTGATCAACTCGTTTGACTCCAAAGATGGTGTCCAAGCACTCCGGTCGATGCCTTTGTGTCACACCCCCTCCCGGACCACCTGCTAGCTTAGCCCGAAAGACGGCGTGAAGCCAACAGACATCGTCACCTCTAACGATCCCTGTTGACCCTATTGAAACGCTGAACCTGATAAACATACTAATCATAGATATAAAACATTCTATATGAAACACCACACAGCGGAATCCACGGAAACCTTTCAACATACACATGGTGCAGCCCTGACATAACCTGGTTTGGAAAGTAACCTGATATAGATATCACGACCAAAACATATACAACTAGGGTTATACATCCACGACCTCTAGGACGATATTATACAACCCTTACAAAACATTTACAATATGAACGGACTCAATATACAACTCCAACCACGTACTGGAGCTTGATCTAGAACTTTCAGCAGACGTTGGCAGTGTATCAGGCACCGGGAGCTCGATCTCTACCTGAAAGTGGAAAAACATTTTGAAAGGATGAGCTACGAAGCCCAGTGAGTGACTAACTTTAAAACTCTAAATCCGGAAGTCAAACACGTGATAAACCTTTAAACGTATAAATATGCTCAATCAAAGCGTTTAACATAAACGTGTAATGAAAAAGGCTTTCTAAAATATCTCGCAAGTTCGTCATTAAAAATCTAGCAAGGCATATCAAGTACATCAAACGTTTTAACTAACATGACCGATCTACGTTGTGTAGGGCACGCCCAGTACAACCAACGTTTACTAGTCCTACGATGTAGTGGGGCCCGCCCAGCACTCCCATCGTCTTTGTCGTAGTGGGGCCCGCCCAGCACTCACGACAGCATCGTTGTCACGGAGTACACTCAACGTCAACAACGGAATATAACCTGTGTGCACACGGTACCATATAGCCTCGGGCTCAATATCTCAGTCATGTAGTCAATAGAAATCTCAGAAAATCACATGAAAACATTAAAACATGCCTGCTTATCGTTATCTTTCGTAAAACTTAAGCTTACTCAGCTTGCTCATGAAAAACTGGAAATCGTTTAAAAGTACTTGCTAATCCATACTTTACTTTAAAAGATATCGTTTCAGCTATTTTTCATAAAGTCATTAGACACGTGCTCATATATAAACCTCATTAGAAAATCTGAGCTCAAAACTCATGCTTGAAACCGTTCATAAAAATCATATATCATTCATGGTAAAGCATATAAAACATATAATCATGAACAACCGTTTAAGAACATTTTCGAAATTCATTTTGTCACTCACAGTCTTATCTAGTTCCCCGGTTTGTAGACTCGACCTATTTCCTCTTGGCCTGTCAAATAACCAAAACCGAGCATTAGAACCATAGATAGCTTTGTCTTTCCATGCTCATGAATTTTTAAACAATTGGATTAAGAATCACATTCACATTCTACTTTTCCAGATTTTCCAGATTCTATACCCTAACTTCCAACACCCACAACTTCCTCAATACTGAACCAAAATTAATGAAATACACATCAAACTCTTCATTTTCGAACACTCTACAACTTACCTGAAGAAATGAAAACGAGGTTCCCAACCAAGTTGTCCAGAAATGCCCCGAAGTCAGACAACACAAGTTCGAGCTTCTCTGTTACCCTTTATCTTCCTCCTGAAATTAAACCTACTTAAAGTCTTTTTTGGCTCACGAATTCTTCATGAAAGTTGTAGATAATTGAATAAGCTTTCCAACCATACCAAATAGAGCTTCTGATTCAACTTGTACACCCCAGAATGCTCAAAACATCAGAGAAAACCAGAGATCCTCCTGCTTTGCTCGAAAATCCTGTGCTCTGTTTTCCATTCCAAAAACCATCCACTTCTCATACGATTTAGGTCAAGCTCCCTTCATGAAATTTGCTAGAGAATGAACTAACTTTCAAGAAAATCAAACCTCACCTCTTGATTCCTTCTGTGTAGCTCAAACCGAATAAAAAACCAGAGGTTGACAGTTTGCACCCAGATTCTGCAATGGCTGGCTTTGCATGAACTTTTTCCTATCTTCTTCAACCTCAAACCACGAAATTCTTCTTCTTCTTCTTCCTTCACTCTCTCCTCAAAGTGCTCTGAAAGTTTGAATGGAAAATGATGGAGAAATGAAATGAAATTGGGCTGAAAAATGTGGTTGTCGGTGGTGGGCTTTGTGCTGTCCATTTCCACTTCCTTTCTTTTCTCTTTTTTTTTTTTCTTTGCTGATTTCTTTTCTCTTTTTTTTTTCTTTTCCTTCCATTTTCCTTTTCCTTTTCCTTTTCTTCTTTTAACTTAGTAATCCCAACAAGAGATGACAAGAGAAAATGATCCTAGAGAAGTCTCGGGTTTACACTTTGTCTCCATGTCATCTCGGGGACTCCAAAATAGCTCAAAAACATCCTAAAACTCCCGAGTTAGCGCCGAATTGAAATATAGGCCTAATTGTCCTCTTGTGCTCGAATTCTTGGAAAACAAACACTTAAACAGTCAAATGCACACTAACAAGATCTAATTAAAGGTAATAAGATAACACGTTTTGGGTGCTATCAGTAGCCCAATAGGCTTTGTACTCCAAATCCAAGGGTAAATGGAATGCGTTGCCATAGACTATCATGTAGGGAGACATTCCTAAAGGTGCTATGAATGTTGTTCTATGAGCCCATAGAGCATTGACGGGTCCGACTTGTCGAAGGTCGTGTTGGTCAAATAAAATTTATAATATACGACACTACAACTATTTTGTAGAAATATTGGCCGCGGTCGAACATAGGGAAGGGAACCTAGTAGGTGTAGAATTTTGCACTTATAAAATAGGGGATTTTTGGAAAGAAGGACAAGAAAAAATAAATAAATGCTGAATTTAAAAGGGACAAAATAAAGCATGCAGAAGAGAAATAAGACGGAAATCAATAACATTAAAGGGATTGCTAGATTGAGATTTCTTATGCTTGACTCTATTTCGTTTGGCTTCCTAGTTTTCTCTAGTGATTACTCTATGCTGATTTCATTAGTCCGGTCGGCTTCTTGGTTACTTGGAGGACCCCCCTACACTAACCTGTGCTAATTAACGTGCTAACCGTGAATTCTGCAATTAACAAGATTAATTAATATATTCTTTATCGCTCGCCACCCCTCATACATAAAATAACCACCACTACAACAAATATCACCTATAATAGCATTTGGGCATAGCTTTTTAGAAAAAAGCTATTAGAAAAAGGAAAAAAAAGCGGGAAGTTAAAAATAAAATTAGGGAAGAGCGCGTTATGGAAAAATCCCTCCCCTTTTTTCCTCTCCCTCGTCGTTTGCAAGAAATCAGCGCTGAAAACACTCTCCCCCAATTTCCCTCCATCTCTCTAATCTCTCTCTCTTTCTCCTTCTCGGTCAAGAATAGGTTGCCGTTGTAGCTGCCGTTTCGATGGAGCTTCTTCAAGCGGAGGCAGGTGTTGTGGCAAGCGTTGATGACATAACGAAGGAACTCGTGAGCGTCCTCCTGACGACCCAAGCGAAAGTGCTCGGCGAAGATCCTGAGACAGTTCTGGATCTTGAGAGGCGAGTCCAAGATGAGATCCAAGCTCAAAGACCTCACTATCCGCCTCTCGAGAATACAAAACGGACATTCGCGCTTCCGCTCCGCGTCGGAGGAAGCAGAATCGCCTGAAACGAAAAGAAAAAACGAAACGCGCAAAGACGTAGACACAGACATCGATTAGGGCTGAAAATGGAATCAAAATTGAAGAGAGAAAAGGGAGGAAAACACTTACAGAGAGAGGAGTGCTGGTTTCGGAGGCAGAAATTGGCGAGGGGAGGGGTGAAGGGAGGCACTGAAGGACGCTGTTGAGGTAGCAGGTATTGCCTAGGTTTTTGAGACCGAGTGGGGGGCCATTTTGCCGCTTCTGACTCAGTAAACTCGGTTGCCAACTCATTTGCAATTGCAAGGCCATTAATGACCTTCTTCTTCGTGGCAAGGTTTGTGCAGAGCATTGGAGGCCGCCGGTCCGGTACCTCTACTTCATCTTAATATTCACACATTAATGTTCTTCTTCATCTTTGTCAGTGGGTAAGCAAGATTTAGTAAATCTCAGGTTTATTTAGCCTCCTAACGAAATACCCATTAATGTTTGGGTCTAAATTTTAAGGTACCCATTGAGATTGGAGCTCGAGTCATCAAAATTGGACCCTTTCAGAATCGGACCAGCAAGCTTAAAGGTTTAGTTGGGTGAGTCTTTCCGATTTAATAAGACATTGTATCTCATATAGTCATATGACATAAATCATAGAATGTATGTTCCCTTCCAATACTAAAATGTAATAGTAGTTAAATTTTAGCCAAATGACTGTGAACAATAATGACTACTTCATTCTTTTGTTGTCTGTCATTTCTTATTAGTATATTGGATTTTGAACTTCAAATCTCTTTTCCACAAATTTAATGAAGCTTTTATATTAAGAAAGTTCAATCACCTAGAACTTCTATTAAATTTGCAAGTTTCTTGTGAGATTAGCTAATTGGTGAATCATTATTGTGCACTTGGATCTCTTAGTTTTGAATTATATTTTAGATTTATTTCTTGTAATATTTCTCTGTTTGTTTATTTATACATGAGTAATGCTCTAAAGGTACGATATCTTCACACAATAAATTTGTTGCAAAATTCTTCAACTACATGTATGTCCACTCAGTTTAATATCTATTGGATATTGTACCAAAAAGGTATTTCTTGGTTTCTGTTCAAATTCCCAACTGATGCAGTGATTCTTGATCGATAATGAACTTTTCATTCAATATAGTGCTTATTTCATTGGGAATCTCTTTAATTTTATCTGCAACAAATGATTACCACTGATTAATAAGTTCCTAAGCTTTTGATTTCTAAGATTTCATTTTTATTTTGCAAGTTTAAAGATCTATTTGCCCTAATAAGTAAGTTCCTGAGCTTTTGAACCTCATAATATTTCTTTAATAGTAATTGATTTGGTAACAAATCACAATGAAGAAAATTACTGACTTCATTGCTAATCTCTAGGGAGGTGAACAAGTCTCTCGAAATCATCCCAAAAACATATATAGTGAATCTCTCGACCACTCTATTTCTCTATGAATTGTATTATATTAGGAAAAAGGTAGTAACAAGCAATGCTTTCAAAAGGGTTTCAAAACAGAGTGATTGGCTTACCTTTAATCATGGGTTTCAAAACACAATACTTGGCTTCCCTTGACTTTTTCTTTTTGGAATGCCCACAACATGCTTGATAAAAATGCCTCAAAGATGACCTCTTTTTTTTTTTGGGTTGGTGGTTGTTGTTGACACCGCAAAATCAAAATGTTTGAAATTTTAGTTTGTTGGTTGTTCAAACGGGATATTCTAAAAGCGTAGTAAAAGTCAGCTTTGAACACACTGTTGCTATTTGTTTTCGAGTGAATGTGTAGAAAAGGGGCAGAACCTTCTTTTGCATCCTTCAAGTGACTTCGTAAGTCTTCAGGATTCTTTTGTTAACTTTTTGGTTGTTAGCTGTCTGGTTTCACTAGAGGTTAGTCTTAAAGTTATTAAGGGATGTTTGACTCAAAAGAAAATTGGAATTCCAAGTTTGTATGGTCTATATTTGCATTTGAATTGAATAGATGAAATAGTGTATATAACATGGATTTGGATATTACCATAATCAAGTGTATATTCTTTAGAGGATGTTTGGTTCACCTTAAGGAACCTTTGGAGTTGTTTTTATTATGTTTAGTTAGAATTGAACTTGGTCATTAGCTTTGTTGGTACATATCAATTTGTCTTCTCATTTCTTTATTTTCATTCATAATTAGTTTGAACAAGTTTAGCAATTTTGGTTGATAAGTTTAGTTGTTTCATTGAAAATGTTTTGATGATTTGAGATACATTTAGTCTCGTTTGTTTTCCATTAAGTTGCGTATATGAGAATCGCTACATTGTTGCACTTAGTTGTATTAGCAAGTTTAGTAGTTTTGGTTGATAAGTTTAGTTTCATTGTTGCACTTTGGCACCTGGCCAAGCCACTGAAAAATGATGTCCTAATTTGTTTACTGTTTATACGTAAGTTACCTATCGTTGGATGTGTATTAATTAATTCATGTGGCGCTGCTTTGGTGTAGATTTGTTTGTTTTTCCCTCCATTGGTTGATTGAATGAAATTTAATTGTGATTTTGTAAATGTTGTTTTTTTTTTTTGGAGAAGTATGCAATGAAATGTAGTTGTGATTCTTAGACAAACCTTTTTTTTACCATACCTAGTTGTGAATGAAATACACCTTCCATTTTGCTAATAGTTTTTTTCTGTTCTCTTTTTGGTCATTTGGAAAAATGTAGTAGTTGCAAATGTGGACAAATCCTTCCAGTCATCTTCTATGTGGTTTTGGTTGGATTTTAAGTGTAATTTTTCCTTTTCTAGTTTACCTTTCTTGTTTCTTAGTATTTGTTGTAAAGTGTTCATAATGTTGGTTTTAAATGACTTTTCATGCATATGCAGCAACAAACTTGTTCAAGATGCTTTTGAAGTATAGGTTCAACAACAAACTTGGACAAATCCTTCTGGTCATCTTCCGGTCATCTTCCATGTGGTTTTGGTTGGGTTCTATTTCCATGTTCATGGCTTTGGTGATTCATCTCTTTGTTGGTCTTATATTCGTATTTGCACTGAATTTCTATGATTTTAATCTAGTTCTTTGAAGAGGAAACTTTTAGTTTTTAGAGTGATGCATGCAATTGTGCCTATTTTTAGTTCTAATACTCACCATGGTGTGTTTTACCAATTCTTTTCATTCACACAAGGTAAACTCTATGAGTAAAAATTTACATCCATAACTCTGGGAACAATTGAAAATGGAGGGCAGGGGTTCTTTGTTGTTAATGGTTATAGTGTTCCATGTTGTGTATCTTTGAGAGGAGCTATACTACCCTAGATATTTTCCCAAAAGCTACATAGATAAGAGTTTGGCTTTCAGGGGAGTGGACATACCTCCATTACCAAGAATCTGATGGTGTAAACTTGGAAAGGAGATATATAAACAACGCATTTCTGAATGCAAGACTTGTGCCAGTGTTCATGTTGGAAACCCCAATATGTAGGGATATCCAACTTCGGTGAGTCATGAAGAGTTTCTGTCACTGTATCTAAATTCTCTAGAACATACAAAATAGGCTTTTACTTCAACAAGTGCTCCTTTAGGAAGATTAGGTACATGAATATATAGTAAAATGGTATCAAGCACTTTTTTAACAGATATAATAGCTCATTCGACTAGCCTAACCATTTTTTTTGTCATTTTTTCGTTGAAAGGATGAAAGGTAAATATGTTGTTGTTATTCCCATGTTAGGGAGCTTGATGAATGCAGTCATTGAATTGGAGTTGATCCTTGGATCCCATTTTTCACATTGCACATGCCTTGGTTCATTGAATTGAATGTGTCTAATCAAAGTACTCTTTGCTAGGTGAGCTTCTTCTATCTATCATGGATTTTAGTATGAACAAAAAATGTATAACTTTGAATCACGCCATTATGTGAAATACTCCTGCAATTGGCTGAAAAAATGCCCATGTGTTTTGAATGATGAACTTGGGACCTAGACTAGCTATTACTAATGGTTTGTTTTCTTACTTTTGTTTCTGCCTTCTTTGTAGGGTCAACTTTGCCCATAGTGCTCAAGTTTCAAGATAATACTATTGAGTCATTTTTAAAGTCACTGGATAGGAAGTATAATGAGGACAAGATAATCTGTTACAAGTAAGCTTCAATATGCTAATTAATTGCAAAAAAAGGTTGTGATTCTTCAATATGCTAATTAATTGCAAAAAAAGGTCGTGATTCAATTTCTTAGTTTCAATTTCTTGTTTATAAAGAAGTCAAACAATTGTCTCTTGTGAAATCTTAATATTATGTAGGGATCAAAGTATATTTAGTAGTTTGTGATTTAGTATGCAAGACTCTGTTTTCATTTTTGCATTTTCCATTTTCTAATAAATATGCAGTTTTTCCTATCAATTATCTCTTGTGAAACAAAAGTCAATTATTATGTTAGGTAACAATAACATAAGTGGTATACCAGTTATGTGTCATTTGCTAAATGCAAGCCTTCTGACTTCTTTTTTACCTCATTTCTTCTTCCTCTTCTTCTTTTTCCTTAACCTTGGACAAGTCAAAATCTTTTCCTTTAATTTTTCATGTCAACTCAACTAAGTTTAGGTTTTCAAATATGCTTGTCGGGTACAAGGAGCAAAGGGTAATCAACGAACACCACCGCTCCCCTTTTCTGTACAGAGACAAAGGGTAATCAACAAACACCACCGCTCCGGTAAGTACACGAAATTTCTAGTTATAAAAATTTAAGCTTGAAATGCAAATAACAGTGCCTAAAACTCTTAACAATCTAATAACTTACGTACTACATTACATTTTGTTGATGAGAAAACTTAGCATCTTGTATTAAAACTAATTTTGATTTATTGGACTAAGTTTTTGGATGTTGTGATTGTTAAATTTTTTGAGGTGGATTATTGTGGTGTGATTACTAAATTTTGTTGGAGGTGAATTTGTGTGTTTTGATGTTTAGTACATGTGATGTCTTTTCTTCTTTTGGTTTCATGGGACAATTTCAGAAGACTGAATGAGAGAGGAAAGGAAGTCCCTGCTTTTGAAAGATTAAATGGACTGGATGTTTTCTTTTTCTTTTTCTTTTTTTTTTTTTTTTTTTTTTTTTTTTTTGTAATCTAATACTTATAAGATAGGTGAAATTTGATTGAAAATTATTTCATGGATTTTGGGGGGGGGGGGATTGTGATCTTTTGCTTATAGAATATGTGAAATTTGGTTGAGAAAACGACATCATGGATTTTGTTTTGTTCGGGGGAGGGAGGGGTGGAAAAAGCTTAGGAGAGTTACCCTTAACTTTCTTGTGATTTTTGCTTATAGAATAAATGAAAATATTTTGGAAAGTCACATTCTCTTCTCTTGGAAATGGTTACGAGGCCTGACTCGTAATTGCATTGTGACTTTATTTAGCGTTATGTTATTGTTTTAGCAAGTTATAAATTTTGGGTTAAGTAAATTTATGTCGTTATGCTGTCGAATTTTTGGTAGCATCTCAAAAGGTAATGTGACTAAGCATGTTTGCTCAAGGATTCTCAATGTGCTTTCTAATCAAGCACTTGAGCCTAAAGCACTAACCAAGGCTTATCTCATAATCAACCTTAAGTACCTTTGACCTTTTTCAAAAACACTTTTGTATAGGGTGTGTTTTAGGTCGCCTTTCTAAAAAAGAAATGTGTTTTTTCTTAAAATCACTTTTTCTTTTAAGAATGTTTAGAAAATAAAAACATGCTCTCAAGCCACCAAGTCCTTGTACTCCTTTAATATTGTATCTTTTTGTATTCTTAGTCACAAAACACTTAGTGAAAAACTGATATTCCTCTTTTCTTAATTAGTGTTTGTCGTCCAACTCATTGACGATTCAACTCTTGATCAACTCATTGAAGGAGGAAATGATAGAAATGATAGAAATGAAATCAATGATGTCATTATTTATAAAAAAAACAGGTAAGTTTTTTTTATTAAGTTATCTCAAGTTCATATATATATATTTTTTCTTTTTTGAGTGTACTCCAAATTATTTTTTATCTCAATTTTATTATAGGTTGAACCAAGTGAAGAACTTTCAAATGCTACTGCAAGTATGTTATCTTCAAGGTTTATTTATTTACATTTATTAAACAATTTCTTTATTTACTTATGTCACTATTATTGGTGTTAACATAATCATATATTTATATATATTTTTTTATATATTTATGTAGGATTGATCGGTCAAATTTGTTATACACTTAGAATCTCCCAATTTGCTTATTTTAGTTGAATTCATTGCAAAAAATGTTTTAAAATGAGTATAATATGTCTATAGGTCCTCACCGGAGCTTTGGAAGCAATTCAGGGCTTAAACGAGCGAAACCGAAGTGTAAAATGACCATTCTGCCCCTGGAGCTTCATCAGCGTCGAGACGCTCGTCATCAGAGTTGAGACGCTACAGCGTCGAGACGCTTTGCCCACAGCGTCGCGACGCTAGGGTAATCCGAGAAATATTTTCCAAAATTGAAGGGACAGCGTCGCGACGCTATCCACAGCCTCGCGACACTAGGCAGATTTCCATAATCAATTTTTTCCGAATTTGTCCAGAATTTTTCCATGTTTGAAGACCCAATTCAGCACCATTCTACCACGAATTGAAGGCCAAGAAACTCTATAAATAGAGGCCTTTGGTGTAGGTTTAGAATCATCCCTCAAATGATCCCACAATACAATATTGTAGCCACCTTTCTCTTTACTTTTCTAGAGTTCTTTTAAGTTTTCTTAGTCCATGGGTTGGTTGATCGAGCCTCGAGCTTGGAGGTGCCTGTCTATGGCCAACTAAGCTCGGATCGTTGTAATCGGGACCTCGGTTTGTAAGTTTGATTCAATTTTATGAGATTTCCATTCTTAATTACTTTGTTAATTGTCTTTGTGATTTTAGTTCTTTGCATACAAATTTAGATTGTGGTACGAAAGATTGACAACCTTGACCACGTCCTGTCTAAATTTACTTGCTAAATCTAAGCAGCGAATAGGTTAACGCTATGATTATACGCATGCGTCCTTAGAACTAAATGATTTAATCAATTGTAATTGAGGTTTGTTGCCCGTTGCATTTGAATTAATTCGGCTAGATCCCAATGCGGTTTAGATTAGTTAATTGGATAGTTAATTAATTTAAACTAGAATCAAACTTAGCGTTTGCACGTTTGTGATAGTTGGATCATGGCTCTCGGTTTGTTGTCGGAGTACGCCGGACTTAGATAGTTAATTAAAATCAATTGATAATCGATGAATGAAATTAATCAAACTTAACACCGAGTCCAACCCCGATTACAGTGATCCTCGTGGTAAGATCAACTAACCCCGCCTTTACTTTCCTTGCATTGAATTTTCCTTATTTATTTTCCTGCCTTTACTTTATGTCTTAATCCTTTATCTATAAAACCCCCCTTTTTGGTTACCTCAAAAACACAAAAGAATTTAGAAATAAACCGATTGTTCCCTTTGATTGACCCCGACCACTACTGCTACAAGTTAGCTTTAGGAATCGTGGATTATAAATTTATTTGACAAGAGACCGCGACAATCTCTTCTGTCAAGGGTGAATGAAATGATACGTTACTCATGCAAAAGGGTCAAAGATGACAACTCAACTACATGATACTATAATATTGAACATTTGGTGAATTTTGTATTTTGTGAACTGATATATATTGTTGGAATTTACATTTAGTAAATTCTCAATTTGTATCTTTTGGATAACTTGTTTATTCTAGGAAATTATTAAATACCTTATTTTGTAATGCAAATAGATTATGAATTACATGTCATGGTATTTAATGTGCTATGAAGTATTTCTTGTGTGTGGATTTAACTAACAAATGAGCACTTGAAGTAAAATTTTAAAATTTTAGTCAATTAAATGATATTTAAATTATAAAATGAATTAAATTTTAGCACGAAAAAAATTATTGTTGAAAACAAAGACTCTACCTTTTATAGCCATGAGTAAAAGCTATAACAAAATTTACATAGCAAAAAAGAAATGCTATCAAAAGTTTATTACCATAATTATAATAATTAGGGAACACTAAATAATTTTGTTATAGCATAATATTAAAGCTATAAATACTTTATTATAGCATTAAAAAATGTTATTATATGTTAAAGATAGCATAGTATTTTAGCTATGTAAACATATTATAGCTTTAATAAAAAACGCTATAAAAAGTTTTCATAGCAATGTGTATAAGCTATACCTTCATACTCTATTATAGCAACCACCATAGCTATACAAAAACGCTATAAAAAGTCCCAGACTTTTAATAACATGAGTTGTCAGGACTTTCGAAAAAGGCTATAATAGGTCTTTTATAGCTTTTTTCGTAAGCTATTGTATATGTTATTTCTTGTAGTGAACCATCTGAGACCTCGCAACAGTCACTAAATTATATCTAACTAGTTTAGATTAAGCAATTTCACAATCACCTATTTTAACTAGCCGCTTTGGGATCGTGGGTCTGGAATTTTATTAACTAAATTCAAATGCAATTTGAATCTAATTCCTACAACCTTTAACATGCATCCTAGGCCTATCAAGGGTCGTCTCGCGTAGAGAGTGGCTTGCCTCAACCTAGTGGCTATCTAAAAATAACTGATTGAATACACAAGGGGTAATCACATAGGGTCGTCAATCCTAATAGACTAGCCTCATGTATTGGTTTAAACGGGATAACATGCAAAACTTAATGAAAAGATAGTAAGAACAGTGCAATAAACTCCAGAAAACTCAGCCAATCTAAGTAGAAATCAAAGCATAATCCCAATCCAATGATCTAAATGCAATTAGCTATTCATAAACGAAGTAAAAATACAAATAGACACGAAAAAATCCATGAAATATGACCTAAAAAGGTCTACAACAGTACTGAAACGTAAAAGAGGCAAAAGAAATAGTAAAAGGACCAAATTTCTAACCTAATGGCGGACTAAACCGAGACTACATATTTATAGAAAACTTGACGACGTCGAGACGCTAAGTGCAGCGTCTTGACGCTGTGAACTTTATGCTCCGGATGATTTTCGCGTCGACATCTCGACGCCAGGGGCAGCGTCTCGACGCCATCCTTGATCCTTGACTTGTTGTTTTATTTCTCGATCTTGTCTCGTTTCTTCTCGGTACGGGGCTTCAATCTTTGACTTTTGGTGTCATTCTTCAGGTCCGCTTCAGCACAATTGGGTCTTTTCACCTCCTCGCCGTCCAAGACACTGAGATGGCTCCAAAACTCCGTAATTGGCCTGAATTAACACCGAATTAGCGTGATCGGCTCCCGACATTGCCTAAGCTCAAACATCCTGTAAATAAGACAAGTAAAGCATAAAATAACTCTAATAAGCTTGGATTAGAGGTGATAAAATAGGACTATTTAGGTCCTATCAAGCATCATCTAATTTGAGAGACCAATCTTTTCTATTTGGCTCAACAGTCTTATCCAAAATGGCTTTGATATCTCGATTGGATGATTCGGCTTGGCCATTAGTTTGCGAATGATATGCGGTCGCAATTCTATGTTTGACATTATACCTCTCCAGAAGTTTCTTGATTACCCTGTTTACAAAATGAGAACCTTCATCGCTTATTATAACTTAGGAGTTCCAAATCTAGTAAAGATATTCGTTCTAAAAAATTCCTTTACTATTTTTGCATTATTAGAGGTTGTAGCTATTGCCTCAACCCATTTAGAAACGTAATCTATTGCTAACAAAATGTAAGTCTTGCCAAAGGATGAAGGAAACGACCCCATGAAATCAATTCCCCACATATCAAAGATTTCCACCTCTAATGTTTATTTCATTGGCATCTCGTCCTTAGCCATGATCTGTAGGTCCATTAGGTCCCTCTACTAGCTCAATAGGAATAAAACTTGGAACAATATGATAGGATAAAATTTGAAACGTTCAAATTCGGATAAGGATACAAAAGTCGGTTATATACGATATTTAACGACTTATTAGTTTAATTGTGAATTAAACTTAAAAATGAGAGTTGGATATATTTAAATATGATTTAAATATTAAACACGTGAATAAAGATTCATGTTTAAGAAATTTCGTTGGGAGAAAAACCAAGATTGCACAAGTGGTATTAATTTAATATAAGATATTAAATTAAATAATTTTATTTTAAATTAAATAAATTTTTATTTAAATAAAATTATAATTGAGTGGGATTGTTCAGATTTTATATTTAAAATTAAAAATTTTGAATTTAAAAGAAATTCAAAAAGTTGGTAATTTTTGGAGGTGGTGCTTAATGACTAATCACCTTAGATTAGCCTTCTTACACCTCCTAATCCATGACTCAAATCACTTCCAAATTGCTGTCAATTTTTGGTACAATTCTTGTGCATGATTTTCCTCTATATATATAGAGGATGAGATGATGAAAATGGGTGGATTTCTTCAAACTAAAATGCTGCCAAAATTCTCCCAAGAACTTCCATGTTCATACTCTCAAGCTTGCTTATACCCATAAGCTTTCCTTTCCAATTCCTATCAATTGAGGATCCTACAATCCGTTCCAAGGCCTGAGGATAGTAGAGAAGATCCAAGTGGTTGTCCAAAGGCCGTTCGTGTGAATTATAAAGCATCGGATTATACGAATTGGGAGCTCCAAGAGGTAGGTACCTTATTACTCTATTTTTTGTTCTTATGGACAACATGTCTTCTAGGATTAAATTGATCAAATTGTGTGCCTAAGATCTAAAATTGCTTCCGCATGTGTGATATTAACACCTACAGCTACTGCATTTGTGGTTGCATTTGCGACTGCAAAGGTTGTGCAATCTTTAGTTGAAATTGACCATTGAATCGCAGTTACATTTTGTCCTCCCAAGAAAAGTTAGGGTGTTGTCTCAATCCTGGATTGAATGTGTTGGAGTAAGGATTTATTCTGTTTTGTGCACCTACAAAATATACTGAAGCTGGATTTTGAGGACAATCTTCAAACGAATGCTCTTCATTGAAAGTTATGCAAATGGGGTTGAAACTTGGCTCACGACTGCAACTTGAACTTGATTCCCTCAAGTAAGATTCATAAGCATATCGTTCATAGCTAACATCCACTCCGATAGTGTCTCTAGATGATTAACTTCTTGGACCTTGACACTGCTTCTAGATGGTGTTTCTTCTTCTCCCCATTGACTATTTTTTGCAACAATTGCGTCCATAATCTCGTTTGCCTCATTGAAAGTCTTTTTAAGCAACGAACCATTAGCTGATGCATAAACTATTAATTTGGAAGCTTAAGTCAATCCGTTGTAAAAATGCTCTACAAGAAGACAAGCAAGCAAGCCATGGTGTGGACATTTCCTTATCAACTTTTTAAAGTGCTCCCATGCTGTGTCTACTCCTTCTTATGGTCCTTGTTTAGAAGTGATAATTTCCCCTCGGATTTGTGCATTCTTTGTTGGCGAAAAATATTTCAGAAGAAATTTTTCAGCAAGCTCATCCCATGTGGTGATGCTATCTAGTGGAAAAGATTCTAGCCATGCTTCTACATTACCCTGTAAAGAAAATGGGAAAAGTTTCAAACGCAAAGTTTCATTGGATACTCCATTAAGTGTCTACTCCTTCATGTGCTTATAAGGATCTTCACTAGGAGGTCCTGAAAATTGGCTTATGGTCTGAAGCATTTGGAACATGATTGGCTTGAACTCGAAATGATTGACATCAATGACTGGTTCAACAATTTTGGTATTGAGATTGTAGAAAGCTGGAGCCACATAATCCTTGATGGCTCTATCCCTTTCATCAATAAGAATAAGATTATGTGTTGCCGCAACTTATTGCTGCACATTGTTAGGTTGTCTTTGTGATTTTAGTTCTTTGCATACAAGTTTAGATTGTGGTAGGAAAGATTGACAACCTTGACCGCACCCTGTCTAAATTTACTTGCTAAATTTAAGTAGCAAATAGGCTAACGTTATGCCCGTTGCATGTAAATTAATTCGGCTAGATCCCAATGTGGTTTAGATTAGTTAATAGGCCAATTAATTAGTTTAAGCTAGAATCAAACTTAGCGTTTGCATGTTTGTGATAGTTGGATCATGGCTCTCGGTTTGTTGCCAGAGTACGCCAGACTTAGATAATTAATTAAAATCATTTGATAATCGATGAATGAAATTAATCAAACTTAACACCGAGTTCAACCCCGATTGCAGTGATCCTCGTGGTAAGATCAACCTACCCCACCTTTACTTTCCTTGCATTTAATTTTCCTTATTTATTTTTCCGCCTTTTACTTTATGTCTTAAGCTTTTATCAATAAACCCCCCTTTTTGGTTACCTCAAAGACACAAAAGAATTTAGAAATAAACCGATTGTTTCCTGTGATCGACCCCGACCACTACTGCCACAAGTTAGCTTTAGGAATCGTGGATTATAAATTTATTTGACAAGAGACCGCGACAATCTCTTCCGTCAATGGTAACCAAAGAAATATTTTGAATGAGGGGGTTTTGATTTAAGACAAAAATAGAAATAAGCAAGTAAATGAAAACGGTAAAAACTTATGAGATAAGCAGGGAAATTAAAATAGCATCAACCAAGAGCTTTAGATTGTGCCCACCTTTGTGTTAGCAACTTACTCAGGCACTGCAAACGACTGAAGAACACTATCTATGTTGCCCTTATAGACATGGTGCGGATAGAAACCTCCAGTTGCGCTCGCAAATGTCCTAACAACTAGATTTGTAGTTAAGTCTGAAGGTGTTCATATAACACATGCGAAAGTAATTTTAGGATCGGAGGCACTTAACTACATCAATTTTAGAAAATGAAAACATGCTGTCCAAATACCGTAAACAGAGAGCAGAATTTGTACCAACCTTTTTGGAGCCCGATTCAGCAACTCCCTTTGATTCCTTTAATCACGAACGGTGTGTGGACCACCTCTAGTGTCTTCCCTACTATTCTCCGGGCCAAGAACGACTTGTGGGAGTCTATAGAGATAGGGAATGGGAAGGGAATGCTTGAAGGATCAAGCTCTAGAGAGATCTTTGAAGGTGTGTGTGTTTGAGACACAATTCCAGCAGCATAACAATATGGAAATGGCTCTCATGACTCTTAATCTGATTTTGCATCTACTTATAGAGCAAATTCATGCACCTTGGAGTCTCAAGATGAAGGACACATGGTGGAGAGTCAAGTAATAGTGGATTCTAGGTGTTCATGTAATATTACATGCAAGAGTGCATGGATGAGTTGTTTTTCCACTTTGAATCACCATGCAAGAGTGGGATTCCAACAAAATCCACTAGCTCATCTTGATGCAAGATTACAAATTTGTCTTGTAATTTAATTTAAATTCAATTCAAAATTGAGTTTAACTTAGTAATTGATTTGAAACCAATTTACAATCAATTTCATGTGATTAATCAAATTAATCAATCTTACCAAAAGTAATCCACTAATCATGAATCCTTATTCATGTATATAGTATTTAACACATATTTAAATACTTCTATCTCTCAATTAATAATTTAATTCATAATTAAATTATTATGTCAATAATATCAAATATGTAATTGACATTATAATTCCCTTTCCCGATTTTGAACGATTCAAACTTTCCTATCTTGTTGTTCTAAGCTTTATTTCGATATGAGCTAGCAGGGAGACCTAATGGACCTACAGATCATGGGCTCCAACGATTAAAGGTTAACCGACTAATCTCATTAACCAAGCTAGCCAACATTCGTTAACTACCGGGACACTCCACTATAGCCCAGTAGTTGCACTCCCCTTACCGTAGATATATTTCCGTCCACTTGATATAATCATGTTCAGTAAGTCGATCCTTCACAGGTTGTTCGTAGCTATAGTCGGGTCAAATGTCCGTTTTACCCCTATAGTATGTCTTGTTTCTTAAGTTCCACTAATCCTCTAATGAACAATCGGTTTGTGGTCCAACCATCAAACCTGAGTCCCTCTCGGGCCAAGGAGAGGGTGGGGCCCCTTGTTCAAGTCCTGAAGTTAGTACTTAAGGGAACAACCTCTCTACTATCCCTGAAATGGGTAGGTGCGAATTCCGTCTTACGAGACTATGTCCCCAGCTATCTATCAGATCTTATCCTCAAAATGGTAGGCTTGTTGAGTCGGCGATGTCTGGCCACTCTCACCCATGCAGATCAAAGGATAATCTCGTATAAACAGGAGTTCATAGTTAGCTTAGGATTAAGATCGAGTTACCTAGGTCATCTTCTGAAATAGTCAGTTTCTACAGTACACGACGTTATAAAGAGAAAGTGACTAATTTCACGGTCCTGTCTTATGCAAACTCATTGCATAGGACGCCCCCACTCACATGTTTCTACACGAACGATTTAGGATCTCATCGTTTATACTTAATACAAAGTGGGTCGCGTCCATAGTGTCCCCAGGATAAAGTACCCAACCCTATCCTTATACGATAGACAGTTTTGGCTATATACTTGAACTTGATCCTATGATATGTCTCTACATATAGTACGAGTATTCATGTTATAGTCAAGGATCTTAGTTTATTGGATTTAGGTTAAATATTTGCAACTTACATATTCAATAACATCTTTTACTGAATAACCTCAATAACGTCTTTATTGGAAATAAAATATGTTTAATGATTTACAAAACTACGAGTTTATTGGACATTGTTGATACATTTTCTGCTATAGGGGAACTGTTGCCTTTTGGAGTGGTTAAAAATATAGGTCAAATTTACTCCAAAATATTGTGCAATACACAACCCGCAACAAGTGATAAGTATTTATCGTATCCACAGGGACTTGAATAGCCTCATTCTATTGATTTTAATTAGTCCATTAGGGATTTCAGAAGTTGGTTAAATTCATTGGGTTTTAAAATGCTGAAGCAAAATAAATGAGAGAATAGAAAACGTAAACGAATAAAGAAAACAGAATGGAAACAGACACAGTTTAAGACTTCTATATTGTTATATAAATGATCCAATAATTTTTTTGATCAGTGATGCGCAATTTGCATACCGCAAGTGTACGAGTCAAGTAATAATATAGTGTTTTCGTGATTAAACGAGTGTCGTCCTCTGGATTGGTTTTCTAGCAAATTAAGTACCGTGAATACTTTTGTTCAATTTTATTTAGGGATCAAAACTCAATGATAAAGATAAAAGTAAAGACAAAAAGCATAAAAATAAAAGGGTGGAGACTCAAATGGAAAGACTCTTAGGGAATTGATTTCATTGATTAAGATTGAAGATTCATTAATGGAATGAATTTCACATGCACTTATTCTACCAAGTCTAAGAACCTTTAATCACAACTATCTCTCCCGAGCATAATTGATTCTCATGCATGCAACCAACTATCTCTCCCGAGCATAATTCATTTACATGTAAGGCCTTGGGTTTAGTTCTTCAAGCAACTTCTAGAGCTATTCTAAATCCCGTCACAAACTTAGAATTTCTACTTTAGTCATGCAATTAATAAATTAAGTCTTAGGCCAAATCCCCTCTCCCGAGCAAGATTCAACACTCAAATCATTCAACTAGTGATCAAGTAATTGAAAACATTTAACCATAATTGCATAGGTAAAATAAATGCATATTCATACCACAAATCAATCCAACAAACTAAAACAACTACATCAATCCCTAAGACAAACAACTAGCAATTCATAGTTTTTAAACCAAAAACACTAATTGAAAGAAAAGCCATAAAAACTACAAGAGGTAAGGGAAAGAGAAAGGAAAACTCGAATCCGTTGAAACCGGCACGTCCCCGTCACGATCTCCACGTCTTCTCGCTTGATTCCCGCTCCTTGGCCTTGCTTCAGCTCCCACCAAAGGTCTCTCGTCCAAATTAGGGCTAAAATCTAACCAATTGGACTCCTCTAATTGATAGCGAGCATAACTAGCTAGTTTTCCCTAATTAATTTAGCTAGTCTCTTATAATTTATTGGCCAAAATTATGCATTTATGTGTTGTATTTGTAGGAAATATGTTTTGGAGCTAATTGGATGCTCGGGATGCAAAAAGAGGCTAAAGAAACAAAGGATATCGAAGTTGGAAGTGCTCAATAGAGACCTTGTCGAGGACCAGCGTCGAGACCTTTGGTTTAGGGCGTCTCGACGCTGGCATTCCATTTCTGAATAGGCGGCAAAAGGTCACAGCGTCTCGACGCTGTGACCATAGCGTCTCGACGCTGTGAGATTTGCAAATCCAGAATCTGCGATATCGCGGTAGCGTCGCGACGCTGTGCTGAAAATTTCCCCTATTTATACTTTGCGATTAGGTCTGATTTTGGGACTTTTTTTTGGATGATTTTGGGGCCGAAAACTCGACTAGAAGGCTGCTGTGGAGGCCGAAGCAAGTGGAGAAAAGTGGATTTCAAGGCTTTGTTCGTGGAGATCGTGACGGGGACGTGCGGTCTCGGCCTACTTAGCGTTTACTTCTGTTTTCCTTTTTCTTTAGTAGTTTTTATGGCTTATTTAGACTTAGTTTATATCGTAACATGGATTGTGTGTAGCTAAGTTTAATTCTGAGGGATTGATGTAGCCGTTGGGGCAATTATGGATTGATTTTATGGATTTATGCTATTGATTTCATTTATGCATATTGTATGTTTAATGCTTTCAATTTACCGACCATGAATTGAATGTTGATTGTGATTAAATCTAACTCTGGAGAGAGGATTTAGCTTAGAACTCATTATGCATAACTAGGATTTAGCTAGAAATAGGGAGATAATAGTTAATTCTAGAAATCGTTAAAAAGGATAACCTTAATGCCTTGCATGTTTAATGAATTTAGATAGGGATATCGGGTTCATTGCATGTGGGAGAATCATGTATGCTCGGGAGAGATATGTGTGTTTTTAGTATTCCAAGATTTATGAACAATATCATGTCATTAATCCATGAATTAATCCATAATCCCAATTGGTGAAATCAAATCACTAAGACCGTTGTCATCATTAGATTGTCACATTCTTTTAGTTTTGTGTCTAACTTTTCATTCATTCTCACTTTGTTTGGTTCCCTAAATAAATTTGGACAAGACTATTTTTGGTAATTAGAATTTATTAAAAATCCAATCCAGAGGACGACATTCGATTTCACAATCACTTTACTATTACTTGACCCGTGCGCTTGCGGTAGGAAAATTCCACATCACTAATCCGTAGCACAAAGTGAGGAATATATAGGAAAATTTTCTGTAGCGTCGCGACGCTGTGCATAGCGTCGTGACGTTGTCCCTGCTACCGCCAAAATCAGAAAAGGAAAATAAGCGTCGAGACGTCCAGAAAGCAGCGTCGAGACGCTAGCTCTCGAATTTGACTCAAACTTAAGCCTACTTTGATTCTTTTTGCTTATTTGCCTCTTTTAGTGTCTCGAACACCCAATTGACTTCGATTTCTCCAATTAAGCTCCAATAATCAATTCCTACAAATAAACATTAAAGAGCAATAAAATGACTACGAATTACTCAAGGACTAACTAAAATAAATAGGGAAAAATAGCTAGCTATGCTCGCTATCAATCAGACAATCTCATGCAGTCTTATCAACAGGATCCTCTTGAAACTCTAGATTTTTTTGGAATGTGTTTTGATAGAGCGACTTGTCGAGGGTCGTATCAAATACATTTATAATTCCACGATCACTAAACTACTTGTAGTAGTAGTGGCCGAGGTCGATCACAGGGAACAACTGGTTTATCTCTAACTTCTTTTGTGTTTGTTGGTAACAAAAGGGGGGTTGAAGAGAGAGGATATAATTGTGGGAAATATAACATGCGAGAAAGCAAATTGCAGAAAAGTAAATAACAGAAAAGTAAAAGGGCAGTTGGTTAATCTCACCTTGGCGATCACTGTAGCTAGAGACACTCGGATTCAGTACATTCGTTTTTACGCATTGATTAACAAAGAATGATTTAAATGCATATGTCTAATTGGTACTCTGAATCAATTGACTCGATCCCATCGTACATCGACTCAATTACTAATTACCAATTAATTAACCCCTGCTAATCCGTCGAGATTAATCAACTAACTAATTGCATTAAGACCAAGATACCCCTAGACCGCTAACCCGACTAGCCCATCGAATCAACATGCAATTCATTAATTAATTAACCTGGCCATGATTAACAAATTAACTAATTGTTGCTCTAGGCCAGAATACCCACAATTAATTAGGGAAAGCCTAATTTAATTACGAATATCAATTTAGACCCTAGACCTATCATGCAGAGCTACGATGTCAGAGAACTGCTCATGGGACCCGTGCCCATGAATTGGTCTACATGCTAACTATGAATTATCTATCCATTAGCTATGTGGAAATTAATTCTTTAGCAGATTATTAACATGCAAGCTGTGAGTTAGGGCGTCAATCTAACCTACTATGCATGCTAATTATAAATGCGGGAATCTAAAATCACAAATAGCAAACAAATCATGCATTAAACTCAGAAAACTCAAGATAATAACACATTCAGCACAAAAAACTCAAGGAATCTCATAAAAACTGAAATGTACTTACAATGCCGAGGTTCCAACTACAGTGAACGACGCTTAGATGACCATAGACAAGCCTAATCTAAGCCCAAGGGTTGAGAAACCAACCTAAACTAACCTAAAACTAAGAAAAACAGAGTAAAACAAGAGTGAGCGGAGAAGAAATCGAGAAAATGACTGCTCGTATCGACTCTTCTGTGACCTAAAACGCGAAAACAGTACTTTAAATAATGAAGTGGCGTCGAGACGCTGACGGTGATTTGGGCGGTCCCTCATGTTCGTAGCGTCAAGACGCCATGAGGTAGCGTCTTGACGCTACCTCTCGGGTCTAGCTTGTTTGATTGCTTCATTTTTGCTCCTTTTGACGTTGTTTTCGAGTGTTGAGTGCTCCGCTTTGGTCTTTTCACCGCCTCGACATCCCGTGGACTTCAAGATGGATCAAAACTACGTTAATTTCCTCGAATTAACGTCAATTTGGAATATTGACTCTCGAGAAGCTCTAACACCAAACACCTACAAAAAAAAAAATACAATTAAACACAATATTTAACATAAAACTAGCAAGATTAAGACAAAATATATAGGGCCAAACTGGTCCAATCATGTTTCCACTCCAATGAAGTTCTACCGATCATGTACTAGGCAATTGGTTATCCCTAACTCAACTGCTGACGTCCACCAACTATCTAAAGTCTAGTGTGATTATGCAAGGATAAGAGCCCTTGCGCAGCGGAAGATTTTAGAGATCATACACTGTGTTTAATCCCATTTTAAATACCGATACAAAGGTAAATTTTTACAGCATTCTCATACATTTAAAAGACTGTAAACTAGGCTATATCATGCTGGAAAATCATATTAGAAACCTATTTCTAATCATGCAATTCTAAGAAAGGGAAAACATGTCAAGAGAAACTTACTGCCGAATGAAGTCTTGACCGAAAAATTTCTCCAACTCCTTGGATTCATTTGTAGTATTGCAGAAGTCACAAGTCCTCTTTTCGCTGGACGATCCTCCAAGAAACACCACCACAAGGATAACACCGATATCCTCAAAGGGCTAGTAATTGAGAGAGCGTTTCTGTGTGTTGCATAGAATGAGAGAGAGAGTCACTAAGATTGAGAGGAAGAATAATATATGAATAATTCAACCTCCCTATCTACCAGGCATGAGGGAGTAAACCGTGGAACAACCCACGATCAGAGAAAAAACCGATGTAATCAGTTATAAGATTTAATTTTAAAATAAATTAAAATTAAAACTAATTTAATTTAATTAACAAATTTAATTAAATTAATAAAAATTAATTAAATCATATTTAATTAATTAATTTAAATAACATTTAAATGAATATCCCTCACATACCCTATAGTTTTAATGTTCTTTAATTAAATCAAATTTAATTAAATTAAAACAAATAATTAATTAATTATTTAATTAATTAATAATTAAATTGAATATCACAAATTCAATTATATCTCTCTCATATAGTTGGGGTTGGTGTCCTAAAACTCGTAGATAGTGAATGAAACAAATAGTAATATACTTGTTCGATAAAGTTGTTATTGAGTTTTTGTTCTCGTAAGTTATTAACTAAGTGAATTGCACGTTAAATAACCCAAATCCAATAAACTAACATCCATGGCTATATGATATGAATACTTGAACTTTATATAGTGAAATAAAAGTGGATCAAGTTCAAGTAATAGCCTAAACGGTCTATAGTATAGGGATAAAGCTGGGTACGAACACTATGTGATGCGGTGATGCGTGTGTGGACTGAATACGGATGTATGAAAGGGTGATAAATAGAGATAAATTCAGCCAACCTAGTGCAAGTATACACTATCGCATGCAGTAATAAAATCTCTAAAAGTATTCCACAGGTATCGATCCCACAGGGACTAAATTGGAAACACAGATTTGAAGAAGAAAATGCTCAAAGATTGCTTTTGAAAAGTAACCGAATGAAATAGTTGATGATGGGTTTTGTAAAACAAAGAAATAAGCAAATAAAGAAAACAATAATAAATAAGCGAGGTATTCAATATAACTTCAACCCTAAGGCAAATAACTCTAATCATGGCTAATTTAACCTAAGTCTATTCATGCATTGGGTCAAATTTAACTCCTATTTGGCCTTGCTCCCAAGAACCGTTAGAAGACTAAACGAGTACAGTTATGCACATTTCTGTGACTCGTCTCCGACATAGATAGTTCATGCATGCAACCTATAACCCTATAGTTTTTATAAGGCGACCTTCCCCTATAACACCGAATACACTCTTTCGAGCCCTTTCTCCTATATCACCTTTACGAAAACCGATTTTGCTTGTCCCTTTTAGGATCAAACTCACATAGCATGCAAAGTCTAAGTGATCAAGTTAAACTTAACAAGATTCAGAATGATATTCAGTAAAGAGGGACATGCAATGAATAAAGCTTAGGCAAATAAACACTTTCAAGCTATTTAAACCATAAGAGAATTCACTATATCGAACCCCTCAATGGAATTTAGCTACGCAAGATAGAATATAATGCAAATGAACAACTTTCCATTGAAATAAATGAATAAAGAATACAAAGTAATGAAAAGAAACAATTGTTGGAAAATAAGGTGCAGTAGCTAAAACTAGGGTTTTTTCTCTTATCCAATCCTTCTAGAGTTCGCTCGACACTCTACTCTCCTTTACAAGTTGGAATAGGGTGAAAATCTCTACAAACACTCAAGTTTGATGTCTAACTAAATGTTAGAATTCAGTCTTCTAAGAAGGACCTCGGGCATCCCTACTCATGGGCGTCTACTAGGGTTCTGTCACCACCCTGTTCTTCCCAATGAGTTCTGCTTGAATTTCCCTTCGAATCGAGGCCTTTTATAGTGTGAGGAGTGGTTGAGGAGTCACGAAAATGGTGCTGGTAGGTAGTCCAGTCAGTTTCGGAGTCAAAACAGTCGGTTAGGTGCGAAACACTCGTTCAAAACGACCCGCGACGGACATGGAACTACCTTCATCTGCCAAAAAATGCGGTCGCATTTGGTTTTTGCCTTGCCAGAAATGCGGTCACATTTCTGGGTTTTTCCAGATATCCTCTATTTTCTGCAAAACACCAGACTAAGTCAAATTCTTATCAAAATGAGTCCTTTTAAGCACAAATAAGCATAATTTGACATACATGACTCTCAACTTCCTAATTCATCGACTTTAACACTTTTTGAGCTCGGGAGTAGTGAATTTGATCTAAAACATACAACTTTGACAAGATAATGAGCTAAATATAAGGGTAAAATAGGTATATTTTTTACCCTTATCATATCCCCAAACTTAACTCATTGCTTGTCCTCAAGCAATAGCCAATCAGAACGTTAGAGATCAATTTTAATTGCCAATCAGAATGTGAGAGCTCAATAATAATTGCAAATCAAAATGTTATAGATCATATGTAATTGCCAATCATGGTACTAGCATCTATCTTAATTGCAAATCAAAATGTCATGAATAAACCATATGAAAATCAAGTAAACATGTTTCTGAAGATTGTTTTCTAAAAGGTTGTCTTTCAGGAGAGGTTTCTACTCTAGTGCCAGTAACAACTTCTAAGTTTCCTAGGCATGAAGATTTCTAATTTACTTTTTCAAAGCAAAACTCTCCCGAGTCCATCCTAACCAATATGTTTAAACTACCTAACTACTACTCATTGAGCCTAGTGTAGTCCTTTAAGTTAAGAAAAACTTATCTTTGAGGTTCTCGGAGCATACATGAGTTTTCTAGACCTTTTCTATTTCCCCCAAACTTATTTGACTGCTGGTGCTCTTTTTATTCAACTTCTTTTTCTCCCAAGAGAATCCTTGTTGTCACCTTTACCTTCGTTCTAACTTATCGACACTTTGTGGTGAAGATATCTAGCTACGAGCAAAGATCACAAACTTGGACTAATACTCACTTTCCTAAGTAAACCTTTCATGCAGTGGCAAACCATGGGTGTCATGAATGCCCGTGGTTTCTCAGTAAACTCTAGGAAGGAGGAGTAACTCTCGGTTTTTTCTCTTTTTTTTTGGATGATATATACTGAGCATATATTTTCTTTCCAGCAGTTCAAACTTACACAAAATATATATTTACAAAGTAAAACACCCCCCAAATTTAAGATATGCAATGCCCTCATTGACTTTTGTTTTTGAGGCATGGGCTTAACATGAGGCTTTTTATTTTTCAAAACATCAAGGCTAAACTCTCCTAGTGTGCTAGAAAGGTCAAACATGAGGAAGTTTAGACTTAAGAGAATTCTGTAAAGAAAAAGACTAATGGAAAGCCTATGACTAGAAAAACAAAATTGGTTGTGATGGCAGCACTTTATGAGATAGAAATAAGCTCTAGTTATCATCATTAAGGAATTAAGAGGAAACTCAAATGAAAACATGTTCTTCCAAAACATTTTTGTAAGCAAAAAGTTTGCATAAAGTTGATGTTTTTCAAAAAAAATTTACTGATTTAGCAAAAAAACTGCAAGCAGATTTTTCAGAAAAGTTTAAAAACCCATGTCATTCTAAACTAATCTAACAGCAAGCTATCTTAAAACTAACCTATAAACATAACCAACAACTAACTAAACATTAAAAACATTAAAAACAACAGCTAACACAAGTAAAACAGAAAACTAAACATGCAAAAAACTAAAAAACAGCAACTAAACTATTCACAAAAAACAAATTTTAAACATGCAAAAGGAGATTAGAAAACTCCCCTATTCCTCATCCGAGGAATTCTCTTCATCTTCATCTTTAGATTCTTTGTCTTCTTGAGGCAGCAGGGCTTGAGGGAAGTCAGGAAAAACAGGAGCAATGCTTGGGGCGATAGAGAGGTAGAACTCTCTAATTGCTTCATCTCTTTCCTTCGCATAGACTCAGTATGTTTTCAGCTTCTCTTCAATTTGGTCTAGCTGTTGGAAGAAAAATGCAAGGGCCTCAGATGATGGTGTAGGCCCTGAAACAGAAGTGTGCTAAGGAGGTGAAACAAGATTCAACCCAGGAGATGGGGTAGCTTGGGATGTGGAAGCCTTGTCCTTTCTCTGCGCATTATTCTGTTGAAGCTTCCCTATCAGAGGCAAGTCGATAGTGGGTTTGAAAAAGTGGCGTTCCTCATCTTTTCCAGGAACAATTTTCACCCTCTGGCATAATTAGGTTATCAAGGACCCAAAGAACAGCTTCCTAGCTCTCTTCCTTCCACATGAAAGGATCTCCTCTCTGATGATGCTCCCTATATTGATCTCCAACCCCTTCATGATGCTGTAAAGAAGCATAACCCTCTCTATTGAAATGGTACTTGTTGGGTTTTATGCCCTAAAACTCATAGATAGTAAATGTACATTTGACCGAACATTAATAAAAGTGATGTATTATTCAATGTTTGTATTATATCTTGTCTTATTAACCCTAATCCAATAAACTAAACATCCAAGGCTAATAGAATGAGGCTTGAACTAGTATGTAGGGACATACGGGGATCGATGTTCAAGTTTTAGCCTAAAGGGTCTGTAGTATAGGGATAAGGCTGGGTACCTTATCCTGGTGACACTATGGATACGACCCGCTTTGTATTTTGATACAAACGCAATGATCCAACGCGTTCGTGTAGTTGACATGCAAGTGGGGGTATCATGTGCAATGAGTTTGCACAAAGGCCGGACCGCGAAATAGTTAACCACTAACTGTAACACCGTTAGTTAGCTCGGTTTCTATTTCATTAGGATGACCTAGGCAACTTGGCCTTAATCCTGAGTGGATTATGGACTCCTGTCCATGAGGGATTGTCCTTTGATTTGTACGGGTGAGAGTGGCCTGCACGCCGACTCAATAAGCCTACCATTTTGGGGACAATACCGAGTGGGGAGCTGGGAACATAGTTTTACAAGATGGAATTCACTCCTTCCCAGCTTTAGGGTAACTAGAGGTGTGTTCCCTTAAGTGGTGTCTCCGGGTCTTGAACAATGGGCCCTACCCTCTCTATGGCACGAGAGGGACTTCTGTTTGCTGGTTGGACCTCAAAAAGGTTGTTCATTAGAGGAGCACTGGTACTTAAGGACAAAGAGGTAGCCCAAGGGTAAAACGGTAATTTGACCTAGCTCGGGTACGAACACACGTGAAGGGCTAACTTGCTGTTGATGGTCGATATCCGTGGACACAGAATTATATCTGCAGTGAGAAGAGTGCAGCTGTGGTTCTATGGTGGAGTGAACCACAGTTAACGAATATTGATTAACTTGGTTAATGAGTTTAGCCAATTAATCTCATATCGTTGGAGCTTCTGATCTGTAGGTCCATCAGGTCCCACCGGTAGCTCTATAAGGGCGTTGAGGTAAATTTCTAAGGGTGAATTGAATATTCAAAGGAGATTGAATATTAAGTTGAATATGAATTTGATTCGTATTAAAAACTATAGGTTATAATTAATGCACATATGATGTACATTAAAACTATAGTTTATTTGGAGAGAGATATAATTAAATGTGAGATATTTAATTATAATATTAATTAATATATTAATTAATATATTAATTAGTTATTATATTAATTAATAATTAGTTTTAATTACTTTAATTAAATTTGATTTAAATTGAATTTTATTAAAACAATAGGTTATGTGGAATTATTATAAAGGGTTTATATGATTATTAAATTAAATGTTAATTTAATTAATTAAATTAATTTAATATTATTATTAAATTAATTATTCCATCAGTTAAAGTAACTGATGGAATTGTTCGTCCACTAACCTAGGTCTCACGCGTGATAGGGAGAGATTTTAGGGAGTGGTGGTTTTCATCCGTTGAATAACCACTCCCTCAATATAATCTTTTTCGTTCAGTTGGTTACATCGATCAAACACTCACGCAAAGCTCTCGTTCTCTCCAACTCTCTCAAGAATTCTCTGTGATTTTCTCTCAAGAATACAGAGAAGAAAATTCTTCCCATCTCTTAGAAATCATGCTCCCACAAGCCCCTAATGCACATCCTTGAAGAGAATACCGGTGCAATCTTTGGTGGTGGTGTTCGTGATAATTTTCCAGCAAGATCAAGACTTTTTCACTGCTGGAATTTTCTGCAAATAGTGAGGGAAAAGGCGAAACGAATCAAGAACGTCATTCAAAGTAAGTGTTCTTGATCTAGGATCACTAGGATCCATTCATAGATTAGATCTAGAGGATATTTATCGTGTTTTTGCATGCTTTATAGAGGCTGTACAACAGCTTTAAATTTGTTTATTGCTGTGTTTTTTTTTTTGCCAACGTACGGTACTTTATTCCGAATTAAAAACTGAGTTAAGGTTCTTGATTGTTTCCGCTGCGCAAGGGCTTTTATCCCTTTCAGTACTATCGTGGGTTGTAGGCACCAGTCTGTTTTTTGATGAAGTGAAGCCACTGTTAGCTCAACCCAACACCACAAGTGCACGTGTCGCAAGTAATATAAAACAGATATATTCCGAGTATCGAATCCTCAGGGAGGTGAAGCGAAAATTAAGCAAACAATAAATTTCTTGAACACTAAAAATACTTGGGCGAAATAATATGTAGGGACCAAAACATGAAATTAAAATGAATTTAAAATTAAAGCAATTAAAGGTTTGAAATTGATAAATCAAGGAAATAAAAAATATGGAGAAAGAGTTTTTAGTGAGAAGCGGGGTCTTGAAAATCAATTAATAGCTAAAGTGTTGGGTTTTATGCCCTAAACCTCGTAGATTGTGAATGGTGACAAATTGTTCACTTGTCTCAATACTTTGTTATTGAGGTTTGTACAATAAAGAGTTATTGTTGCTAAAATTGCACAATTTGACCCAAATCCAATAAACTAAGATCCTAGGTTGTTTAGATGAAACTTGGACTAGTATGTGGGGACATACGGGGATCAGTGTTCAAGTAACAACCTAAATGGTCTATAGTATAGGGATAAGGTTGGGTACCTTATCCTTGTGACACTATGTGATACGACCCACTTTGTATTCGATACAGATGTAATGATCCAAAGCATTCATGTAGGAGACATGCAAGTGGGGGTATCTTGTGCAATGAGTTTGCAAAAGACCGGACCGCGAAATAGTAACCACTAGATGTAACACCGTTAACTAGTTTAGGTTTCTATTTCAATAGGATGACCTAGGTAACTCAATCTAAATCCTGAGTATGTTATGAACCCCTTTTCAGGAGGGATTGTGCTTAGATTTGTATGGGTGAGAGTGGCCAGTTCGCCGACTCAATAAGCCTACCATTTCAGGGACAAGACCGAGTGGGGGCTGGGAACATAACATTACAAGATGGAATTCACTCTTTCCCCTATTGGGGTAAGCAGATGTGTGTTCCCTTAAGGGCTGATTCCGGGTCTTGAACAAGGGCGCCCATCCTCTCCTGGCCCGAGAGGAACTACTGTTTATTGATTGGATCATAAACAGATTGTTCATTAGAGGAATCAGTGGTACTTAAGGATCAAGAGGTAATCCAGGGGTAAAACGGTAATTTGACCCAGCTGGCGTTACGAACACTCGTGAAGGATTGACTTACTGTTATTGGTCAATATCCGTGGACACAAAAATATTCTACAGTGAGAAGAGTGCAGTTGTGGGTCTTTAGTGGAGTGACCCACAGTTAACGAATGTTAACTAACTTGGTTAATGAGTTTAGCCAATTAGTCTCGTATCGTTGGAGCTTCTGATCTGTAGGTCCATTAGGTCCACCTGCTAGCTCGTAAAGGGTTCTAAGGTTAAATAGTCTTGAATAGAATTTGAAGTGTGTTCAAATTCGTTAAGGGAAGTAAATTGTATTTGTTACAATTAAGATAATGTATGAAGATACATTATATAATATAAGTTTAATTGGTGAATTAAACTTTATAGTATAAAATTAATTTTGGATGTGATTCAAAATTAATTAATGAGAGAATTAAATATTTGAAAGAGTTCAAATATTAAATATGAATAAGATTCATATTGAAACTATAGGTTAAAATTAATGTGAATGAGATTCATATTAAAACTATAGTATATGAGAGAATTATTTGAATAATGATTCAAATAGTAAATTAATTAAATATATGATATTTAATTAATAAATTAATTAATTGGAGAATTAATTAATTTAATTAAATTAAATGTGATTTAATTAAATTAATTCTATAGTTAATATTAATGTACATTATGATGCACATTAAAACTATAGGTTAAATGAGAGAGATTAAAACTGAATATGATTCAATTGTAATATTAATTAAATATTGGATATTTAATTAATGTGGATTCAATTAATGAGATTAATTGAATGGTCAATTTAATTCAATTTAATATGATTCAAATTGAATTAAATACATTATGTTATAATTGATTTAATTAATATTGTTTTAATTAAATTAATTATAATTAATTAATTAATTAAATGATTATTATTATTTAATTAATAGACGGCCAAGATCGTTTGGATTAGATCCAACGATCGAGATCTAGTAGGGTAATAACTCCCTCCCCACTTATCGTACAGGGGAGAGGGAGTTCCCCAAAACTGATGCTCATTCTCTCATTCTCACGCAAAACAGAGAGGGAGATCTCTCAGTTTTTCTCTCTAGAACTCTCTAAAAAATACAACAAGTTTTTTGCTGAAAATTCCCTTTCCAAGAAGATTGAGATCCCACAATCTCTACCTCATGGATCCAGAGAATAGCGGGTGTTCGCAATTGGCCGTGTTCTTAGAAGAAAATGTCGCTGTACAATTATTGGAGCATCGTGCAGTGAATCCCGGTCTCCAACATGTAAGTTATCAAATTCTTAATTGTTTAGAATTCAAAGTTGCATGCTTAATCAGTTTTAATTTTAGAAACGTTCTGAAATTTTTTTCCCAACGTACCGGTATTCGAAATAATTGAAATTAAATCACGCTCGATTTAATTCGCTTCTGCTTAAGGATTCAATTCCTTCAAATGGTATCAGAGCCATTTTGTGATTTTAATTTCGATTTTAGAATTTGCGTTGTGGTTTTTGGTGGGATCGATTTGGATTATGAATGTGTTTTGCTTTAAAGACTGTTTTGGTATTTTTTGGCATTAGATTTACATATTTTTTATGATTTGATCATGTAAGGGCCCATGTTTTTGGGGCAAAATTATTGTAAATCGAGCCTTGTAAGTCTGTGTCTAGAGTTTTAGGATCAATTTGTTGATCGGTGCTCGAATCGGGGTTGAAATTGGTGAAAAACTGTTGCTGGAAACGAAGAACAGAGGCTGTCCAGAGGCGTAGCGTTGCGACCCTGCTCAACGGAGTCGCGACGCTGAAGAGCAGGCGCTGGAAAAATCGGGCCAGCGTCGGGACGCTTTGCCTACAGCGTCTCGACGCTGACGGTAGTTTCCGAATTCGCGGAACGTTGAGCGAGACGTGCGGCATGAAACAGTTTGATGAACGGTTACGAAATAACAATTATTTGCATACACTAAGTTTCGAACGCGAGATCTGGAGCAGGTGGTACCCGTGGGTGCCTAGTACACGTGAGGTCGTGAGTTCGAGCTGGACATGGGCATTTTTTTAAAAATTTGTACGGAACGAGAGCAGTTAGCGGCCCGTGAAATTGACGCAAGACGTGGGCGGTTCAGGTAGTTAGCGGTCTGGTCTGGTTCAAGGTCATGTTGGGCCGGTTCGAGCAATTTGGGTCCGGTTTGGGCAATTCTGACACGGTTCGGGCTGGTTCTGAGCGGTTTAGGGCTAGATTTTGAATAATTAATGTATTTTTTCATTATTTTTGCCCTAGGATGCCAAAATACCGGTCTTTATGACTATTTAATGCTTTATGAATGTCATTTAGCTAGATCCCACCTTAGGTTAAGCATGTTTCATGAATATTTATGTTATAAATGCTATAATATATGGTAATTATGCATGAATTTAAATTTCATGAGTTATTTAGTATAATCGTTATATTAAATATATGAAATTGGTAAAGCATGATGCATGACATTAATTAGATAAATATAAAATGTTATATTTTATTAATGTAGCATGCATGCTTAGATTTATTTTCATGAGTATTAATATAATAGTTATATTATGAATGAAAATAAATTTCAATGCTTGTTTTCATGTATGATTTAATATAAAATGTTATATTAATTAAATGAAAATGGAATAGCATTGAGCATGACATTAATTAGATTAATATAAATGTTATATTATATTAATGTCAAATTTCATGTAATTTAATTTCGTGGATGATTAATTAATATAATCGATATTAATTAAATGAAATTGAAATTGCATGAAGCATGACACCACTTTAGATTAATATAATCGTTATATTATCGGCGTCATGAGCGTTATGATGTTTAATAATTTGAATTAGATTGTTATTTGGAAACACCATAGAAGCATGTTATAGGGCTAATTATTAAAATTTTATAATAGTTATAAAATTTATTAGAATCCGTCAACCTATAACAAAGAGTTGCATGCAAACATAGGACCTTAGGTTATAATGAATTAATTTTAAATTGTTTAAAATTAATTAGACCTAAGCTCATTTTAATTCTAATAGGATTAGAATTATATTCTTACTTAGGATTAAAATAGTTTAAATGCACTAAGTAGGAAAAACATTACTATGGTTATAAGGGAACTCTCCTGGTGAAATTCTGTCTAGGCTGGGAGTATTTAAGTTGACGGTTTACGGAACACCTCCTACCTGGGAACAGATCCGGAACCTGAGTTGAATTAATCATAGTCTAATGTTAGCATGCAATGTCACTAGGTAATTAAAATGGTTTAATTCACCTAGACATTAGAGTAAAGACCTCTATATTAGAGTTATATACAGGCATAGACTTAGATAGATTCATTTAGCCGGAATTTACCTATGTAATAGACCCTTAAATTATAAAAAATACTTAGTGGGAGGAAATATATCAAAACAAGATTTTCATAAATCAATTCGTGATCAAGAGATTAAAAGCATTAAGAATGAATTGCATAGATGAAATATGAAGAAATTCATATAATCCAAGTAATTGCGCTACAATATCTAATTAACTAGAATAACGACCCTAGGTCTCAAGATCTACTCACAAATGGAAATAATTTTGCCAAAATGATCTTGATCCATAGGCCTAACTCTGGTTAAAATGAGCAATTACAAAGAAGTAAGGAAGAAATAACCGTTAAGTTGATCCCAAGCTCCCGTCATGAGCATCTCGAATCCCGAGCCTTGGAATCTCGCTCAATTCCTCCTTTTTCCTCACAATTCTTCTCACTTTTTCTCTCTATTGAGCTAGGGGAGGGCTCCCCAAAATGGGATGATTTGATCCATGGAGAAGGGGGCTTTTTATAGGTGCTGGACGGACCTTTCTTGCTGCCCAAGACGCACAGCGTCGAGACGCTGTGACGCCAGGTTTTCTTGGAGCAAAAGTTGTCGCAGCGTCGCGACGCTACCGCGATTCTGGAATTTTCTTCACTGATCACCTAGCGTCGAGACGCTCTAGTCCTAGTGTCTCGACGCTAGGTCTTCTAGAAGTCCTATATGCGGATTTTGGCCTCCTTTCTTCATTCTTTTGGGCTTTTTGGGCCTCTACTTCAAATATCTTCTTTTCTTTTCTCCTTTTATGGCCCAAAGTCTTCTTTTTATGCCCAAAATTGGTAAAATTCTTGGTTTTGCTTCTCGAACTCGATTTTCTATAAAATCAACATAAAAATGCATTAAAGCTCACAATTCATGCACAAAACTAGCTAAAATTAATAGGAAAATGATGACACTTTTGCATGTCATCACACCCCCAAACTTAAAGTTTTGCTAGTCCCGAGCAAAATAAAGTAATGCATATGACTCATAAATTGCATGCTAACAACTCTTTCCTCAATGCTACTAGCCATGAATGCAAACTATTGAAACAAATAAGTAAGCATGAACAAGCATCAAGAAGTTTAAAATCTAATCCTATCCTCCCTTGCAAAAAACGAATCATCAACTGTCTTATCATAATTTTTACTAGCCCGGAATCATTTATGCACTCCTTCATTCATCTTCCCCCTACACTGGCACTAAAGCTCGCCCTTTTAGCCATCTTACTTATCTAGCAAGCATTACTTTACTGAGGTGCCCATAATTCTTTGAGCGTCCCCCAAATTTTTTTTTTTTTTAAAGCGCAATATTACTTACTATTATGCAAGGAAGCTATATAGATATCTAGACAAACTTTACACCTATCGGAGTGACAACGAACTTCGAAAGCATATACCTTTCATCTAGGCTTTCAAAATCATAATAAAACAAGTGAATCATCATACTTTGCAAGGGAATCAAAGAAAAAATTTTAAAATTTCTTGAATTTAGGCATGCTTTCAAATTTGCAATAATAAGAGAGAATCATGGCTAAAAGCAAATCATCAGACGTCATCATCATCAACATGCATCTAATCCTCAAAAGCATTACTTACGCAAAACCTAAGTAGAGCAAATCTCCCCCCCAAACTTAAAATGTACATTGTCCCCAATGTATGAATATTTAATCAGATAAAGAGGGATCGATACTGCCCTGAAAAAGCGAGAGAATCCGAATCGTCTTGAATTGTCGTCCGAGGAGAGAATGAGAAGCTAGGCATGAATTCACGAGCTTCCTGCATAAGGATCGATCTCAAAGGAGCATTAGGATCAACGCAAAAACTAAAATGAAATCTATGAAAAACTTTAAAAGCTTGGGTTGCCTCTCAAGAAGCGCTTGTTTAACGTCCTGAGCTAGGCGGGGCTCAGTCACCCTGGATTCGTTCAAATTATTTTTTCGACCTTTCGCTCTTCGAATCCACAATAGTGCTTCACTCTTTGATCATTGACTTTAAAAGTTAACCCGCTGCTATCCATCAATTCAATTGGTCCAAACAGAGATACTTCCTAGACTATGAACGGACCAGACCATCGTGACTTTAATTTTCCTGGGAATAATCGTAATCGAGAATTGAACAGAAGAACCTGCTGGCTTGGCTCAAAAGAACGTTTCTGAACTATACAATCATGCCATCTTGTCGTTCTTTCCTTGTAGAGCTTAGCGTTTTCGTACGCCTAGCTCCTGAATTCTTCTAATTCGTTGAGCTGCAGTAGCCGATGTTCCTCAGCCTTCTCTGCGTCCAAGTTCAACTTCTTGATAGCCCAGTATGCTTTGTGCTCGAGCTCCACGGGCAGATGACAGGCCTTACCATACACTAATCGATACGGGGATGTACCGATCGGAGTTTTGAAAGCCGTCCGATAGGCTCACAAAGCATCGTCCAACTTGTATGCCCAGTCTTTCCTGTTGATGCGGACTGTCTTCTTCAAGATTTGCTTTATCTCCCTGTTAGAAATCTCAGCTTGACCGTTAGTTTGAGGATGATAAGCGAGAGAAGTCTTATGCTTGACACCATATTTTCTAAGTAATGATTCAAACAATTTATTGCAAAAATGGGATCCCTCATCACTAATTATAGCCCGTGGTGTGCCAAATCTAGTGAAAATATTTTTATGCAGAAAACGTAGTACAACACGTGCATCATTAGTCTTAGTGGCTACTGCCTCTACCCATTTAGAAACGTAATCAACAGCAACCAAAATGTATGAGTATCCATTGGAAGAGGGAAAAGGACCCATAAAATCGATGTCCCACACATAAAAAAGTTCTACTTCTAGAATAGGGGTTAGGGGCATTTCATGGCGTCTAGAAATATTACCTGTCCTCTGGCATCTATCACATGTTTTTACAAAAGTATAACAATCTTTAAATAGAGTAGGCCAATAAAAACCAGATTGAAGTACCTTTGCTGCCGTACGAGTTGGTCCAAAATGACCACCATAAGGAGAGGCATGGCAATCATGTATAATCTTACCTACTTCTTCTGCTGGAATGCACCTTCAAATTATTTGGTCAGAACATACCTTAAAGAGAAATGGGTCATTCCACAGGTAGGATTTCACATCATGGAAAAACTTCTTTCTTTTCTGAGCATTCAAGTCTGGTGGTATTTCTTTTCCTGCAAGAAAGTTTACAAAATCGGCATACCAAGGAAAAGAAGTTTTAACAGAATATAATCTCTCATCTGGAAAAACTTCTTTAATAGGAAAGGTTGCGATATTCTTTTCATGCTCTATCCTAGACAAATGGTCTGCGACTACATTCTCACAACCTTTTCTATCATTGATCTCATAGTCGAACTCTTGCAATAACAGAATCCATCTTATGAGTCTGGGCTTGGAATCCTTTTTACTACTCAGATAACGAATAGCAGCGTGGTCAGTGTGCACTATAACCTTCCTACCAAGCAAATAGGGCCTAAACTTATCGAAAGCAAACACAACTACAAGCATCTCTTTTTCTGTAGTGGTATAATTCTGCTGAGCATTATCTAGAGTTCTACTTGCATAATATATAGCCCTAAAGAACTTATCTCGACGTTGCCCTAAGACAGCTCCTAAAGCATAGTCACTAGCATCACACATGATTTCAAATGGTTGACTCCAGTCAGGCACAACAATGATAGGTGCAGAAATCAACTTTTCTTTTAAAAGATTAAAAGCTAGCAAACAATCTTTTGAAAACACAAATGGAGCATCCTTTTCAAGCAAATGGCACAGGGGTTTAGCAATTTTTGAAAAATCTTTTATAAAACGCCTATAAAACCCTGCATGGCCTAAGAAACTACGAACTCCTTTAACATTGATGGGCGGAGGAAGTTGTTCAATAGCGGAAATTTTGGCTTTATCAACCTCCAAACCTCTTTCAGACACCTTGTGGCCTAAAACTATCACTTCTTTTACGATAAAATGACATTTTTCCCAATTTAAAACAAGGTTAGTCTCTTGGCATCTTTGTAAAACACGAGAGAGATTCTGCAAACAGTTATCAAATGAAGAACCGAAAACAGAAAAATCATCCATAAATACTTCCATAATCTCTTCTACAAAGTCTGAAAATATGGCCATCATACAACGCTGAAAGGTAGCTGGGGCATTACACAGTCCAAATGGCATACGCCGGAAAGCATAAGTACCATAGGGACACGTGAATGTTGTTTTCTCTTGGTCTTCAGGCGCAATCGCAACTTGATTATAGCCTGAATAACCATCAAGAAAACAATAATACGGATATCCAGCTAGCCTATCAAGCATTTGATCGATAAAGGGGAGAGGGAAGTGATCTTTCCTAGTGGCTTTATTTAATTTCCTATAATCAATACACACACGCCAGCCAGTGACTGTCCTAGTGGATATGGACTCATCTTTTTCATTCTTAATAACAGTCATCCCCCCTTTCTTAGGCACTACTTGAACAGGACTCACCCAAGGGCTGTCAGATATAGAATAAATAATTCCTGCATTTAATAATTTTAATACCTCGGCTTTTACCACTTCCTTCATTGCTGGATTTAATCTTCTTTGGTGCTCTACTGTAGGATTAAAGGTATCTTCCATTAAGATTTTATGCATGACAATTGAAGGACTAATACCCTTAATATCACTAATAGACCATCCTAAGGCAGATTTATGCTTTTTCAAAACATCCAACAATTTTTTCTCTTCTACTTAAATCAGCAGAAATGATAACAGGAAAAGTAGAAGAGTCCACTAAGAAAGCATAACGTAGGTGGGCAGGCAATTGTTTTAATTCAGGGGAAGGGACATCAATTTGAGCACAAATATTTAATGATAATGTTTCTTCCCTTCCTAAAGATCTATCAATTAAAGCATTTTCCTGATCAACATCTATTAATTCATCTCCAAACACGTCAGGCATGCTTATTTCATAATGATCAACAGGAGATTCTGACTCCACACATGCATTGATGATAGTGTCAACTGAATCAATCGAAAAGCAAGAACTAATCTCTTCTGGATGTTTTAATGCATTAAAAAGGTTGAACACTACCTCGTCGTCCTCTACTCTGAGAGTCAGGGTTCCTTTCTGTACCTCAATTAGCGCACGAGCGGTTGCCAAAAATGGTCTCCCAAGAATGATTGGGACTTCGGGGTCTTCTTCCATGTCTAACACTACAAAGTCTGTAGGGAATATGAATTTGTCAACGTTGACCAAAACATCCTCTAACACACCTCTAGGGTATGTCATCGAACGATCTGCCAATTGCAGAACAATTGTAGTTGATTTTAATTCCCCCAAACCGAGTTTTCTGTAAACACTGAAAGGCATTAGGCTAATACTTGCCCCCAAGTCACATAAAGCTTTTTTAATAAACAAACTACCAACAGTACAAGGAAGAGTGAAACTCCCTGGATCTTTTAATTTTGGTGGTAGATGTTTTTGGATTATGGCACTACACTCTGTTGTCATATTTACTGACTCATGATTCTCGAATTTCTTTTTCTTTGACAATATTTCCTTCATAAACTTGGCATAGTGTGGCATCTGTTCCAAAGCATCAACAAAAGGAATGTTAATATGGAGCTGTTTAAAAATATAAAAAAACTTTGAAAATTCAGCATCCAACTTTTTCTTTTGAAATCTCTGAGGAGAAGGAATCTGGTTAAGAACTAAAGGAATAGAATCAGAAGACTTATTTGGCACTGATGGTGCTGACTCTTTCTCTGGTTTGTTTTCATCTTCCTCATCCACTATCCTTCTAGTGATGGGCTTTGTTTCTTCTTTTCTTTCAATTTCTCTTAACTGTTTCCCACTTCTGAGAGATATGGCAGGGCATTGTTCTTGTGGGTCCATGGCGACGAGATTGGATAAATTTCCTTGCTGGATCTCCTTCATGAATATTGTCATTTGATCCATTTTTGCTTCCATCTTATTAATGACAATATCTACTTTGGCTTGAACATTTTAATTCAAATTTCTAGTCTCATTTATGAAGTTTCTTAGCATTTCTTCCAAAGGGCTTTTCTTTTCTTCAGGTTTAGGTTCTTCCTTTACTTCGGCTTTCGGTGAACTTGGAATTTCTGATCCTGTGAGCTTGGTTAGAACCTTGGTTAGAGCTTCGACTTGCAACCTTAAAGCACTCACCTCATTATTCTCACATGGTTTCTCCTTAATTTTGGGCTCTGGTTGCCATTGGTAACTCGTCAAAGCCAACTCTTCTACTATGGCTCGTGCCTCCCTGACAGTTTTGGCTAAAAAGTTTCCTCCAGCCGTAGTGTCAAGAATTGTCTTTAAATCCCTATTCAACCCATCGTAGAAAAGTTGTATCTGGAGCCAATCATGGTATCCATGTTGTGGGCATTTTCTTAACATATCCTTATATCTTTCCCAAGCTTCATGCAGTTGCTCTTCCTCTAATTGTTTAAACGTTCCAATTTCAGTCCTAAGCTTGGTAATTTTGGCTAATGGAAAAAATTTTGTAAGGAAAGATTTAACTAAATCATTCCAACTAAGAATGCTATTTGAAGTTAACGAGTCCAACCAATCTCTAGCTCTATCTTGTAAGGAAAATGGAAACAATTGTAAACGAATAACATCAGAGCTAACTCCTCCTATCTTTACCGTTCCACAGATATCCAAAAATGCTCTCAGATGATGGTGTGGATCCTCTGATGGATAGCCTTTGAAAGCATTTTCTTTTACCATTTGAATGAGACTAGCTTTGAGCTCAAAATTATCTATCGCAACTGGCTCATAAGCTATTCCAGAATAATTTAATGGAAATTCAGGCAAGAAATAATCTCGGATTGCTTTGTCTTCTTGATCTGCCATGATTAAATCTCAAAGAACAGATTATCCACCTTATAACTCCTCAAATTTTGCCACAACACCTTAAACTAAAAATTTAAAATGCAAAAATAAAATGTCTAAATTAAAATCAAACACTTAATTCTCAATATTAACGGAAAAATTACAAATTCCCCGGCAACGGCGCCAAAAACTTGATGACCGCAAAGTGCACGGGCCGCAAGTAATATAAAACGGAAAGTATTCCGAGTATCGAATCCTCAGGGAATTTGAATTATATCCATTAAGTACCAAAAACCATCATGTTCAATTTTATTTAGAAGTCCAAATCTCGAATGATAGAGCGAAAATTAAAGAAACTAATAAAAAGAAACATGCAAGTAAGAGGGAATTTTCCTATTGAAGGGGGCTTGACCTAGGGTGTTAACTAGCTTTCTTGGATTTGTAGCTCAATTACATGGATATATGTAATTAATAATCTTCAATTTCATAAATCTAGAAGTAATTATAAGCGGATTTCTCTTTCAAGCTCCTCCACATCTCATACTAACATAACTAATTTATGTGTCCATCTCCTTAGTTAATCATAGTATGACATTAAGCAACTTCATAAACAATTTCTAACAATTCTCTTTCACTCTCGTGCTCCAAGCAATTGTTAGCCATGCAATTAGGATCTAATCTAATTTCTCTCTGTCGAGTATCAATTTAGACCAACACATCAATTAATCCGTGATCAAGAGATTAAAAGCATTAAGAATGAATTGCATAGATGAAATATGAAGAAATTCATTACATAATCCAAGTAATTGCGCTACAATATCCAATTAACTAGAATAACGACCCTAGGTCTCAAGATCTACTCACAAATGGAAATAATTTTGCCAAAATGATCTTGATCCATAGGCCTAACTCTGGTTAAAATAAGCAATTACAAAGAAGTAAGGAAGAAATAACCGATAAGTTGATCCCAAGCTCCCGTCACGAGCATCTCGAATCCCGAGCCTTGGAATCTCGCTCAATTCCTCCTTTTTCCTCACAATTCTTCTCACTTTTTCTCTCTATTGAGCTAGGGGAGAGCTCCCCAAAATGGGATGATTTGATCCATGGAGAAGGGGGCTTTTTATAGGTGCTGGACGGACCTTTCTTGCTGCCCAAGACACACAGCGTCGAGACGCTGTGACGTCAGGTTTTCTTGGAGCAGAAGTTGTCGCAGCGTCGCAACGCTACGCCGACAGCGTCGCGACGCTACAGCGATTCTGGAATTTTCTTCACTGATCACCTAGCGTCGAGACGCTCTGGTCCTAGCGTCGAGACGCTAGGCCTTCTAGAAGCCCTATATGCGAATTTTGGCCTCCTTTCTTCATTCTTTTGGGCTTTTTGGGCCTCTACTTCAAATATCTTCTTTTCTTTTCTCCTTTTATGGCCCAAAGTCTTCTTTTTATGCCCAAAATTGGTAAAATTCTTGGTTTTGCTTCTCGAACTCGATTTTCTATAAAATCAACATAAAAATGCATTAAAGCTCACAATTCATGCACAAAACTAGCTAAAATTAATAGGAAAATGATGACACTTTTGAATGTCATCACACCCCCAAACTTAAAGTTTTGCTAGTCCCGAGCAAAATAAAGTAATGCATATGACTCATAAATTGCATGCTAACAACTCATTCCTCAATGCTACTAGCCATGACTGCAAACTATTGAAACAAATAAGTAAGCATGAACAAACATCAAGAAGTTTAAAATCTAATCCTATCCTCCCTTGCAGAAAACGAATCATCAACTGTCTTATCATAATTTTTACTAGCCCAGAATCATTTATACACTCATTCATTCATCTTCCCCCTACACTGGCACTAAAGCTCGCCCTTTTAGCCACCTTACTTATCTAGCAGGCATTACTTTACTGAGGTGCCCATAATTCTTGGAGCGTCCCCCAAACTTGCGTTTTTTTTTTTTTTTTAAAGCTCAATATTACTTACTATTATGCAAGGAAGCTATCTAGACAAACTTTACACCTATCGGAGTGACAACGAACTTCCAAAGCATATAACTTTCATCTAGGCTTTCAAAATCATAATAAAACAAGTGAATCATCATACTTTGCAAGGGAATCAAAGAAAAAATTTTAAATTTCTTAAATTTATGCATGCTTTCAAATTTGCAATAATAAGAGAGAATCATGGCTAAAAGCAAATCATCAGACGTCATCGTCATCAACATGCATCTAATCCTCATAAGCATTACTTACGCAAAACCTAAGTAGAGCAAATCTCCCTCCCCCCCAAACTTAAAATGTACATTGTCCCCAATGTATGAATATTTAATCAGATAAAGAGGGATCGATACTGCCCTGAAAAAGCGAGAGAATCCGAATCGTCTTGAATTGTCGTCTGAGGAGAGAATGAGAAGCTAGGCATGAATTCACGAGCTTCCTGCATAAGGATCGATCTCAAAGGAGCATTAAGATCAATGCAAAAACTAAAATGAAATCTACGAAAAACTTTAAAAGCTTGGGTTGCCTCCCAAGAAGCGCTTGTTTAACGTCCTGAGCTAGACGGGGCTTGGTCACCCTGGATCCGTTAAAATTATTTTTTCGACCTTTCGCTCTTCGAATCCACAATAGTGCTTCACTCTTTGAGCATTGACTTTAAAAGTTAACCCGCTGCTATCCATCAATTCAATTGGTCCAAACGGAGATACTTCATAGACTATGAACGGACCAGACCATCGTGACTTTAATTTTCATGGGAATAATCGTAATCGAGAATTGAACAGAAGAACCTGCTGGCCTGGCTCAAAAGAACGTTTCTGAACTATACGATCATGCCATCTTGTCGTTCTTTCCTTGTAGAGCTTAGCGTTTTCGTACGCCTAGCTCCTGAATTCTTCTAATTCGTTGAGCTGCAGTAGCCGATGTTCCCCAGTCTTCTCTGCGTCCAAGTTCAACTTCTTGATAGCCCAGTATGCTTGGTGCTCGAGCTCCACAGGTAGATGACAGGCCTTACCATACACTAATCGATACGGGGATGGACCGATCGGAGTTTTGAAAGTCGTCCGATAGGCCCACAAAGCATCGTCCAACTTGTATGCCCAGTCTTTCCTATTGATGCGGACTGTCTTTTCCAAGATTTGCTTTATCTCCCTGTTAGAAATATCAGCTTGACCGTTAGTTTGAGGATGATAAGCGAGAGAAGTCTTATGCTTGACACCATATTTTCTAAGTAATGATTCAAACAATTTATTGCAAAAATGGGATCCCTCATCACTAATTATAGCCCGTGGTGTGCCAAATCTAGTGAAAATATTTTTATGCAGAAAACGTAGTACAACACGTGCATCATTAGTCTTCGTGGCTACTGCCTCTACCCATTTAGAAACATAATCAACAGCAACCAAAATGTATGAGTATCCATTGGAAGAGGGAAAAGGGCCCATAAAATCCATGCCCCACACAGCAAAAAGTTCTACTTCTAGAATAGGGGTTAGGGGCATTTCATGGCGTCTAGAAATATTACCTATCCTCTGGCATCTATCACATGTTTTTACAAAAGTATAACAATCTTTAAATAGAGTAGGCCAATAAAAACCAGATTGAAGTACCTTTGCTGCCGTACGAGTTGGTCCAAAATGACCACCATAAGGAGAGGCATGACCGAAAAAACAGTAGCTAAGAACTATTGGAATATGAGTTATTCTGGTAATAGGGATTGGTTGAGATTGTCTCAATTCAGAGGAGGAGTGGCTGACTGCCCTACTGTAAACCCGAGACTTCTCTAGGATCATTTTCTCTTGTCATCTCTTGTTGGGATTACTAAGTTAAAAGAAGAAAAGGAAAAGGAAAAGGAAAATGGAAGGAAAAGAAAAAAAAAAAAGAGAAAAGAAATCAGCAAAGAAAAAAAAAAAAAGAGAAAAGAAAGGAAGTGGAAATGGACAGCACAAAGCCCACCACCGACAACCACATTTTTCAGCCCAATTTCATTTCATTTCTCCATCATTTTCCATTCAAACTTTCAGAGCACTTTGAGGAGAGAGTGAAGGAAGAAGAAGAAGAAGAATTTCGTGCTTTGAGGTTGAAGAAGATAGGAAAAAGTTCATGCAAAGCCAGCCATTGCAGAATCTGGGTGCAAACTGTCAACCTCTGGTTTTTTATTCGGTTTGAGCTACACAGAAGGAATCAAGAGGTGAGGTTTGATTTTCTTGAAAGTTAGTTCATTTTCTAGCAAATTGCATGAAGGGAGCTTGACCTAAATCGTATGAGAAGTGGATGGTTTTTGGAATGGAAAACAGAGCACAGGATTTTCGAGCAAAGCAGGAGGATCTCTGGTTTTCTCTGATGTTTTGAGCATTATGGGGTGTACAAGTTGAATCAGAAGCTCTATTTGGTATGGTTGGAAAGTTTATTCAATTATCTACAACGTTCATGAAGAATGCGTGAGCCAAAAATGACTTTAAGTAGGTTTAATTTCAGGAGGAAGATAAAGGGTAACAGAGAAGCTCGAATCTGTGTTGTCTGACTTCGGGGCATTTCTGGACAACTTGGTTGGGAACCTCGTTTTCATTTCTTCAGGTAAGTTGTAGAGTGTTCGAAAATGAAGAGTTTGATGTGTATTTCATTAATTTTGGTTCAGTATTGAGGAAGTTGTGGGTGTTGGAAGTTAGGGTATAGAATCTGGAAAATCTGGAAAAGTAGAATGTGAATGTGATTCTTAATCCAATTGTTTAAAAATTCATGAGCATGGAAAGACAAAGCTATCTATGGTTCTAATGCTCGGTTTTGGTTATTTGACAGGCCAAGAGGAAATAGGTTGAGTCTACAAACCGGGGAACTAGATAAGACTGTGAGTGACAAAATGAATTTCGAAAATGTTCTTAAACGGTTGTTCATGATTATATGTTTTATATGCTTTACCATGAATGATATATGATTTTTATGAACGGTTTCAAGCATGAGTTTTGAGCTCAGATTTTCTAATGAGGTTTATATACGAGCACGTGTCTAATGACTTTATGAAAAATAGCTGAAACGATATCTTTTAAAGTAAAGTATGGATTAGCAAGTACTTTTAAACGATTTCCAGTTTTTCATGAGCAAGCTGAGTAAGCTTAAGTTTTACGAAAGATAACGATAAGCAGGCATGTTTTAATGTTTTCATGTGATTTTCTGAGATTTCTATTGACTACATGACTGAGATATTGAGCCCGAGGCTATATGGTACCGTGTGCACATAGGTTATATTCCGTTGTTGACGTTGAGTGTACTCCGTGACAACGATGCTGTCGTGAGTGCTGGGCGGGCCCCACTACGACAAAGACGATGGGAGTGCTGGGCGGGCCCTACTACATCGTAGGACTAGTAAACGTTGGTTGTACTGGGCGTGCCCTACACAACGTAGATCGGTCATGTTAGTTAAAACGTTTGATGTACTTGATATGCCTTGCTAGATTTTTAATGACGAACTTGCGAGATATTTTAGAAAGCCTTTTTCATTACACGTTTATGTTAAACGCTTTGATTGAGCATATTTATACGTTTAAAGGTTTATCACGTGTTTGACTTCCGGATTTAGAGTTTTAAAGTTAGTCACTCACTGGGCTTCGTAGCTCATCCTTTCAAAATGTTTTTCCACTTTCAGGTAGAGATCGAGCTCCCGATGCCTGATACACTGCCAACGTCTGCTGAAAGTTCTAGATCAAGCTCCAGTACGTGGTTGGAGTTGTATATTGAGTCCGTTCATATTGTAAATGTTTTGTAAGGGTTGTATAATATCGTCCTAGAGGTCGTGGATGTATAACCCTAGTTGTATATGTTTTGGTCGTGATATCTATATCAGGTTACTTTCCAAACCAGGTTATGTCAGGGCTGCACCATGTGTATGTTGAAAGGTTTCCGTGGATTCCGCTGTGTGATGTTTCATATAGAATGTTTTATATCTATGATTAGTATGTTTATCAGGTTCAGCGTTTCAATAGGGTCAACAGGGATCGTTAGAGGTGACGATGTCTGTTGGCTTCACGCCGTCTTTCGGGCTAAGCTAGCAGGTGGTCCGGGAGGGGGTGTGACAACTTGGTATCAGAGCAGTTAGCTCCATGGGAAATGAGACATGGCAGTTAGTGCTAAGAAAATCCAGGAAGTAAATAGTTAGACGTTTGGTCAGTTCAGATAGAACTAGCGGAGTATGGTCTGAGTATTGTTGAGAGTGAGTGCAGTCATGACTAGAATGTGGGTATAAGTTTAGTATCATGCATCTGAGTGAAGTATCTATAGCATGTCTGATGTGTTGATATGTTATAGGAGTCATGCCACCACGTACCAGCAGACGACGCAGGCAGAATCAGGACGGGACGCAGGAACCTACCCAAAGTCAATCTGAAAGGGGATCCAGTACCCCGAGAGGTCAGGATGAGGCAGGGAGTGAGTGATTTGCTAGATCTGCACAGGAGATTGGTAGGCCAGAGAGAGCAGGGCCTAGTGATCCAAAAAAGACGTATGGGATTGAACGGTTGAAGAAGTTAGGAGCCACCGTGTTTGAGGGTTCCACGGATCCAGCTGACGCCGAGGTCTGGTTGAATATGTTGGAGAAATGCTTCGACGTGATGAGTTGTCCTGAGGAGCGAAAGGTCAAATTAGCCACGTTCCTTTTGCAGAAGGAGGCGGAAGGATGGTGGAAGTCTATTATAGCCAGGCGCAGTGATGCACGTACGTTAGACTGGCAGACATTTAGAGGCATATTCGAGGAAAAGTATTATCCCACCACATATTGTGAGGCGAAGAGAGATGAGTTTCTGGAGCTGAAACAAGGGTCACTTTCAGTGGCCGAGTACGAGAGAAAGTATACCGAGCTTTCACGGTATGCTGAAGTGATTGTGGCATCTGAGAGTGACATGTGTCGCAGGTTTGAGAGAGGGCTACGTTTTGAGATACGTACCCCAGTTACCGCTATTGCCAAGTGGACGGATTTTTCCCAGCTAGTAGAGACTGCTTTACGTGTGGAGCAGAGTATTATAGAGGAAAAGTCGGCATTGGAGCCTAGTCGTGGAGCTCCAACAGCTAGTGGTTTTCGAGGTCGTGAGCAGCGGAGGTTCACACCTGGAGTGAATGTTTCAGGTCGTCAAGACTTCAAGCGTCGATCTGGTGGCCAATCATCGAGGCAGATGAGTTCGGGTAGTGCCTATCAGAGGCAGAGTCAGAGAGCCCCCAGTCAGTCTGCGAGTTCGGTAGCAAGACCGCGAACGGGTCAGGAGTCCGTTGCTAGTGAATCCAGGAGAACCCCATGTGTAAGTTGTGGCAAGAATCATCGGGGTCAATGTCTTGTTGGCGCCGGTGTGTGTTACCAGTGTGGACAACCAGGGCATTTCAAGAGGGATTGCCCACAGCTGAGGGCAGCAGTTCAGAAGGACCAGGGAGTTGAGTCCCACACAGTTGAGCAGCCGAGAATCCCAGCAGCCACAGGAGAAGGAACCAGTGGTGCAAGGCAGAAGGGAGTTGTGGGGAGACCTAGGCAGCAGGGAAAAGTCTACGCCATGACTCAACAGGAAGCAGAGGATGCACCAGATGTGATCACTGGTACGATTTTGATTTGTAATGTACCTGCACGTGTTTTATTAGATCCAGGCGCTACGCATTCCTTTGTTTCTAGTATGTTTTTAACTAAGCTGAATAGGATGCTAGAGCCTTTATCTGAGGAGTTAGTCATATGCACTCCAGTTGGTGACATTTTATTAGTTAGTGAGGTGTTGCGTGATTGTGAGGTTGTAGTAGAAGGTCTTTGTATGTTAGTGGATCTTCTTCCCCTAGAGTTGCAGGCGTTGGATGTGATTTTGGGAATGGATTTCTTATTCACTCACTATGCTTCTATGGATTGCCATAGGAAGGAAGTGACTTTTAAGAAACCAGGTTCGACTGAAGTTGTTTTCAGGGGTGAGAGGAAGATTATTCCTACGAGTTTGATTTCAGCTCTGAAAGCTGAGTTGTTGAGGAAAGGTTGCACAGCGTTTCTTGCGCACGTAGTAGAGGTGCAAGAAGAAAAGCTGAAACCAGAAAATGTTCCTGTGGTGAACGAATTTCTTGATGTTTTCCCAGCTGATTTATCGGGTTTGCCACCTGATAGAGAGGTGGAGTTCACTATTGAATTGTTACCAGGAACATCACCTATTTCACAGGCACCATACAGGATGGCTCCGAGCGAGCTTAAGGAGCTGAAGGTGCAGTTGCAAGAACTAGTCGACAAGGGATACATCAGGCCTAGCGTATCACCTTGGGGAGCTCCAGTGTTATTCGTGAAGAAGAAAGATGGTACCCTGAGATTATGCATTGATTACAGGCAGTTAAACAAGGTCACGATACGTAACAAGTATCCTCTACCATGCATCGATGACTTGTTTGACCAGTTAAGGGGAGCAGCAGTGTTCTCTAAAATTGATCTGAGGTCAGGATACCACCAGCTGAAGGTTAGGGAATCAGATATTCCTAAGACAGCATTCAGGACGAGGTATGGGCACTATGAGTTTTTAGTGATGCCATTCGGTTTAACGAATGCGCCAGCAGTTTTCATGGACCTCATGAACAGGATCTTCCATCAGTATTTAGATCAGTTTGTGATAGTGTTCATCGATGACATACTAGTTTACTCAATTGACAGGAAAGCCCATGAGGAACATCTGAGGATTGTTCTACAGACACTACGTGATAAACAACTATACTCTAAGTTCAGCAAATGTGAGTTCTGGTTGAATCAAGTGGTGTTCTTAGGGCATGTAGTTTCAGCGGACGGAGTTAGTGTTGACCCGCAGAAAGTGGAAGCTGTTGTCAACTGGGAGAGACCAGCTAGTGCAACAGAGGTTCGTAGTTTCCTACGCCTGGCCGGATACTACAGACGTTTTGTTGAGGATTTCTCACGGTTAGCATTACCCTTGACAGCTTTGACAAGGAAGAATGCTAAGTTTGAGTGGTCGGATAAATGCGAACAGAGTTTCCAGGAGCTGAAGAAGAGATTGGTGACAGCACCTATTCTAGTACTTCCTGTAACAGGGAAGGGGTATGTGATCTATTGTGATGCTTCAAGGCAAGGATTAGGTTTCATGCTGATGCAGGAAGGAAAGGTGATAGCTTATGCTTCAAGGCAGTTGAAGAAGCATGAGTGTAATTACCCTACCCATGATCTTGAGCTAGCAGCAGTTGTTCTAGCACTGAAGATCTGGAGACATTATGTATTCGGTGAGAAGTGCCACATTTTCACAGATCATAAGAGTTTAAAGTACATCTTTGATCAGAAAGAGCTGAATCTAAGGCAGAGGCGATGGCTAGAACTGATTAAAGACTATGACTGTACCATAGAATATCATCCAGGTAAGGCTAACGTGGTAGCAGATGCGTTAAGTAGGAAGTCGAGACTTCCGAAGAGTGCCTTGTGTGGTATTCGAGCAAGCTTGCTATGTGAGTTAAGAGGTTTCAAGGCAGTTATGATTGCAGGAAGCTCAGGGAGACTTTTAGCTCAATTTCAAGTTAGGTCTTCTCTAGTAGCAGAGATTGTGAGAAGACAGCCAGAGGATAGTAATTTACAGAAAATGCTTGCAAAGTCCAGGCAAGGCCCAGAGGCAGAATTTGAGTTGAGAACAGACGGAGCCATAGTTAAGCAGGGAAGACTATGCGTTCCGAGTATTGGTGAGCGTAAGAGTGCTATATTAGAGGAAGCTCACAGTTCAGCTTACGCTATGCATCCAGGAAGCACCAAGATGTATAGAACTCTGAAGAAAACTTATTGGTGGCCTGGTATGAAGCGGGAGATAGCTGAATATGTCGATAGATGTTTGATCTGTCAACAGGTTAAACCAGTGAGACAGAGGCCAGGAGGACTCCTTAATCCACTGCCAGTGCCGGAGTGGAAGTGGGAGCATATTACTATGGATTTTCTGTTTGGATTACCTCGTACTTCTAGTGGACATGATGGTATATGGGTAATAGTGGATAGACTCACCAAGACAGCGCGGTTTATACCGATTAAAGCGACGTCTACACTAGATCAGCTAGCTAAACTATACGTCAACAGGATTGTGAGTCAACATGGAGTGCCAGTGTCCATAGTTTCAGATAGGGATCCAAGGTTTACTTCTAAGTTTTGGCCTAGTGTGCAGAAAGCAATGGGAACAAAGTTGAAGTTCGGTACAACGTTCCATCCCCAGACAGATGGTCAGTCAGAGAGGACCATCCAGACCTTAGAGGACATGTTGAGAGCATGTGTCCTTCAGTTTAAGGGAAGTTGGGATACCCACTTATCACTTATGGAGTTTGCTTATAATAACAGCTATCAGTCTAGTATCGGCATGGCACCATTCGAGGCTTTGTATGGCAGACCATGCAGAACTCCTGTGTGCTGGAACGAAGTGGGAGAGCGAAAGCTAGTTGGTCCTGAGTTGGTACAAGTTACGTCAGACAATATTAAGCTGATTAGGGAGAATCTAAAAATAGCTCAGGATCGACAGAAGAGCTATGCAGATAAGCGACGAAGAGACTTAGAGTTCCAAGTTGGAGATCTAGTTTTCTTAAAGTTATCTCCGTGGAAAGGTGTTCTTCGCTTTGGGAGGAAAGGTAAGCTGAGTCCTAGATATATTGGTCCTTACCAGATAATAGAACGAGTTGGACCAGCAGCCTATAGACTTGAGTTGCCAGTGGAACTCGCTCGAATACATGATGTTTTTCATGTGTCCATGTTGAGGAAATATATTCTAGATCCGTCCCATGTGTTGCAAATGCAACCGATTGAGCTGAAAGAAGACTTGAGTTATAAAGAGGAAGCGGTTCAGATCCTCGACAGAAAGGAGCAAGTCCTGAGGAACAAAACGATCCCACTCGTGAAAGTTCTTTGGAGACATCACGGAGTAGAGGAGGCAACCTGGGAGTCAGAAGATCAAATGAGGAGGAGTTACCCGACACTCTTCACCTAAGAACTTCTAAATTTCGAGGACGAAATTTCATAAGGGGGAGGTAAGTTGTAAACCCGAGACTTCTCTAGGATCATTTTCTCTTGTCATCTCTTGTTGGGATTACTAAGTTAAAAGAAGAAAAGGAAAAGGAAAAGTAAAATGGAAGGAAAAGAAAAAAAAAAAAGAGAAAAGAAATCAGCAAAGAAAAAAAAAAAGAGAAAAGAAAGGAAGTGGAAATGGACAGCACAAAGCCCACCACCGACAACCACATTTTTCAGCCCAATTTCATTTCATTTCTCCATCATTTTCCATTCAAATTTTCAGAGCACTTTGAGGAGAGAGTGAAGGAAGAAGAAGAAGAAGAATTTCGTGGTTTGAGGTTGAAGAAGATAGGAAAAAGTTCATGCAAAGCCAGCCATTAAAGAATCTGGGTGCAAACTGTCAACCTCTGGTTTTTTATTCGGTTTGAGCTACACAGAAGGAATCAAGAGGTGAGGTTTGATTTTCTTGAAAGTTAGTTCATTTTCTAGCAAATTTCATGAAGGGAGCTTGACCTAAATCGTATGAGAAGTGGATGGTTTTTGGAATGGAAAACAGAGCACAGGATTTTCGAGCAAAGCAGGAGGATCTCTGGTTTTCTCTGATGTTTTGAGCATTATGGGGTGTACAAGTTGAATCAGAAGCTCTATTTGGTATGGTTGGAAAGCTTATTCAATTATCGACAACTGTCATGAAGAATTTGTGAGCCAAAAATGACTTTAAGTAGGTTTAATTGCAGGAGGAAGATAAAGGGTAACAGAGAAGCTCGAATCTGTGTTGTCTGACTTCGGGGCATTTCTGGACAACTTGGTTGGGAACCTCGTTTTCATTTCTTCAGGTAAGTTGTAGAGTGTTCGAAAATGAAGAGTTTGATGTGTATTTCATTAATTTTGGTTCAGTATTGAGGAAGTTGTGGGTGTTGGAAGTTAGGGTATAGAATCTAGAAAATCTGGAAAAGTAGAATGTGAATGTGATTCTTAATCCAATTGTTTAAAAATTCATGAGCATGGAAAGACAAAGCTATCTATGGTTCTAATGCTCGGTTTTGGTTATTTGACAGGCCAAGAGGAAATAGGTCGAGTCTACAAATCGGGGAACTAGATAAGACTGTGAGTGACAAAATGATATTCGAAAATGTTCTTAAACGGTTGTTCATGATTATATGTTTTATATGCTTTACCATGAATGATATATGATTTTTATGAACGGTTTCAAGCATGAGTTTTGAGCTCAGATTTTCTAATGAAGTTTATATACGAGCACGTGTCTAATGACTTTATGAAAAATAGCTGAAACGATATCTTTTAAAGTAAAGTATGGATTAGCAAGTACTTTTAAACGATTTCCAGTTTTTCATGAGCAAGCTGAGTAGGCTTAAGTTTTACGAAAGATAACGATAAGCAGGCATGTTTTAATGTTTTCATGTGATTTTCTGAGATTTCTATTGACTACATGACTGAGATATTGAGCCCGAGGCTATATGGTACCGTGTGCACACAGGTTATATTCCGTTGTTGACGTTGAGTGTACTCCGTGACAACGATGCTGTCGTGAGTGCTGGGCGGGCCCCACTACGACAAAGACGATGGGAGTGCTGGGCGGGCCCCACTACATCGTAGGACTAGTAAACGTTGGTTGTACTGGGCGTGCCCTACACAACGTAGATCGGTCATGTTAGTTAAAACGTTTGATGTACTTGATATGCCTTGCTAGATTTTTAATGACGAACTTGCGAGATATTTTAGAAAGCCTTTTTTATTACACGTTTATGTTAAACGCTTTGATTGAGCATATTTATACGTTTAAAGGTTTATCACGTGTTTGACTTCCGGATTTAGAGTTTTAAAGTTAGTCACTCACTGGGCTTCGTAGCTCATCCTTTCAAAATGTTTTTCCACTTTCAGGTAGAGATCGAGCTCCCGGTGCCTGATACACTGCCAACGTCTGCTGAAAGTTCTAGATCAAGCTCCAGTACGTGGTTGGAGTTGTATATTGAGTCCGTTCATATTGTAAATGTTTTGTAAGGGTTGTATAATATCGTCCTAGAGGTCGTGGATGTATAACCCTAGTTGTATATGTTTTGGTCGTGATATCTATATCAGGTTACTTTCCAAACCAGGTTATGTCAGGGCTGCACCATGTGTATGTTGAAAGGTTTCCGTGGATTCCGCTGTGTGATGTTTCATATAGAATGTTTTATATCTATGATTAGTATGTTTATCAGGTTCAGTGTTTCAATAGGGTCAACAGGGATCGTTAGAGGTGACGATGTCTGTTGGCTTCACGCCGTCTTTCGGGCTAAGCTAGCAGGTGGTCCGGGAGGGGGTGTGACACCTACGGTGGCTGTTGCTCTAAACCTCTAAAGTATCGTTGCAAATATGTATCATACATTTGGGTCGATGATTACTTTTGCTAAATTAATTGGATTTAAACAATATTGTTTTGTGTAATGGGTTTAGTGCAAAACAAGTAATTTGTTGTTTCAGCGACAATTTATTAATAATGGTTTTAAATACAACTTGCTTAAACGACAAACGTGGTAAGTGATTTAGATTAGTCTTTAGTGAGGAATGTCCTCACACCCAAGTGTCTAGTTCATCTTGAATCGTTTATGATGATTATGACATTAACTGCCTAGCCAATATCGATGACAATGAATGTGATTTATTGGTCATTGAAATGTGCATAGTGGAAAATGAGGATACAGCCTGAATTTTTAATTCAGGTGCCACTTATCACGTTTGCTTTTCCTTTCAAGGAATAAGCTCATGGCAACTGTTGCAAGTAGGTGAGATGACTCTCAGATTTTGATCTGGAGAGTATGTCTCGGCTATGGCAGAGGGGCACATTAAGTTATTTTATCTAGTGGGAGAAAATACACATTATTAGATAATGTATATGCATTTCCTAAAGATTAACAGAAATTTGATTTCTGTATCTTACATGCTGGAACAATGTTACTCTATACCTTTCTCTGCTAACGAAGATTTATTTTAAGAAAGGGAGTTGACATTTGTTCAGCTTTACTGGAAAATAACTTATGTGTTTTAAGACTAATCGAGAGTAAAGCAAGTCACGAGCATTGAGTTGCTTAAGATTGCTTATACTCAAAGAAATAAAGGTAAAGGATATCTCCTAAAGGAAATACCTTTCTTTGGTTCTTAAGGTTAGGCTATTTTGATCTAAATATGATTGGGAGCTTAGTCTAGAGTATACTTCTAAGTTAGTTAGAAGAAGACTCTCTAATACCAATTAAGTCATGCCTTATGGGCAAAATGACTGATAGATGTTTTACTGGAAAAGAGCTAAAAGAGCCAAAGAGCCCTTGGAGCTTGTACATTTGGATCCTTGTTGTCTAGTATGTTAAAGCAGTGGGAGGGTATGAATAATTTGTCTCTGTTATAGATGATTATTCATAGGTATGAATATCTCTACCTAATGCAACTTAAGTCTGAATCTCTTGAGATATTTAAAAGGGCTTAAGACTGAAGTTGAAAACTTGTTAGGTGAGATAATAAAAACACTTTGATCTGATCAATGTGTTGAGTATAGGGACTTGAGATTCCAGAACTATTTGATAGTACATGAGATCACATCCTAAATCTCAGTTAGGAGTAATAGAACCCTATTGGATATGGTTCAACCCATATTGAGCTATGCTCAATTGCCTGACTCGTTTTGGGGTCATGAAGTGTTGACTTCATTACATACTTTGTAGGTTACCCCAAAAGAAACGACGAGTGGATATTTCTTCAATCCACAAGAGAATTACGAATTTGTATTTGACAAATGCTACATTCTCGAAAGAAGACCAAATGAGCAATCATAAGCCACAAAGTAAAGTCATTTTGAGTGTATTAACTAATGAAGCTACAGAAAAATCAACAAGAGTTGTTGATAAGACTGGTTATTCAATAAAAGTTGTTGATAAGGTTAGTGCTTTTTGTCAAGTCACATCCATCTCAAGAGTTGAGAATTCTAAGTAGGATTCACGACCTTTTAGGGTAGAATTCTTTTGTCTAAGGAACTGTGTTCTTAGACACCTCAAGGAGTTGAGGAATGCCCTATGCAATAGGCAATGTCGGTGAGTATCAATCTAATCCAGGATATGATCACTGGAGAGCCGTTAATTATATTCTCAAGTATCTTTGGAGAATGAGGAACTATATGCTCGTGTATGGCGCTAAGGATTTGATCCTTACAGGATACACTGACACAGATGTTTTAACTAGTAAGGATTTGATGAAATCTACATCAGTGTCTGTCTTCACTCTTAAATAGAGGAGATATAGTATGATATCGCATCAAGCTAGGATGCTATGCAGCCTCGACCGTATAGGCCGAAGACTACGCTGCTTGTGAAGCAGCGGTCGAGGCTGTAAGACTTGGAAAGTTCATGGTTGATTTGGAAAGTGTTCCAAATATGAACTTACCTGATACAAGACAAGCTTGCACATTGAATTGAATGGAAGAATTGCTGATTCATTCACGAAAGCTCTCTCGGCTAAAGTGTATGAGGGTCATCTAGATGGTCTAGATCTACGAGATAAGTACAAAGATGTAATCTAGGGCAAGTGGAAGAAATGTAATGGGTATCGAGGATGCCCTAGTTTATTTTATTTGTACATTGTATATATACGTTTTATGTATTTTACATGTATCGATACACCCATTGCCATAATAGATTATTGTACATCCTACTAAACTAGAGTTTTAGTTCAAGTGGGAGTTGTTGGGTTTTATGCCCTAAACCTCGTAGATTGTGAATGTTGACAAATTGTTCACTTGTCTCAATACGTTGTTATTGAGGTTTGTACAATAAAGAGTTATTGTTACTAAAATTGCACAATTTGACCCAAATCCAATAAACTAAGATCCTAGGTTGTTTAGATGAAACTTGGACTAGTATGTGGGGACATACGGGGATCAGTGTTCAAGTAACAACCTAAATGGTCTATAGTATAGGGATAAGGCTGGGTACCTTATCCTGGTGACACTATGTGATACGACCCACTTTGTATTCGATACAGATGTAATGATCCAAAGCATTCATGTAGGAGACATGCGAGTGGGGGTATCCTGTGCAATGAGTTTGCATAAGATCGGACCGCGAAATAGTAACCACTAGATGTAACACCGTTAACTAGTTTAGGTTTCTATTTCAATAGGATGACCTAGGTAACTCAATCTAAATCCTGAGTATGTTATGAACCCCTTTTCATGAGGGATTGTCCTTAGATTTGTATGGGTGAGAGTGGCCAGTTCGACGACTCAATAAGCCTACCATTTCAGGGACAAGACTGAGTGGGGGCTGGGAACATAACATTACAAGATGGAATTCACTTCTTCCCCTATTGGGGTAAGCAGATGTGTGTTCCCTTAAGGGCTGATTCCGGGTCTTGAACAAGGGCGCCCATCCTCTCCTGGCCCGAGAGGAACTGCTGTTTATTGATTGGATCATAAACAGATTGTTCATTAGAGGAATCAGTGGTACTTAAGGATCAAGAGGTAATCTAGGGGTAAAACGGTAATATGACCCAGCTGGCGTTACGAACACTCGTGAAGGATTGACTTACTGTTATTGGTCAATATCCGTGGACACAAAAATATTCTACAGTGAGAAGAGTGCAGTTGTGGGTCTTTAGTGGAGTGACCCACAGTTAACGAATGTTGACTAACTTGGTTAATGAGTTTAGCCAATTAGTCTCGTATCGTTGGAACTTCTGATGTGTAGGTCCATTAGGTCCACCTGCTAGCTCGTAAAGGGTTCTAAGGTTAAATAGTCTTGAATAGAATTTGAAGTGTGTTCAAATTCGTTAAGGGAAGTAAATTGTATTTGTTACAATTAAGATAATGTATGAAGATACATTATATAATATAAGTTTAATTGGTGAATTAAACTTTATAGTATAAAATTAATTTTGGATGTGATTCAAAATTAATTAATGAGAGAATTAAATATTTGAAAGAGTTCAAATATTAAATATGAATAAGATTCATATTGAAACTATAGGTTAAATTTAATGTGAATGAGATTCATATTAAAACTATAGTATATGAGAGAATTATTTGAATAATGATTCAAATAGTAAATTAATTAAATATATGATATTTAATAAATAAATAAATTAATTTAATTTAATTAAATGTGATTTAATTAAATTAATTCTATAGTTAATATTAATGTACATTATGATGCACATTAAAACTATAGGTTAAATGAGAGAGATTAAAATTGAATATGATTCAATTGTAATATTAATTAAGTATTGGATATTTAATTAATGTGGATTCAATTAATGAGATTAATTGAATGGCCAATTTAATTCAATTTAATATGATTCACATTGAATTAAATACCTTATGTTATAATTGATTTAATTAATATTGTTTTAATTAAATTAATTATAATTCATTAATTAATTAAATGATTATTATTATTTAATTAATAGACGGCCAAAATCGTTTGGATTAGATCCAACGATCGAGATCTAGTAGGGTAATAACTCCCTCCCCACTTATCGTACAGGGGAGAGGGAGTTCCCCAAAAGTGATGCTCATTCTCTCATTCTCACGCAAAACAGAGAGGGAGATCTCTCAGTTTTTCTCTCTAGAACTCTCTAAAAAATACATCAAGTTTTTTGCTAAAAATTCCCTTTCCAAGAAGATTGAGATCCCACAATCTCTACCTCATGGATCCAGAGAATAGCGGGTGTTCGCGATTGGTCGTGTTCTTAGAAGAAAATGTCGCTGTACAATTATTGGAGCATCGTGTAGTGAATCTCGGTCTCCAACATGTAAGTTATCAAATTCTAAATTGTTTAGAATTCAAAGTTGCATGCTTAATCAATTTTAATTTTAGAAACGTTCTGAATTTTTTTTTCCCAACGTACCGGTATTCGAAATAATTGAAATTAAATCACGCTCGATTTAATTCGCTTCCGCTTAAGGATTCAATTCCTTCATAAAGAATTATTACAATTAACCTATCCCATTGCCGAACTAATTATACTCCTAGAATCTCCGTTAATCACATAGGATCTCCTGTCGGTTTCCCCTAATTCTAATTAATCCATTTTAACAACCTAAGTGTCCTTAGCGCCATTAAAAATTCGTTAATTATTACGCTCTGATTCATTTTAGGAATCTAAGTTTAATAAACTAATCCCGTTGTCACGACGGACAATTAAACTAGTTGCATGGATTATGATCTATCCTAATTTCTCTCCGTCGAGTTTCCATTAAGAATCGGATCAATATACAACTGGCCAGATTGCATACAACATTACGAGCATCCATACAAATAATTAGTAAAAGAGGGCAAGAGAAAGGCAATTATAATAACATTTAACTATATATTTTCATTTCAAGACCCCAAATTGGGGTTTAGCTATCCATGGCTAGAATATCCACAAAATATACAATAAAAAACATAAATATGAGAAAAATAAAAGGAAAAGAAATGACCGTCGAAGACCCGGTCGCTAGCGCTTGGAGTCCCTCCGAGCACGCCTTGAGCCTCCTAGAGTGCTCCCCAAAGCTCCCCAAAATTTTCCCACTAAGAACTCTCAAAAAGGCTAAAAAGCCTTGAGAGAAGGCTGAAAAAGAGCCAAGGAAGGAAAGGAATGAATGAATGAAGGAATGATGGATGAGAAAAATGGGCACCAAGGGAGGCCTTATATAGGCCCGGAAATAGGACAGCGTCGCGACGCTATCGGCACAGCGTCGCGACGCTGTGACGTCACCCAACTTGCTGGCCACGAAATGGGATAGACGTTGTCCCCACAGCGTCTCGACGCTATGCAGTTTCCAGAACAGGTAGGCGCGGATTTAGGCTTGGACTTGGGCCTTTCTTCATTTCTTTTTGGATCTTCTTTGCATGGTTGACTTCTTGGGCTCCCCTTTTGACCCTTGGATGGAAATTTGGGTTGGATTGCTCAATTTAGGGTTTTTTTCCACAAAAAATCCACAAAGTGCTCCTTAGGAAAAAACTAATGAATTAAATTAGAATTTCTCAATAAAAACACAATTAAAGCGGTCAAAAGCTTACTAATTTAGGACTAAAATAGCGACATTTCTGTCCGCTATCAGCCACACTGTCGGTTCTAGCTTGAGATCACTGGGCACTAGTGTCTTCACTTTGGTCTGAGATTCCTTCCATTGGACTCCCTTATTGGCCACCATCTTCAAAGCTTCTTTTAACTGCTTGGCCGAAGGGTTCTTGATGGCATCATTCCCTCTTAGATGCAAAGGAGCTTTGATCTGATATACCCTGTTGCTGTCAACCAAAGAGAAACTCACCATTTTCCCTTTCACCACCGCCATGCTCATGCTTTCCTCCCTCAATCCAGCATAGAACTCTCGAACTAGAGGTGAGCACAAAACTCTTGCCATTTATATTGGGTGATAACCTTGGTTACAAAGTCTGGCAAAGTCCCTGCTCTGTTTGAGAATCCTTTCTCATTCAGGAAGTCCCTTTTTCTCATAATCTCCATCTTCTCCTGGAAATTAACATCCTTGAAGACTTCAGGAACAAATTCTTTGGTGATGGAGCTTTAGGCATTTTGATTTTTGGCTTGACGGGTGTGGTGGTTGTAGAAGGCATTGAAGAAGCATCCATCGACCTTTTCCTCGACCTCTTGGCAAGAATGGGGTCATTTTTATTCTTTGTCCTCCTCTCGGCTCTCAGTTCTCTTATTCTTTTCTTCTTCAAAGCAGAAGAAATCGGAATTTGGTCATCATCCAATTCCTTGATTTCAGAATCTGACTCGGTTTCACTGTCACTAGAGGTCTCGACCTCTCCTTCTTCAATTCTCTCTTCATCCTTTTTCTCTCCGGAAGATGTGCTTTCAGCAGCTGGTGGAGGTCCCCTAACATCATACTCGAACAAAAAGATAAAGGGAGAACGATACTGCCCTGGAATGTGAGAGAAACCATGGATGTCATCCTCTTCAATCATTGGGGTTGTTTTTGGAAGAAATTGTGGTCTCGAGCTGCTTTAAATTGATCAACAGGAACGAAAGATCAACATGCTCTAACTACAAAAAACTGAAAAACAAAGAAAAGAAAATTGACTGAAATTAAACTTGGGTTGCCTCCCAAGAAGCGCTTTTTTAACGTCTCTTAGCTAGACGAGTTTGTGCAGGCTTTCAAGGCACATAAAAATTCTCGTATTTCTTCGGGCCCTTCTTCCTTGAATCAATGAAGCATTCTATCGCTAGCAGGCTTACTAGCTTTTCATGGGCCCCTAAAGCATAAATATTTTTGGGATTTTTTAATAATAAAAGGCATAAAAGGAGAAAGATCAAAATAAAGGGACTTTGACTCTGACACTGACTCATGAGAATAAGAAAACGAACACTCATTATCAAGAGAGGATGGAGAGGATAGAACAGACAAAGGTCTTTCAACCTTAAACTCTATCTCCTGAAACTCCTCAAACACTATAGGCTTATTTTCTTTTTCTTCCTCACAAACTTGTTCTTGGTGGGTGCTAAGACTATCCAATAGCCAAATCGAAAGAATTAGGCTCCTGAATGGGCGCTAATGAATCAGTGGCCACATGACTTACTAGACACTCTATGGAAGTGGATCCTACTTCCCTATCTTCCCTTTGGGTCTGAGGTCTCTTCATAGATTTTTCTGATTCTAAATTCATGGCTTTAGTCCCTTGAATAAAATTTTCAAGCAAGCTCTCTAAGGAAGATTTTTCTTCTATGGAAGAGGATTGCACTTCTCTCTCATCCTCTTGGGGATGCAATCTTCCTTAGGGATTTTTCTAGAGCAAAATTCATGGCTCTAATATCCTTGATATAATCTTGAAGCAAGCCCTCTAACGGAGATTTTTCTTTTAAAGGGGAATAATTTGAACAAAAAAAGTTGGATGATGGTGTTGGTTCTTCGGGCTCAGATTCCCTAAAGGGCCACCCAAAACTATTAAAAGCCATTTAAAATAATTAAATCAACAATAATAATTAGGCTTTCAGACAGATGCAAACACCAATTAAATGCACAACAAGAACAATGGACCAAAAATAAAAATAAAGAAAGCAAAATAAAACCTCTAAATTAAAGCAAGCAATTTCTTCACAATATTAATTGAATGAAATTAGCCAATCCCCGGCAACGGCGCCTAAAACTTGTTGGGCGATTATCCGATTACCGCAAGCGCACGGGTCGTCACAAGTAATATAGTGATTTTGAGTATAGAGTATCGTCTCCACAGGGATTGGATTTATTCAATTAATTACCACGAATAATCTTGCTATGCTTTATTTAGAGAACAAAATCTAATGCCGAAAAGAATAACAGAAAGCTAATCTGGAAAGCAAAAGATAAATGGAGACACAATTTGGAGGGATAATTCTAGAGTGGTTGATTTAATCAATTGGACCTTTAATGCTTAATCAATTAACTAATATGGATTAACTAATCATTTGATTCATAAGTCTAGAAGCCTAATGACAAGGACTCTCCTGTCGGTCTCCTCCTATCTCATACCTTTCAATAAAGAATCTTCTTTCGGTCTCTTCTTTATTTACTTAGTATGGCATTACGACCCTTCAATACAACCTCTAACGTTATTTATTCTATCCCGTGTCACCCGGGTAAATAACATTAGTCATGCATTCAGTTCTAGTCTAAGCTTCTCTCCGTCGAGTCTCCACTTAGTAACGATTCATTTAATCAGTGATCAGTTGATTAAAAGCATTACAGACAAAATGCACAAATGAACAATAATGACAATTAAACCAAATAAATTCATTAATCAAGCAAAGGTTTAACATCTAAATCAATCTCATAGAATTTAGGAATTTACTACTCATAATCACTAAAATTCAATAATTCCTAATCACAACAATTTTAGAAACTAAAACATAAAGGAAAAGGGAAGAGAAATGCTCATAAAAGTGTCAATCTCCTCGATCCCGCGCCGACCTCCATCGATCCTGAGCTCCAAAGATCTTCAACAAAGCTCCAAAACTCTCCCAAAAATCCCCAATTTTAGTGTGGACTCTAGAATGGGGTGAAAACCCACAAATTGGCACACAAAACTTGGATGCAAATGGCCCCTTTTATAGGCTCCCAGCAGGCGTAGCGTCGCGACGCTACGTCACAGCGTCGCGACGCTCTGACGTCATCTTTTCTTGGGCTCCAATTCTGTTGGGATTGGTGTCCTAAAACTCGTAGATAGTGAATGTTAAACGAATTATATACTTATTCGATAAAGGCGTTATCGAGATTAATTCAGTAAAGTTATTACTGAATAAAGTAAATTGCACATATAATAACCCAAATCCAATAAACTAAGATCCATGGCTACAGGATGAACATTTGAGCTTTATGTAGAGACATAAAAGTGGATCAAGCTTGAGTAATAGCCAAAACGGTCTATAGTATAGGGATAGGGTTGGGTACCTTATTCTGGAGACACTATGAGACGCGACCCACTTTATAGATGGTATAGACGATGTGATCCTAAATCGTCCATGTAGAGACATGCGAGTGGGGGCGTCCTATGCAATGAGTTTGCATAAGACCAGGACCAAGAAATAAGTCGCTCTCGCTTTATAACACCGTTTACTGACAAGACTGACTATTTCATGTGATGACCTAGGTAACTCGATCTTAATCCTGAGCTAACTATGAAGTCCTGTTTATTCGGACTTATCCTTAGATCTGCATAGGTGAGAGTGGCTCAGTATCGCCGACTCAATAAGCCTCCCATTTCAGGGATAGGAACGAGTAGATAGCTGGGGACATAGTCGTGCAAGAAGGAATTCACTCCTACCCGAATTAGGGATAGTAGAGAGGTTGTTCCCTTAAGTGCTGACTCCGGGGCTTGAACAAAGGGATCCCGCCCTCTCATTGGCCCGCGAGGGACTCGGTTTATTGGTTGGACCATAAACCAATTGTTCATTAGAGGATCAGTGGGACTTAAGGAACTAGAAGTACTATAGGGGTAAAACGGGCTTTTGACCTAGCTATAGCTACGAACAACCTGTGAAGGATCGACTTACTAATCATGGTTAAATCAAGTGGACAAAAAAATATGTCTATAGTGAGGGGAGTGCAACTATCGGGCTATAGTGGAGTGTCCCAGTAGTTAACGAATGTTGGCTAGCTTGGATAATGAGATTAGTCGGTTAGCCTCGAATCGTTGGAGCCCATGATCTATAGGTCCATTAGGTCCCCCTACTAGCTCATATCGGAACAAAGCCTAGAACAAAAAGATAGGAAGCTTTGAATCGTTCAAAATCGGGAAAACGGGTATTATCGTAAATTGTGTTTGACACAATAATTTAATTATGAATTAAATTAGAAAATGAGAGATGGAGTATTTAAAAGTGTTTTGAATACCATATATATGTATTAGGAATCATATATAATTCATGGCACTAGGTGATAAAGATTAATTGAATTAATCATGTAAAAATTACTTGGAATTGTACAAATTAATTGCCTAGAAATCAATTTCAATTTTGAATTGAAATAGGAATGAATTGCAAGCTGAAAATTGAGAATTTAGATTTAATTTTAAGTGGATTTAGTGGCATTCCCACTCTTGCATGTTGATGCATAGTGGAAAACAACACAACCATGCACTAGTTGCATGTGTTATGAATTAAACACCTAGAATCCACTTTGAGTTGCAATTTCACCATGTGTCTAGTGTCATGAGGCTTCTCTTTGCATGGAAGATGTCTATATAAGGAGTATGAATCAGATTCAAAGGAAGTAGAGCCATTTTCCATATTGTTATGCTGCTGGATTTTGGTCTCAAACTCACTCATCTCCATTTATCTCTCTAGTGCTTGAACCTTCAAGCATTCCCTTCCCATTCCCTATCTCTATAGACTCCCACAAGTCGTTCTTGGCCCGGAGAATAGTAGGGAAGACACTAGAGGTGGTCCACACACCGTTCGTGATCAAAGGAATCAAAGGGAGTTGTTGAATCGGTCTCCAAAAGGTTGGTAAAAATTCTGCTCTCACCTTACGGTATTTGGACAACATGTTTTCATTTTCTAAAATTGATGTAGTTAAGTGCCTCCGATCCTAAAATTGCTTCCGCATGTGTTATATGAACACCTTCAAATTCGTCGCAGCGTCGTGACGCTACCCCATTTCTGGATCTTTCCGCGCGACTGCCAAGCTTCGAGACGCTTCGGCCTAGCGTCGCGACGCTAGGCCCTGGATCTTCTAGAATGGCCCGATTTTGACTCAATTTTTGGGCCTCCAACTTTCTTTTGGCCCAAATGCTTTTTGTAATGGATTTTGGGATCTTTTCTTGACCCAACTTGATAATTAAGGCTTTGGAATTCATGAATTGGGGCTTCTAACTCATTCTTCTTGGCTTTTTGGATTTGGATCTACAATGAACTTCTCCAAATTCCTCAAAAAGTCCCCAAAAATCATCCAAATTCTCTCAAAATTCCGGTTTTGCTTCCTTGGCTCGGTTTTCTGAAATTTAAACATAAAATAGCATTAAAGTACACAATTCATGCACAAAACTAGCTAAAAATAATAGGAAAATGATGACATTTTTGCATGTCATCAGCTTCCAATATGAGTGCTACCTCTTATTCTGTTACACATCATCTAAATATTTGATCGGGGCCTAGTTTGTATAGATACGGCTCATCCCAATAATAATCCTTGACATCTTTCAGAAACTTCTTCAATTGCTGAGCTGTGGCTTCTAGAGGCTTTAGTCCACTGACAGTATCTGTTCATCTGCAAACGATTCTCGAATTTCCAACCTTTTCTCCACCTGTGCTTCCTCTCTAAGCCTTGACAGATGATCTGCCACTTGATTCTCGGTTCTCTTCCTGTCCTGGATTTCAATATCAAATTCCTGCAAGAGTAAAATCCAATGGATTAGTCAGGGTTTAGAATCTTTCTTGGATTGCAAGTGTTTAAGGGCTGAGTGATCAGTATGAACTATGACTTTAGTTCCCACTAAGTAGGATCTAAACTTGTCAAATGTAAAAACTACTGCCAGTAGTTCGTTTTCTGTCACTGTATAGTTCAATTGTGCTTCGTTAAGCGTTTTGCATGCAAGATAGATAAGTTGCACAATTTTTCCTCTCTTCTGGCATTGCACAGCTCCTACTGCAAAGTCACTAGCATCGTACATCAATTCAAACGACTGAGTCCAGTCCGGTTCAATTATAACTGGAGATGTACTGAGTGCATTCTTCGAAGTTTCGAAAGCGTGTTTGCAATCTTCATCAAATTTGAAAGGTCTATCTACCTCGAGCAATCTGCACAAAGGTTTGGAAATTTTAGAAAAGTCTTTAATAAACCTTCGGTAAAAGCCTGCATTGTCGAGAAAACTCCTAATGTCTCGAACTGTCTTGGGAAAAGGCAACTTGGATATAAGCTCGATCTTTGTCTTGTCTACCTCAATTTCATTTCTGAAAATTTGGTGTCTGTTGGGTTTCCAGAGTGAGTAAAAATGTAGTAAGAAATAAGATGTAAATAGACTCTAGAACTCTGTGCAAGTATCCACAATCCGCAGCAAGTAAAAAGTATTTATCGAATCCAGGGTCTGAATTAGTTTTCACTTTATCTATTTTATGCAATTCTTTAATGGTTTCAAGAACGGTTCAAATGATTGATTTTGATATAATGCTGAAGCAAAAGAAATGACAGAACAAAAAGTAAACAAATAAAGTAGACAGATTAGAAACAGGAGCTGGTCAGGTTTTAGTAATTGTTTTAAAAGATGCTCTAGCAATATTATTGATCATGCAAAACTCTCGCAGTCTTATTAGCGGATTCCTCTCGGAACTCTGGATTTTTTAGAATGTGTTTCAACTCCAATGACGTACTACCAATCAAGCATTAGGCAACTGGCTATCCCTAGCTCAGTCACTGGCGTTCACCAATACACAATGATCTAGTGTGATTAAATGCCACACACTCCCTAAATCATCCATAAAACTAGAAAGTGGTATTCATACCGGCTGGTCAAGCGGGCACAAAATATAAATGAGCACAACAAATAATCAAGATGCATCAATCAACCTTTATTGCATAGATATTAAGCACGACAATTACATGCTCCCTAACCAACGCTTAAAATTACTTAGTTCATAAAGTGCATAGAGCACACTTTACAATATAAGTAAATGCATCCATAACTACAAAGTAATACCAGAAAATATTAACTCCCTTGATCAGCTTGCAATTGATGGTCTTCTTGTTGGTCTCCAATCTCTCTCCTCTATTCGGCTCCCAAGAATGGAAATGAGAGATGATTCCCTTCCAAAAGTGGAATGTTCCTCCCAAGGATGGAATTTCCTTCCCTAAAAAGGAAGGCCTTTGACTTGGGCGGCTATCTCCTTTTATAGAGTTGAGGAAAGCTTGAATTAGGTTGACCTAGACACATGGATGGCTCTCCTTGCTCCTTTATCCCGAGAATAGCTTAACAGAATTCAGTTCATTAAGTTGGCTAACGAACTGTGATGTGGCAGTTTTGCTCCCAGCTTTGCTCTAGCATAGCTTTTTCTCCCTCAAGTCGCTCAGCAATATATTCTGCACAAAATAACTTCCAAAGCATCCATTCTTCCAAATGGGTTAAAACATATAATATCTATTCAAAAGCAACCCCATTTAGCACAAAAGACACGCAAATCAATTATAGAAATAAGGTCTAAATAACTCCCTTTTGGAGAGTTATCAGTGTCCAAGGACTATTCCTTCTCGTACCATAAAATGGCACTTTCCCAGTTTAACACCAAGTTTGTTTCCTCGCATCTTTCCAATACACGGTCTAAATTCTGTAAACAAATTGCAAATGTTTCTCCAAAGATGGAGAAATCATCCATAAAGACTTCCAATGTTCGCTCTACCATATCGGAGAATATTGCCATCATACACCTTTGGAAGGTGGCTGGAGCATTGCAGAGTCCAAATGGCATTCTTCGAAAAGCGAACGTCCTGTATGGACATTTGAATGTGGTATTTTCTTGATTTTCTGGGGCTATTGTAATCTGGTTGTAACCTGAGTAGCCATCTAGGAAACAATAATAATCTTTCCCTTCTAATCTGTCCAACATTTGATCTATAAACGTTAATAGGAAATGGTCTTTTCTGGTTACTTTGTTGAGTCGGCGATAGTCTATGCAGACTCGCCATCCAGTGACTGTTCTCGTCAGAATCAATTCATTCTTCTCATTCTTCACTACCTTCATCCTACCTTTCTTGGGGATGCATTGCATTGGACTAACCCAGCTACTGTCTGAAATCGAATATATAACTCCTGCGCCCAACCATTTTAGAATCTCTTTTCTGATGATTTCTTTCATGATGGGGTTCAGCCTTCGTTAACTTTCAATGGAATCTTGGCACCTTCTTCAAGGTTTATCCTAAGCATGCGAAACGATGGGCTGATTCCTTGAATATCTGTGATTGTCCAACCTATTGCCTTTTTGTGACTAGATAGGACTTGCAGCAAAGACAATTCATCTTCGTCAGTGAGGTACGTTGAGATAATAACTGGTAGTGTTTTGTTTTCTCCAAGGTAACTGTATTTAAGATGTTCTAGTAACGGTTTGAGTTCTAAATCTGGAGGGTTAATCATGGATGGCTGCAGCGACTTGATTTCTTCTTGTTTTGACTCCAAAGAGTCTCTCAACGCCTCTATTCGTGCTACTGCAGATCCACTTGTGGCTGATTCTTCTATTCCTTCAATCTTTTTCCCACATTCTTCCTCTTGTTCTTTATCTTCAAGGACGTCTTCCAGTGTTTCTCCCTTTAGCAATTCCTGCAAAGTAGACAAAGAAAGCTCGTCAATCTCATCAATAACTGAACATTCTTCAAAATCTCCAAGATATTTGAGCGCGTTCATGACATTGAAGGTAACTTGTTGATCATCGACTCTCATAGTCAACTCTCCTTTTTGTACATCGATCAAGGTCCTACTAGTCGCTAAGAATGGTCAACCTAAAATAATTGGTACTTCTTTATCTGCTTCACATTCCAATATGATAAAGTTTGCAGGAAATACAAACTTGTCAACCTTAACTAACACATCCTCAATCTTCCCTATGGGATGCGTTAATAATCTGTCCGCTAATTGCAAGGTGACAGATGTAGGCCTGGCTTCTCCTATACCTAACTGCTTGAAAACTGAATACGACATCAGATTTATGCTTGCTCCTAAATCGCATAATGCTCTGCCGACGTTCCATCCTCCAATGGAGCATGGAATAGTGAAACTCCCTGGATCCTTTAACTTGGGAGGGATCTGGCTTCTAACTAATGCACTGGAACATTCTATGAGTGCAACTGTCTCATACTCTCCCAATCGTCTCTTTTTAGATAGGATGTTGTTGGGTTTCAAGAGTGAGTAAAAATAAGATATAAAAAGACTCTAGAACTCTGTGCAAGTATACACAGTCCGCAACAAGTAATAAGTATTTATCGAATCCAAGGTCTGAATTAGCTTTCACTTTATCTATTTTGTTTAGTTTTTCAATGGTTTCAAGAATGGTTAAAATGATTGGTTTTTATAGAATGCTGAAGCAAAAGAAATGACAGAACAGAAAGTAAACAAATAGGCAGACAGATTAGAAACAGGCGCTGGTCAGGATTTAGTAATTGTTTTAAAAGATGCTCTAGCAATATTATTGATCATGCAAAACTTTCGCAGTCTTATTAGCAGATTCCTCCCGGAACTCCGGATTTTTTAGAATATGTTTCAACTCCAATGAAGCTCTACCGATCAAGCACTAGGCAACTGGCTATCCCTAGCTCAGTCACTGGCGTTCACAATACACAATGATCTAGTGTGATTAACCGCCACACTCCCTAAATCATCCCTGAAACTAGAGAGAGGTATTCATACCGGCTGGCCACGCGGGCATAAAATAGAAATGAACACAACAATTAACCAAGATGCATCAAATCAATATTTATTACTAGAGATTAAGCACGACAATTACATGTTCCTAACCAACGCCTAAAGCTACTTAGTTCATAAAATGCATGGAAACACATGTTACAATCTGAGTAAGCATATCCATATTCACAAAATAATACAAGAAAATATTAATTCCCTTGATCAGCTTGCAAATGATGGTTTCCTTGATGGTCTCCAATCTCTCTCCTCTATTCGGCTCCCAAACGTGGAAATGAGAATGATCTCTTCCCCAAAAGTGGAATGAATTTGACTTGGGCGGCTATCTCCTTTTATAGATTGAGAGGAGGCTTGAATTAGGTTGACCTAGACACGTGGATGGCTCTCATTGCTCCATAAATCAGAGAATAGCTTAACAGAATTCGGTTTGTTAAAATGGCTAACGAGCTGTGACGTGGCAGTTTTGCTCCCAGCTATGCTCCAGCACAGATTTTGCTTCCTTAAGTCGCCCAACAACATATTCTACACAAAATAATTTCCAAAGCTTCCATTCTTCCAAATGGGTTAAAACATATAATATCTATCTAAAAGCAACCCTATTAAGCACAAAAGATACGCAAATCAATATAGAAATAAGGTCTAAATAACTCCCTTTTGGAGAGTTATCACACCCCCAAACTTGAACTATTGCGCGTCCCGAGCAATACTAACCAACCTTCCCTTAAGAATTCAAAACGTTAGACAAAGCAAAGCTTATTTAGAACAGATAATCCAACACTACCTTCAACCTCTACCTGAGCATTCTGCAAAACCAAGCTCTACTGACGCAAAATAATTCTTCCGGCATGGACAAATAATCACCACTTTTAACTTAATTCTACGAACTTGCCACAGCCTAGCTCTATTAATAGACATTTTAAAGCACATTTTTAAGGGGTTTATATTTTTGTTTTTCAGACTTTAAGCAGCCCTAGAATCATAAGTTCTTAAGCACGGGATGACCCACTTTATGATGCAGTATACCCTTGCCTCAAACTCATCACCAATTAGACTAAATACTCATTGTAAAGCTCAAAAATCCTTAGTTATTCTATCTCTTGCCCCTTAGAATGACGACATTTTATGATGAAGCTCACCTAACTTCTAGGACACAAAAAACTGCTAGATTATCATTCATCCTTCAAAACTTTTGCGCCATGAATTTTCTCAGCAAAATTTTCAACAATCACTTTTTCATCAAATAATTCCTCATTATTTATCATATTTCCTAGGTCATCTTTTGACGCGAAGACAAACTGTGGGTATCACAAATGTCCCCGGTTACTCAATAACCTAGCAAATTATCTAATGAAGGAGAGGAATGCTCGAGCAAAACTATTGGAGTAGCAAAAAGTCCCCCAAACTTGAATTATTCATTGTCCCCAATGAATCATTAACATTTTAAAGTATACCCCCAAACTTAAATTTTTTCTATCTGAATTTTAAACCGAGCGTGGGACTAGGACTAAGCTTAAAGTGGATCAAACAAGTCAACACTACCTCCAAAATCTTCTTGCCGCAGCAACGACCAGGCCAGAAGAAATGCTCAAGCAAAAGGTTTCTGGAGATCAGAATACCTTGGTCTAATTAAGCTTAACCAGTCCAAGCTTCAAAAATTCAGAAGAAATCAGTTAAGTTAGAATTACTCAGTGCCATAGAATCATGAACAACTCCGGAAATTTCATTAAAAACATAGAAGAAAATTACAAAAGCATATATTTTTGGTGGCCTAAAAAAAAACGATAACATAGAAACAGAAAAAAAAACATTCAAAGAAAATGAGGTTAGAAAATGCGCGAGCAAACAAAAATAACAGAACAAAAATCCTGCCCGCTCAGGGCCACTTCATCCGTCAGTCCTCTTGACCCTGCTCATTTTCATCATCCTCTTCTTCTCTTTCCATCGGTGGGGGCGGAATCCAGGGGTTCAACAAATCCTCAGGGAATGCTGGAAGGGCTGGATATGGTTTGGAAAAATTTTCATGTAGCGCCTTCTTCAGATTGGCATCACGACTTTTAACATAGTTCCAGAAGGTTAAAGCTTGCCTCTCGGCAACCTCTTGCCTGCTGGCCGACAGTGCAAGTTGTTCTAAAATCGTGTTGATGCCATAGACAAGCCCACCCTGGCGTGCCTCTTGCGTACGCTGAAGCCGTGCCAAGTTAGGTGTATCAATGATCCCTTTGTCAAATAAAATAACATCACCTTCATTCTCTGGAACCCCTGCACGCTTGCAAAGCATTGTAATTGTATTCGGGAAAAACAGCTTCCCCACTTTCTTCTTCCAACATCCAGATATTTCACTAACAATAATCTTCCCTACATCAATGCTTAGAGACCTCAAAATCGCGAAAGCCAGAAGAACCCGTTGAGTCATGAGTTGTCGGAAGCAATCTCTGTTTGATGAATCCCATCCATGTATTTGCTTCCCTCTTCAAATAGGCTGACTGAAACGTCCTTTTCTCTGTTTTTGAAAGCCTCCACTACGCCCCATCAATACCAACTTCCCTCACAGCGTCGCTCAGCTGCTCATTAGATGGCGCCACAACCATCTCATTATATGCTGCGTGGGGGAAATCTTGAAGGTTGTACAGTCCGTTAATAGCACCAGGACTCCAGTCGACCTCAACACCTCGAACGATCACTTGGAGACCGTCTTCTTTGTCAATATTTGCATAAAACTCGCGCACTACCTGCGCATTCAGAGATTCCGGCTTTGAACAAAACAACTCCCAGCCGTGGTTCTGATAGCGAGCATAGCTAGTTATTTTTCTCTGATTAATTAAGCTAGTCTTTTACAATTATTTGCCCAAATTTATGCATTTTTATGTTTTATTTGTAGGAAGTATGTGTTTGAAGCTTAATTCAGCAATTGGAGTCAAATGGAGTCTTCAATCTAAAAAAAAAAAAAAAAAAAAAAAAAAAATCATAGCGTCGCGACGCTATAGGCAAATTTTCCAAAAATGCGGTATCGCGACAGCGTCGCGACGCTGTCCATAGCGTCTCGACGCTGTCGCCAGATTTTCTATAAATTCATCTTTTCATGCTACGGCCAAAGGGAGTCCAATTGGTGAGATTTTAGCCCTAATTTCGACTAGAGACCTTTTGTGGGAGCTAAAGGCAAGGCCAAGGAGCGGGAATCAAGCGAGAAGACGTGGAGATCGTGACGGGGACGTGCGGTGTCGGCGGATTCGAGTTTTCCTTTCTCTTTCCCTTAACTCTTGTAGTTTTTATGGCTTTTCTTTCAATTAGTGTTTGTAGTTTAAAGACTATGAATTGCTAGTTGTTTGTCTTAGGGATTGATGTAGTTGTTTTAGGTTGTTGGATTGATTTGTGGTATGAATATGCATATATTTTACCTATGCAATTATGGTTAAATGCTTTCAATTACTTGATCACTAGTTGAATGATTTGAGTGTTGAATCTTGCTCGGGAGAGGGGATTTGGCCTAAGACTTACTTTATTTAATTGCATGACTAAAGTAGAAATTCTAAGTTTGTGTCGGGATTTGGAATAACTTTAGAAGTTGCTTGAAGAACTAAACCCAAAGCCTTGCATGTTAATGAACTTAGATAGGGATATCAAGTTGGTTGCATGCATGAGAATCAATTATGCTCGGGAGAGATAGTTGTGATAAAAGGTTCCTAGACTTGGTAGAATAATTGCATGCTAAATTCATCCCATTAATTTATCCTCAATCTCAACAATGAAATCAATTCCCTAAGAGTCTTTCCATTTGAGTCTCCACCTTTATTTTATGCTTTTTGTCTTTACTTTTATCTTTATCTTTGAGTTTTGCTCCCTAAATAAAATTGAACAAAAGTATCCACGGTACTTAATTTGCTAGAAATCCAATCCAGAGGACGACACTCGTTTTACACGAAAACACTATATTATTACTTGACCCGTACACTTGCGGTTAGCAAATTGCGCATCAGGTTCGTAATGCCGGCCCTCAGAAAATGTGGAAGATCACCATTGAATACTCTCTCAAACAGGAAGTCTATTTTCAGCAACTCAGCATATTTTGCTCTGGCAAGATTGTTGACGAAGCGAACATACGGCAACTGTGGCTCTTCTATTTCGTCAGGTTCCTCCGATGCTGCAGCAACACTCTTGCCCCTATCTGCCCTTTGCTTGCGCAATCTTTCTTCTTCAGCCTTTTTCTCTGCTTCCTCTCTTGCTTTATCCTCTGCTTCTTTCTTCTCCTGCTCCTCTCTCTCTGCATTTTCTCTTTCAGAATCAGTGGTTGGAGGCGAGGGGGTATCAGTTCGGACTACCTTGACGCGTCCTGCCTTGCGCTTCACGCGACGACGTTTGGATACTTCCGACATGATCACCTCTGCTCGAGCATCCTATACTGGCTCATTACCTTTTTCAGGCGCAACCTCTGCCTGTTCTTCTCGCACATCCTCAATCTGCTTTTCTTGAACCTCCTCTGCATTTTCTTCTCGAACTTCCTCTGTATCTGCAACTCTTGGCTCAGTCTGCTCTGGGTTTTGTTCTTCTGGTTCTTTCGGATTGCCTTCTTCAACGGCAGCAACGTCCTCCGCTGCCTTCTGAACAGCTTCTTGATCCTCAGCCCTCTGTTGCATTCTCCTTCTTTTGGTTTCTTTTTCCTCCGGCGTCTTCTTTTTCTTCGCTTTCACTTTCTGTACTTCGGGGGTAACAGGTACCTTTTCTTCCTCATTATCCCTCTTTTTTCTTGCTCTCGTTTTCGCCATTGGAGACTCAAAGGAAGTTTATCGCACACAGAGAAAGAAGAAGAATATAAACGGTAAGAGGTAAACAAGAAGATGAAGTGAGAATAACTTACCGAAGGCTTGTGAATAAACAGGGCTTCAGCAAAATAAATCATAACCGAAAGATTTTGCCCTGCATTAAATAATATTACCGTTTTATTTTAATCGCATGCAATCTAGAAAATCAAAACTATCAACGGTAAAATCGTGAATTCCAATCGCCCATGGTAAATAATTATGCGCTGTTCAACGGCTAAGCCCTTCGATCGTCCCTGTGTGACACGTGGCTTCATCAGATGACTCATGCAATTTACCTGCCCACAGAAAATTCAAAATCCAAACGGTAAAAGTAATTATCTCATAAGAAATCCCTTCCTATTCGGACGATTTGCTTTAGCCATAACTTTGCCGCAACAACCTTCTGAACAAAAGATTACCTGAAGAATCTTGGATACGGAATTCAAATTTGAAAATAGAAAAATCAAATCCGAAAATTCAAATATAAATTAACCGCTCAAATCAAATCTTATCTTTTATTTTTATTTGAAGCCGAATAAATCAGATAAATAGTAATTAAATCTAATCTAAACAGAATTTAAAATAACTGAAAATAAAATCCAAAATCTAATCTAAACTAACTAGATTAAATAAAAACTAAATAAAAATATTCAGAATTACTACAAAATCTACGGAATTCAAAAACAACGAATTTAAAATAAATCATGCAAAATTTAAACAAACCAAATCTAACCTAATTCAAATTAAAATCAAATCATATCAGCGAGAAAATAAAAACAAACACTGGGAGCTCAAAATATTGCTCTGCGAAATGCTCCCGCAAAAATCTTGCTCTCTCAATCATCAACTAGCTTTAGGGAAGGATATTTCGTCTGGAACTCCTCTCTCCAATAATGCTTCACACGCTGTCCATTCACCTTGAACACTCTCCCATCTTTTTCATCCTACAAAGTAATTGCTCCATGGGGGAAAACTTCAATCACAATAAATGGCCCTAACCATTTAGATTTTAATTTCCCGGGAAATAATTTCAATCTAGAATTATAAAGCAAATCTCTTTGACCCTTGACAAACTCTTTAGGCTTAATTTTCTTATCATGCCACAGCTTAGTCTTTTCTTTATACATTTTCGAATATTCATACGAAAATTGGCAAAATTCCTCTAATTCATTAAGCTGCAGCATTCTAATTGTTCCTGCACGACTCAGATCAAAATTCAACTTTTTCAAAGCCCAAAACGTTTTATGCTCAAGCTCTAATGGTAAATGACAAGCTTTCCCATATACTAACCTATAGGGAGACATACCTAGAGGAGTCTTATAGGCTGTCCTATAAGCCCAAAGAGCCTCATCCAACCTAAAAGACCAATCCTTCCTAGATGGATGGACTACTTTTTCTAGAATAGATTTAATTTCCCTATTGCTTATTTCAGCTTGACCATTTGCTTGTGGGTGATAAGGGGTAGCTATCCTATGCTTGATCCCATACTTAGCTAAAAGCTTAGTTAAGATATTATTAACAAAATGTGTACCCTCATCACTCACTAAAGCTCTAGGTATCCCAAACCACGCAAAAATGTGCGATTGAAGAAACCTTGATATTGTCTTGGCATCATTCTAATGGCATGCAATGGCCTCCACCCACTTGGACACGTAATCAACTGCCAATAAGATAAAAACATTACCATTAGAAGGGGGAAATGGCCCCATAAAATCAATACCCCATACATTGAATAATTCAACTTCCAAGATGTAAGTAAGAGGCATTTCATCTCTAGGCCCTAAGTTTCCTCTCCTTTGGCAGGCATCACATTGCTTGTAGAACCAATGGGCATCCTTGAACAAGGAAGGCCAGAAGAATCCACAATGTAAAATCCTCATAGCCGTCCTCTGACCGCTGAAATGGTCTCCATACGGCGAAGAGTGACATTGCTCCAGGATTTCCTTTGCTTCATCACCTGAAACACACCTACGAATAATACCATCAGAGCATTGCTTATACATAAATGGCTCATCCCAATAAAAATATTTCGCATCATGCTTAAACTTCTTCATCTGCCTCCAATCCATATCAATAGGAGTGATTCCCTTGACCAAAAAGTTAGCAATATCAGCATACCAAGGGACATCCTTCACTACCTTTACCTCAACAGCAAAGAGCTGTTCATCTGGAAAAGAATCTGAAATGGCAGATTGCTTTAGCAAAGATGATGATGGATCAAGACGAGACAAATGATCTGCAATAACATTCTCTGATCCCTTCTTGTCCTTTATCTCCAAGTCGAATTCCTGCAATAATAAAACCCAACGAATTAGTCTAGGCTTTGCATCCTTTTTGGACATTAAATACCTTATTGTTGCATGATCCGTGAACACTGCTACTTTGGATCAAACCAAATATGGCCGGAATTTCTCAAAGGCAAACACAACAGCTAACAGCTCCTTTTCAGTAGTTGTATAGTTGACTTGTGCCTCATTTAAAATCCTGCTTGCATAATATATAGGATGGATAAATTTGTCCTGCTTTTGCCCCAGCATAGCACCTACTGCAGAATCACTCGCATCACACATTACCTCAAATGGTAAATTCCAATTAGGTGCACAAAGAATAGGTGCTGAGATTAAAGCAGCCTTTAAAGTCTCAAAAACCTTCCTACAATCTGCATTAAAGTCAAAAACATGATCAATGCACAATAAGTTACAAAGAGGTTTACTGATTTTTGAGAAATCCTTTATGAACCTTCTATAAAATCCAACATGACCTAAAAAGCTCCGAATCCCTTTAACTGAATTCGGTGGTTCTAGTCTCTCAATAACCTCAATTTTTGCTCGATCAACTTCTAGACCGTTCTTAGAAATCCTATGTCCTAACACAATGCCCTCCTTCACCATGAAGTGGCATTTCTCCCAATTAAGAACTAGATTTGTATCCTCACATCTTTTTAACACCTTACCTAAATTATCCAAACAACTCTGAAAAGACCCTCCAAAAACTGAAAAATCGTCCATAAATACCTCAACAGTGGACTCAATCATATCAGAAAGAATCACTAACATACACCGCTAAAATGTTGCTGGAGCATTACAAAGGCCAAAAGGCATTCGCCTAAAAGCAAACGTCCCATAAGGGCAAGTGAAAGTGGTTTTTTCCTGATCCTCAGGAGCAATGGTAATTTGGTTATACCCAGAATAACCATCTAAGAAACATTAGTAGGCCTAACCAGCCAATCTATCCAACATCTGGTCAATAAATGGTAGAGGGAAATGGTTCTTACGGGTGGCTTTGTTAAGCCTCCTGTAATCCATGCAAACCCTCCAGCCAGTTACTGTCCTGGTTGGGATCAACTCATTGTCTTTATTGCTCACCACCGTGACACCTCCTTTCTTAGGAACACATTGAACAGGGCTTACCCAGTTGCTATCTGCAATTGGATAAATAATGCCAGCATCCAACCATTTTATCACCTCCTTTTTCACAACCTCTTTCATTGCAGGGTTAAGCCTCCTTTGCTGCTCAATACTCCTAAAGGATCCCTCCTCTAGAGTAATTTTGTGCATACAAAAAGATGGGCTAATTCCCTAAATGTCAGCCAATGTCCAACCTTTTGCCTCGCGATATTGCTGCAGCAATTTTATTAAGGCCTCTTCATACTCCGACATTAAATCTGATGCAACAATAATGGGCAACGTCTCACCCTCCCCAAGATACACATACTTTAGATGATCCGGCAAGGGTTTCAAATCTAAAGGGGGTGCCTCAATCAGGGATGGCTTAATAGGAGGAGCCTTCCTTTGATCTAAATCTAAAGACTCAAAAACATCCTCACACCTAAACACTTCTTTTTCATTTTTTCTCACTAAAGAACAAACTTCTAAATCCTCTACACTAACCTCTCCATGATTTTCCAAATGCTTGTTTGCCGAATCCTGAATTGCTGTCTCAACAATTGTGTTCTCCAAAATCCTAATGAAAGAGCAATCTTCCATCTCATCTGGATACTTCATGTCCTTAAACACATTAAATTTTACTTCCTCATTATAAACTCTCATGGTTAATTCCCCTTTTTGAACATCTATCAACGCCCTACCAGTAGCCAAAATGGACGACCTAAAATAATTGGGACATCATTATCAGCCTCATAGTCTAAAATAATAAAATCAACAGGAAATATGAATTTATCTACTTTCACTAAGACATCCTCAATTTTACCCTCTGGATATGTGATAGACCTATCAGCTAATTGGAGTGTGACTGTGGTAGGCCTAGCTTCACCAATACCTAGCTTTCGATAGACCGAAAGAGGCATAAGGTTAATGCTTGCACCTAAATCACAAAGTGCTCTACCTAACTCTTTTCCACCTATAGGCACAGATATAGTAAATGACCCTGGATCCTTAGCCTTGGTTGGTAGCCCATTCTTAAGAATAGCACTACATTCCTCAGTAAGAGATACAGTTTCAAACTCACCTAACATCTTCTTTTTAGTTAAAATATCCTTAAGAAATTTAGCATAATTAGGCATTTGCTCAATAGCTTCTACCAAAGGGATATTTATATGCAATTGCTTAAGAATCTCTAAAAACTTTTTAAATTGACCATCCTGATTCTTAGGCCTTTGCCTTTGTGGAAAAGTTAGAGGTGGTACATAAGGCGGGGGCGGCACATAAGGTGGTTCCACATCTGGAACAGAACCAGATGCTCCAACATCATTATTGCTGCCTTCAGCACCCTGACCAGACTCCAATTCTTTCTCAACAACAACATTTTTATCACAATTATTTTCTACATTCTGGGGGTTACTAGGCTCTTTTCTTTCTTCTAGTGGCTTACCACTCCTAAGAGTCACTGCCTTTACCTGCTCCTTACCTTCCCTTCTAGGGTGTTCAGTATCTGAAGGAAGTTTCCCTTGAGGCCTTGCCTTTAGCTCATTAGCGAGCTGGCCCATTTGCAATTCCAGGGCTCTCATTGAGGCTTTATTACTTTGAATAGCGGCATCTGTACGAGCCATATATTCATTCATCATTGCCTCAAGAGAACTCTCCGAACTTTGCTGGGGCAAAGCCTGCTTATTTTGCTGGGGCAATACCTGCGCTTTAGCAAATCCCGATTGGTTCACCTTTTGCTGTGCTTGCACATTACTTCCTTGTCCTCCCCATGAGAAATTGGGGTGGTTGCGCCAACCTGGATTATAAAAGTTAGAATAAGGGTTGTTCCTCTGATTACCTACAAAAAACACAGAAGCTGGATTGCTGGGGCAAGACTCGTAGTTGTGATCTTCACCACAATAGACACATGCTTCCTTTGCAACTTGGTTCACCACTGTAGCAGGCTCCACAGCTGGCGGCTGCTGATGACTAACCACTGTCACATTTTTAAGAGCGTTAGCTAACATTGCAATATCAGCTCTAATGGTTGATAGCGAGCAGAAATGTCGCTATTTTAGTCCCAATTTATTAGGTTTTTTTTTGTGCTTTAATTGTGTTTTTATTGAAAATATTTGATGTATTTTGTTAATTGGTCTTTAGGAGAAAACTATGGATTTTGGTGATGAAAGTGCCCAAAATGAAGCCATTCAAGCCCAATTTCCATGCTTGGGTCAGGGGGAGTCAAATGAGGACAACTATGAAGAAAAAGCCCAAAAAGAATTGAAGTTGGCCCAAGAAAAGAAGCCCAATCCGCAGCTGGAGGTTTTGGAAAATACCTAGCGTCGAGACGCTATAAGGACAGCGTCGCGACGCTGCCCATTTCTTGGCCGGCAAGTTGATGACGTCACAGCGTCGCGACGCTACCCCCTTTTCGAGCCTATAAAAGGCGCCCCTTGGTGCCTCATTTTACCATCAATCATCATATTCTTCCATTCCTTTCTTGTTTTCTTGGCTCCTTTGGGAGCCTCTGTCAAGGCTTTCAAGCCTTTTTGAGAGTTTCTTTAGTGGGAAACTTTTGGGGAATTTTGGGGAGCATTCTAGGAGGCTCAAGGAGTGTTCGGAGGGACTCCAAGCGTCACTGAAGGGGTCTTCAACGGTCAATTCCTCCCCTTTTATTATGTTCTTAATTATGCTTTCCATTGTAATTATTGTGAATATTTTAGCTATGTATAGCTAAACCCCAATTTGGGGTCTTGAAATGAAATTATAGTTCAAATATTGTTATAATTGCCTATCTCTAGCCCTTTGTCCTAATTATTTGTATGGATGTGCTTAATGCTTTATGCAATCTGGCCAATTGTGTACTGATATGATTCTTAATGGAAACTCGACGGAGAGAACTTAGGATAGGTCATAATCCATGCAACTAGTTTAATTGCCCGTCGTGACAACGGGATTAGTTGATTAAACTTGGATTCCTAAAATGAATCAGAGCGTAATAATTAATGAGTTTTAATGGCGCTATGGACACTTAGGTTGTTAAAATGAATTATTTACAATTAGGGGAGACCGACAGGAGAACCTATGTTATTAACGGAGATTCTAGGAGTGTAATTAGTTGGGCGACGAGATAGGACAATTGTAGCAATTGTTTGGCTAATAATTGATTTTCAAGACCCCTTTTCCCATTTGAAAACTCTTTCTCCGTATTTTATTTTTACCGATTGATCAAATTTTCTCTCTAATTGTTTTGATTTTTTATTTTCTTTGATTGCATGATCTGGTCCCTAAATATTGTTTATCCCAAGTAATTTTAGTGCTGAAGGAATCTTTGCTTGCTTAAATTTCGCTTCGCCTCCCTGTGGATTCGATACTCAGTATACCTACCGTTTTATATTACTTGTGACGACCCGTGCGCTTACGGTGTAAAAGTTGTAAAACAGCTAACAGCTGTCGTCTGGCAACAAGTTTTTGGCGCCGTTGCCGGGGAGGCTTGATTTTTAAGCAAACCAATTTTTCTTGACATAAAAAAGAAAGGGATAAATAGTAATTTAGGTGTAAATATTTTTCTTTTATTATTTTGTGAATATCATTTTATTTTTGTTTTTGTTTGGTTCTTTTGATTGATTGGGAGTATTGTATGCGAAGCAACAAGGTGGTTAATTTGTTTCCGCTAGATCTTGAAATTGACAGGACTCTTAGAACCATTCGTAGAGAAAAAAGATTAGCAGAAACAATGGCCCAACAAGAAGCTCCCAAGGCAATCAGAGACTTTTTACAGCCAGTTCTCCCGACCGAAAATTCAGGAATTGTTTACGCCCCGATACAAGCTACAAATTTTGAGTTAAAGACGCGATTGATTCAGATGGCACGTGATAATTCTTTTAAGGGACATCCTTCTGAGGATCCACACTCACATCTGCGATCATTCTTGGAAATATGCGGGACAATAAAGATGAATGGAGTTCCGGCAGATGCTATAAGATTGAGGTTATTTCCATTTTCTCTACAAGACAAAGCTAAGGATTGGCTCGAATCAGTCGAGACGGGCAGTATTAGTACATGGGATGAGCTTGCCCAGGCTTTCCTAACTAAATTTTTCCCGCCTGCCAAAACTACGAAGCTCCGGACTGAGATTGGAACGTTTAGGCAGTTGGATGAGGAGCAGTTGTACGAGGCATGGGAAAGATATAAGGAGATGCTCAGGCGATGCCCACAACATCGATATCCGGATTGGCTCCAGGTGCAGTTATTTTACAATGGATTGAATCCCTCCACCAAGACAATTTTAGACACATCAGCAGGAGGAAGTTTTCTTTCCAAGACAGTAACGGAAGCCAAAGATTTGTTAGAGGAAATGGCAGCAACCAGTTATCAGTGGCCGACCGAGAGGGGAGTGATTTCTAAGAAGGCTGGAATGTATGAATTAGATGAGTCGAGTTCGTTGAAGGCACAGATAGCATCTCTGACCAATGCCCTGAACAAGCTGACTTCATCTGAGGTGGTCAAATCCATTTCTACCTTAGCTGAAGGGTATTCGAAGAAGGAAGGTCAAGATGTGGAAGAAGTTCAATACATGGGGAACAGACCATTTACTCAAATACCGAACTTCTACCACCCTAATCTGCGCAATCATGAGAACTTCTCATACTCAAACACAAAGAATGTTTTGCAGCCACCGCCAGGTTTTGCATCATCCAGTGCGCCTGAAAAGAAGAATAACATGGAGGAGATGGTGGCTATGATTATCAAAGAACAAAAAGTGCTGAATGTCAATCTCCAGACGGCAGTCAATAACCACGATATTGCGTTGAAAAATATGGAAGTTCAAATAGGTTAGATAGCTTCAGCGGTGAATGCCCTTCAGAAGGGGAAATTTCCAAGCGACACTGAACCTAACCCAAGAGAGCAGTGCAAGATGGTGACACTAAGAAGTGGTAGGAAGCTGGAGATCAGTTCAGAAAAGAAGAAGGAAGAAGAAAAGAGCAAGGATGAAGATGAAAGGGCTGAGGCACAAAAAGCCTCCTCTGAAAGGTCCCAACATCCTCCTAACTCTGTTAATTTGAATTGTGGTTTTTCTAACTCTTTTGCAGGAAAAGAAAAAGAAGAAGGGCAAGAGGAGAAACTGAATGAGGAAGAAGTGGTTCCATGCAACCACCATGACAAAGGTTCACACATCAACACGCCCAAGCGGAGGGGCGAATGTCCAACCTTTGATTACAGGGAGTTACCTTTTCCTCAACGCTTTAACAATGTTAAATTAGATGAGCAGTTTCAGAAATTCCTTGAAATGTTTAAAAAATTGTTTGTGAATATTCCCTTGGTAGATGCTTTGTATAACATTCCTAATTATGGGAAATTCATGAAAGATATGCTTTCTAGGAAGAAAAGTTTGAAAAAAGAAGTTTTTAAATTGTCTGAAAGTAATAGTACCATAGTTTCTGGAAAGATGCCTTCTAAACAGAAAGATCCAGGGAGTTTTACCATTCCCTGCACCATAGGAGAAGTATCTTTCAATAGGGCCATGTGTGATCTAGGTGCTAGTATAAATTTAATGCCCTATTCTGTTTACAGGAAGATTGGTTTAACAGGAATGAAGGACACCGACGTCACTCTCCAGCTTGCTGACAGATCAATTACCCATCCGATGGGTGTTGTGGAGGACGTGTTGGTGAAGGTCAATAAATTTATCTTCCCTGTAGACTTTGTGGTACTCGACATGCAGGAGGACAGAGAAGTACCCATTATTCTAGGCAGACCTTTCTTAGCAACTGGTAAGGCCGAAATTAGTGTGCATACAGGTAAGCTTACCTTGAACATTGATGATGAAAAAGTCGTGTTTAGTATTTTTGGCCAGGATGAGTTTGTATGTAGTCTGCATACTTGTTTTTCTATTGGTCCTGAATACTCGACTGACGATGATGAGGAGGTAGAATATAATCTTGGCCTAGGATTAGGAGAGGTGCTTATGGATGATGGGGATTTCGATCATAATGCTTTATTAGATGACCCTCTGTCTGAGAATGAGCTGAATGATTTAGAATTGCCTGACTTTGAAAATGAATTGGAATTGCCTACTTATGAGAATGAAATATCTGCAGTTGATGATTTACCTTCTTTTGAAATTGAGTTGGATTTGCCTGAGATTGATGATTTTGATGATGATATTGATTTGCCTGACATTGAGAATGAGCATGTTTTGCATAAAAAGGATTACTTGATAGATAATTTTGAGTTTGATCATGATAATGCTGAATCTATTGAGTCCGATCTTGATATTCCTGAGTGCATGAATCCTGACAATGTTAATAACTTTGATTCGTGTCCTGATGATGTATATAGCATAGAATCTGACCCAGAGGAACTCGAATCTGTGCATAGTATAGAATCTGACCCTGAAGAGCTTGAATTCTTTAATTCTGATAGTGAGTCATATGATAGCTTAGTCGAATCATTTTTTAATTCTGAGTCTGAGGAATCTTCTGAGCATATAGATATCGAATCTGATGAATGGACTGGCATGATTGATAGGCCATCTTTAGATCCCAGACCGGTTGATATCATAACGCTTGATGACTCTGTTAACAATTGTTTTGAGAATAGAGATCTAGAAAAGAGATTTGATGCTGTTGCATATTTTCTGAAATGTTATTATGATAATCTCTTTAGCGAAGATGGGCCAGGGGAAAGTTTTTTTTCTCCCCTGTTTGCAGTGTGCAATTCGGTGCTCGATTTTTTGCAGGGCCCGAAGGATGATGAAAACTTTCATTTCGAGCCTCCGTAAGCGTGCCGAGCCTTGTCTAGCTAAAGACGTTAAAGAAAGTGCTGCTTGGGAGGCAACCCAAGGATTTAAGTTTTAGTAGTTGTTTTTGCGGTAAATAATTTTCTTTGCTTCGTGATGAAATTTTGTTTTGCAGGATCACCTTAGCAAATCCCAAAGTTCCAAAAATCCCATTTTGAATCCAAAAGGAAGAGGATGAAGCGCTCCTAGCTCAAGGAAGTCTCAGTATCCCTCTATTTGCTTTGTTGTTTTTAAAACATTGGGGACAATGTTTAATTTAAGTTTGGGGGGGAGGCTTTTGCTATGTTGAGCATATTTGAATTCTGTTGGATGCATGAATAGATAGCCATGATAGCCAAGGATGTTATTTTAGAAGTTTTGGGAGAAAATGATTTATATGTTGTGGAATCTGGGAGCACGGCAGAAATTGTGAAATTTTAAAATTTTTTGATACATAGTTTTGATGTCTAAAGCATGCAATAGTCTTATCTAATGACGTCTTTGAAAATCTAGATTCTTATTATGATTTTTAAATTTTGTTGTCACCCCGATAGGCTTAGTTTCTAATAATAGGAAGTTCATGCTTGATTGTTCTAAAGAGCTAGGTAGAAAAAAAAATGTTATGCCTGCTGAGAGAAAAGAAAAAGCAACAAAAGAAAATGAGAGAAAAGAAAAATATGTTGAAAAAGAAATTTTTTTGCTTGCACAAAAGAAAAAGCCTAGGGGTAAAAAGAGCTACCTGCGGTGTGATTAGTTAGGCCAACCAGAGAATAAAATTCGAGTTAAGGGTCCCTGCACCGTAGTGTGAAAGCTAGTACCATTAGATATCAAAATGCAAGTTTGGGGGAGTATCAAAAGAAAAAGAAAAAGAAAGTGAAAAATCAATTGAGAGTTTTGCTCCCCCATGAAAAAGAAAAATATCAGGCACCCTAGTTTCTTTTTTTTGCATGATAGAAGAACTCCGACCTATTAGGGGCTCTTAGCCAGTGTAGGGGGAAAACAAATGGAGAAAGCCATAAGACTAATCTAGGTTAGTAAAAGAATCAATAGATAAGTATTGAGCATGCTATTCATTAATATTAAGTTCAAACTAGTTTAAGATTTCTTCATGAGTATGCGGTGCTTGCTTATTCCACTTGCATGTTTTCCATTCTATCTTAAGAATTCCAAAATCATTGAGGCTTGAGCGATTCTATTTCATGCATCTTTTGAATTTATTTTGCTTGGGACTAGCAAAAGCTTAAGTTTGGGGGTGTGATAGCGAGCAGAAATGTCGCTATTTTAGTCCCAATTTATTAGGTTTTTTTTTGTGCTTTAATTGTGTTTTTATTGAAAATATTTGATGTATTTTGTTAATTGGTCTTTAGGAGCAAACTATGGATTTTGGTGATAAAAGTGCCCAAAATGAAGCCATTCAAGCCCAATTTCCATGCTTGGGTCAAGGGGAGTAAAAAAAGGACAACTATGAAGAAAAACCCCAAAAAGAATTGAAGTTGGCCCAAGAAAAGAAGCCCAATCCGCAGTTGGAGGTTCTGGAAAATGCCTAGCGCGAGACGCTATAAGGACAGCGTCGCGATGCTGTCCATTTCTTGGCCGGCAAGTTGATGACGTCACAGCGTCGCGACGCTACCCCCTTTCCGAGCCTATAAAAGGCGCCCCTTGGTGCCTCATTTTACCATCAATCATCATATTCTTCCATTCCTTTCTTGCTTTCTTGGCTCCTTTGGGAGCCTCTCTCAAGGCTTTCAAGCCTTTTTGAGAGTTTCTTTAGTGGGAAACTTTTGGAGAATTTTGGGGAGCATTCTAGGAGGCTCAAGGAGTGTTCGGAGGGACTCCAAGCGTCAGCGAAGGGGTCTTCAACGGTCAATTCCTTCCCTTTTATTATGTTCTTAATTATGCTTTCCATGGTAATTATTGTGAATATTTTAGCTATGTATAGCCAAACCCCAATTTGGGGTCTTGAAATGAAATTATAGTTCAAATATTGTTATAATTGCCTATCTCTAGCCCTTTGTCCTAATTATTTGTATGGATGTGCTTAATGCTTTATGCAATCTGGCCAATTGTGTACTGATCTGATTCTTAATGGAAACTCGACGGAGAGAAGTTAAGATAAGCCATAATCCATGCAACTAGTTTAATTGCCTGTCGTGACAACGGGATTAGTTGATTAAACTTAGATTCCTAAAATGAATCAGAGCGTAATAATTAATGAGTTTTAATGGCGCTAAGGACACTTAGGTTGTTAAAATGAATTAATTACAATTAGGGGAGACCGACAGGAGAACCTATGTTATTAACGGAGATTCTAGGAGTGTAATTAGTTGGGCGACGAGATAGGACAATTGTAGCAATTGTTTAGCTAATAATTGATTTTCAAGACCCCTCTTCCCATTAGAAAACTCTTTCTCCGTATTTTATTTTTACCGATTGATCAAATTTTCTCTCTAATTGTTTTGATTTTTTATTTTCTTTGATTGCATGATCTGGTCCCTAAATATTATTTATCCCAAGTAATTTTAGTGCTCAAGGAATCTTTGCTTGCTTAAATTTCGCTTCGCCTCCCTGTGGATTCGATACTCGGTATACCTACCATTTTATATTACTTGTGACGACCCGTACGCTTGCGATGTAAAAGTCGTAAAACGGCTAACAACTGTCGTCTGGCAACAATGGTAGACACACCATCAACCTCGAACACACTCTTAACCTTTTTATTTGTGCCTCTAACATCTGACCACTCACAACTATTAGTAGATATTCTTTCTAAAATTTCATGGGCTTCATTAAAATTTTTTGCCAAAAGGGCTCCTCCAGTCGAAGCATCAACCATACCTTGGGTTGCTCCATTTAACCCATTGTAAAATGTTTCCATTTGGATACAATGTGGTAAACCATGGTGGAGACACTTTCGCAAAAGCTCCTTAAACCTTTCCCAAGCCTCACTAAAAGTCTAATCTTCAAGTTGCCTAAACCCTACTATTTCACTCCTCAATTTAGCATTCCTATTAGGTGGGAAATATTTACTCAAAAATTTTTCTGCTAACTCATTCCATGTCCTAATTGATCCTGGAGCAAAAGAATTTAACCACGCCTTTGCTCCATCTCTAAGAGAATACGGGAACAAAGTTAATCTAAGGGCATCCCTAGGCACTCCTTGAATTACAAAAGAATCACTAACTCGTAGAAAAGACTTAAGATGCAAATGATGATCTTCAGATGACAAACCATGGAACTGACCCATGGTTTGCAACATCTGAAACATTACCGGTTTCATTTCAAAATTTGTTGCCTCAATGTGAGGACGTGCAATCTCTGGATTTAACTCATCAAACATTGGAAAAACATACGCTCGAATGGCTCTGGCCCTATCATTCGCAACCAAGATAGGATTCTCAGCCTGATTATTTTGTTGTTCATTTTGCTCCAGCGGCTGATTTTGCTGCAGCACACGATTCTGCTGGGGGTTCGCTGGATCTTCAGGACCTTGCGGGAGACGCGGCACATCAGCCATTGAATTCTGGTTTCTACGCTGCTCTCTCCTTCTTCTCCTGAATGTCCTCTCGATTTCTGGATCAAGCTCGAACCTTACGCCAGGCTGATCGCTCATGCACCAAACTCACACATGCAAAAACAAAAGAAACGATCAAAAAGTTCTAGCACCAAACCACTAAAACACATTCACAAAACAGATCAGATAAAAACTTATTCAAGTCCCCGGCAATGGCGCCAAAAACTTGTTGGGTTTCCAGAGTGAGTTAAAATAAGATATAAAAAGACTCTAGAACTCTGTGCAAGTATACACAGTCTGCAACAAGTAATAAGTATTTATCGAATCCAAGGTCTGAATTAGCTTTCACTTTATCTATTTTGTTTAGTTTTTCAATGGTTTCAAGAATGGTTAAAATGATTGGTTTTTATAGAATGCTGAAGCAAAAGAAATTTCAGAACAGAAAGTAAACAAATAGGCAGACAGATTAGAAACAGGCGCTGGTCAGGATTTAGTAATTGTTTTAAAAGATGCTCTAGCAATATTATTGATCATGCAAAACTCTCGCAGTCTTATTAGCAGATTCCTCCCGGAACTCCGGATTTTTTAGAATATGTTTCAACTCCAAAGAAGCTCTACCGATCAAGCACTAGGCAACTGGCTATCCCTAGCTCAGTCACTGGCGTTCACCAATACACAATGATCTAGTGTGATTAACCGCCACACACTCCCTAAATCATCCCTGAAACTAGAGAGAGCTATTCATACCGGCTGGCCAGGCGGGCATAAAATAGAAATGAACACAACAATTAACCAAGATGCATCAAATCAATATTTATTACTAGAGATTAAGCACGACAATTACATGTTCCTAACCAACGCCTAAAGCTACTTAGTTCATAAAATGCATGGAAACACACGTTACAATCTGAGTAAGCATATCCATATTCGCAAAATAATACAAGAAAATATTAATTCCCTTGATCAGCTTGCAAATGATGGTTTCCTTGATGGTCTCCAATCTCTCTCCTCTATTCGGCTCCCAAACGTGGAAATGAGAATGATCTCTTCCCCGAAAGTGGAATGAATTTTACTTGGGCGGCTATCTCCTTTTATAGGGTGATAGGAGGCTTGAATTAGGTTGACCTAGACATGTGGATGGCTCTCCTTGCTCCATAAATCCGAGAATAGCTTAACAGAATTCGGTTTGTTAAAATGGCTAACGAGCTGTGACGTGGCAGTTTTGCTCCAGCACAGATTTTGCTTCCTTAAGTCGCCCAACAACATATTCTGCACAAAATAATTTCCAAAGCTTCCATTTTTCCAAATGGGTTAAAACATATAATATCTATCTAAAAGCAACCCTATTAAGCACAAAAGACACGCAAATCAATATAGAAATAAAGTCTAAATAACTCCCTTTTGGAGAGTTATCAGATGTCCTTCAGGAATTTCACGTAATTCGGCATTTGCTCAAGCGCCTCCACCAACGGAATGTTGATGTGGAGTTGCTGTAAAACGTCGAGGAACTTTTTAAACTGTGCATCTTGTGACGCATATTTAAATCTTTGAGGATAAGGTGGTGGTGGCTTATAATCTGGATCAATAATAAACTTTTTAGGTTTTGCGGTCGCATTTGCGGTCGTATTTTCCTGCTTCTTTTCTGAACTTTCACTTTCACTTTTTTCTTCCAAGGCTTCTGGCTCCTTGGTCTTTTCTTTATTCTGACAAACTTCTGTAGTAACTTTTGACTTCTTTTCTGTAGATTTCTCTGGAACTTCTTCTTGGATTTTCCTAACTTTGTGATTCATGGGATATTCTGGTCCATCGTACTCCAATCCGCTTCTCAAGGTGACTGCCTTACACTGTTCCTTACCTTCACAGTGAGGATTTTCAGTTTTGCTGGGGAATGTCCTTTGTGGTATATTCTTAATCTCTTGAGCTATTTTTCCAATCCGTACTTCCATGTTCCTTACAGTGGCATCATTCCTTGCCATGTATTCTTTCATTAGAGCCTCTAGATTTGACTATTGGCTAGCATTTTGAACTTGGACTGGTTGGAAACTTTTATGCTACTGTTGTTGTGTAGGTTGGGAATTAAATCCTGTTGAAGCTTTTCTGAATTGATTTGTACTGGCATTACTGGTACTAGCCTGTCCTCCCCAGGAGAAGTTTGTATGTTGTCTCCAACCTTTGTTGTACGTGGCTGAATACGGATTCCATCGGTTTTGATTTCCCTGTGGTCTTACATAAAAAACAGATGCAGGATTTAATGGACAATTATTAGTGATATGTTTTTCACTACAAATATCACAACAAGGAGAAGAGATATCATTAGCGGGAGCGATGTTTGCTTGGTTGCCAATGGTTAAGCCCATCATCATGTTGTGAATGGCTTTAATATGAGCTTACATAGTTGAATTCGCTTATGTTTCTACAGCTTTCACTAGATTCTTCAAAATTGTAGGTTCAGTCTCCCCCCAATGTCGGTTATTCATGGCTATTGTGTCTAATATGGCATGTGCTTCGTTAGCGGATTTCTTCAAGTCCACTATAAAAATGCTCAATAATGATACATGCAGGCAATCCATGATGAGGACACTTTCGGACCACCCATTGGAATCTCTCCCAAGCTGCATCTAAAGGTTCATTATATGATTTTCTAAAAGAAGTGATTTCAGCTCTGTACTTAGCATTTTTATTGGACGGAAAAAACTTCTCTGCCAAGTCAATGAGAAAGGAAAAAGTTTTAGCTCCAATGTGTCTTCTGGTGCTCCTGTTACTTTAAAAGAACTACAAATTCTTAAAAATCGTTTGATATGCTTATGTGGATCTTCACTCGGAAGTCTGGAAAACTGGACCATGGTTTTGAGCATTTGAAACATCACTGGTTTCAGCTCAAACTGTGGAGCTTCTATTGGTGGCTCAAGAATTCCTGGATTCAGAGTTTGGAAAACAGGTAAGGCATAATCCCTTAATGTCATATTGCGGTGTTCTACAATATAAATTGGATTTTCGTTTTGTGGCACCGGCGAAACTGGAGGTGCTGGAGGTATTCTCCCACCATTCTGCTTCATTCCACGATTCTGTGGGAAAACTTGAGGATCGACTCTAGGTTGGTCCATCGAAAATTCTTGTATATAAGAAGCTTCTTCAAGAGGTTCCTGTGCCCTCAACTATTGTTGTTCCCTCTTCTTTCGTCTCTGCTCCTTACGATGTGGGCGAAAGATTCTTTCTATCTCAAGGTCTATATCAAGGAGTTGACGCCCCTTGTTCATACACTAACTTTAACCTGCAAAAGGAAAATTGCAAATCAAAGTCAAATACTTCTTGAGACAGAAATGTGGTAGCAATCGAATCGCAATCTCAATAAACAAAAAAAACTGGTTTCACTTTTTGTTGGGTTTTATGTCCTAAAACTCATGGATAGTAAATGTAACAGAGTTAATTATAATCGATAAAGCGTTATGGAAATGAGTTATTCAAGGTATGCTTATCTATACCTAATGCGTCATAACTCCAAACTCTTGAAAAGTTAAGGTAGTATAACATCGAGGTTAAGAACCAAGATTAGGTAAAACAATAACAACACTTCGATCCGATCGAGGTAGAGAGTATATGGACTCGAGATTCCAAGTCTATTTGATAGAACATGGAATTACGTCCCATATAAGAGAAACAGAACCTTGTTGGACATGGTTCACTTGATGATGAGCTATGCTCATTTGCCTAACTCGTTTTAGGGTTATTCAGTAAGGACTGCAGTTAAAAATACTAAATATGGTTCACTCAAAGAGTATCTTTTACACATCGTTTGAACTCTAAAAAGAGCATAAAATGAGTTTATGCTGTTTCAGAACTTAAGGTTATCTCTCTTATATGCTAAAGATAAACCTGAACGAACTAGAACCTTATTCGAAAGTATGCCTATTTGTAGGTTAATCCAAAGAAAAGAGTTATGGATGCTTCTTTGTTAAAAAGAAAGTATTTGTATGGTCAAATGCATGCTTTCTTAGAAGAAGACCTCGTTAGAGATCACAAACCACGCAATTGAACAGTGTTACAAGTAAGTTATCTAGTAAAGCTAAAAAATAAATCAACAAAGAGTTGTTGATTAAACTAGTCCTTCAACAAAGGGTTGTTGATCGAGTTGGCACATTAAGTCAATCCCATCCTTCTCAATTGTTAAGAGAGCCTCAATGCAGTGGGATGGTTGTTAATCAACCTAATGAATTCTATTTGAGTTTAACTAAAACTCCAATTGCCATACCTAATGACAGTATCGAGGATCCAATGACCTTTAATCAGGTAATGGATCACGTGGATAGAGACAATTGAGTCAAAAGGATGAATTTTTAAATGAAGTATGATACTTCAATTGCATTTGGTTTTGACTAGAAAAAAATTCATTGTCCAGGATCTAGAGCAAAAGGTTTGCCACCTTAAACCAATCCATCTATGGATTGAATTGATGGTTTCAGTCTTGGAACACAAGGTTTAATGCACGATTAAATCTTATAGTTTTGACCAGAATATTGATGAGCCTTGTGTCCACAAGACTATCGTCATTTGGTGTCGTAGCTTTTCTTGGTATTATATGTGATTGATATCCTACTCATTGGAAATGATGTACTTTATCAAAACTGACATTAGAAGTTAGCTAAGAGCTCAGTTCCAAATAATAGATTTGGAAAGGCTTAGTTTGTTCTTAAAAAAACCAACATGTTCGGAATCACAAGAACAAAGATCACTAGCCCTGTCTTAAATATCTTATATGGACAAAAGTGTTGGCTAGATATAAGATTAGAATTCCAGGAACGGTTGTTTACCTATTCGACATGGAATTTATTAGTCACAAGAGCAATCTCCTGAGACGCCTCGGAGGATGAGGATTTGAGAAAGATTCCCCGCACCTCGACAAACAGTTGTTAGGCTTGGCATATGGTATGCAGTAGGGATTGTCAGTAGATACCAATTCAATCCATATTTAAGTTACTGGACTGTAGTTAAAATATCCTCAAGTATGTTAGGAGAACGAAGGTTTATAGGCTCGTGTATAGTACCAATGATTTTTTATCCTTACAAGATACACTAGTTCTGATTTTCACACCGATCAGGATTTTGGAAATTGACATCGACATCAGAATTTACCCTTAACAAGGAGCTATAGAATGGCTTAGCATCAAGTTTAGATGCTTTACAGACTTTATCTTGGAGGCCAAGTATGTTGCTATGTATGAAGTAAGCTTAAAATAAGTCTGTGTGACTTTGTGAAGTCATTTGGAAAGTTGTTCCAAATATGAGGCGAACGTATAGAACACAAACATACATCTCATTTGAGAGCTTATGTATTGAGGAGATGTGATGGTCACGAGGTTAACCTTAGAGCAAAACATTGCTGAACCATTTACGAAGGCCCTCACAGCTAAAAGTGTTCGAGGGACATCTAGATGGTCTAGGCCTACGAGTTATGTACAAAGGATAATCTATGGCAAGTGGGAGATATGTAATGGGTATACGAGATGCCCTAGTTTATTTTATTTTAAACTCACTATCATTCTGGATTGTTGTTCAACCCACCAGAGTTTTAGTCCAAGTGGGAGTTTGTTGGGTTTTTTGTCCTAAAACTCATGGATAGTAAATGTAACAAAGTTAATTATAATCGATAAAGCGTTATCGAGGTTATTCACTTTCTGGTTGTTGTATAGTTGTTTTAATTATGTATTAACTAACCCAAATCCAATAAACTAGAATCTTGGGCTATGATATGAACACTTGAACTTTATGTAGTGACATAAAAGTGGATCAAGTTCAAGTAATAGCCTAAACTGTCTATAATATAGGGATACGATTGGATACCTTATCCTAAGAAAAACTATGTGACGTGGCCCACTTTGTTTTAGTACAAACGGTGTGATCCTGAATCGTTCATGTAGAGACATGCAAGTGGGGGCGTCCTATGGAAATGAGTTTGCATAAGACCAGGACCGAGAAATAAGTCACTCATGCTTTATAACGCTGTTTACTGACAACACTGACTATTTCATGCGATGACCTAGGTAACTCGATCTTAATCCTGAGCTAACTATGAACTCCTGTTTATTCGGGATTATCCTTTGATTTGCATGGGTGAGAGTGGCTCAACATCGCTGACTCAATAAGCCTACCATTTTGGGGATAAGACCGGGTAGATAGCTGGGGACATAGTCCTGTGATAACTCTCCAAAAGGGAGTTATTTAGACCTTATTTCTATATTGATTTGTGTGTCTTTTGTGCTAAATAGGGTTGCTTTTAGACAGATATTATATGTTTTAACCCATTTGGAAGAATGAATGCTTTGGAAGTTATTTTGTGCAGAATATATTGCTGAGTGACTTGAGGGAGCAAAACCTGTGCTGGAGCAAAGCTGGGAGCAAAACTGCCACGTCACAGTTCGTTAGCCAATTTAATGAACTGAATTCTGTTAAGCTATTCTCGGGATAAAGGAGCAAGGAGAGCCATCCACGTGTCTAGGTGAACCTAATTCAAGCCTCCTATCACTCTATAAAAGGAGATAGCCGCCCAAGTCAAATGCATTCCTTTTTGGGAAGGGAATTCCACTTGTGGGGAAAAGATCACCCTCATTTCCATTTTGGGAGCCGAATAGAGGAGAGAGATTGGAGACCATCAAGGAAACCATCATTTGCAAGCTGATCAAGGGAATTAACGTTTTCTTGCATTATTTTGTAAATATGGATATGCTTACTCAGATTGTAACGTGTGTCTCTATGCATCTTATGAACTAAGTAGCTTTAGGCGTTGGTTAGAGAACATGTGATTGTTGTGCTTAATTTCTAGTAATAAATATTGATTTGATGCATCTTGATTAATTGTTGTGTTCATTTCTATTTTATGCCCGTCTGGCCAGCCGGTATGAATAGCTCTCTCTAGTTTCAGGGATGATTGTGTGTGGCGGTTAATCACACTAGATCATTGTGTATTGGTGAACGCCAGTGACTGAGCTAGGGATAGCCAGTTGCCTAGTGCTTGATCGGTAGAGCTTCATTGGAGTTGAAACACATTCTAAAAAATCCGGAGTTCCGGGAGGAATCCGCTAATAATACTGCGAGAGTTTTGCATGATCAATAATATTGCTAGAGCATCTTTTAAAACAATTACTAAATCTTGACCAGCGCCTGTTTCTAATCTGTCTGCCTATTTGTTTACTTTCTGTTCTGTCATTTCCTTTGCTTCAGCATTCTATAAAAATCAATCATTTTTCCCACTTTTGAAACCATTGAAAAACTAAACAAAATAGATAAAGTGAAAGCTAGTTCAGATCTTGGATTCGATAAATACTTATTACTTACTGCGGACTGTGTATACTTGCACAACGTTCTAGAGTCTTTTTATATCTTATTTTTACTCACTCTGGAAACCCAACAAGTTTTTGGCGCCGTTGCCGGGGACATGAATAAGTTTTTATCTGATCTATTTTGTGTATGTGTTTTAGTGGTTTGGTGCTAGAACTTTTTTATTGTTTCTTTTGTTTTTTGCAGGTGTGAGTTTGGTGCATGAGCGATCCGCCTGGTGTAAGGTTCGAGCTTGATCCAGAAATCGATAGGACATTCAGGAGAAGGATGAGAGAGCAGCGTAGAAACCAAAATCAAATGGATAACGTGCCGCGTCTTCCGCAAGGTCCAGAAGATCCAGCGAACCCCCAGCAGAATCGTGTGCTGCAGCAAAATCAGCCGCAGGAGCAAAATGAACAGCAAAATAATCAGGCTGAGAATCCTATCTTGGTAGCAAATGATAGGGCCAGAGCCATTCGAGCGTATGCTTTTCCAATGTTTGATGAGTTAAATCTAGGGATTGCACGTCCTCACATTGAGGCAGCAAATTTTGAAATGAAACCGGTAATGTTTCAGACGTTGAAAACTGTGGGTCAATTCCATGGTTTGTCATCTGAAGACCCCCATTTACATCTTAAGTCTTTTCTAGGAGTTAGTGATTCTTTTGTAATTCAAGGAGTGCCTAGAGATGCCCTTAGATTAACTTTGTTCCCGTATTCTCTTAGAGATGGAGCAAAGACATGGTTAAATTCTTTTGCTCCAGGATCAATTAAGACATGGAATGAGTTAGCAGAAAATTTTTTGAGTAAATATTTCCCACCAAATAGAAATGCTAAATTGAGGAGTGAAATAGTAGTGTTTAGGCAACTTAAAAATGAGACTTTTAGTGAGGCTTGGGAGAGGTTTAAGGAGCTTTTGCGAAAGTGTCCCCACCACGGTTTACCACATTATATCCAAATGGAAACATTTTACAATGGGTTAAATGGAACAACCCAAGGTATGGTTGATGCTTCAGCTGGAGGGGCCCTTTTGGCAAAAACTTTTAATGAGGCCCATGAAATTTTAGAAAGCATATCAACTAATAGTTGTCATTGGTCGGATGCTAGAGGCACAAATAAAAAGGTTAAGAGTGTGTTAGAGGTTGATGGTGTGTCCACCATTAGGGCTGATATTGCAATGTTAGCTAACGCTCTTAAAAATGTGACAGTGGTTAGTCATCAGCAGCCACCAGCTGTGGAGCCTGCTGCAGTGGTGAACCAAGTTGCAGAAGAAGCATGTGTCTATTGTGGTGAAGACCACAATTACGAGTTTTGCCCTAACAATCCAGCTTCTGTGTTTTTTGTAGGTAATCAGAGGAATAACCCTTATTCTAACTTTTATAATCCAGGTTGGCGCAACCACCCCAATTTTGCATGGGGAGGACAAGGAAGCAATGTGCGAGCACAGCCAAAGGTGAACCAATCGGGATTTGCTAAAGCGCAGGTATTGCCCCAGCAAAATAAGCAGGCTTTGCCCCAGCAAAATTCAGAGAATTCTCTTGAGGCGATGATGAAAGAATATATGGCTCGTACAGATGCTGCAATTCAAAGTAATCAAGCTTCAATGAGAGCCCTGGAATTGCAAGTGGGTCAGTTAGCTAATGAGCTGAAGGCAAGGCCTCAAGGGAAGCTTCCTTCAGATACTGAACACCCTAGAAGAGAAGGTAAGTAGCAGGTAAAGGCAGTGACTCTTAAGAGTGGTAAGCCACTAGAGGAAAGAAAAGAGCCTAGTAAACCCCAAGATATAGAAAAGAATTGTGATAAAAATGTTGTTGTTGAGAAAGAGTTGGAGTCTGGTCAGGGTGCTGGAGGCAGCAATAATGATGCTGGAGCATCTGGATCTGTCCCAAATGTGGAACCACCTTATGTACCACCTCTACCTTTTCCACAAAGACAAAGGTCTAAGAATCAGGATAGTCAATTTAAGAAGTTTTTAGTGATTCTTAAGCAATTGCATATAAATATCCCTTTAGTAGAAGCTATTGAGCAAATGCCTAATTATGCTAAATTTCTTAAGGATATTTTAACTAAAAACAAGAGGTTAGGTGAGTTTGAAACTGTATCTCTTACTGAGGAATGTAGTGCTATTCTTAAGAATGGGCTACCAACCAAGGCTAAGGATCCAGGGTCATTTACTATACCTGTGTCTATAGGTGGAAAAGAGTTAGGTAGAGCACTCTGTGATTTAGGTGCAAGCATTAACCTTATGCCTCTTTCGGTCTATCGAAAGCTAGGTATTGGTGAAGCTAGGCCTACCACAGTCACACTCCAATTAGCTGATAGGTCTATCACATATCCAGAGGGTAAAATTGAGGATGTCTTAGTGAAAGTAGATAAATTCATATTTCCTGTTGATTTTATTATCTTAGACTACGAGGCTGATAAAGATGTCCCAATTATTCTAGGTCGTCCATTTTTGGCTACTGGTAGGGCATTGATAGATGTTCAAAAAGGGGAATTAACAATGAGAGTTTGCAATGAGGAAGTAAAATTTAATGTGTTTAAGGCCATGAAGTATCCAGACGAAATGGAAGATTGCTCTTTCATTAGGATTCTGGAGAACACAATTATTGAGACAGCAATGCAGGATTCGGCTGACAAGCATTTGGAAGATCATGGAGAGGTTAGTGTAGAGGATTTAGAAGTTTGTTCTTTAGAAAGAAAAAATGAAAAAGAAATGTTTAGGTGTGAGGATGTTTTTGAGTCTTTAGATTTAGATCAAATGAAGGCTCCTCCTATTAAGCCATCCCTGATTGAGGCACCCACTTTAGATTTGAAGCCCTTGCCGGATCATCTAAAGTATGTGTATCTTGGGGAGGGTGAGACGTTGCCCATTATTGTTGCATCAAATTTAATGCCGGAGGATGAAGAGACCTTAATAAAGTTGCCTTTGTGTATTCTTCTCAAATCAGTGTTCCAAGTGTGCTTCATTGATGAGCGGTTATTTACAGTAGCTCATATTAAGGCAGTGAAAACACCTTGGTATGATGACTTTTCCAATTACCGTGATTTTGGAAATTTGCCTCCTGGTTTATCAAAAGAACAGATGAAAGAATTTTTCCATGGGGTGAAGTTTTATATATCAAATGATGCATCTATGGTTAGACAATGTGTTGATGATGACTGTGTGTTCAAAGTTAATGGTCAGCGTGTTAAACATTATTGGGGAGAGGAGTTCCAGACGAAATATCCTTCCCTAAAGCTAGTTGATGATTGAGAAAGCAAGACTTTTGCGGGAGCATTTCGCAGAGCAATATTTTGAGCTCCCAGTGTTTGTTTTTATTTTCTCGCTGATATGATTTGATTTTAATTTGAATTAGGTTAGATTTGGTTTGTTTAAATTTTGCATGATTTATTTTAAGTTCGTTGACATTTTTTAATTTTGTAGACTTTATTTTCGAGTATTTTTATTATTTCTGGTAATTTAGTTTTTTTTTTATTATTTATTCCGATTAGATTAAATTATATTTAGATTTTATTTTTCGGTTATTTTAATTTCTGTTTAGATTAGGTTTAATAAAGATTTTTCCTGATTTATTCGGCTTCAAATAAAAATAAAAGATAAGATTTGATTTGAGCGGTTAATTCAAATTTCTTGATTTGATTTTTAATTTAAATTCTTCCATATCTAAGATTCGTTTTGCTCAGAAGTTGTTACGACAACTTTATGGCCAAAGCAAATCTCTCGTCCGAATAGGAAGGGTTTTGTTGTGAATTAATTATTTTTACCGTTTGATTTTGAATTTTCTGTGGGCAGGTAAAATGCATGGATGTTGCCACGTGTCGCAAAGAGGTAATCCAACGGTTTAGCCATTTGACAGCACATAATTATTTACCATGGGCGATTGAAATTCAAGATTTTACCGTTGATGGATTTGATTTACAAATTGAATGCGGTTTGAACGGTAATTCCATTTAATGAGGGGCAAAATCTTTCGGTTACGATTTGTTTTGCTGAAGCTCTATTTATTCACAAGCCTTCGGTAAGTTCTTCTCACTTCATCTTCTTGTTCGTCCCTTGCCATTTATATTTTTCTTCTTTTTCTGTGTGCGGTAAAATCCCTTTGAGTCTCCTATGGAGAAAACGAGAGCAAGAAAAGAGAGAGATAATGAGGAAGAGGAGGTACCTGTTACCCCCGAAGCACCGAAAGTGAAAGCAAAGAAAAGGAAAACACCAGAAGAGAAAGAAGCTAAGAGGAGAAGGAGACAGCAGAGGGTTGAGGATCAAGAAGTTGTACAGAAGGTTTTGGAAGATGTTGTTGCCACAGTGGCTGAAGAAGACCCGAAGGAACCAGAAGAACAAAACCCAGAGCAGATGGAGCCGAGAGTTGCGGATACAGAGGAAGTTCGAGAGGAAAATACAGAGGAAGTTCAAGAAAAGCAGACTGAGGATGCGCAAGAAGAACAGGCAGAGGTTGCGACTGAAAAGGGTAATGAGCCAGTACAGGAGGCTCGAGTAGAGGTGATCATGCCAGAAGTGCCCAAACGTCGCCGCTTAAAACGAAAAGCGGGCTGCGTCAAGGTAGTCCGAACTGATACTCCCTCGCCTCCAACTACTGATTCTAAAAGAGAAAATGTAGAAAGAGAGGAACAGGAGAAAAAAGAGGCCGAGGATAAAGCAAGAGAGGAAGTAGAGAAAAAGGCTGAAGAAGAAAGGTTGCTCAAGCAAAGGGCAGACAAGGGCAAGAGTGTTGCTGCAGCATCGGAGGAACCTGACGAAATAGAAGAGCCACAGTTGTCGTATGTTCGCTTCATCAACAATCTTGCCAGAGCAAAATATGCTGAGCTGCTGAAAAGAGACTTCCTGTTTGAAAGAGGATTTAGTGGTGATCTTCCACATTTTCTGAGGGCCGACATTACGAACCACGGCTGGCAGTTGTTTTGTTCAAAGCCTGAATCTATGAATGCGCAGGTAGTGCGCGAGTTTTATGCAAATATTGACAAAGAAGACGGTTTCCAAGTGATCGTTCGAGGTGTTGAGGTCGACTGGAGTCCTGGTGCTATTAACGCACTGTATAACCTTCAAGATTTCCCACACGCAGGATACAATGAGATGGCTGTGGCGCCATCTAATGAGCAGTTGAGTGATGCTGTGAGGGAAGTTGGTGTTGAAGGGGCGCAGTGGAGACTTTCAAAAACTGAGAAAAGGACATTTCAGTCAGCCTATCTAAAGAAGGAAGCAAATACATGGATGGGATTTATCAAACAGAGGTTGCTTCCAACGACTCATGACTCGACGGTTTCTAGGGAACGTGTTCTGCTGGCGTTTGCGATTTTGAGGTCTCTCAGTATTGATGTAGGGAAGACTATTGCTAGTGAAATATCTGGATGTTGGAAGAAGAAAGTGGGGAAGCTGTTTTTCCCGAATACGATTACCATGCTTTGCAAGCGAGCAGGGGTTCCAGAGAATGAAGGAGATGTTATTTTATTTGACAAGGGAATCATTGATATGCCTAACTTGGCACGGCTTCAGCGTACGCAAGAGGCACGTCAGGGTGGGCTTGTTTTTGGCATCCACAAGATTATAGAACAACTTGCACTGTCGGCCAGCAGGCAAAAGTTTGCCGAGAGGCAATCTCAAACTTTCTGGAACTATGTTAAGCTTCGTGATGCCAACTTAAAGAAGGCGCTGCAGGAAAATTTTTCCAAACCATTTCCAGCCCTTCCAGTGTTCCCTGAGGATTTGTTGAACCCCTGGATTCCGTCCCCACCGATGGAAAGAGAAGAAGAGGATGATGAAAATGAGCAGGGTCAAGAGGACTGACGGATGAAGTGGCCCTGAGCGAGCATGATTTTTGTTCTGTTATTTTTGTTTGCTCGTGCATTTTCTAACCTCATTTTCTTTGATTGTTTTTTTTTCTGTTTCTATGTTATCGTTTTTTTTAGGCCACCAAAAATATCTGCTTTTGTAATTTCTTTCTATGTTTTAATGAAATTTCCGGAGTTGTTTCTGTTCTATAAGCACTGAGCATTCCTAACTTAACTGATTTTCTTCTGAATTTTTTAAGCTTGGACTGGTTAAGCTTAATTAGGTCAAGGTATTCTGATCTTCGGAAACCTTTTGCTTGAGCATTTCTTCTAGCTTGGTCACAGCTGCGGCAAAGAAGATTCTGAGTTAGTGTTGATTTATTTGATCCACTTTAAGCTTAGTTCTTGTCCCACGCTTAGGTTGAAAATTCAGATAGAAAAATTTAAGTTTGGGGGTATAATTCTCAAAATTAATGATTCATTGGGGACAATGAATAATTCAAGTTTGGGGGACTTTTTGCTGCTCCAATAGTTTTGCTCTAGCATTCCTCTCCTTCATTAAATAATTTGCTAGGTTATTGAGTAACCGGGGACATGTGTGATACCCACAGTTTGTCTTCGCGTCAAAAGGTAACCTAGGAAATATGAAAGATGAAAAATTATTTGTTGAAAAAAGTCGATGTTGAAAATTTTGCTGAGAAAATTCATGGAGCAAAAGTTTTGAAGGATTGATAATCCAGCAGTTTTCTGTCGCCCAGAACTTAGGTGAGCTTCATCATAAAATGTCGCCATTCTAAGGGGCAAGAGATAGAATAACTAAGGATTTTTAAGCTTTACAATGAGTATTTAGCCTAGTTGGTGATGAGTTTGAGACAAGGGTATACTGCACCATAAAGTGGGTCATCCCATGCTTAAGAGCTTATGACTGTAGGGCTGCTTTAAGTCTGAAAAACAAAAATATAAACCCCTTGAAAATGTGTTTTAAAATGTCTGATAATAGAGCTAGGCTGTGGCAAGTTCTTAGAATTGAGTTAAAAGTGGTGATTATTTGTCCATGCCGGAAGAATTATTTTGCTGCAGCAGAGCTTGGTTTTGCAGAATGCTCAGGTAGAGGTTAAAGGTAGTGTTGGATTATCTGTTGTGATTAAGCTATGCTTTGTCTGATGTTTTGAATTCTTAAGAGAAGGTTGGTTAGTATTGCTCGGGACGCGCAATAGTTCAAGTTTGGGGGTATGATAACTCTCCAAAAGGGAGTTATTTAGACCTTATTTCTATATTGATTTGTGTGTCTTTTGTGCTAAATAGGGTTGCTTTTAGATAGATATTATATGTTTTAACCCATTTGGAAGAATGGATGCTTTGGAAGTTATTTTGTGCAGAATATATTGTTGAGCGACTTGAGGGAGCAAAATCTGTGCTGGAGCAAAGCTGGGAGCAAAACTGCCACGTCACAGTTCGTTAGCCAATTTAATGAACTGAATTCTGTTAAGCTATTCTCGGGATAAAGGAGCAAGGAGAGCCATCCACGTGTCTAGGTCAACCTAATTCAAGCCTCCTATCACTCTATAAAAGGAGATAGCCGCCCAAGTCAAATGCATTCCTTTTTGGGAAGGGAATTCCACTTGTGGGGAAGAGATCACACTCATTTCCATTTTGGGAGCCGAATAGAGGAGAGAGATTGGAGACCATCAAGGAAACCATCATTTGCAAGCTGATCAAGGGAATTAACGTTTTCTTGCATTATTTTGTAAATATGGATATGCTTACTCAGATTGTAACGTGTGTCTCTATGCATCTTATGAACTAAGTAGCTTTAGGCGTTGGTTAGAGAACATGTGTTGTCGTGCTTAATTTCTAGTAATAAATATTGATTTGATGCATCTTGATTAATTGTTGTGTTCATTTCTATTTTATGCCCGTCTGGCCAGCTGGTATGAATACCTCTCTCTAGTTTCAGGGATGATTTAGGGAGTGTGTGGCGGTTAATCACACTAGATCATTGTGTATTGGTGAACGCCAGTGACTGAGCTAGGGATAGCCAGTTGCCTAGTGCTTGATCGGTAGAGCTTCATTGGAGTTGAAACACATTCTAAAAATTATGGAGTTCCTAGAGGAATCCGCTAATAATACTGCGAGAGTTTTGCATGATCAATAATATTGCTAGAGCATCTTTTAAAACAATTACTAAATCCTGACCAGCGCCTGTTTCTAATCTGTCTGCCTATTTGTTTAGTTTCTGTTCTGTCATTTCTTTTGCTTCAGCATTCTATAAAAATCAATCATTTTTCCCACTTTTGAAACCATTGAAAAACTAAACAAAATAGATAAAGTGAAAGCTAGTTCAGACCTTGGATTCGATAAATACTTATTACTTGCTGCGGACTGTGTATACTTGCACAGCGTTCTAGAGTCTTTTTATATCTTATTTTTACTCACTCTGGAAACCCAACATCCTGCAAGACGGAATTCACTCCTACCCAATTTAGGGATAGTAGCGAGGTTGTTCCCTTAAGTGCTGACTCCGGGATGTGAACAAAGGAATCCCGCCCTCTCATTGGCCCGAGAGCTTTTGGGTTTAGTGGTAGGGCCACAAACCAATTGTTCAATAGGGACTCAGTGGAGACTTAAGGAACAAGATGTAACTCTAGGGGTAAAGTGGATACTTGACCTAGCTCTAGTTACGAACAACTTGTGAAGGGTCGACTTACTAATCATGGTTATATCGGGTGGACAAAAATATATCTACAGTGAGGGGAGTTCAACTATCGAACTATAGTGGAGTGTCTCAGTAGTTAACGAATGTTGGTTAACTGAGTTAAAAGAGTTTAACCAGTTAATCTCGGATCGTTGTAGCCCATGATCTGTAGGCCCATTAGGTCCCCCTGCTAGCTCATACAGAATAAACGTTAGAACATATGTGATGAGAAAGTTTGAAATGTTCAAACACGTTTTAGGGAGTTAACGTCAATTATATACTATAATATTGACGTACCGGTTTAATTATAAATTAAACTATGTTAGAGAGAATTAAATGAATATTTAAATATGATTTAAATATTGAACGTATGAATAGGGATTCACGTTCGAGATGTTGGTTTTAAGAAAAGTCGGGATTAATGCAAGAATTGATTAATTTAATACATTTGATATTAAATTAATATAATTAATTAAATTGTTTAATTAATTATTTATTTGAAATTAATTTTAAATGTTAAAATGAATTTAGAAATTAATTGTGGAAATCAATTTTGTATTGTTAATTTTCAAATTAATTTCAAAGTTGTAAAATCCCAAATGTTGACACCAACACACATGACTATTGAATTTGTTTTTTAGTTGTCTTCACATGAACAATTCCAAGTGCATGTTGCTTCTCTATATAAGAGTGGAATGTGCTGAACTTCTGGTTTGTTGGTTACTTGCTGAAGACACTCCAAAAAGGATGAAATTCTCTCTCAAAAGAAAAAGTTCTTCTCTCTAAGTTTTGTTTTGAGTAACCAAGTTTCCTCCTCAAAACTCATCACAAATTCGAGTCCCACAACTCGTTATAAGGTCGGAGATTAGCGGGGAAGGCTAACGTGGTAGTCTACAACCGTTTCGTGATCCAAAAACACCGAAGGAGGAGCTTGATTTTGTCCAAAAAGGTTGGTATTTTTCATGCTCTGTTTTTGTTCGGTTTTACCATGCTTTTCATTTGAGAAATTAAAGAAATTAAAGTGCAATCGATCCAAATTGCTTCAGCTAGAGTGTTTTACACTCCTTCAATTGGTACCAGAGCAGATTTGAGCACTTAATTTTCGTTAATTTCTTCATGGTGGGTAGTTTTATTCATGCATGAATGTTTGGGGCTAAAGTGGATTTAATTTCGGTTTGGCATCAATTTTCCTTCAATTCGTTAAAGTTATTTGTAATTGCCTACATGTTTATGGGCATCAATGTGTTCATATGGAGTCTGCAAAGTTTGAGAGTCAATAGAGTTGATTAGGGCGGTCAATTTGAAGAAATTCGAAGACTGTGCAAAAACTGGAAAAAAAAGGGGCTGAAGAACTCTTAGTTTCATGAAAATAACATAAGATGACAGGCAAAAATTTAAATAAAAATTGGGAAGAAGCACGCGGACCGGAAAGCTGACCGAACGAAATGATTTTTAACCCAAACAAGCGATTAATTGATTTTTTCAGTCGGTTCGCGCGTTTGGTCAGTGGTTCATGGGTTTTGGTCAATGGTCAAGGCGTTTTCTCAGTGTAGCGGTCCGGTTCGAATCTCACAGGTCCGGTTCGTGCGTGGCTAGTCTGTTTTCCGTCTGGTTTTCTATCCCAGCAGCTGGTATTGGTCAATTTTGAACCGGTTCAACCATTTTAAATTTGTGGTCTGTTTTTTGCTTATTTGGGATGGTTCAAGCAATTTGACGCGGTTTTGGGCTGATTTGAAAGGTTCGGGAGCGACTCAACCTCAAATTTGAATTATTCTTTTAATAATTTAGTTAAATTTGCTTGCTTAGGATGCCAAGCCGATCCACTTTAGTGTGTTTAATCTATTATGCATTAGGAATGTATGTTTAAATTAAAATTTGAACACATATGCATATAGTATGCCATATAGATTTAAAATCCCACCATAGTAAAGCATGTTTCATGCATTAGTAATTTATTATAAGTGTTGTAATAAAAATGAAATGCATGAAATTAGGGTTTCATGATAGATGCATGTTGAATGTTTTAAATTCGTTTAGTTCGATTAGTATAGAGCGTTATATTAATAAACGAAAACAAACAAGCATGCAGCAGGAAACCACCTTAGCATAGATGAATGTTATAGATTTATCGTTCTTTATAAAGAGTTATAAACCGAGATAGACGTTAAAATCTGTAACAAGATAATTGCATGCTCACTTAGGGTTAACGAACCTCCAACTCGAACAATTCGCATAGAATAGGTCGATATCTTGTAAAGTTAAGGTTACAAGAGAACTCACCTGGTGAGATGCTGTCTAAGGCTGGAGGTATTTAAGATGACGGTTTAGGAAACACCTCCTACCTGGGCATCGAGTCGGTACTTGAGTTAGGTTAACCCAAGTTTTATGAGCATGTGAGAGCGATGTAAGGTTTAAATGAGTTTATAACCTAGACATCGTAAGTATAAATCGTTATACACACCTAGACGTAGGTTGCTTTTAAATGGTGCTTTAAATAACTTGAATACTTGATTGTTATATGCTTTTATCACCATTAGAAGTGATAAGACCAATTTATTATACACTTAGAATCTCCCAATTTACTTATCTTAGTTGAATTCCTTGCGAAAAATGGTTTAAAATGAGTATAATATGTCTATAGGTCCTCCCAGAGCTTTGGAAGCGATTCGGGACTTAAGCGAGCAAAATCGGAGCGTAAAATGACCATTCTGCCCCTGGAGCTGTCGCAGCGTCGAGACGCTACCTTGAAGGGTCTGGTCGCTGCTCAAATAAGGAAATTTCGTGGGCGCCAAGCTGAAGCTGTAGCGTCTCGACACTATGTGATCCACAGAATTCTTTCCAAGTTTGAAGGCATAGTGTCGCGACGCTAGGCAGTTTCCAGAATCGAATTTTTTCCAATGTTGGCTGAAATTTTCCTTGTTTGAAGACCCAATTCAGCAGCATTCTACCACAAATTGAAGGCCAAGAAACTCTATAAATAGAGGCCTTTGGTGTAGGTTTAGAATCATCCCTCAACACACAATTCACTACAACTTTGTAGTCCATCTCTCTCCCCCTTCTCCACCAATCTTCTTAGCTTTAGTTTTTATTGCTTTCTTTGATGTATTCCATGAAGAATCAAGCTTGCTCTTATTCCATGAGAGGCTAAGCTCTTCATTCATGTAATCGGGAAGTCAAGAGTAAGTTCATATTCTTTTAATGAAATTTCTTGTTTGAATCATCAAAGCATGTTTATGTGATTTTAGTTCTTTTTCTATAAATTTAGTTTGTGGTAGGAAAGATTGACAACCTTGACCGCGCCCTCTCTAAATTTACTTGCTAAATCTTAGTAGCATATAGGTTAACGTTATGTTTATACGCATGCGTCCCTTGAATGAAATGATTTAATTAATTGTAATTGTAGTTTGTTGCTCGTTGCATGTAAATTAACTCGGTTAGATCCCATTGCGCTTTAGGTTAATTAATCGGCCAATTAATTAAGTTTAAACTAGAATCAAACTTAGTGTTTGCATGTTTGTGATAGAGGATCATGATTCTCGGTTTGTTGCCGGAATACGCCGAGCTTAAACTTGTTTTGACTTATTAGTGAAATTGATGATTTAATTGAATTGAACTTACCATGACTAACCCAGTTGCATGATCTCTTTAAGGTATTAATTTCCCTCCTTAATTTGATTTTCTTACTTTCCTTTACAACATTTTGCTTAATTAGTTTTCTTTCCTTGTTAACTTTCTTTCCATATATAAAAACCCCCCTTTTGGTTACTTAAAACAAATAAAGAAATTAAGATTTGTTTGCATAGACTCCCTTTGATCGACTCCGGCCGCTACTGCTACAAGTTAGCTTTAGAGGTTGAGGAGTATAAATTTATTTGATAAGAGACCTTGACAATCTCTTCCACCAAGAAGCATGTTATATGGTTAATTCATTAAAAGTTATAACAGTTATAAAGACGTTAATGAATAGAAACCATCAAACCTATAACAAAGAGTTGCATGCTAACATAGGTTCTTAGGATTGAGTTAATTTTAAATGGCTTAAAATTTAATAGACCTAAGATCACGTTTCTAATAAGATTAGAACCTCCTACTTAGTATTTTAAATAGAGTTAAAATATGATTAAGTAGGATATAAGACTTCGGTTATAAGGGAAGTCTCCCGAAAACTAGTCCGGTTCTTGAGTTCAATTAACCACGGTCTTATTAGCATGCACACGTCACTAGGTAATTAAAAGGGTTTAATTCACCTAGATAATAGAGTAAAGACCTTATATAATAAGGCATAGACTTAGATTCATTTAGCCGGAATTTACCTAAGTAAAATAGACCATAATCGTTAAAATACTTAGTGGGAGGAAAAGTATAAAAACAAGATGTGTCATATCAAGTTTTTTATTCCCACGTATCTCCAGATAGTTCACACCGTGAGAATCATGCTCGACCTCATGTCACCCTGGAAGTGACCTCCCTTCGGAAGGTGTTTCTGTGATTCAATACCAAGGTGAACGAAGAGAGTGTTTATAGTAAGTGGGAGCAGGAAGTGTGTCAACACATCCTACGGTCTCCTCCATTGGTACATTCTGAGATCTCATACTCCGCCTGCGTGTTGCCAAAAGTGTAACCATCTCTTCGGAAGGTTTGAATATGGGGTAATAGGGCGAACTCAGTAATGGATAGGGTTTCTTAGGTTTTGCTCCAACATTGTCTTTCTTGATCGTAGCTTGTTGGTGCGGACCTCTGGAATCTGAAAGTTGGTGGGTTACACTTACAGGAAATTATTAAAATGGTTAATAATTTCTTGACCGAACAATGGTAACTAAATGCTAATAGAATAAAAGGTTATTCTTTAGAGTTTGGTCGAGAATGTCTCGGTTCAAAGGAGGAGTAGCTGATCACCCCTCGGTGGATGTTGCTATAAACCTTTAAAGTATCGTTGCAAAAGAATTATGAATTATAGGGTGCTTAATTACTTTTGCTAAATTGATTGGATTAGGTAATGGGTTATATATATATTAGACAACCAGTTTAAGTTTGTTTGTTTATTTTCAGCAATAAGTATAGGTTCTATAAATTCCTCTTCTATACGCTAAATAAGTTATTGGTATAAAACATATGACTAAGAAAACAAGCTTAAACACTGAGATTTTGGTAAGTGATTTGAAAACGGTCTTAAAAAGAGGAATGTCCTCAAGATGTCATCCTCTAAATGTTCGTAATAAATATAACATAGAAAGCTGTCCAACCAATAAGAATATGACTCAAAATGAGATTTGTTCGTCTTGAGAACGTGTTTAGTAGGAATAGTGATTCTACCTAAATATTTGTTTCAGGTCCCACTAAATCACATATGTTCTTTTCAAGGAATGAGTTCTTAGCACTAGTTGTGAACTAGTTCAGATGACTCTTAGAATTGAAATAGAAGAGTTCATCTCGGCTATGTGATGGAAGAGATTGTCGAGGTCTCTTATCAAATAAATTTATAATCCTCAACCTCTAAAGCTAACTTGTAGCAGTAGTGGCCGGGGTCGATCACAGGGAGCAACATAATTAATTAATTTAATTAGATTTCTCAATTAGTAGCTAAAAAGGGGGGTTTTGAAAGATGGATTAATTGTAAACAAATAAAGCTGCAATGAAGTAAAATAACAGGGAAGTAAACGAAGTTTAGTAAATCTCACCTCGGTATCGCGCAATTGGTTATTCTAACTTGGGTTAGGCTACTCAATCATTGACACTCAAATTTAAAGAATTATTATTGATTACTCAACATTCATTGGAACCAATGATTAAGATCTATAACCTTCCAACTTGACAAAAACATCAAAGCTAGAATCTAATTAGAATTTATGAACATGAACCTAACCGCATAAAACGAATTAGATCGTTGAGTAAATTCACATAAACTAGGAACAACCTAAATTCATACAATTCTAAGCTCAAATTCCTAGATCTATCATGCAAATATATCAAATGAGATAACACTCCATTCAACACAATCACACAATAAATCTATCACTAACCTATTAGTAAAGCAATTACTTTAAATCAAGCAAATAGTTTCTCCAACTATTTTATCAAAGCAGTTGTAATTTGAGAATGGGAATTCAAGACATAACCAACAATAATTCAACTAAAACCATAAACAAGGTCTCAAGAGTATGCCTAACTTACATTAGAAGTCCCCAATTGCAACGACGTGAACTTAGCTGGTCATCGAAACGCTCCAAGTAAGCTCCTCGGCTCGATTAACCATCCCAAAATATAATAAAACTCACTAAAATTACAAGGGAATTCAGAATAGTACAAGGAAGAAGAGGGAGAAATCGGATCTAGGGGGAAAAAGCCAAGAGGAAACGCAAAAATCTGCAAAATAATTTTATACCCAGTATAGGAAAAAGTCTTGGGTTTGCCCTAGCGTTGCGACGCTAGGGCAGCAGCGTCTCGACGCTCTCGCCTCGCGCGCGAAATTCAGGATCTTTTCCTAATTTGCACAGCGTCCCGACGCTCTGATGGTAGCGTCTCGACGCTGTGACGGCTGCAGGGGCAGAATAGTCATTTTACGCTCCGGTTTTGCTCGTTTAAGCCCCGAATTGCTTCGAAAGCTCCGATGAGGACCTATAGACATATTATACTCATTTTAAAGCATTTTTCGCAAGGAATTCAACTAAGATAAGAAAATTGGGAGATTCTAAGTGTATAACAAATTGGACTTATCACTATGGCAGTGGGAGACAAAAAATTATTCTTCTACGAGGAACGGTACATTTGATGTATATAGTTCCTAAGATTAAAAGAAATTTTGATTTCTATATATAGTATGCAAGAACAAGGCTATTACGTTACCTTTCAATGTGTGAACTGTTCATTTCAAAAGGATGCTAATATATGTTCTGCAAACATGAAGAATAACATATATGTTTTTAAGACCAATAAAGTCTAGAGCGATTTTAAATTATGAGATATTTAAACCGCTGAGAATAAACTAAAAGGCATCAAGTTTCTCAAAAGTCGCTATCTTTGGCACTTGAGGTTAGGCCATATTATTCTCAATAGGATTGAAGATTGGTCTAAAATGAACTTCTAAATAGGTTAGAGGACGACTCATTACCTCCCCATAAGTCATGCCTTAAGGGTAAGCTGACTAAATGACCTTTTTACGGGAAAAAGGTTATCGTGCCAAAAGAACCCTTCGAACTAATGCATTTTGATCTCTGAGGTCCAATGAATACTAAAGTTCAAGCAGGGTGTGAATATTTCATCAGTTTCACTGATAAAATTATTCAAGTTATGCTTATCTATACCTAATGCATCATAAGTCTGAACTCTTGAAAAGTTTAGGTAGTATAGCGTCGAGGTTAAGAACCAAGATTAGGTAAGACGATAACAACACTTCGATCCGATTGAGGTAGAGAGTATATGGACTCGAGATTCCAAGTCTATTTGATAGAAACATGGAATTACGTCCCATATAAGAGAAACAGAACCTTGTTGGACATGGTTCACTTGATGATGAGCTATGCTCATTTGCCTAACTCGTTTTAGGGTTATGAAGTAAGGACTGCAGTTAAAAATACTAAATATGGTTCACTCAAAGAGTATCTTTTACACATCGTTTGAACTCTAAAAAGAGCATAAAATGAGTTTATGCTATTGCAGAACGTATGGTTATCTTTCTTATATGCTAAAGATAAACCCGAACGAACTAGAACCTTATTCAAAAGTATGCCTATTTGTAGGTTAATCCAGAGAAATGAGTTATGGATGCTTCTTTGTTAAAAAGAAAGTATTTGTATGGTCAAATGCATGCTTTCTTAGAAGAAGACCTCGTTAGAGATCACAAACCACGCAATTGAACAGTGTTAAAAGTAAGTTATCTAGTAAAGCTAAAAAATAAATCAACAAAGAGTTGTTGATTAAACTAGTCCTTCAACAAAGGGTTGTTGATCGAGTTGGCACATTAAGTCAATCCCATCCTTCTCAATTGTTAAGAGAGCCTCAATGCAGTGGGGTGGTTGTTAATCAACCTAATGAATTCTATTTGAGTTTAACTAAAACTCTAATTGCCATACCTGATGACAGTATCGAGGATCCAATGACCTTTAATCAGGCAATGGATCACGTGGATAGAGACAATTGAGTCAAAAGAATGAATTTTTAAATGAAGTATGATACTTCAATTGCATCTGGTTTTGACCAGAAAAAAATTCATAGTGTAGGATCTAGAGTAAAAGGTAAACCTTAAACCAATCCATATATGGATTGAACTGAAGGTTTCGGTCTTGGAACATAAGGTTTAATGCACGATTAAATCTTATAGTATTGACAAGAATATTGATGAGCCTTGTGTCAACAAGACTATCATTGATTGATATCATACTCATTGGAATAATGTAGTTTGTCAAAACTGACATTAGAAGTTAGCTAAGAGCTGAGTTCCAAATAATAGAGTTGGAAAGGCTTAGTTTGTTCTTAAAAAATCCAACATGTTTGGAATCACAAGAACAAAGATCACTAGCCCTGTCTCAAATATCTTATATGGGCAAAAGTGTTGGCTGATATAAGATTAGAATTCCAGGAATGGTTTGTTACCTATCCGACATGGAATTCATTAGTCACAAGAGCAATCTCCTGAGACGCCTCCGAGGATGAGGATTTGAGACAGATTCCCCGCACTTCGACAAACAGTTGTTAGGCTTGGCATATGGTATGCAGTAGGGATTGTCAGTAGATACCAATTCAGTCCATATTTAAGTTACTGGACTGTAGTTAAAATATCCTCCAGTATCTTAGGAGAACGAGGGTTTATAGGCTTGTGTATAGTACCAAGGATTTTTTATCCTTACAAGATACACTAGTTCTAATTTTCACACCGATCAGGATTTCTGGAAATTGACATCGACATCAGAATTTAACCTTAACAGGGAGCTATAGAATGGCTTAGCATCAAGTTTAGATGCATTACAGACTTTTTCTTGAAGGCCAAGTATGTTGCTACTTATGAAGTAAGCTTAAAAGAAGTCTGTGTGACTTAGGGAAGTCATTTGGAAAGTTGTTCCAAATATGAGGCGAACGTAAAGAACACAAACATACATCTCATTTGAGAGCTTATGTATCCAGGGGTTGTGATAGTCACGAGGTTAACCTTAGAGCAGAACATTGCTGAACCATTTACGAAGGCCCTTGATATAACCTAAATAGTCCTATTTTATCGCCTTTAATCTATGCTTGTTAGAGTTATTTTATGCTTTACTTGTCCTATTTACAGGTTAATTGTGTTGGGTTTTATGCCCTAAAACTCGTAGATAGTAAATGAAACAAATTAATCGATCTCAATAAAGTGTTATTTGAGTAATTCAGTAATTTGGTTATTGAATAATCGAGTTTGCATTAATAAACCCTAAATCCAATAAACTAAGATCCAAGGTTGTTTAAATGAAACTTGGACTAGTATGTGGGGACATACGGGGATCAGTGTCCAAGTAACAACCTAAATGGTCTATAGTGTAGGGATAAGGCTGGGTACCTTATCCTAGTGACACTATGTGATACGGCCCACCTTGTATTCGATACAGATGCAATGATCCAAAGCATCCATGTAGGAGACATGCGGGTGGGGGTATCCTATGCAATGAGTTTGCATAAGACCGGACCGCGAAATAGTAACCACTAAATGTAACGCCGTTAACTAGTTTAGGTTTCTATTTCAATAGGATGACCTAGGTAACTCAATCTCAATCTTGAGTCTGTTATGAACCCCTTTCAGGAGGGACTGTCCTTAGATTGTATGGGTGAGAGTGGCCAGTTCGCCGACTCAATAAGCCTACCATTTCAGGGGCAAGACCGAATGGGGGCTGGGAACATAACAGTACAAGATGGAATTCACTCCTTCCCCTATTGGGGTAAGTAGATGTGTGTTCCCTTAAGGGCTGATTCTAGGGCTTGAACAAAGGCGCGCCGTCCTCTCCTAGCCTGAGAGGAACTCCTGTTTAGTGGTTGGACCCTAAACAACTTGTTCATTTGAGGAATCAGTGGTACTTAAGGAACCAGAGGTAACCCAGGGGTAAAACGGTAATTTGACCCAGCTGGTGTTACGAACACACGTGAATGATTGACTTACTGCTTGGTCGATATCCATGGACACAGAAATATTCTATAGTGAGAAGAATGCAGCTGTGAGTCTTTAGTGGAGTGACCCACAGTTAACGAATGTTGACTAAACTTGGTCAATGAGTTTGGCCAATTAGTCTCGTATCGTTGGAGCTTCTGATCTGTAGGTCCATTAGGTCCCACTGGTAGCTCGTAAAGAGACTTGAGACAATTAAGTATAAATTGTAAATTGAAAGTGTTCAATTTATTTGGGGAATCGTATAATGTATATTGATGCATTATAATATAAAAGTTTATGAAACTTTATAATATAATTTTTGAATTAATTTAAAAAAAAAATTAATTCTTGAGAGAAAGTATTTGAAAGAGTTCAAATAAATTTAATATGAATTGGATTCATATTAATTTTAATTTTAATAAAATTCCTAAGATTAAATATATGATATTTAATTGGATAAATTAATTAATTATGGAATTAATTATTTATTTATTAAAATTAGAGACTTTTTCCTATTAGGAAAGAAAATATTTGAAAGAGTTCAAATAAATTTAATATGAATTGGATTCATATTAATTTTAATTTTAATAAAATCCCTAAGATTAAGTATATGATATTTAATTGAGAAATTAATTAATTATGGAATTAATTAATTATTTAATTAGAGACATTTTCCTATTAGGAAAAGGTCTCCCTTTTCCTATTAGGAAAAAGGTCTTGTCCTTTACTATATATAGGACCCCTGGGGTGGGGTGAAAGGTATCCCATTCATTCTCCTACTCTCAGAGAATTCTCCCAAAGGCTCCCACAAGTCTCCAGCCTCTAGAAGTCTCAGAGTCATACCGGTGTAGCCATAGTGGTGGTGTTCGCACTAGTTCGTGATTAATTCACAAGCAGTTGGTGAATTTAATCTGAGTCGTCAACGAGAGTAAGTAATTTGTTACTTTATAAATTAGATTTAGATCTAATATTTTTGTATGCTTAGCCTTAATATATATTTAGAATAGTTCTAATATTATTGCCAATGTATTGGTATTTTAGATTAAACAAAATTAATTACGAATCGGTCCCAATCACGCTTCCGCTTTACGGAATTACGGAATTCCAATCTTTCAATTGGTATCAGAGCCGATCGTAGATCTAATTTTGTTTCTCTAAAATTTGCATTGGCTATTGGTGGGATTGATTAATACATAATGTATGTATGATTTGCATTGAACTGTTTAGGTTAATTTTATGGTTATAGATTTTACTGTTTTTATGTGATTTGATCATGTAAGGGCCCGGTGTTTCGGGTATTTTATGTAAAATCGAGTCCTATGTAAGTCCGGGTCTAGAATAGGTTTTTATGAGATAAAAATCGGAGAAATTGCGACGATGTCACGATTACAGCACGCGCTAGAAATTCGCAACAGGACGGTTCAAGGCTGTTGGGCGGTCCGATTCACGCGGTCTGGCTGGGCTGGGACCAATTTGTTCCGGTTCAGCTGGAATTTAGCTCGGTTCGTGATTTTCGTAGCTGGTTCGAAGTGGTTCGGGTTGGTTCGGGCGGTCTAGACCAGTATTTGGAGCTGCAGAAGGACTTTAAGGATAGAATATAGCTATAGTTATTGTAATTTATGCTTTATTTTATCCTAGGGGCCAAAATTAACCAGTTCAATTGCTATTTATTTGCTTTATGGATGTCATATTCCCACCATAGGTTAAGCATGTTTCATGCATATTTATGTTATAAATGTTATAATATATGATAATTATGCATGAATTTATATTTCATGAGTTATTTAGTATAATTGTTATATTAAATATATGAAATTGGAAAAGCATGATGCATGACATTAATTAGATAAATATAATTGTTATATTTTATTAATGTAGCATGCATGCTTAGCATTATTCTCATGAGAATTAATATAATTAGTTATATTATGAATGAAAATAATAAATATAAATCAATGCTTGTTTTCATGTATGATTTAATATAAAATGTTATATTAATTAAATGAAAATGGAATAGCATTGAGCATGACATTAATTAGATTAATATAAGAGTTATATTATATTAATGTCAAATTTCATGTAATTTAATTTCATGGATGTTTAATTAATATAATCGATATTAATTAAATGAAATTGAAATTGCATGAAGCATGACACCACTTTAGATTAATATAATCGTTATATTATCGTTATCGACGTCATAATAATATGGTGTTGAATAATTAGAATATGATTGTTATTTTTCCAACACCATAGAAGCATGTTATAGGGCTAATCATTAAAATTTTATAATAAGTTATAAAATTGATTAGAAACCGTCAACCTATAACAAAGAGTTGCATGCAAACATAGGACCTTAGGTTAAAATGAATTAATTTTAAAATGTTTAAAATTAATTAGACCTAAGCTCATTATAATTCTAATAGGATTAGAATTATTTTCTTACTTAGAATTAAAAATAGTTTTAATTGACTAAGTAGGAAAAACATTACTATGATTATAAGGGAACTCCACCAGTAAAGTTCTGTCTAAGGCTGGGGGTACTTAAGATGACGGTTTATGGAACACCAGCTACCTGGGAACTAACCCGGAATACCGGAGTTGAATTAATCATAGTTAAATGTTAGCATGCAATATCACTAGGTTTATTAAAAGAGTTTAATTCACCTAGATCTTTAGAGTAAAGAGTTTACTTTACTATGGTTATAAGGGAACTCTTCCGATGAAGTTCTGTCTAAGGCTGGATGTACTTAAGATGACGGTTTACGGAACACCTGCTACCTGGGAACTGACTCGGAACTTGAGTTGAATTAACCATAGTTATGTTAGCATGCAATATCACTAGGTCAATTAAAAGAGTTTAATTCACCTAGATCTTTAGAGTAAAGATTTATCATAACTATTGGTTATAAGGGAACTCTACCGGTAAAGTTCTGTCTAAGGCTGGAGGTACTTAAGATGACGGTTTACGGAACACCTGCTACCTGGGAAATGAGCCGGAACTTGAGTTGAATTAACCATAGTTATATTAGCATGCAATGTCTCTAGGTAATTAAAAGTGTTTAATCCACCTAGACATTAGAGAAAAGACCTATATATATAAAAGTTATATACAGGCATAGACTTAGATAGATTCACTTAGCCGGAATTTACCTAAGTAATAAACCCTATAATTATAAAAATACTTAGTGGGAGGAAATATATCAAAACAAGATTTTCATAAATCAAGTTTTGCTCTCACGTCCTCAAAAGTTCACAACGTGAGGTTCATGCTTGGCCTCGAGTCACCCTGGGAGTGACCCCCTACGGATGGTGTTTGCATGAATCAATATCAAGGTGAATGAGGGAGTATTTTATAGTAAGTGGGAGCAGGAACGTGTCAACGTATCCTACGGTCTCCTCCATTAGGTTGCACCGTGAGATCCCAATGATCTGCCTGCGAGTCGCCCTGGGAGCGATCACCCTACGGAGGGCTTGATCATGGGAGTCGGAACAACGCAAACTCTAGAAATGGATAGGGTTTCTTAGGTCCATTTCCAACTTTGACTTTCCCTACGGTAGCATTGTTGGGGCCGACCTCTGAAATCTGAAAAATGGAGGGTCACACTTACGGGAAATTGTTAAGGTGTTAATAATTTCCTGACCGAAAAAATGGTAGCTAAGAACTATTGGAATATGAGTTATTCCGGGAATATGGATTAGCTGAGATTGTCTCAATTCAGAGGAGGAGTAGCTGACTACCCTACGGTAGCTGTTGTTCTAAACCTCTGAAGTATCGTTGCAAAATGAATGTTTATTCTATGGATTGATCATTACTTTTGCTAAATTGATTGGATTAAAATAATAATATTATTTTGTGTAATGGGTTAATGTAACAATACTTATTAAGTTAGTTTGTTTGTTCTCAGCAATGAAACGTTCTTTATATGCCTCGAATAACGCCAACTACAAAACTGGTATTTCTAATACAACTAAGAAAATGAACCTAAACACTAAATGCGTGGAATTGGTCTTAACTGAGGACGGTCCTCAAGCCCATATGTCTAATTTATCCGAAATTGTTCATGATGAATATGACATAGATTGCTTAGCACTTCTCAATGAAAATAAATTTGATTTATTGATCATTGAAACGTGTATAGTGGAAAATGATGACACAGCCTGGATCCTAGATTCAGGTGCCACTCATCACGTATGCTCTTCCTTTGAGGGAATGAGCTCCTGGCAACAGTTGGATGCTGGGGAAATGACTCTCAGAGTTGGGACTGGGGAGCTCATTTCAGCTAAAGCAGTGGGAGATATTAAAGTGTTCTTCTCCAGGGAACGCTATATGTTATTAGATAACGTATATATAGTTCCCAGAATAAAAAGAAATTTGATTTCTATTTCTTGTTTGCTAGAACAAGGGTATTCAGTGTCCTTTTCTGTGAATGAAGCTTTCATTACTAAAAGGGGTGCTGATATATGTTCTGCAAAAATGGAGAACAATTTGTATGTCTTAAGACCAATAGAGTCTAGGGCTATTTTGAACAATGAAATATTTAAAACAGCTGAGACTCAACCAAAAAGGCAAAAAGTTTCTCAAAGTACCTATCTTTGGCACTTGAGACTTGGCCACATAAATCTCAATAGGATTGGGAGATTGGTTAAGAACGGACTTCTAAGCCAGTTAGAAGATGGTACTTTACCTCCATGTGAGTCATGTCTCGAAGGTAAGATGACCAAACGACCTTTTACTGGAAAAGGTTATCGTGCCAAGAAGCCCTTAGAACTCGTACATACGGATCTCTGTGGTCCAATGAATGTAAGAGCTCGAGGAGGGTATGAATATTTCATCTCTTTCATAGATGATTATTCAAGGTATGGTTATTTATACCTAATGAGTCATAAGTCTGAAGCCCTTGAAAAGTTCAAGGAGTACAGGACTGAAGTTGAGAACTTGTTAGGTAAGACCATTAAAACACTTCGATCTGATCGAGGTGGAGAGTATTTGGATTTAAAATTCCAAAACTATTTGATAGAACATGGAATATCGTCCCAACTCTCAGCACCAGGTACACCTCAACAGAATGGTGTATCTGAAAGGAGAAACAGAACCTTGTTAGACATGGTTCAATCTATTATGAGCTATGCTCAGTTGCCTAGTTCTTTTTGGGGTTATGCAGTAGAGACTGCAGTTTATATTTTGAATGTTGTTCCCTCAAAGAGTGTTTCTAAAACACCATTTGAGCTTTGGAAAGGGCGTAAAGCTAGTTTACGTCATTTCAGAATTTGGGGCTGTCCTGCACATGTGTTAGTAGCAAACCCAAAGAAATTGGATTCACGTTCAAAATTATGCCTATTCGCAGGCTACCCAAAAGAAACAAGAGGTGGATACTTCTTTGATCCAAAAGAAAATAAAGTGTTTGTATCGACAAATGCTACTTTCTTGGAAGAAGACCATGTTAAAGAACACATACCACGCAGTAAAATTGTGTTAAGTGAACTTTCTGGTAAAGCTACAAATAAATCAACAAGAGTTGTTGATGAGGCTGGACCTTCAACAAGAGTTGTTGATGAGCCCAGTTCAGAGGCTGGACCTTCAACAAGAGTTACTGATGAGCCCAGTACATCTGGTCAAGCCCATCCTTCTCAAGAGTTGAGAATGCCTCGACGTAGTGATGTGAACCAAGCTACATCTATTATCATGCCTCAAGGTCCAATTACAAGGTCGAGAGCCAAGAAGATACAACAAGCATTAATCACCTATATTCAAGCTATGGTGAGCTCGACAAAGGACGTTCAAGGAAATGTTGGACTATTTCCCTACACTATTTCCAAAATTGAGATTCAAGATGGAGACACATTAAATGCATTTTGACTTGCATTTAATGAACTATAGTTGGCTTTATGGAACTTAAGCTTAAACTACTCCAAGTGAAGCTTCAATTAATATGGGAGGTTACAAACAACTCAAAGCTGACCATTGGAGTTCAATTCTCGGATTTATGGCCCTCCATTATGTAATTTTCAGTTTTTAAGTCTTTTTCATAACTTATAGGTTACATTTGAGTAGTGGCTGATTATGGGCTTTAATATTGTGGAGGTTACACTCTTAAATATGTCATTTAAGCTGAATTTAGGTTATATTTTGAAGGCTATAAAAAGCCATCTTGGATGTAACACAAACCAGAATTTTTTTGAGTGAAATATATTGGGTTTTCTCTTAGCTTTGTGTTGAGCTGAGTTTTTTTCAAATTGTGCAATTTCTTGTGTTTAGATCTTGCATGCTAGAGTCATTCAAGTGGTGTTGATCAAACCTCTTGTGGAGTGATTCGAATCACGAGTTTAGAAACAAGTTTTCTTTACTCTTGATATTGATCATCAAGGTAATCCGTTTCAAAACTTTTCCTTGGGTTGGTTCCATATTGTTCTTTGGGGTTTTCAGATTTGAGATCTAAAGGTCTTGTTTTTTAGCAAGGTTGTTAGATCCATTTCTTGGGAGTTTCATAACATTTGGTATCAGAGCTGCTTTGATTCACAACATTTGGTATCAGAGCTGCTTTGATTCATATCATTTGGTATCAGAGCATTAGGCTCTTTGATCTGACATATGTTTCCCTGTGTTTATCTTTTTGTTCTATTTGTTCTTTTTCTTCAGTTTTCGTAAATCTGCGCATCTTATTCTGCTGTCTTAAAAAAACAAAAAAAAGTATCATTTCCGTTCTTCATTTCATGTTCTTGTCTTCTACAAAGTTTTAGATTGAAGTCTGATCTACAACTTTCCCTTCTTTGAGAACTTCTAAGTCGGTTTGCTTAAGGGTGCTTTAGGCATATTTTGAAAATCTGTCAAAGGAAATCTGTACAACCCGAGAGCAATTTCTTGCTGGTTTTTTTTGAATTCATTGTTTGAAAGCATGTTGATCTGAATGTTCTAATGTTAATACTCTCCTTCTTAGATTCAGATTTGACCGTTTAAAGTTCCAACATATCAGTTACATCCAGAATTCAAACAAAAGAAAACCGTTGGGCATTAAATGTGGCAGTTACAATTGGGCTGATTCAATACTTTTTTGTTGCTGATATATTTAACTCCTATCTGTTACTAAGGCTGAATTAAACACCATTATTCATCATTTGGCCTGAGTTAACATCATCTTTTTCAATTTTTGAATTCAACTTAGTAACTACTTTGCATACCATTTCAATTCTGTCCAACTTTGTTTCTCTTTGTTCTAAGTTAGTTTCTTCCTTCCCTAATCATATTCCAATATTTTTTTTTCTTAAACTTGTTTCTTTGTTGTTATTCGGATTGCTCCTTTAATACCTTTGATTGTGTTCTAAGTGTGTGGACTAATCACTTGAATTGCACTACTTACCTCTTAAACTTTGCTAGACTCAATACCAATCTGTTTTGGAGTGTGATTAATGTGTGCCAATTTGTGAGGGTGTCATTGTAAGGGAGTGGTACATTGTTTTGAGTGTTGAGTGTTAAACACGAGTGGTTTTCATTAACGAGTGAAACGTGTGAGGGAGCGCTTGTGAGGTCCATTATTATTATTATTATTATTATTTTTGTCACTTAACTTTGTTTTGTAGTATGGCAAATCATGAGAATGATCCTAATATTACTGAAGCACGGATGAGAGAGGCAGAACAAGGAACCATGGAAAGAATGATTCGTTGTATAGAAGAATTGTCCGAACGCATGGGAAGGTTGGAGGCTCAGAACCAACCTCGTGAGAGAATTCCACCACCACGTATTCACAATGAACGAGAGGATGACTATGAGGGTGATGGTTCCGATCAACCAGATGATGACCAAGTTACCTTGGTAGCGGTTCCAAGAGGAAGACAAAGACGTGCTGGTCGTGGCATGGAAAGAGGGCGAGGTCGTGGACGAGGACATCATATTTTCCAACAACGAGTTCCTCAATATGAGGGAGTTGATCGAAATGTGGGTAACATCAAATTGAAGCTTCCAAAGTTCTATGGCAAAACCGATCCGGAGGAATACCTTGAATGGGAGAAGTCAGTGGAGTCCGTATTCAATTGCCATAATTTCAGTGATGAAAAGAAGGTAATATTATGTGTTGCTCAATTTAAACAATATGCTCAAACATGGTGGGATAAGTTGATGTCAAGTAGGAGAAGAAATCTTGAGGCACCGATCGATGATTGGTACGAGTTCAAGGAGGCCATGAGGAAGCGTTTTGTTCCAAAACATTTTCAACGGGACATGGCGCAAAAGCTTCAAGCATTGAAACAAGGAAGTAAGTCAGTGGAGGATTATTACAAGGAGATGGATACGTTGATGGATCGACTTGATATAGATGAAGACTTGGAAATGTAGTAAAATAAGCCTTTGAGCTTTTCCTTTAGCCTAGAGCTAAGTTTCTTTGCAATTCTATGTAGTTTAGGTTGCATGCTTAGAATCATTCAAGCTTGACTTGATCAATCATGCTTGTGGAGTGATTCGAATCTCAAACAAGTTTCCTTGCCTTGAGACATTTGGTATCAGAGCTTTAGGCTCAAGATCGGATATATGTTTCCCTGTGTTTATCTTTTTGTTCTATTTGTTCTTTTTCTTCAGTTTTTGTAAATCTGCGCATCTTATTCTGCTGTCTTAAAAAAACAAAAAAAAGTATCATTTCCGTTCTTCATTTCATGTTCTTGTCTTCTACAAAGTTTTAGATTGAAGTCTGATCTACAACTTTCCCTTCTTTGAGAACTTCTAAGTCGGTTTGCTTAAGGGTGCTTTAGGCATATTTTGAAAATCTGTCAAAGGAAATCTGTACAACCCGAGAGCAATTTCTTGCTGGTTTTTTTTGAATTCATTGTTTGAAAGCATGTTGATCTGAATGTTCTAATGTTAATACTCTCCTTCTTAGATTCAGATTTGACCGTTTAAAGTTCCAACATATCAGTTACATCCAGAATTCAAACAAAAGAAAACTGTTGGGCATTAAATGTGGCAGTTACAATTGGGCTGATTCAATACTTTTTTGTTGCTGATATATTTAACTCCTATCTGTTACTAAGGCTGAATTAAACACCATTATTCATCATTTGGCCTGAGTTAACATCATCTTTTTCAATTTTTGAATTCAACTTAGTAACTACTTTGCATACCATTTCAATTCTGTCCAACTTTGTTTCTCTTTGTTCTAAGTTAGTTTCTTCCTTCCCTAATCATATTCCAATATTTTTTTTTCTTAAACTTGTTTCTTTGTTGTTATTCGGATTGCTCCTTTAATACCTTTGATTGTGTTCTAAGTGTGTGGACTAATCACTTGAATTGCACTACTTACCTCTTAAACTTTGCTAGACTCAATACCAATCTGTTTTGGAGTGTGATTAATGTGTGCCAATTTGTGAGGGTGTCATTGTAAGGGAGTGGTACATTGTTTTGAGTGTTGAGTGTTAAACACGAGTGGTTTTCATTAACGAGTGAAACGTGTGAGGGAGCGCTTGTGAGGTCCATTATTATTATTATTATTATTATTTTTGTCACTTAACTTTGTTTTGTAGTATGGCAAATCATGAGAATGATCCTAATATTACTGAAGCACGGATGAGAGAGGCAGAACAAGGAACCATGGAAAGAATGATTCGTTGTATAGAAGAATTGTCCGAACGCATGGGAAGGTTGGAGGCTCAGAACCAACCTCGTGAGAGAATTCCACCACCACGTATTCACAATGAACGAGAGGATGACTATGAGGGTGATGGTTCCGATCAACCAGATGATGACCAAGTTACCTTGGTAGCGGTTCCAAGAGGAAGACAAAGACGTGCTGGTCGTGGCATGGAAAGAGGGCGAGGTCGTGGACGAGGACATCATATTTTCCAACAACGAGTTCCTCAATATGAGGGAGTTGATCGAAATGTGGGTAACATCAAATTGAAGCTTCCAAAGTTCTATGGCAAAACCGATCCGGAGGAATACCTTGAATGGGAGAAGTCAGTGGAGTCCGTATTCAATTGCCATAATTTCAGTGATGAAAAGAAGGTAATATTATGTGTTGCTCAATTTAAACAATATGCTCAAACATGGTGGGATAAGTTGATGTCAAGTAGGAGAAGAAATCTTGAGGCACCGATCGATGATTGGTACGAGTTCAAGGAGGCCATGAGGAAGCGTTTTGTTCCAAAACATTTTCAACGGGACATGGCGCAAAAGCTTCAAGCATTGAAACAAGGAAGTAAGTCAGTGGAGGATTATTACAAGGAGATGGATACGTTGATGGATCGACTTGATATAGATGAAGACTTGGAAATGTAGTAAAATAAGCCTTTGAGCTTTTCCTTTAGCCTAGAGCTAAGTTTCTTTGCAATTCTATGTAGTTTAGGTTGCATGCTTAGAATCATTCAAGCTTGACTTGATCAATCATGCTTGTGGAGTGATTCGAATCTCAAACAAGTTTCCTTGCCTTGAGACATTTGGTATCAGAGCTTTAGGCTCAAGATCGGATATATGTTTCCCTGTGTTTATCTTTTTGTTCTATTTGTTCTTTTTCTTCAGTTTTTGTAAATCTGCGCATCTTATTCTGCTGTCTTAAAAAAACAAAAAAAAGTATCATTTCCGTTCTTCATTTCATGTTCTTGTCGTCTACAAAGTTTTAGATTGAAGTCTGATCTACAACTTTCCCTTCTTTGAGAACTTCTAAGTCGGTTTGCTTAAGGGTGCTTTAGGCATATTTTGAAAATCTGTCAAAGGAAATCTGTACAACCCGAGAGCAATTTCTTGCTGGTTTTTTTTGAATTCATTGTTTGAAAGCATGTTGATCTGAATGTTCTAATGTTAATACTCTCCTTCTTAGATTCAGATTTGACCGTTTAAAGTTCCAACATATCAGTTACATCCAGAATTCAAACAAAAGAAAACCGTTGGGCATTAAATGTGGCAGTTACAATTGGGCTGATTCAATACTTTTTTGTTGCTGATATATTTAACTCCTATCTGTTACTAAGGCTGAATTAAACACCATTATTCATCATTTGGCCTGAGTTAACATCATCTTTTTCAATTTTTGAATTCAACTTAGTAACTACTTTGCATACCATTTCAATTCTGTCCAACTTTGTTTCTCTTTGTTCTAAGTTAGTTTCTTCCTTCCCTAATCATATTCCAATATTTTTTTTCTTAAACTTGTTTCTTTGTTGTTATTCGGATTGCTCCTTTAATACCTTTGATTGTGTTCTAAGTGTGTGGACTAATCACTTGAATTGCACTACTTACCTCTTAAACTTTGCTAGACTCAATACCAATCTGTTTTGGAGTGTGATTAATGTGTGCCAATTTGTGAGGGTGTGATTGTAAGGGAGTGGTACATTGTTTTGAGTGTTGAGTGTTAAACACGAGTGGTTTTCATTAACGAGTGAAACGTGTGAGGGAGCGCTTGTGAGGTCCATTATTATTATTATTATTTTTTTTTTTGTCACTTAACTTTGTTTTGTAGTATGGCAAATCATGAGAATGATCCTAATATTACTGAAGCACGGATGAGAGAGGCAGAACAAGGAACCATGGAAAGAATGATTCGTTGTATAGAAGAATTGTCCGAACGCATGGGAAGGTTGGAGGCTCAGAACCAACCTCGTGAGAGAATTCCACCACCACGTATTCACAATGAACGAGAGGATGACTATGAGGGTGATGGTTCCGATCAACCAGATGATGACCAAGTTACCTTGGTAGCGGTTCCAAGAGGAAGACAAAGACGTGCTGGTCGTGGCATGGAAAGAGGGCGAGGTCGTGGACGAGGACATCATATTTTCCAGCAACGAGTTCCTCAATATGAGGGAGTTGATCGAAATGTGGGTAACATCAAATTGAAGCTTCCAAAGTTCTATGGCAAAACCGATCCGGAGGAATACCTTGAATGGGAGAAGTCAGTGGAGTCCGTATTCAATTGCCATAATTTCAGTGATGAAAAGAAGGTAATATTATGTGTTGCTCAATTTAAACAATATGCTCAAACATGGTGGGATAAGTTGATGTCAAGTAGGAGAAGAAATCTTGAGGCACCGATCGATGATTGGTACGAGTTCAAGGAGGCCATGAGGAAGCGTTTTGTTCCAAAACATTTTCAACGGGACATGGCGCAAAAGCTTCAAGCATTGAAACAAGGAAGTAAGTCCGTGGAGGATTATTACAAGGAGATGGATACGTTGATGGATCGACTTGATATAGATGAAGACTTGGAAATGTAGTAAAATAAGCCTTTGAGCTTTTCCTTTAGCCTAGAGCTAAGTTTCTTTGCAATTCTATGTAGTTTAGGTTGCATGCTTAGAATCATTCAAGCTTGACTTGATCAATCATGCTTGTGGAGTGATTCGAATCTCAAACAAGTTTCCTTGCCTTGAGACATTTGGTATCAGAGCTTTAGGCTCAAGATCGGATATATGTTTCCCTGTGTTTATCTTTTTGTTCTATTTGTTCTTTTTCTTCAGTTTTTGTAAATCTGCGCATCTTATTCTGCTGTCTTAAAAAAAACAAAAAAAAGTATCATTTCCGTTCTTCATTTCATGTTCTTGTCTTCTACAAAGTTTTAGATTGAAGTCTGATCTACAACTTTCCCTTCTTTGAGAACTTCTAAGTCGGTTTGCTTAAGGGTGCTTTAGGCATATTTTGAAAATCTGTCAAAGGAAATCTGTACAACCCGAGAGCAATTTCTTGCTGGTTTTTTTTGAATTCATTGTTTGTAAGCATGTTGATCTGAATGTTCTAATGTTAATACTCTCCTTCTTAGATTCAGATTTGACCGTTTAAAGTTCCAACATATCAGTTACATCCAGAATTCAAACAAAAGAAAACCGTTGGGCATTAAATGTGGCAGTTACAATTGGGCTGATTCAATACTTTTTTGTTGCTGATATATTTAACTCCTATCTGTTACTAAGGCTGAATTAAACACCATTATTCATCATTTGGCCTGAGTTAACATCATCTTTTTCAATTTTTGAATTCAACTTAGTAACTACTTTGCATACCATTTCAATTCTGTCCAACTTTGTTTCTCTTTGTTCTAAGTTAGTTTCTTCCTTCCCTAATCATATTCCAATATTTTTTTTTCTTAAACTTGTTTCTTTGTTGTTATTCGGATTGCTCCTTTAATACCTTTGATTGTGTTCTAAGTGTGTGGACTAATCACTTGAATTGCACTACTTACCTCTTAAACTTTGCTAGACTCAATACCAATCTGTTTTGGAGTGTGATTAATGTGTGCCAATTTGTGAGGGTGTGATTGTAAGGGAGTGGTACATTGTTTTGAGTGTTGAGTGTTAAACACGAGTGGTTTTCATTAACGAGTGAAACGTGTGAGGGAGCGCTTGTGAGGTCCATTATTATTATTATTATTATTATTATTGTCACTTAACTTTGTTTTGTAGTATGGCAAATCATGAGAATGATCCTAATATTACTGAAGCACGGATGAGAGAGGCAGAACAAGGAACCATGGAAAGAATGATTCGTTGTATAGAAGAATTGTCCGAACGCATGGGAAGGTTGGAGGCTCAGAACCAACCTCGTGAGAGAATTCCACCACCACGTATTCACAATGAACGAGAGGATGACTATGAGGGTGATGGTTCCGATCAACCAGATGATGACCAAGTTACCTTGGTAGCGGTTCCAAGAGGAAGACAAAGACGTGCTGGTCGTGGCATGGAAAGAGGGCGAGGTCGTGGACGAGGACATCATATTTTCCAACAACGAGTTCCTCAATATGAGGGAGTTGATCGAAATGTGGGTAACATCAAATTGAAGCTTCCAAAGTTCTATGGCAAAACCGATCCGAAGGAATACCTTGAATGGGAGAAGTCAGTGGAGTCCGTATTCAATTGCCATAATTTCAGTGATGAAAAGAAGGTAATATTATGTGTTGCTCAATTTAAACAATATGCTCAAACATGGTGGGATAAGTTGATGTCAAGTAGGAGAAGAAATCTTGAGGCACCGATCGATGATTGGTACGAGTTCAAGGAGGCCATGAGGAAGCGTTTTGTTCCAAAACATTTTCAACGGGACATGGCGCAAAAGCTTCAAGCATTGAAACAAGGAAGTAAGTCCGTGGAGGATTATTACAAGGAGATGGATACGTTGATGGATCGACTTGATATAGATGAAAACATGGAGAATCTCATGGCACGGTTTCTTAATGGGCTAAACACGGAGATTGCGGACAAGGTTGATCTACAACCTTATTTTGACATTGAAGAGATGCTGCATATTGCCATCAAAATTGAGAGGCAACTCCAACGAAAGTCTCGACGGTATTCTTCTAAACACTTTTCCAACTCTAGCTCATCATGGAAAAGGGATAGTAAGAGTATTGATTATAAGCCTAGAAACCGAGAGGGGTATGAGAAACCTAAAGAGAAGTTTGAAAAGGGGGAGAGTTCCAAGAAGGGGAAAGAGAAGGTAGATGAATCTAATGTGCGAAATAGGGATTTGAAGTGCTGGAAATGTCAAGGGGTAGGTCATTATAGTAGAGATTGCCCAAATAGGAGAACGATGATCCTTCGAGAGGGAGAGTTTGTGACGGAGGATGAAGAGGAAGATGAGGTCATAGAGGAAGGAAAAGTAGAGTGTGAAAGTGATGAGTTTAGTGAAGAGGATCCTGCTTATATGTCCTTAGTCACTAGGAGAGCTTTAAACACCCAAATTAAGGAGGATAGTCTAGACCAAAGGGAGAACTTATTTCACACTAGGTGCCTTGTTCAATCTGTACCTTGTAGTATGGTTATCGATAGTGGTAGTTGTACCAATGTTGTGAGTTCCATTCTGGTCAAGAGACTTAATTTAGAGACCAAACCCCATCCTAGACCATATAGGCTTCAATGGTTGAATGATTGTGGGGAGGTAAGGGTAAATAGGCAAGCTCTTGTTTCTTTTACCATTGGGAAGTATGCTGATGATGTTTTGTGTGATGTTGTATCCATGCATGCTGGGGATTTATTGTTGGGGAGACCTTGGCAATTTGATCGTCGGGTAGTCTATGATGGGTATGCTAATCGTTACTCTTTTACTCATAATGGGAGAAAAACTACTCTTGTACCTTTGTCTCCAACAGACGTGTATATTGATCAATGTAAACTTGAAAAGAAAAGGCAAGAGGTCGATGCAAAAGCAAAAGGTTCAAAAGAAATGAAAGAAAAAGAATTGAGAGAAAAAAAAGAGTTGAGTGAAAAGCAAGTGACTAGCAATCGGCCTAGAGAGAAAAATGAGAGAAAAGCCAAAATAGTGAGCTTGTATGTTAGATCAAGTGAGGCTAGGAATGTTTTGCTCTCTAACCGGACCATTCTTGTACTTTTGTACAAAGGGTCTTGTTTTCTTACTAACGAGCTTAACCCTTCTTTGCCTAGTGTTTTTGTTACACTTTTGCAGGAGTTTGAAGATTTATTTCCCGAGGAGATGCCAAGTGGTTTGCCACCACTTAGAGGAATTGAGCACAAGATTGACTTCATTCCGGGAGCGACCATTCCAAATCGTCCAGCATATAGGACTAATCCAAAGGAGGCTGAAGAAATACAAAGGCAAGTAAGTGAACTCCTTGATAAAGGGTATGTGCGTGAGAGTTTGAGTCCATGTTCTGTTCCGGTTATTCTTGTGCCTAAGAAAGATGGATCATGGCGGATGTGTGTTGATTGTAGGGCTATAAACAAGATAACTATTAAGTATAGGCATCCAATTCCTAGATTAGATGATATGCTTGATGAGTTGCATGGATGTAGTCTATTTACTAAAATTGATTTGAAATCAGGTTATCATCAAATTCGCATGCATATTGGTGATGAATGGAAAACCGCTTTCAAAACTAAGTATGGCCTTTATGAGTGGTTAGTTATGCCTTTTGGATTGACTAATGCACCTAGTACATTCATGAGGTTAATGAATCATGTCTTGCGTGAATACTTAGGGAAGTTTGTGGTTGTGTATTTTGATGACATACTTGTTTATTCTAAATCCTTAGATGAGCATGTTGAGCATGTACGTTCTGTTTTGCTTACTTTGCGAAAGGAATGCTTGTATGCAAATTTACAGAAATGTAGCTTTTGTATGGAAAAAGTTAATTTTCTTGGATTTGTCGTTTCATCTAATGGTGTTGAGGTTGATGAGGAGAAGGTAAAGGCTATACGAGATTGGCCTACACCTAAAAGTGTAAGTGAGGTAAGAAGTTTTCATGGTCTTGCAGGATTTTATCGTCGGTTCATAAAGGATTTTAGTACTATTGCTTCACCTTTGAATGAACTTGTTAAAAAAAATGTTTCTTTTGAATGGGGAAAAGACCAAGAACTTGCTTTTAATACTTTGAAAGAAAAATTGAGTTCTGCTCCATTACTCGCATTACCTAATTTTGACTTAACTTTTGAAATTGAATGTGATGCTAGTGGTGTTGGAATAGGGGCTGTTTTAATGCAAAATCAAAGACCTTTAATGTTCTTTAGTGAAAAATTGAATGGTGCTTCTTTGAAGTATCCGACTTATGACAAAGAACTTTATGCTTTGGTTCGTGCATTACAAACTTGGCAACATTATCTTTGGCCTAAAGAGTTTGTTATTCATACTGATCATGAGAGTTTAAAACACTTGAGAGGTCAAGATAAGCTCAATCGTCGCCATGCTAAATGGGTGGAGTTCATCGAGTCATTTCCTTACGTCATTAAGTATAAACAAGGTAAAGAGAATGTTGTTGCTGATGCTTTGTCTCGAAGGTATGCTCTTTTTAACCGATTGAATGCTAAGTTTTTGGGTTTTGAGCATATAAAGTCTTTGTATCATCATGATGTGTTCTTTGCTCCTTTTGTTGAATCTTGTGAAAAAGGACTTGTTGTGGATGATTACATGTTGTTTGATGGATTTTTGTTTAGAAAAGGGAAACTTTGCATACCATTTTGTTCCATTCGTGAGTTACTTGTAAGGGAAGCTCATGGAGGTGGCTTAATGGCTCATTTTGGAGTTTCTAAAACTTATGATATGCTTGCTGAACACTTTTACTGGCCTAAAATGAGACATGATGTTAATAAAGTGTGTGCACGATGCATAACATGTAAACAAGCTAAGTCTAGGGTTCAACCACATGGTTTGTATTCACCTTTGCCCATTCCTAATGGTCCTTGGATTGATATATCAATGGATTTTGTTTTAGGCTTACCTAGAACTAGGAAAGGTAGGGATAGCATCTTTGTTGTGGTTGATAGATTTAGTAAAATGGCTCATTTTATTCCTTGTCACAAAACTGATGATGCAAAGCATATTGCTGATTTATTTTTTAGGGAGGTTGTGAGATTGCATGGTATTCCTAAAAGCATAGTAAGTGATCGTGATGTTAAATTTTTAAGTCACTTTTGGCGTGTTTTGTGGGGTAAATTGGGAACTAAGCTAGTGTATTCAACTACTTGTCATCCACAAACGGATGGACAAACTGAGGTTGTTAATCGGACCATGACTACTATGCTTAGAGCTATTATCGACAAGAATCTTAAGACTTGGGAGGATTGTTTGCCATTCATAGAATTTGCATATAATAGGGCTGTACATAGCACTACTAAATGCACTCCTTTTGAAATTGTTTATGGCTTTAATCCTCTAACTCCTATTGATTTATTACCTATGCCCCCTAATGAGTTTGTGAGTTTTGATGCCAATGCAAAGGTTGACTTTGTTCATAAGCTGCACCAAAAAGTGAAAGAGAACATTGAGAAGCATAATTCCAAGGTTGCTTCAAGAATTAATAAGGGACGCAAGCTTTTAGTCTTCAAACCTGGAGATTGGGTTTGGGTGCATTTTCGAAAAGAAAGGTTTCCTACACAAAGAAGATCGAAACTTTTGCCCAGAGGAGATGGTCCTTTCCAAGTTCTTGAGCACATCAATGACAATGCTTATAAAATTGATTTACCAGGTGAGTATGGTGTTAGTGCAACCTTTAATGTTGCTGACTTGAGTCCTTTTGATGTAGGTGATGGCTATGATTCGAGGACGAATCCTTCTGAAGAGGGAGAAGATGATGTGAACCAAGCTACATCTATTATCATGCCTCAAGGTCCAATTACAAGGTCGAGAGCCAAGAAGATACAACAAGCATTAATCACCTATATTCAAGCTATGGTGAGCTCGACAAAGGACGTTCAAGGAAATGTTGGACTATTTCCCTACACTATTTCCAAAATTGAGATTCAAGATGGAGACACGTTAAATGCATTTTGACTTGCATTTAATGAACTATAGTTGGCTTTATGGAACTTAAGCTTAAACTACTCCAAGTGAAGCTTCAATTAATATGGGAGGTTACAAACAACTCAAAGCTGACCATTGGAGTTCAATTCTCGGATTTATGGCCCTCCATTATGTAATTTTCAGTTTTTAAGTCTTTTTCATAACTTATAGGTTACATTTGAGTAGTGGCTGATTATGGGCTTTAATATTGTGGAGGTTACACTCTTAAATATGTCATTTAAGTTGAATTTAGGTTATATTTTGAAGGCTATAAAAAGCCATCTTGGATGTAACACAAACCAGAATTTTTTTGAGTGAAATATATTGGGTTTTCTCTTAGCTTTGTGTTGAGCTGAGTTTTTTTCAAATTGTGCAATTTCTTGTGTTTAGATCTTGCATGCTAGAGTCATTCAAGTGGTGTTGATCAAACCTCTTGTGGAGTGATTCGAATCACGAGTTTAGAAACAAGTTTTCTTTACTCTTGATATTGATCATCAAGGTAATCCGTTTCAAAACTTTTCCTTGGGTTGGTTCCATATTGTTCTTTGGGGTTTTCAGATTTGAGATCTAAAGGTCTTGTTTTTTAGCAAGGTTGTTAGATCCATTTCTTGGGAGTTTCATAACACGTAGTGGGAGGGTTGTTATTCAACCTGAACGCTATCTGGGTTTAGCAGAAACTCCAACTGTCATACCTGATGATGGGGTTGAGGATCCATTGACCTTTAGACAGGCAATGAATGATGTGGACCACTACCAGTGGGTCAAAGCTATGGACCTAGAGATGGAGTCTATGTACTTCAATCAAGTCTGGGATCTTGTAGACCTACCTGAAGGGGTTAAACCCATAGGGTGCAAATGGATCTACAAGAGAAAACGAGACGCAGCTGGGAAAGTACAGACTTTCAAAGCTCGACTTGTGGCAAAGGGTTATACCCAAAAGGAGGGGGTGGACTATGAGGAAACCTTCTCCCCAGTTGCCATGTTAAAGTCGATAAGAATTCTCTTGTCCATTGCCACCTTTTATGATTATGAGATTTGGCAAATGGACGTCAAGACTGCCTTTCTGAATGGCAATCTTGATGAGAACATCTTTATGTCTCAACCAGAGGGGTTCGTTGCTCAAGGTCAAGAGCAAAAAGTTTGCAAGCTTAGACGATCCATTTATGGGTTGAAGCAAGCTTCGAGATCTTGGAATATAAAGTTTGACACTGCTGTCAAATCTTATGGCTTTGACCAGAACGTTGATGAGCCTTGTGTTTACAAAAGGATTATCAACAGTTCAGTAGCTTTTCTGGTGTTGTATGTAGATGATATTCTTCTCATTGGAAATGATGTAGAATATCTAGCTGACATTAAAAAATGGCTATCGACTGAATTCCAAATGAAAGATTTGGGTGAAGCTCAGTATGTTCTAGGGATTCAAATTATCAGGAATCGTAAGAACAGAACGTTAGCCCTGTCTCAAGCATCATATATAGACAAGATGTTGTCTAGATATAAGATGCAGAATTCCAAGAGGGGTTTACTACCCTTTAGGCATGGAGTTCATTTGTCTAAGGAACAGTGTCCTAAGACACCTCAAGAAATTGAGGATATGAGACACATCCCTTATGCTTCAGCTGTGGGCAGTCTTATGTACGCCATGTTGTGTACTAGGCCTGACATTTGCTATGCAGTTGGGATAGTCAGCAGGTACCAGTCCAATCCAGGGTTAGACCACTGGACTGCAGTTAAAAACATCCTCAAGTATCTTCGGAGAACGAGGGGCTATCAACTTGTGTATGGCTCTAAGGATTTGATCCTTACAGGATACACAGACTCTGACTTTCAGACTGATAAGGATTCTAGGAAATCCACATCAGGGTCAGTATTTACCCTCAACGGGGGAGCTATAGTCTGGCGTAGCATCAAGCAAGGATGCATTGCAGACTCCACCATGGAGGCCGAATATGTCGCTGCTTGTGAAGCAGCTAAGGAGGCTGTATGGCTACGGAAGTTCTTGATGGATTTGGAAGTTGTTCCAAATATGAACTTGCCAATCACCCTTTACTGTGATAATAGTGGTGCAGTGGCAAATTCTAAAGAACCTCGCAATCATAAAAGAGGCAAGCACATAGAGCGCAAATATCATCTCATCAGAGAGATCGTGCAACGAGGGGACGTGATCGTCACGAAGGTAGCCTCTGAGCACAATATTGCTGATCCATTTTCGAAGGCTCTCACAGCTAAAGTGTTCGAGGGTCATCTAGAGGGTCTAGGTCTGCAAGATATGTACATAGAATAATCTAGGGCAAGTGGGAGAAGTGTAATGGGTATTGTGAATGCCCTAGTTTATTGTATTTATCTGTATTTGTACTTTTCATGTATTATACAGTATTAATACAAACTACTATTCCTACTTCAATGATTATTCATTCAATTTTGATTGTTGATGTACATTGCCCACTAGAGTTTTAGTTCAAGTGGGAGTTGTTGGGTTTTATGCCCTAAAACTCGTAGATAGTAAATGAAACAAATTAATCGATCTCAATAAAGTGTTATTTGAGTAATTCAGTAATTTGGTTATTGAATAATCGAGTTTGCATTAATAAACCCTAAATCCAATAAACTAAGATCCAAGGTTGTTTAAATGAAACTTGGACTAGTATGTGGGGACATACGGGGATCAGTGTCCAAGTAACAACCTAAATGGTCTATAGTATAGGGATAATGCTGGGTACCTTATCCTGGTGACACTATGTGATACGGCCCACCTTGTATTCGATACAGATGCAATGATCCAAAGCATCCATGTAGGAGACATGCGGGTGGGGGTATCCTATGCAATGAGTTTGCATAAGACCGGACCGCGAAATAGTAACGACTAGATGTAACGCCGTTAACTAGTTTAGGTTTCTATTTCAATAGGATGACCTAGGTAACTCAATCTCAATCCTGAGTCTGTTATGAACCCCTTTCAGGAGGCACTGTCCTTAGATTTGTATGGGTGAGAGTGGCCAGTTCGCCGACTCAATAAGCCTACCATTTCAGGGGCAAGACCAAATGGGGGCTGGGAACATAACAGTACAAGATGGAATTCACTCCTTCCCCTATTGGGGTAAGTAGATGTGTGTTCCCTTAAGGGCTGATTCTAGGGCTTGAACAAAGGCGCGCCGTCCTCTCCTAGCCTGCGAGGAACTCCTGTTTAGTGGTTGGACCCTAAACAACTTGTTCATTAGAGGAATCAGTGGTACTTAAGGAACCAGAGGTAACCCAGGGGTAAAACGGTAATTTGACCCAGCTGGTGTTACGAACACACGTGAATGATTGACTTACTGCTTGGTCGATATCCATGGACACAGAAATATTCTATAGTGAGAAGAATGCAGCTGTGGGTCTTTAGTGGAGTGACCCACAGTTAACGAATGTTGACTAAACTTGGTCAATGAGTTTGGCCAATTAGTCTCGTATCGTTGGAGCTTCTGATCTGTAGGTCCATTAGGTCCCACTGGTAGCTCGTAAAGAGACTTGAGGCAATTAAGTATAAATTGTAAATTGAAAGTGTTCAATTTATTTGGGGAATCGTATAATGTATATTGATGCATTATAATATATAGTTTATGAAACTTTATAATATAATTTTTGAATTAATTTAAAAAAAAATTAATTCTTGAGAGAATGTATTTGAAAGAGTTCAAATAAATTTAATATGAATTGGATTCATATTAATTTTAATTTTTATAAAATTCCTAAGATTAAATATATGATATTTAATTGGGTAAATTAATTAATTATGGAATTAATTATTTATTTATTAAAATTAGAGACTTTTTCCTATTAGGAAAGAAAATATTTGAAAGAGTTCAAATAAATTTAATATGAATTGGATTCATATTAATTTTAATTTTAATAAAATCCCTAAGATTAAATATATGATATTTAATTGGGAAATTAATTAATTATGGAATTAATTAATTATTTAATTAGAGACTTTTTCCTATTAGGAAAAGGTCTCCCTTTTCCTATGAGAAAAAAAGTCTTGGCCTTTACTATATATAGGACCCCTGGGGTGGGGTGAAAGGTATCCCATTCATTCTCCTACTCTCAGAGAATTCTCCCAAAGGCTCCCACAAGTCTCTAGCCTCTAGAAGTCTCAGAGTCATACCGGTGCAGCCATAGTGGTGGTGTTCGCACTAGTTCGTGATTAATTCACAAGCAGTTGGTGAATTTAATCTGAGTCGTCAACGAGAGTAAGTAATTTGTTACTTTATAAATTAGATTTAGATCTAATATTTTTGTATGCTTAGCCTTAATATATATTTAGAATAGTTCTAATATTATTGCCAATGTATTGGTATTTTAGATTAAACAAAATTAATTACGAATCGGTCCCAATCACGCTTCCGCTTTACGGAATTACGGAATTCCAATCCTTCAAATTGAGCTTAGGCCGTGTCGGGAGTCGATGACGTTAATTGGTGTTAATTCGGGCCTATTACGGAGTTTTGAGCCATCTCGATGTCTTGGACGGAGAGGAGGTGAGGAGACCCAATTGTGCTGAAGCGGGCCTGAATTAGGACACCGAAAGCCAAAGATTGAAGTTCCGAACAGAGAAGAAGCGAGACAAGAAGCAGGAAGTCGAGATTAGAGCCTGGCATCGAGACGTCGGTCTTGGCATCTCGACGCCAACTCGATTTCGAGCCGAAGACAATAGTTCACAGTGTCGAGACACTGTGCCCTGGCTTCTCGACGCCGACGTATTTTCTATAAATATTAGGTCTCGGTTTAGTCCATCGTTAATTAGGTTAGATTTTGGAGTCCCTTTTATGAGTTCTTTGCCTCTTTTACTTTCTAGCACGTTTGTAGACCATTCTTGGTCATTTACTATGGATTCTTTCATGTTATTTATCGCTTTTACTTCTTCTATGCGTAGCTGAACTTCTTTAGATCGTTGGATTGGAATTATGCTTTGATTTCTAATGATATTGGCTGAGTTTCCTGGTTTATAACTAATGTTCTTGCTATATTTTCATTGAAGTTTTGCATGCAATCCCATTTTGTTGAGTTTTATGGTATTTTATTTTTACATTTAATTTTTCAGTTTAATGTTTTGAATTTATTGGTTTGAAGTTAGATCTAAACATTTCAGTTTTTTGTCTTTTAAGTTTTCTTTTGAAGTTTTATGAGTTACTAACTTTAATGTTGTTTTGAAGATTGTAAGTTAGGTTCATTCTTGTACCTATAAAAGGGTGAACTTCCATGTAAAGTTTGCATCACCAAGTTTTCTACTTCAATTAGAAGTTTATTCATATTTTGAGTTCCACTCTCTTATTTTCCATTTTCCCTCTTTGTTCAACAAACATCGAGAGTTTGATTATTGCTTCCGCAATATTTATTTTCAACCTTTCATTTTCAATTTTCTCAACTAAACCAATACATGACCGTTAGTCAATTAGGATTGACGTCTATGCGATTATAGCTTGTGTATTCAATCAGTTATTTGAGATAGCCACTGGGTTGAGGCAAGCCACTCTCTACGTGAGACGACCCTTGACAGGCCTAGGATGCATGTTAGAGGTTGTAGGAATTTAGATTGAAATTGCATTTGAATTTAGTTCCTATAATTCCGGACCCACGATCCTAAAGAGGCTAGTTTTAATAAGTAATTGTAAAATTGCTTGTTAATAATCTAGTTAGATATAAGTAGTAATCGTTGCAGAGGTCTCGGATGGTTACTACATTATGCATAAGGGGTGGCGAGCGATAGAGTTTATATTAATTAATCTTGTTAATTGCCGAATTCACGACTAGTGAGTTAATTAGCACAGGTTAGTGTATGGAGGTCTTCCGAGTAACCCAGAAGCCAACCAGACTAATGAAATCTGTTTAGAGCATCCATTAGAGAAAACTAGGAAGCCAGTGAATTAGAATCAATCATAATAAATCCTAATCCAACGATCCCTTTTTATGTATTTGATCCCGCCTTATTTCTTCTTTGCACATTTAATTTTCATGCCATTTAAAATTCAGCATTCAGTTATTTTATTTTATTTTCTTGTTTGCCGCTCATCACCACAAATCCCCCCCATTTTCATAAGCATAAAATCATAGACTTATTAGATCCCCCTTCCCTATGTTCGACCCCGACCGCTATTGCTACAAAAATTAGTAGTAGGGTCGTGGACTATAAATTTATTTGACGACTTAGGGAGAATTCGAGACCCTCCTAGTGGTCCCTTCAAGTTGGCGTCGTTGCCGGGGAAGGGTGTTTTTCTAGTATTTTTGGGATTTTATGTTTTTTAATTCTTGTTTTCATGGTTTACGATCATGGGTTGAAGGAGAAGAGTAAATAATCTCAGCGAGGTTGAAGCACCAACCATGGCTGAAAGGACTTTGAGGCAGCTGGCAGTGCCGGATCTGAACCAATAGCCGTTCTGTATTACCTACCCCGAGACGACAGGTACTTTTGAATTAAAGTCAGGTTTGATACACTTACTTCCTATTTTTCGTGGTAGTGCAAGAGAGGACCCGCACAAACATTTGCAGGAATTTCATATAGTATGTTCTGGTATGAGACCCCATGGACTGACAAAGGAAGCGCTGAATCTGAGGTCATTCCCCTTTTCGCTAATGGATTCAGAAAAAGATTGGTTTTACTACCTTCCCTCCGGCTCTATCAATACATGGAACGAGATGAAAAAGCAATTCCTGGAGAAATTGTTCCCCGCTAGTACAGCTGCAAACATAAAAAAGGAGATCTATGGAATTTCGCAGATCATTGGGGAGACACTCCAAGAATATTGGGAAAGTTTCAAGCGTCTGTGCGCCAGTTTTCCACATCATCAGATCTCAGATCAGTTGTTGATCCAGTTCTTTTACGAAGGGCTACTCCCTATGGACCGTAGTATGGTAGATGCAGCTAGTGGAGGAGCACTAGTCAACAAGACCCCTGTTGAGGCTAGACAACTAATCTCGAGTATGGCTGAAAACTCTCAGCAATTTGGCACTAGAGGACCACCTGTAGTTGTACAAGCCGCCACAAAAAGGGAGGTAAGCAAAATGCGCTCTAAATTGAGTGAATTAACAAAACTTGTTCGCTCTTTGTGTTCAGGACATGTACAGGCGAAAGCCTGTGGACTTTGCTCGATGACTACCCACACTACTAATGCGTGCCCTGAAATACAAGACAATGGAGAGGTGAATGCCATTGGTGGATTAAATGGAAATCAAAGGCAGTACAACCCATGGAGAGGTGAATTTGGCACTAGAGAACCACTTGCAATTGCTTTTATGTCTGTTTCCTTGTTTTCGTTTGTCTTTTAGGATTTGCGGTACCAAAGCGATGCTTCCATGTTTATAGAGAAATGTGATTCACCACCCATGAGCGCAACATTCAGGGAAGTTCTATTCTTCCCCTATGCATTGTCTGTTTCTTCATGTTTTATTACATTGAGGGCAATGTAAATTTTAGGTTGGGGGTGGGGAATTTACTTAACATTTTGTTGGGCCTCGAGCATCTGAGCGTCAGGCCAGCGTTTGTGCTTAATGAAATGTCTCTCATGCTTGGTGTGTATATGCTTGTTTAAATGATGATGATTTCTTAGGATTGACTCAATTTTTTCTAAAAATTTATAGCTTTCGATGAGTTGTGACCGAGAGTGTTAAAAAAAAGAGCCTTTTTAAATTTTTTTTTGGATATGTCTTGCACCGGTTGAGTGTCTATTTTGCTTTAAAGTATGACTTCAATGCTTAGGAGCGAATTACTTAGTTCATATTCCTGTTGTCACCTCGATAGGTGTAAGGTTAAGCGAGAAAGTCTAATTTTTTTGCAAAAAAGTGTGTGGAGTCTTGCCTAGGAGAGAAAAAAGAAAATATGCCTGCAATAAAAAAAGAATGGAAAAATAAGTCATTATTGGCGAGGCAAAAGAAAAGAAAAAAAAATCATATGCTCGCCATATTTTTATTTTGAAAGAAAAAGCATGCTTGCATTGAGTCTAAACGTTTAGGGGTAAAAAGAGCTACATGCAGTGCGATCAGTTAGGCCAACCAAGGGTAAAACTCGGGTTATGGGTTCCTGCGCTGTAGTGTGAAAGCTAGTGCCCTATCCAAAAGAAATGCAAAAAGAAAAAAAAAAAGGGGGGAAAGAAAAGAGAGGGAAAAGAAAAGGAATTCCTTCATCAGGAGCCTAAGCAAGAGGAAGCAACCTAGTTTGTTCCATTTAGGCCTTTTAGCAAGACCTTAGTGCAAGTGTAGGGGGAAGATAGGATGAGATTTGAGTAAATCAATCCAGGGCTAGTAAAGTCTTCTTTAGGTGGGATGGAGCTGTTGGGTTTTATGCCCTAAAACTCGTAGATAGTGAATGTAAACAAATTGTATACTTGTTTCAATAAAGTGTTATTGAGTTTCTACAATAAAGTGTTATTGTTAAATATTGCACAATTTGACCCAAATCCAATAAACTAAGATCCAAGGTTGTTTACATGTGACTTGAACTAGTATGTGGGGACATACGGGGATTGGTGTTCAAGTAACAACCTAAAAGGTCTATAGTACAAGGATAATGTTGGGTACCTTATCCTGGTAACACTATGTGATACGACCCGCTTTGTATTCGATACAAACGTATTAATCCAAGGCGTCCATGTAGGAGACATGCGAGCGGGGGTATCCTATGCAATGAGTTTGCATAAGACCGGACCACGAAATAGTAAACCACTAGATGTAACACCGTTAACTAGTTAGTTTACTGTTTCAATACGATGACCTAGGTAACTCATGAAGGTGTTCATATAACACATGCGGAAGCAATTGAAGATCGGAAGCACTTAAGACATTCAATTTTGCTCCTAAAGCGTGCATGTTCTATAAAAGACAGAATATAGAGTTGAGAGAACACCAACCTTTGTAGCTCACTTATGTGGAACTCCTTGTGGTGTTTGCCTCTCCTATGCTCCTTGGACAACCTCTAGAGTCTTCCCTACTATTCTCTTGGGCCTAGAAAGACTTGTGGGAGTCTATAGAAGAAAGATAGAAGGGAATGCTTGATGGTACAAGCTTTTGGAAGGAGATGAAATGAGAGAGAATTTGAGGGAGAAAATTTGCAGCATAACACTAAATGAAAGCTTGCTCTTCTTGAATCTAATTCAAGCCCCTTTTATAGACATCTCCCATGCAAAGACAAGCTTCATGACACTTAGCCACATGGCCAAGATGCAACTCAAAGTGGATTCTAGGTGTCTACTTCACAACACATGCATCTAGTGCATGGTTGTGTTGTTTTCCACTATGCATCATCATGCAAGAGTGGAAATGCCACTAAATCCATTATGAATTGTATCCTAATTGTAAATTTTCAGCTTGCAATTCATTTCAATTTCAATTCAAAATTGAAATTGATTTCTAGGCAATTAATTGGGACATTTCCAAGTAATTTTGATATGATTGATCCAATCAATCTTTATCACCTAATGTCATGAATTATATATGATTCCTAATACATATATATGGTATTTAAAACACTTTCAAATACCTCATCTCTCAATTCCTAATTTAATTCATAATTAAATCATTGTGTCGAACACGTCTACGATAAAAACCCTATTTCCCGTTTTTGAACGATTCAAAAATTCCTATCAATATGTTCTAGGCTTTAATCCGATATGAGCTAGTAGAGGGACCTAATGGACCTATAGATCATGGGCTCCAACGATTCAAGGCTAACCGACTAATCTCATTATCTAAGCTAGCCAACATTCGTTAACTATCGGGACACTCCACTATAGCCCGATAGTTGCACTCCCCTCACTATAGATATATTTCCGTCCACTTGATTTAACCATGTTCAGTAAGTCGTTCCTTCACAGGTTGTTCGTAGCTATAGCTAGGTCAAATAACCGTTTACACCCCTATAGTACTTCTTGTTCCTTAAGTTCCACTAATCCTCTAATGAACAATCAGTTTGCGGTCCAACCATCAAACCTAAGTTCCTCTCGATCCAACGAGAGGGTGGGGCCCCTTGTTCAAGTCCTGGAGTTAGTACTTAAGAGAACAACCTCTCTGCTATCCCTAAAATGGGTAGGAGTGAATTCCGTCTTGCGAAACTATGTCCCCAGCTATCTATTCGATCTTATCCCCAAAATGGTAGGCTTGTCGAGTCGGCGATGCTGGCCACTCTCACCCATGCAGATCAAAGGATAATCTCTCATAAACAGGAGTTCATAGATAGCTCAGGATTAAGAACGAGTTACCTAGGTCATCTATGAGAAATAGTCAGTTTCTTCAGTAAACGGCGTTATAAAGAGAAAGTGACTTATTTCGTGGTCCAGTCTTATGCAAACTCATTGCATAGGACGCCCCCACTCGCATGTCACCACATGAACGATTTAGGATCTCATCGTTTGTACTTAATACAAAGTGGGCCGCGTCCATAGTGTCACCAGGATAAGGCACCCAACCGTATCCTTATACTATAGACTATTTTGACTATAAACTTGAACTTGATCCTACGATATGTCCCTACATATAGTTCGAGTATTCATTTTATAGTCAAGGATCTTAGTTTATTGGATTTAGGCTAATCATTCGCAATTTACATATTCAATAACATCTTTTACTGAATAACCTCAATAACGTCTTTATTGGAAATAGAATATGTTTAATGATTTACAAACTACGAGTTTATAGGACATTAAACCCAACAACTCAGTCTTAATCCTGAGTGTGTCATGAACTCCTTCTCATGAGGGATTGTCCTTTGATTAGCATGGGTGAGAGTGGCCAATACGCCGACTCAATATGCCTTCCTTTTTGGGGACAAGACCGAGTGGGAGGCTGGGGACATGACAACACAAGAAGGAATTCACTCCTTCCCACATCTAGGAGAAGTAGATGAGTGTTCCCTTAAGTGGTGACTCCGGGACTTGAACAAAGGGATCCCGCCCTCTCACTGGTCGGAGAGGGACTTTCTATTTAATGGTTGGACCATAAACAGGTTGTTCATTATAGGAGCACCGGTACTTAAGGAGACAGATGTAACACAAGGGTAAAACGGTAATTTGACCCAGCCGTGATTACGAACACTCGTGGAGGATTGACTTACCGGCATAGGTCTACATCCATGGACACAGAAATGTTCTACAGTGAGAAGAGTTCAGCTGTGGGTCTTTAGTGGAATGACCCACAGTTAATGAATATTGGTTAACCTGATTAATGAGTTTAATCTATTAACCTCATATCATTGAAGCTTCTGATCTGTATGTCCATTAGGTCCCCCTGCTAGCTCGTAAAGAGTAATTAGGAACAAATATATCTTGAGAGAATTTGAATAGTTCAAATTCATATTGGGAATTAAGTTAATTGTACGAGATACAAATTAATATAATGTATAGTGATGCATTAAAATATAAAGTTTAATTTTAGATTAAACTTTATTATATTGAGAGATTGATATATTTGAAAGAGTTCAAATATATGTCTAATTAAATATATGGTATTTAATTAGAAGATAAATTAATTAATTATGAATTAATTAATTATTCAATTTAGTTTAAATTAAATGAGATTTAATTAAACTATAGTCTATGAGAGAAATAAATATTTGAAGAAGTTCAAATATTAATATGAATTTGATTCATATTAAATTTATAGGATCTAAGAGAATTTGAAGGAGTTCAAATTTTAATATGAATTTGATTCATATTATAGAATTAATTAATTGAAGGTCTCAAATTAAATATATGATATTTAATTGGGTAATTAATTAATTAACTAATAGAAGGTCTGAAATTAAATATATGATATTTAATTGATGATTAATTAATTAAAGAATTAATTAATTGGAAATTAATCAATTATGAAAATGATTAATCACTTATGGAAGTAATTAATCATTTATGGAAATGATTTAATCACTTATGGAAGTGATCAATCATTTATGGAAAAGATTAATCAATTATGGAATTGATTGGTCATGGAATTGGTTGGTTGTGGAATTGATTAATTATGGAAAAGATTAAATCAATTATGCAAATAATTGATTTTAAATGAATATTTTATTCATGGCCTTTCTCCTATAAATAGAACACTAAACCTAGGGTTTAAGTACAACAACATAAGGCCACAAGAATGCACTCTTGCATTCTCTCTAGCCTCCCTCTCATATTCTCTCAACTCAGGAACTTTAGGGAGAATTTTCTCTCTAGAGTTTTTCCCATTCAAGATTAGGTAGTCCCACAACTACGTTCCTCATCTCAGAGTTATAGCGGGGAAGATCAAATGGTGGTGTTCTTCGTTGTTGCAGAACAATCAAGAATCATCCGTTGAAGTATTCAGAGTCGTCAACGGAGGTTTGCTTCTCTTTTCTTTATTATAGATTTAGATCTAAATTTTGTATGCTTAGCCTTAAGTTTCTATAGAATTTGTTCTATGTTTTAACCAATGCAATAGTATTTTTGGATAAACAAAATTAACTACGAATCGGTCCCAATTACGCTTCCGCTTTAACGGAATTGGGGAATTCCAAATCCTTTCAGGAGCTCTCTTGTGCAAGATAATCTTCAAAAAACTTTTGCTTTGTCTCCTCATTTGTCTCTCTTGCGAATGTCGCTTGACTGCTTTAGTTTTTGGGATGTTTGAGTTATGAGGATTAAATCACTTATCAATTATATGTACAACGCCTTTCTTCTTGTTTTGTGTGTGCCTTGCTCGAGGACTAGCAAGATTTAGGTTGGGGGTATTTGATAGAACCTAAATAGTCTTATTTTATTGCCTCTAATCTAAGCTTGTTAGAGTTATTTTATGCTTTACTTGTCCTATTTACAGCTTAATTGAGCTTAGGCCATGTCGGGAGTCGATCACGCTAATTTGTGTTAATTCGGGCCAATTATGGAGTTAATTGGAGCCATCTCGATGTCTTGGACGGAGAGGAGGTGAAGAGACCCAATTGTGTTGAAGCGGGCTTGAATTATGACACCAAAAGCCAAAGATTGAAGCCCCGAACCGAGAAGAAGCGAGACAAGACTGAGAAGGAGTAGGAAGTCGAGATTAGAGTCTAACGTCTAGACACCGGTCTTGGCATCTCGACCCCGACGCGATTTCGGGCTGAAGAAAATATTTCGCAACGTCGAGACGCTGTGCCCTGGCGTCTCGACGCCGGCGTATTTTCTATAAATATTAGGTCTCGGTTTAGTCCGCCGTTAGGTTAGATTTTGGAGTCCCTTTTATGATTTATTTGCCTCTTTTACTTTCCGGCACGTTTGTAGACCATTCTTGGTCATTTACTATGGATTCTTTCATGTTATTTATCGCTTTTACTTCTTCTATGCGTAGCTAAACTTCTTTAGATCGTTTGATTGGAATTATGCTTTGATTTCTAATGATATTGGATGAGTTTTCTGGTTTATAACTTATGTTCTTGCTGTATTTTCATTGAAGTTTTGCACGCAATCCTGTTTAAAGCAATACATGACCGTTAGTCAATTAGGATTGATGCCTATGCGATTATAGTTTGTGTATTCAATCAGTTATTTGAGATAGCCACTAGGTTGTGGCAAGCCACTCTCTACGTGAGACGATCCTTGATAGGCCTAGGATGCATGTTAAAGGTTGTAGGAATTTAGATTTAAATTGCATTTGAATTTAGTTCCTATAATTCCTAACCCACGATCCCAAAGCGGCTAGTTTTAATAGGTAATTGTAAAATTGCTTGTTAATAATCTAGTTAGATATAAGTAGTAATCGTTGCAGAAGTCTCGGATGGTTACTACATTATGCATAAGGGGTGGCGAGCGATAGAGTCTATATTAATTAATCTTGTTAATTGCCGAATTCACGATTAGCGAGTTAATTAGCACAAGTTAGTGTAGGGAGGTCTTCCGAGTAACCCATAAGCCAACCGGACTAATGAAATCTGTTTAGAGAATCCATTAGAGAAAACAAGGAAGCCAAGGAATTAGAATCAAGCATAATAAATCCTAATCCAACGATCCCTTTTTATGTATTTGATCCCGCCTTATTTCTTCTTTGCATATTTAATTTTCGTGCCATTTAAAATTTAGCATTTATCTATTTTATTTTATTTTCTTGTTTGCCGCTCATCACCACAAATCCCCCATGTTTTCATAAGCATAAAATCGTACACTTATTAAATCCCCTTTCCCTGTGTTCGACCTCGGCCGCTATTGCTACAAAAATTAGTAGTAGTGACGTTGGTTATAGATTTATTTGACAACTTAGGGAGAATTCAACACCCTCATGGCGGTCCCGTCAGCCCTCACGACTAAAAGTGTTTGAGGGACATCTAGATGGTCTAGGTCTACAAGTTATGTACAAAGGATAATCTAGGGAAAGTGGGAGATTAGCTTAAACGAGTTATGTACTCAGCTCATTCTTTAATCTCCCCTATTTTGGCTGTGTTTTTTGGGTTTTATGCATGAGGGGTGGTGGTCGATCATGTTAATTTAGTTAATCATGTTAACTGCAGGGTTCTGGGTTAATTGGTTAATTAAACACAAGTTAGTGTAGGGGGGTCCTCCGAGTAACCAAGAAGCTAACCGGATTCATAAAAGCTGCATAGAATGATATTTAGAGAAAACTAGGAAACCAAGTGACATAACATTCAAGCATAAGAAATCCCAATCCAACGATCCCTCTTTTATTATTCTCCCTCATTTACATTCAGTATTTTATATTGTTTTCGCTGCATCCATCTTTTCAAACCCCCCTGTTGCATGAACACAAAATTCTGCATCTGCTAGATCCCCTTCCCTGTGTTCGACCCCGACCACTATTTCTAGGATCATTTCCACTATTATTTTGCGAACTCGCGCCTTTTACTCCAACCTTTCGGTCATTAGTTAAATGCAAACTATGCTAACCTAAGTGATTAGTTTAAGCTAACATTTAAAAGTTAAATTCAACAAAAACAAAGAATGCTAGAGGCAGCAAAGTTGCTTTTGCATAGGCAGGGCTTACTTCTATTCAAGGAATCAACATATTTGAACCCCTAAATAGAAGCTTAGCTCATGATTGAAAGTAAATTGCAAAACATAAAGAAAAGCAAACTTGACATGGAGAAAATATAGTGAATTAGTATTAAAGAATGAGCTGAGTACAAAAGATTAACTTAAAACCGAAGGTAAATGATAAGTAAATACAAAATGCAGGAAATTAAAGAGTGTAAAACATAAAATAAAGACAAGACTCTACTAAGGATCTCCCTCTCTCTCTATCTAGCTAGCTCTTGCCCTTTTTCAAGGAAAGACAAGCCTTTCTCTTGTTCTTCTTTCGAATAAAAGAGCAGACAGAGACTGAGGGATCTGGAACTCGGAGTGGTTACAAGGTAAGAAGAGAGAACTAAAAATAAATCCTAAGGACGAAAATCCTAAGCATCGAGCTCTCCTTGCTTCTTGCACCGAGATCAGTGTGAGAAGGCCTTGGAAGGTAAGAATCCACGATCCTCGGAAATTTGATGCTGGATTAGGGATTCTCGGATATATCTGTGCAGATCTCGTGAATCTCGGTATTCTGTCAAAAAGCCTAGTTGCGGCCGCATCTTGGGCTCATTTTCCACTATGTTATGCTTCAAAATTTTGTCTTCAGCATGGGGCTTCTTTCCTTATATGGCTTTGGGGGTGCAACTTGATCACATTCCTCACATCCTCAGGTCCAGATGCAGACACAATATTCCAGCTTTTAACTCCTTTTTGCTCCGTTAACCTTTATCTCCTCTTGCAGGCGTATTCTCCTCGCAAAGACTTCTGCACAAAAACATTACTTGGATAATTTCTTTACAAAATAATCACTTTTTGTACAAATTAAGCTTAAATTCTATAATTTTAAGATTTTCTTCATGATTCTACAACTTTTTCTAAAATGACCTAAGTCCTTGCATTCAAAACAATTACCTAAGGTCTTAAGGCTAAATAACGCACATAAATTAGCGTTGTCACTAGGCTCAAAACCAAAGCAATCAATGTAACAATTAAAGGCATACCCAATGAAGTATGAGTTATCATACCTGGCAGGAGGTCTAATAGTCCTCCTTATTCTATCCCTAGTTAGCTGATAAGTTTCAAGCTCACTGGTTTTAGTAGCTACTGTATCAATCGCATCAGAGTTTTGCGGCTCGTTTTCTAGTTCTATTGGAGTTTCGACCTATTGTTCAGAATTACTGTGTGATGTGGAAGCTTCATGTGTTGTCTGTAGTTCAATTTCAAATGAGGTCTCAATTTGAACATGTGTTCCATTGTTTGCTGAAGTTTTCCAGGGCATATTATCTTCATTAAAGGATACATCCTTGTTAATAATGCATTTGGCTTCTCCAGGTTCTAGATACCATAGTTTGTAGGCTTTTACACCTTGAGGGTATCCCAGAAATACACAGCTTTTAGCTCTCGACTGCAATTTTTGTTGTCTAGTGTGTGTGTATGCAGCACAACCAAATACTTTAAAGTCAAAATCTCCTGGGGAGTTTTAAAATCAAGAGTAGAGGATGGGCTACTCTTGATTACATAGGCAATCGTATTCACTGCTCCTCCCTAAAATATTCTTGGTAGTTGAGCATTGGAGAGCATACATCGGACTCTTTCTAATATGGTTCGGTTATATCTCCCTGCCATTCCATTTTGCTAGGGAGTTCTGGTAGTGGTTAAGTGTCTGTTGATTCCAGCCCTCTTACATAAGTTAGCAAATCTATCATTCGAATACTCAAGTCCATTATCAGTTCGTAAGCACTTAACCTTTTTACCTGTTTGATTTTCAACCAAATTCCTCCATTCTAGAAAACGTTCAAACACCTCATCTTTTGTTTTCAACATACACACCCATAGTTTTCTAGAAAAGTCATCTACAAGGGTCAAGAAGTACTTTGCTCCAGCATGAGTGGTTACCCATGCTGGCACCCATAAATCTGAATGTACATAATCCAACTTATCCTTGGTGATGTGAGTGGCAGTTTTGAAGCCTTGTCTTGCTGATTTCCCAAGAACACAATGTTCACAGAAGGGTAGATCAGTAAAGTAATATTTTAAAAGTGTCATGTGGAATGAGCACTCAGAGTCCAATATCCATTCCTCTTTACTGTCAATTTCTGAAGCAACCAAAACCTCAGCATATTCATAACCCTCTTGGATATTTACTAAGTTATTGTTTTCCTTGAAATTCTATTTACTAGCTTTCCTTTTCAGTTGTAGGTAATCCCATTTGTAGTGTCCATCCTTGTGACAATAATTTCAACTAATATTGCTTTTGTCATTTTGTTTCACACTGTTTTGATTCCTCCCAGTTTCTTTTCCATCCATTTGTTGAGAGTTTTACCCTTGGTTTTGAGAATTCTGCCCTTTTTCACGAAAATTTCTCCCCTTAGGGTTATGTTGTTGTGTCTACTTTCCTCTTGCAATTAGAGCATCAAGGTCTTTCTTTTCTATTTTCAATTCGAGCTCTTTTGTTCTCAAAGCATCAAGCACCACATCGACTGTCAACTTCTCTCTTCGTACTTGATCGCAACTTTTATTTCTTGAAACGATTCTGGCAACAAATTCAATAGGATCACTACCTGATCTACCCCCTTAACTTCTTCACCCGAATTTGCAAGTTCTATACATACCGTGTTTAAATCATCTAAAATTTCTTCAAGATTCTTTGAGGGATCCATCTTGGATCAAGAGAATCATTCCTTCAAGAAAATCTTACTAGCCAAGGATTTTGGCATATATAAATCTTCTAGTTTTGCCCAAAGTTCATCTACTTTTTCAATCTTACTGACCCTTCTAAGTACACTAAGATGCCTTTTATTGATTTTTAAGACATTGCCTCAAAATTTATGGCATTTTCACAACATAACTTGTTTGGTACAATGCGTTTGTTTATTTAACTTGTTTAAATTCTTGATTTTTTCCTTTTTGCAGTCTTGGGATAGTACACCAATCCATCATATTTTTTTTTTAAGCTCTTCAAGTCTTCAAGCTTACACCCATTTGTTCTTTGGGCAGGTTGCTCCATCTTCCAATAAAGAGGTGGGCAGGTTGTTGATTTTTGGCAATGATATTTCTATTTGGTATTTCTCGTAAATACATTCTAGCCACTTTGTTCTTATAAGAGAAAAATCTAATTATAAGTTGTGACCTCTTTGTACAATATATTTACAAATGTTGGGTTTTATGCCCTAAACCTCGTAGATAGTAAATGTATCAATTGACCGAACATAAATAAAATATTGTTTGATGTTTTTTCAATAAAGAGTTATTGCCAATAGTATGTACATATTGCCTAAATAACCCTAATCCAATAAACTAAACATCCAAGGATGAGGGATGAGTCTTGAACTGTATGTGGAGACATACGGGGATCACAGTTCAAGAGTCAGCCTGAAGGGTCTATAGTATAGGGATAAGGTTGGGTACCTTATCATGGTAACACTATGGATACGACCCACTTTGTATTTGATACAAACACAATGATCCAACACGTTCATGTAGGGGACATGTGAGTGGGGGTATCCTATGCAATGAGTTTGCATAAGACCGGACCGCAAAATAGTAACCGCTAGCTGTAACACCGTTAACTAGTTAGGTTTCTATTTCACTAGGATGACCTAGGAAACTTAGTTTGAATCCTGCATGGATTATGGACTCCTATTCACGAGGGATTGTCATTTGATTTGTATGGGTGAGAGTGGCCAGTACGCCGACTCAATAAGCCTACCATTTTGGGGACAAGACCGAGTGGGGAGCTAGGAACATAATTACGCAAGATGGAATTCACTCCTTCACGACTTTTGAGGAAGTAAATGAGTGTTCCCTTAAGTGGTGTCTCCGGGTCTTGAACAAAGGGCTCTACCCTCTCACTAGTCCGAGAGGGGTTTCTGTTTGATGGTTGGACCACAAACAGGTTGTTCATTAGAGGAGCACTGGTACTTAAGGAGGAAGAGATAACTCAGGGGTAAAACGGTAATTTGACCCAACTGGAGTTACGAACACTTGTGAAGGACTAACTTGTTGTTGGTCCATATCCGTGGACACAGAATTATGTATCCAGTGAGAAGAGTGCAACTGTGGGTCTTTAGTGGAGTGAACCCACAATTAAAGAAAATTGATTAATTGGTTAATGATTTTAGCCGTTTAATCTCATATCATTGGAGCTTCTGATCTGCAGGTCCATTAGGTCCCACTGGTAGCTCGTTAAGAGACTTGAGGCAATTCAGTATTAATTGTAAATTGAAAATGTTTAATTTAGGTGAATCATATAATATAAAATTTATGAAACTTTATATTATCATTTTGAATTAAATTCAAAATTAATTTTTGAGAGAAAATATTTGAAAGAGTTCAAATGATTAATATGAATTTGATTCATATTTATAATTTAATAAAATCCCTAAAATTAAATATATGATATTTAATTGGGTAATTAATTAATTATTGAATTAATTAATTATTTATGAAAATTAGATATGTATAAGATAATAGATTTGATTAAATCTTATTCACGACCTTTTCCTATAAGGATTAGATCTTATGGCATTTTCCTATAAATAGGACCTCTGGGTGGGGTGAAAGACATCTCATTCATTCTCCTACTTTCAGAGAATTTCCCAAAAGGCTCCCACCAGTCTCATGCCTCTAGAAGTCTTAGAGTCATACCGGTGTAGCCATAGTGGTAGTGTTGGCAGTAGTTGTGATTATTTCACAAGTAGTTGGTGAATTTAATCTGAGTCGTCAATGAGAGTAAGTAACTAGTTACTATATAAATTAGAATTAGATTCTATAGATTTTCAGCATGCTTAATCTAGATATTCATTAGATTATGAATGTATGTGTGTTGCTAGTGTATTAGTATTTCATAATTCTAAATTAATTGTGAATTGTTCCTGAAACCGCTTCCGCTACATCGGGACCCCGTTCTCTTCAATTGGTATCAGAGAAAATCGTTAAATTAATTAGAATTTTCAAAATTGGCACTAGCTTGGTGGGATTGATTGCATTGTCGATGTAATTATGCGAATGAATGTTTACGGTAATTTTGGTCTTAGAATTTACTACTTTGATATGATCAAAATTGTAAGGGCCCTTGTGTTTTTGGGCAATTATTTTTAAATTCGAGTCTTATGTAAGTTCGGGTCTAGATTAAGCTCAAAGTTCGATGAAGATCGAGATCAATTTTGACCAAAAACAGAAGAATAGCCGTTGATAAGGCTACCCTAATTCTCAGCCCAAAGATCCAAGCGTTTGTGGAGCAAGAACCCTTGAAACAAAGAGATTAACACCTCCTTACACAAATTAGAACCAACCAAGAGAAAAGGCTAGAAATTGATTACCTCTTATGATCAATGATCTAGAAGCAAGATTGGAAATCTTGTTCTAGATTGAGTCATTCCACAATCAAACTTGATCAAGGCCAGATTGAATGGCTCAACATGCAATCTATCACAAGAATTGCAAGAATCCTAGAAAAGGAATTTCTAATAAAAGTCTCAAATAAGAGAGATCATATTTCATTCATCTTAATCTGAATTTTACATGCTAGAATGAGGCTTTTTATAGCCTTTGTGTGAATGAAACCCCCAACCTTTCAAATCCCCAAAATAAAAGCTACAAAGCATTCATGACCATAATTGGCCTACAAAGTAACTCCCCACTCAATCTAACCTTGAAACCACGTTTTTGGAAGCCAAAAAGGTTCAAAATTTACAAACAAAAGTTGATAACTTGAAATAACAAAGGAAACTTCAAAAGGCTGGTGCAACGTTAATCTTGCAAACGTTGACATTCACAGCGTCGTCCTCTCTTGGGTTAATTTGCAGCATGTGAAATGGATGTTGAGATGAACCTAGCCAATTTTGTATGTGAATAAAGAATGCTTGTTGAAGTTTCTTAGCCTTGGCGCGTGTAATAGGTCCAGTTGGAACGTGTGGAGCACCATGATTCTTATCATCTTCCCCCTCTTCGAAAGGATTCGTCCTCGAATCATGGTAGTCATCACCTACATCAAAAGGACTCAAGTCAGCAACATTGAAAGTAGAACTTACTGAAAATTCTCTCGGAAGATCAATCTTGTAGGCATTGTTGTGAATTCTTTCAAGAACTTGATAAGGACCATCCTCTCTTGGATGTAACTTTGTCTTCCGTTTCGAGGGAAAGCGCTCCTTGCGAAAATGCACCCAAACCCAATCACCCGGTTGAAAAATGAGTTCTTTCCGTCCTTTGTTAATTCGTGAGGCGATTTTCGAATTCTGTTTCTCAATCCTCTCCTTGACCTCTTTGTGCAAGGTTTTGATCAAATCGGCCTTACTTGTGGTTGCATCATTCACAAAATCATTAGAAGGAATAGGAAGCAAAACAAGAGGTGTAGGTGGATTGAATCCATAAACAACCTCAAAAGTAGAACAATGTGTTGTACTATGAATTGCTCTATTATATGCAAACTCAACAAATGGAAAACATTCTTCCCAAGACTTAATATTCTTAGAAATAATAGCCCTAAGCAAAGCGCCCAATGTTCTATTAACTACCTCCGTTTGCCCATCAGTTTGAGGATGACATGTAGTTGAGAACAACAATTTAGTATCCAACTTACCCTACAACACCTTCCAAATGTGGCTTAAAAATTTAACATTCCTATCACTAACAATAGTTCTAGGAAATCCATGTAATCTTACCACTTCCCTAAAGAACAAGTCAGCCACATGCTTTGCAACATCCATCTTGTTACATGCTATAAAATGAGCCATTTTACTAAATCTATCCACAACAAAAAAAATACTATCTTTACCCTTTTTAGTCCGAGGCAAACCAAGTACGAAATCCATAGATATATTAGTCCAAGGTTCATTAGGTACATTCAAGGGAGTATACAATCCATTTGGTTGTGATCTAGACTTAGCCTCTTTGCATTTAAAACATTGGCTACAAATCTTATGCATATCATCTTTCATTTTAGGCCAAAAGAAGTGTTCATGCAACATATCATAAGTTTTATGAATCCCAAAATGCCCCATCAATCCACCCCGTGGGCTTCTTTCACAAGCAAAACTCTTACAGAACATTCAGGAACACAAAGCTTACTTTTGTTAAACAAAAAGCCATGAAACACATGATAATCAGCCATGGCTTTCCCAGCAAGACAAGATGCATAAATAGTTCCAAAGTCAGGGTCATCTTTGTATAACTCCTTAACATGCTCAAATCCAAGAATTTTTGCACTAGGAGAAGTAAAGAGATTGTACCTTCTTGACAATGCATCAGCCACCACATTGTCCTTACCTTGCTTATATTTGATAACATAGGGAAATGTTTCAATAAATTCTACCCACTTTGCATGCCTACGATTCAGCTTGCTTTGTCCTTTAAGATGCTTCAAGCTTTCATGATCAGTGTAGATCACAAACTCTCTAGGCCATAGGTAGTGTTGCCATACCTGCAATGTACGAACTAAAGCAAACAATTCTTTATCATAGGTGGGATAGTTCAATGCTGCCCCATTTAGTTTTTCACTAAAATACATTAAGGGTTTTCCATCTTGCATTAAAATAGCACCTATGCCCAATCCACTTGCATATATCACACTCAATTTCAAAAGTCTTATCAAAGTTAGGCAAAACAAGTAATGGTGCATTGGTTAATTTTTCCTTCAGTTCATTGAAAGCTCTCTCTTGCATTTCCCCCCATTCAAAAACAAGATTCTTTTTCACTAAGTCATTCAATGGTGCAGCTATGGTACTAAAGTCCTTTATAAACCTTCAATAGAAGCTAGCTAGACCATGAAAACTCCTAACCTCATTGGCATTTTTCGGTGTTGGCAAATCCCTAATTGTCTTAACTTTCTCTTCATCTACTTCTACTCCATTCTTACTAACTATGAAGCCAAGAAAGTTAACCTTTTCCATGCAAAAGCTACACTTATTAAAATTAGCATAAAGCCTCTCTTTTCCAAGTGTAATCAAAACTGGCCTAACATGCGCCACATGCTCATCTAAATTCTTTGAATAAATCAAAATATCATCAAAATACACAAAAACATACTTCCCCAAGTATTATCTCAAAACATGATTCATTAAGCACATAAATGTAATAGGAGCATTAGTTAACCCAAACGGCATAACAAGCCATTCATACAATCCAAACTTAGTTTTGAAAGCTGTTTTCCATTCATCTCTCACATGCATCCTAATTTGATGATATCCAGATTTCAAATCAATCTTTGTAAATAAACAAGAACCATGCAATTCATCAAGCATATCATCTAGCCTAGGAATAGCGTGACGATACTTTACAGTGATTTTATTGATGGCTCTACTGTCCACACACATGCGCCAAGTTCCATCCTCCTTTGGCACCAAAATGACCGATACAGAACATGGACTCAAACTTTCTCGTACATATCCCTTCTCTATGAGCTCCTCCACTTGCCTTTGAATTTCTTTTGTCTCAGTTGGATTTGCTCTATAAGCTGGCCTATTTTGAATTGTAGCCCCCGGGATGAAGTCTATTTTATGTTCAATACCTCTAAGTGGAGGTAATCCTTTAGGGATCTCATCTTGGAACACGTCCTCAAATTCCTGCAAAAGAGGTCGAAACAAAATAGGCAAAGGCAAATTGTTAGCGTTAGAGGCCAAAATGATATGACAGCCCGAGCCAATTGGATCTAAGAACCCTTATGGATATGCAAACCCCTAGATCTCAAATGCTAAGACCCCCAAAACAAGATGATTTCATCCCAAGGAAGAAGATAAAACGAATTTACCTTGATGATCAAGATCAAGAGTAGAGAAAACTCGTTTCTAAAATCGAGATTTGAATCACTCCACAAGTAGTTTGATCAACGCTACTTGAAGGATCCTAGCATGCAAATCTAAACACAAGATATGCAAAGGTGCTCATGGCCATTAGGCTCAAAAGACTTAATTTTCATTGAAATTCCATCAAAACAATTCTTCCCTCAAAGCAGCAACATAGATGGCTATTTATAGCCTTCAAACATAACCTATGGTCATATGGAAGGTTGTAACCTCCATGCCCATCAATGCCATAATGACCACTAACTAAATAATAAGTTAAAACATTAAAAACACAACTTTAAAACTGAAAATTACAATAAAAATGTCTTAAATCTGAGATTCATCTTCCAATCAACAAACTATAAAGTTTGTAAGCATCTTGGGTTATTGTAGCTTGATTAAGACACCTCGGTTCGTATCATCCTCCCCTTCTTCAAGAGGATTCATCCTCGAATCCAAGGATCCCCTTGTAGTGCAAACTTGAAGTCTTTAGCATCTCACAATCTTGCTCTCCTCAAGTTCTTAACTTTTGACTATCGTCCATGAATGAATGATGTAGCAAAATTCAAACGTCGTTTGATTTGGTTCCCTTGGGTATTGAAGTTCCCTCGTGCTCGGCTTTGTCTCATATTTGAAGCAAGCTTTAAATCTTCCTTGTCAATAAGCATCTCGATTTCCTGCAATAATTCCTTAGAAAATGTAGATACACTTGGTTTGAGTGCACCCATTAGAAAACAAGTCTTTTCGGATACAAGTTCTTGTATGTGTCGTTTTGAATACAAGACATTGTTCCTCTCACAAACTTTAAATGCTGAATTCTCTTTCTCTTTAGTAAGAGTCTCAAATGTTTCTTTCTCACACTCGTTCTCGTTTTCAATTTTCGCACTTTTTGTTTCAAATGGGCATAGATCAAGATATATTTGCACACTTTCTTTGTTGGTCACCACGTGATCAATAACAACTTCTTCATTTGAAACATCATCTTGAGGCATGGGACATTCTTCTTCTTCTTGAATGGATTTTGTGATTTGTGCCTCTCTTGCTTGATCCCGCAAATTCAACTCGTGAGATAATTCGGACATGTACTTTATGGATTTACGTATTTCATCCATATTTTCATGAAAAGCCTTCCAAAATGGATCATCACGGACGTGTTTCTCACAACGTTTTTGTGCTTGACGAAACAAGGATTTGTTTGAACTTCTTGTTTGAAACATGCTACAAATGAATGCAAAGTGACAAGGAAAATGGATCTCACAAGCACTCCCTCACATGTTTTCACTCAAAGACAAATACACTCTCAACAAACTCTCAATCTCACTCACATGAGCCAATGAGCAAAGTTTGCATTTAAGTGATAGATAGCACACATAGAACACAATCAAAATAGCTTAAGTATGGAGTCAAACGAATACCAAATAAGAAACAAGTTAAGAAAGAAAGCAAAGGTCAAATGGAAATCAAACTCTAAATATAAGTCTCCATGTATTAATATTTAAAGGTTAAAATGAGGACTTATGGAATTTAAATCAACCTTCACAATAAAGTGAAGTTACAATCAATAACGATCATGGACATTGAATAGAAAGTGGCTGGCAAATTGAATGTGAAAAAATTGTAACCCCTGAATTTATGGCAAGTGGCTAATTAATTTGAGAAATTCAACATGTAACTGAAGCCAATGGATACCAACGGTCAGATCCTAACAAAAGTGAGAGTTTAAACATCAGCCAATTCAGATCTAACACACTTTTATAGCAAAGAACAACAAGAAGTAAAGAAATTGAATAGTCTCGGCTTTCTCGGTTTTCCAGAATATAGTATCCAAATGACAAATTTTCTATATGTTGCACACCGAATCTCAAGATCTCATAGGAGACAAAGTTGAAGATCGGAATAAGATATACAAGATTGCACAAGACAAAAATACGAAAGGATAAACAGAAGTGAAACTTTTTTTCAATTTTATATTTCTTAACAAAATGCAAGAACGTGAACAGTAAGAACAAAAAAAAATTCAGAATGAAGAACCAAAAAAGAAATGCAACAACGGAAACATATATCCGATCTAGAACCTAAAGCTCTGATACCAAAATGATATGACACAAAGCAGCTCTGATCCAAAATGATATGACAACCCCAACCAATTGGATCTAAGAACCCTTGTGGATATGCAAACCCCTAGATCTCAAATGCTAAGACCCCCAAAACAAGATGATTTCATCCCAAGGAAGAAGATAGAACGGATTTACCTTGATGATCAAGATCAAGAGTAAAGAAAACTCGTTTCTAAACATGAGATTCGAATCACTCCACAAGTAGTTTGATCAATGCTACTTGAATAATCCTAGCATGCAAATCTAAACACAAGATATGCAAAGGTGCTCATGGCCATTAGGCTCAAAAGACTTAATTTTCATTGAAATTCCATCAAAACAATTCTTCCCTCAAAGCAACAACATAGATGGCTATTTATAGCCTTCAAACATAACCTATGGTCATATGGAAGGTTGTAACCTTCATGCCCATCAATTCCATAATGACCACTAACTAAATAATAAGTTAAAACATTAAAAACACAACTTTAAAATTGAAAATTACAATAAAAATGCCTTCAATCCGAGATTCATCTTCCAATCAACAAACTATAAAGTTTGTAAGCATCTTGGGTTATTGTAGCTTGATTAAGACACCTCGGTTCGTACCAGCCGTAGATTTGCCTAGAAATTCATCTCAGATGCAACAACGTCTTGACGCTGTATCAATTCTCGGCCACCCGAGGAAAACCAACAACGTCAAGACGTTGTGTCGAGTTTTTAGCAATGCTGCCAGGGTTTTAGCAGCTTTGGTTTGTGATGTAGACGGTTCGGTTCAGTCGATTCAGCTTCAGTTCGTGGTGGATTGGCTTGGTTCAAGGTTTTGGAGGTCGGTTTGATAGTATGCATAAATGCTATCAATTTCCTATTAATTTTAGCTAGTTTTATGCTTGAATTGTGTACTTTAATGCTATTTTTTGTTTAAATTTCAGAAAACCGAGTCAAGGAAGCAAAACCGGGATTTCGAGAGATTTTGGATGATTTTTGGAGCTTTTGGAGAAATTTAAAGAAATCCATTATAGATCCAAGTCCAAAAGCCCAATAAGAATGAGTTAGAAGCCCAAATTGAAGTCAAAATCGAGCCATTCTTGAAGATCCGAGGCCTAGTGTCGAGACACTTCGCAGTCGCGCGAGAATGTTCTGGAAATGGGACAGCGTCGCGACATTGTCCATGTAGCGTGATATGATCTAGATAATGAATTATGTTCAATTTTTGTGAAATATGAAAGCATGTTCAAGATTCATGAAAATTTAAATTTTTGCTTTGATTTCCTTGCACATGTTGAGCACTTAGCCTACTTATATGGTTTTGAATGCTTAGAATAGGATTATATTATCTAGATGTTTGTTGTCACTCCGATAGGCTTAAGATTTGATTTGAAAGTTGAACTGTATGAGAGTTTGCAATTTTTGCTTGGGAGAAATTGCATGATTATTAGCCTACAAAGAAAAGAAAAGAGGAAAAGAAAGAAAAAGAAAAAAAGTATATATATAAAAAAAGGTATAGTGAATAAAAAGCTTGCTATGTTTAAAAATGACTAGGGGTAAAAAGAGCTACCTGCGGTGTGATCAGTTAGACCAACCAAGAATAAAATTTGGGTTATGGGTCCCTGCATTGTAGTGTGAAAGCTAGTGCCATTAGAATCAATAAAATGCAAGTTTGGGGGAGGCATACCCCATTGTTTCAGGCACGTACCTTAGTATTATATTGCTTTCTTGATTGTTGGGAAGCTGGATAATTAGAGCTTAGGGCCAGTGTAGGGGGAAGATGAACTAAGGATTCTATAAACCTTTTTTAGGCTAGTAAAGACCTAATAAGGAGGCTCGCACACACACACGCAAGGGATGATAAGTTTGAATTTAAATTTTGTGATGAATGAATATGTTTTAATATTTCCTTTAATTGTTAGAGTTCATTATTTAGATCATTGAGATTAGAGTCATGCATTTGCAATAGTTGATTCATATATGTGGTTTTAGCTTTGCTCAGGACTAGCAAAGGTTTAAGTTTGGGGGTGTGATAGCATGCATAAATGCTATCAATTTCCTATTATTTTTAGCTAGTTTTATGCTTGAATTGTGTACTTTAATGCTATTTTCTGTTTAATTTTCAGAAAACCAAGTCAAGGAAGCAAAACTGGAATTTTGAGAGATTTTGGATGATTTTTGGAGCTTTTGGAGAAATTTAAAGAAACCCATTGTAGATCCAAGTCCAAAAGCCCAAGAAGAATGAGTTAGAATCCCAAATTGAAGTCAAAATCGGGCCATTCTTGAAGATCCGAGGCCTAGCGTTAAGACGCTAGGCCGAAGCGTCGAGACTCTTGGCAACCGCACGAGAATGTTCTGGAAATGGGACAGCGTCGCGACACTGTCCATGTAGCGTCGCGACGCTGCGACGACTTGGAGCCCAAGACAAAATGACGTCAGAGCGTCGTCGTAGCGTCGCGATGCTGTGCTTGCTGATCACCTATAAATGCAGCCATTTGCATCCAAGTTAAGGGAGCCAATTTGTGGGTTTTCACCCCATTCTAGAGTCCACACTAAAATTGGGGATTTTTGGGAGACTTTTGGAGCTTTCTTGAAGATCATTGGAACTCGGGATCGATGGAGGTCGCCATGGGATCGGGGAGATCGACACTTTTATGAGCAATTCTCTTCCCTTTTCCTTTACTTTTAGTTTCTAGAATAATTGTGATTAGGAACTATTGGATTTTAGTGATTATGAGTACTTAGTTCCTAAATTCTATGTGTTTGATTTAATCTGTTGAACCTTTGATTGATTAATGAATTGATTTGGTTTGATTATCATCATCATTCATTTGTGCATTTTGTCCTTAATGCTTTTAATCAACTGATCACTGATTAAATGAATCGTTACTAAGTGGAAACTCGACGAAGAGAAGCTTAGACTAGAACTGAATGCTTGACTGGCATTTATTTACCCGAGTGACACGGGATAAGATAAATAGCGTTAGAGGTTGTATTGAATGGTCGTAATGCCATGCTAAGTAAATAAAGAGGAAACCGAAAGGAGATTCTTTATTAAAAGGCATGAGATTCTTATGAATTGAATGATTAATTAATCTAAGTTAGTTAATCTAAGTTAATATTCTTATGAATTGAATGATTAATTAATCTAAGTTAGTTAATTGATTAAGCGATTACAGGTCCAATTGATGAAATCAATCCTCTAAGGATTATCCCTCCAAATTGTGTCTCCATTTATCTTTTGCTTTCTAGATTAGCTTTTTAGTTTATCTTTTCAGCATTAGATTTTGTTCTCTAAATAAAACATAGCAAGATTATTCGTAGTAATTAATTGAATAAATCCAATCCCTGTGGAGACGATACTCTATACTCAAAATCATTATATTACTTGTGAGGACCCGTACGCTTGCGGTAAATATACGTCATCACGGTTCGAGTTGGTTCGGGTCGTGTTGATATGGTTCGTGAGTGGCAGAATAATTATTAGGATAAAAGTATACAAAATTAATGTAATTTATCGCTTTATTTTATCCTAGGAACCAAATTATCGATTCTCATTTGTTATTTAAATGCTTTATGGATGTCATTTAGATTAAATTCCACCTTAGGTTATAAGCATGCACATGCATTTTATTATATTATAATTGTTATAATGTATGGATTAAATGCATGGAGACTTTCATGAGTGATTTAATATAGGTGTATATTAAATATATGAAAATGAATTAAGCATGAAACATGTCATTACTTAGATTAAATATAAAGAGTCGTGTTTAAGGTGATGAATGTAGCATGCTTGTGTGATTTTCTTGTTTGGCGATTATATAATTGTTATATTAATAATAAAGAGAAAATCAATGATGCATGGAGCATGAAATGTCCATAGTTATTAATATAATGGTTATATTAAAATTCATGCGATGCATATTATATAGTTTGATAATTTAATTTGAATTTGATTGTTAAACATATTAAACCATAGAAGCATGATTATAGGTCTAATCATTAAATTTGAAAAGTAGTTTTTAAAATTGATGATTAGTAACCGTCAATCTATAATCAAGAATTGCATGCAAACATAGGATCATGGTTAATTAATTAATTTTAAATTGGTTAAAATTAATTAGACCTAAGATCATGTTCTAATAGGATTAGAATTTATTTCTAACTTAGTATTAAATAGTTTAATTAAACTAAGTAGGAAAAACATTGCTATGATTATAAAAGAACTCTGCTGGTTAAGTTCTGTCTAAGGCTGAGGGTACTTAAGATGACAGTTTATGGAACACCTCCTACCTAGGAACTGACCCAGAACACTTGAGTTGAATTAATCATAGATTAATGTTAGCATGCAATGTCACTAGGTTAATTAAAAGTGTTTAATTCACCTAGAAGATAGTGTAAGGATCTTATCATAAGAGCTATAATAGGATTAAACTTAGACAGATTAACTTAGCCAGCTTTATCGAAGTTAAATAACCTTAAACATACGATAGGATACTTGAGTGGGAGGAAAAATACAAAACGTGATTTAAATCAAGTTTTGCTCCTACGTCCCTATATTCACAACGTGAGATTCATGCTCGGCTTCGTGTCGTCCTGGGCGGGCCTCCCTTCGGAAAATGTTTGCATGGGTTAATAACAAGGTGAATGGGGAAAGTGTCTATAGTAAATGGGAGCGGGACACGTGTCAACGTATCCCTCAGTCTCCAACCCTAGGTCACAGCGTGAGAGTTCTATGGTCCGCCTGCGTGTTGCCCTAGAGCAACCATCCCTTCGGAGGGCGTGATCATAGGATTCAGAACACCGTGAACTCCTAAAAAGGATAGGGTCTCTTAGGTTAATCACCAACAATTGTCTTACCCTTCGCTAGCTTGTTGGTGCGTACCTCTGAGATCTGAAAGTGGGAGGGTTACACTTACAAGGATGAGTTAAGTGTGTTAACAAATCCTTGACCGAATAACGATGGCTAATGTCTATAGAAATATGAGTTATTCCGAAATTAGAATTAGCTGAGAAGTGTCTCATTTTAGAGGAGGAGTAGTTGATCGCCCTTCGGTGGCTGTTACTCTAAACCTTTGAAGCATTGTTGCAAAACTAAATCAATAGTTTTAGGGTTCTTTGGTTGCTTGTTTTGCTATTGCTCGTGTGATGGGTTAAGGCAAAGATAACTAATACGGTCGTTGTTAATTTAATTTAAAAAATGTCTTCCTCTATAATCTCACTGCTTAAAAATGAGAATTTAACCGGAGAAAACGTTTCTACGTGGAAATCCCACTTGAATACGATTCTAGTTGTCGATGAGATCTACGATTTGTCTTAACAGATGATTGTCCTCTAGCTTCTACTATTCGAAATGAATCCCAAGCATCAGGGGATGCGCATGACCGCTGGGCAAAGGTCAATGTGAAAAGTTCCAAGCCTATATCTTTGCCAACTTATCTGAAGCTTTGGCTAAAAGACATGAGAGAATGGAAACAGCGTGAGAGATTATGAACTCTCCCTAGGAGATGCTTGGACAATCGTCCTATCAACTCCACCATGACGCTCTAAAGTACGTTTACAACTACGACATGAAAGAGGGTGCATCTGTTCGGGAACATGTACTAGACATGATGATCCAATTTAACGTGGTGGAGGCAAACGACACGCTCATAGACGAGCGTAGTCAGGTTGCGTTCATCATGGAATCTCTTCTGAAGAGTTTCCTACAGTTTCGCAGTAATGGGATGATGAACAAGATTGTCTTCAACCTGACAAGACTTTTGAATTAGCTACAACTCTATCAGTCGCTTCTAAAAAGCAAGGGATAGGTAGAAGGAGAGGCAAATGTTGCTCACTCCAAAAGAAAGTTTGAGAAGGGTTCTCCTTCTAGAACCAAAGTAGTGGCCTCTTCTTCAAAGAAAATTCAGAAGAATAAAGAAGACAGAGGGAAGGCTCCCGCAGCTGCTAGTCGAAGCAAGGGAAATGTCACACCCCCTCCCTAACTGCCTGCTAGCTTAGTCAGGAAGACGACGTCAAGCCAACAGACATCGTCCTCCTCTAACGATATCTGCTGACTCTGTTGAACACTTTAACCTAATAAACATGCTAATCTTAGATATGAAATACTTTACATGCATCACAACACAGCGAAACCTTGATAACCTTTAGACATACATGAAGTGCAACCCTGACTTAATTCACTTTGGAAAAATAAACCTGATAGAGACATCACAACAAAAAACATATCCAACTAGGGTTTACACAACCACAACATCTAGAGCTTACACAAACCATAAACTATCCAATCCTTACAAAGACACTTACAATATAAACAGACTCGATGTACAACTCCACCCACGTACTGGAAGTCGATCTGGAGCTTTTAGCAGACTATGGCAGTTTATCAGGCACCAGGAGCTCGATCTCTACCTGAAAGTGGGAAAACATTTTGAAAGGGTGAGCTATGAAGTCCAGTGAGTGACTAAATTTAAAACTGTTAATTCGCAAATCAGAACACGTGATAAACCTTAAACATATAAGTCTGTTTAATCAAAGCGTTAAATATAAACGTGTAATTATAACAGCTTTCTCAAATACTTAGCAAGTATGTCATTAAAATCTAGCAAGGCATATCAAGTAGATTAAACTTTTTAACTAACATTACAAATCTACGTTGTGTAGGGCACGCCCAGTACAACCAACGTTTGCTCTAGAATGTAGTGGGGTCCGCCCATCACTCCCATAGTCTTTGTCGTAGTGGGGCCCGCCCAGCACTCACGACAGCACTGTTGTCACGGAGTACACTCAACGTCAACAACGAAATATAACTTGTGTGCACACGGTACCATACAACCTCGGGCTCAATGTCTCAGTCATGTAGTCAATAGAAGTCTCAGAAAATCACATGAAAACATTAAAACATGCCTGCTTATCTTTATCTTTCGTAAAACTCAAGCTTACTCAGCTTGTTCGTGGAAAACAGAAAATCTTTAAACAATACTGCTAATACATACTTGCTTAAAGTGATATCGTTTCAACTACTTTTCAGAAAGTCAATAATCACGTGCTCACATATAAATTTCATTAGAAAATCTAAGCTCGAAACTTATGCTTGAAACCATTCATATAAATTATGTATTATTCCTAAGTTCAGATTCAAGCATGTAAAACATTTAATCATAAATAACAGTTTGGAAATCATTTTCGAAATTCGTTTTGTCACTCACAGCCTTGGGCCAGTTCCCTGAACTGTAGACTCGGCCTATTTCCTCTTGGCCTGTCAAACAAACCAAAACCGAACATTAGAACCTAAAATAGTCTTGTCTTTCTATAATAAGCTTAAGATGATGTACAAAAGATATCGCTCCTGAATTCTAAACTTTAGAAATAAAATCACATTTCACACTTTTCCCAAAATTTTCCAGATTCAATACCCTAACTTCAAACACTCATAAATTCCTCAATACTTGACCAAAATTAATTTACTTTATATCCAACTCTTCATTTTGGAACCCTCTACAACTTACTTGAAGGAATAAAAATGCGATTCCCAACGGATTTGTCCAGAAATCCCCCGAACACAGGAATTCCAAATTCGTGTTTTATGCTACCCTATACTTTTCTCCTGAAATTAAACCTACTTCCAGTCATTTTTGGCTCACGCGTTCTTCATGAAAGTTATATGAAATTGAATAAGCTTTCTAACCATACCATATTGAGCTTCTACTTCAATATGTACACTTCGGGACGTTCAAAAAACCAGAGAAACCAAAGACTCTTCAGATTTGCACGAAAATTATGTGCTTTGTTTTTCACTTCAAAAATCATTAACTTAACATCTGAATTAGCTCAAGCTTTCTTCATAAAATGTGTAAGAAAATTAATTAAATTTCAAGAAGATCAAGCCTCACCTCTTAATTCTTCTTGTGTAGCTCAAACCGAATTAAAAACCAGAGATGGGCAGATTGAACCAAGATTCTATCATGGTTGCACTTGCATGAGTTTTCCCCTCTCTTCTTCAATCTCAAAACTGCAGTAAGCTTCCTCTTCTTCTTCCTTCAAGCTCTATCTCGAATGGTTCTACAAACTTGATAGGAAATGAAAAGAAAATGGGCTGAGAATAACCTTAGGCGGTGGTGGATTCTTCCTTAAAACCACTAGCACCGAAAGTGTTTCTTCCATTTCCTTTTTTTCCTTTTCCTATTTTCTTTTTGTTGGGTTTTATGCCCTAAAATTCGTAGATAGTGGATGTAAACAAATTGTATACTCTTGTTTCAATAAAGTGTTATTGTGTTTCTACAATAAAGTGTTATTGTTAAATATTGCACAATTTGACCCAAATCCAATAAACTAAGATCCAAGGTTGTTTGTATGTAACTTGAACTAGTATGTGGGGACATACGGGGATCGATGTTCAAGTAACAACCTAAAAGGTCTATAGTACAAGGATAAGGTTGGGTACCTTATCTTGGTAACACTATGAGATACGACCCGCTTTGTATTTGATACAGACGTATTGATCCAAAGCATCCATGTAGTAGACATGCAAACGGGGGTATCCTATGCAATGAGTTGGCATAAAAAAAATTTAAGATTTTTTTTAGAAAGAAAATATACCAATCTTCATTATTTGAAATATAGAGGAATACAAGGACCACAATGGAAGGAAACTCTTTGGTTTCCATTGAAAGCCAAAAACTTGTACGTGAATGGTCTGAGAAGATACAAGCCAAATCTGAAATAAAGCTGCCAAAAGAGATCTCAAATCAACCTCCAACGACGGACGTCTTCAATTATTCCACTCGAAGTATCGAAAAACTAAAGGAGGTATGGGAAGAATTTTCACCAGAGCTTAAGTTTGCATTCACAAACAAATATGGATATGTGGCCAGCCTCCTGTACATTCAAGTTGATGCAAATGCTTTAGCAGCCTCTCTACACTTTTGGAGTCCTATCTATAAGTGTTTCACATTTAACTCTCATGATGTGTCACAAACTGTGGAGGAGTATCAGGAACTACTTCGAATGCCAATAATGTTTGAAGCGAAGCTGTATTACTATGACAAGAGACTGACGGGTAAGAGGGCTTTTGCGAAAATTGCTGGTAACTTGATTGCCATCGAGATAGAACACTAGCTCAAAAAGAAAGGTGGAAATGAAGGGATACCTTTGGACTACCTCATAGATCTAACTCAACGATGCAGGAATGAAAGAGTGAGTTTGGAACTTTTCGCGCTAAGCATGTTTGGGACGATCTTGTTCCCAAATCTTCAAGGATATGCAGATGTAAAAATCGCTAAGTTGTTTCTACAAATCCAGCATGGTATTAACCCAATTATACCCATCCTTGCTGAAACAATAAGATCGTTGGATTTCTGCAAAACGAAAGGGAAAGGCAGGTTCATTTGTTGCTTTTCTTTATTGTACATTTGGCTCATGAGTCATCTGAAATGTCCAACAGAGTTCGGTTATCCACAGGTAAAATTTTTCAATCCATGGAATCTTGCTAGAAATCCTATCACTGAATTCGGGGTTGTAGAACGCAGGAGAAATGCTGTAAGTAAAGAAGCATGGATAGCATTCTTAGAAAATTTGACAAATGATGACGTGATATGGAGAGCCTTATGGATGCCTCTAAAACCAGTGTTCTATAGATGCGGGAAGTTCCACTACGTTCCATTACTAGGTCCATGGGGAAACAGAGAAAGATCTGATCAAAACAAGGAGGTTGTTGAAAAACCAAGTCAAGCTCGAGAGAGAAGGTGAAGAGTTAGATCTTGAAAACGGACAACTAGATAAAAAGACCAGGAGGATGAAAGAATATAAGGTTGCTTTACAGAAAGCTTTGAGGGAGAAGGATGCACAAATTGTCATCTTAGAAAGTAGTATTGCATCATTTTGACAGCTTGGTTCTGAATTAAATGCTTCAATCGATGCACGAACCAGACAAATTGTTCAGTCTGAAGAAAATAATGGGGCACTGCGTATCGTCATTGAAAATTTGGAGCATCGAATTCGAAGGGTTCAAGAGTCAGCAGCGAAGATTCTATCAGAGCATAACCAGTTGAAAGGGAGATGCGATTTACTATTGAGCAATCAAGCTAATTCAGAGATTCTTCGTCAAGAAAACCTCAGTTTAATGAGAGATTGTGAAAGTATGAGAGTCCAAATAGATAATGCTGTGGAAAGAATAAGAGTAGTAGCCAGAAGAGCTGGAGTTTTCGCTGAATAGGGACTTGAGCTCAGAGGAGGTATTTCACCGCTGCAGTCTAACAGTGAAGAGTTAGGAGAATTTTTAGCTATCGTATGTAGGGAGTTATCTTACTTCAGTCGTTTCTTTTAGATTGTTGGCTTTATTTCTTTAGAAGCTTGGGATTAAGTTATGTATTTCTTTCAGTTATCATCATTTAATGAAGTTCGATGTCTTTTCTTTCCAACTTCGCACAACAAGTTGAGCCAATTAGCATTCTATTTCACGCTCATTTCTTTTCTCATACATTCATTCAACTTCACTGAAATTACAAAAAAAAAAATCCAAAATAATAATAATAATAAATGTAAAATAAGTATAAAAAAGAATAAAAAGGAACATTTGTTTTCATTTTACAGAAAAAGGGGGTTAATAACAAAGATTCAAGATAGCCCAACAACCTCCAAATCGACATCCTTACCAAACTAGATCACAATCTAGAGCCATGAGTGAGCAAAGTAATGACCAGAACCAAGAACTGAGATAGGATGTAGAATCTCTGAAAGAGAAAATGTCAAAAACCCTGGAGATCCTTACTGCGCAAAAGGGGAAATCTACGGCTCAAACTCTTGAACTAGAAGATGCTGCACCTCAAAGTTTTACCCCATCGGTACCTCAGCATAGCGGGGCATCGGCTACATCTGTACAACCGACATTTTATATTCATGCACCTCAAATGCTTCCATTAGGAGGAGGGGAAGGTCAAAACCCCACATTTCCCATTCCTGAACAAGTCCACTCCTATGCACAACAGGGGCAACATAAGTTCGATCCCATTCGCGAGTCAGGAAATTTGGGAAATGGGCTGGAGAATAGTGAAAACGCTGCATCCAAAGGGAAGCTGGATTTCTTAGAGGAAAGATTGAGGGAAATAGAAGGTGCTGACACATTTGGGAGCATAGATGCAACACAACCAAGTTTGGTTCCTGATGTCGTTATTCCTCAAAAATTCAAGTTATCCGAATTGGAGAAGTATGATGGGACATCTTGTCCAAGAAACCATTTGATTATGTATTGTAGGAAGATGGCTGCACACTGTTGGTGGTCGCTACCGCAAGCGCACGGTATCGCAAGTAATATAAAACGGAAAGAATTCCGAGTATCGAATCCACAGGGAGGCGAAGCGAAAATTAAGCAAGCAAAAATCTCTTGAGCACTTAAAATAATTAGGAGAAATAATATTTAGGGGACAGCTCATGCAGTTAAAAAGGATTAAAAAATCAAAGCAGTTAAAGAAAATAATTTGATCAATCGAAAAAAATAAAATGGAGAGAAAGAGTTTTTTAATGGGAAGAGGGGTCTTTGAAAATCATGTTGGGTTTAATGTCCTATAAACTCGTAGTTTGTAAATCATTAAACATATTCTATTTTCAATAAAGACGTTATTGAGGTTATTCAGTAAAAGATGTTATTGAATATGTAAATTGCGAATGATTAACCTAAATCCAATAAACTAAGATCCTTGACTATAAAATGAATACTCGAACTATATGTAGGGACATATCGTAGGATCAAGTTCAAGTTTATAGTCAAAATAGTCTATAGTATAAGGATACGGTTGGGTGCCTTATCCTGGAGACACTATGGGCGCGGCCCACGTTGTATTAAGTACAAACGATGAGATCCTAAATCGTTCATGTGGTGACATGAGAGTGGGGGCGTCCTATGCAATGAGTTTGCATAAGACTGGACCACGAAATAAGTCACTTTCTCTTTATAACGCCGTTTACTGAAGAAACTGACTATTTCTCATAGATGACCTAGGTAACTCGTTCTTAATCCTGAGCTAACTATGAACTCCTGTTTATACGAGATTATCCTTTGATCTGCATGGGTGAGAGTGGCCAGCATCGCCGACTCAACAAGCCTACCATTTTGGGGATAAGATCGAATAGATAGCTGGGGACATAGTTTCGCAAGACGGAATTCACTCCTACCTTTTTCAGGGATAGCAGAGAGGTTGTTCTCTTAAGTACTAACTCCGGGACTTGAACAAGGGGCCCCACCCTCTCGTTGGATCGAGAGGAACTTAGGTTTCATGGTTGGACCGCAAACCGATTGTTCATTAGAGGATTAGTGGAACTTAAGGAACAAGAAGTACTATAGGGGTGAAACGGTTATTTGACCTAGCTATAGCTACGAACAACCTGTGAAGGAACGACTTACTAATCATGGTTAAATCAAGTGGACGGAAATATATCTATAGTGAGGGGAGTGCAACTATCGGGCTATAGTGGAGTGTCCCGGTAGTTAACGAATGTTGGCTAACTTAGATTGTGAGATTAGTCGGTTAGCCTCGAATCGTTGGAGCCCATGATCTATAGGTCCATTAGGTCCCTCTACTAGCTCATATTGTATTAATGCTTAGATCATAATGATAGGATTTTTTGAATCGTTCAAAAACGGGAAATAGGGCTTTATCGTAAAAATGTGTTTGACACAATTTTTAATTATGAATTAAATAAGGAATTGAGAGATAAGGTATTTAAAAGTGTTTTAAATACCATGTGTATGTATTAGGAATCATATACTATTAATGGCACTAGGTAAGAATGATTAATTAGATTAATCATGATATATTAACTTGGAAATGTCCCAATTTATAACCTAGAAATCAAATTCAATTTCAAATTGAATTAAGGAAAATTGCAAGCTGAAAATTCAAGTATGAAGGTTCAATTTAGTGGATTTAGTGGCATTCCCACTCTTGCATGTTGATGCATAGTGGAAAACAACACAACCATGCACTAGTTGCATGTGTTGTGAATTAAACACCTAGAATCCACTTTGAGTTGCATTTTCACCATGTGTCTAGTGTCATGAAGCTTGTCTTTGCATGGAGGAGGTCTTTATAAGGAGCTTGAATCAGATTCAAAGTAGAGAGAGCTTTTACCTACTGTTATGCTACTGGTTTTTCCTCTCAAAGACACACTCTTCCTTAGTTCTTTCAATAGCTTGATCCTTCAAGCATTCCCTTCCCATTCCTTATCTCTATAAGACTCCCACAAGTCATTCTAAGCAAGGAGAATAGTAGAGAAGACTCTAGAGGTTGTTCAAGGAGCATTGGAGAGGATAACACCACAAGGAGTTCCATATAAGAGAGCTACAAAGGTTGGTGTTCTCTAACTCTCTTTTCTGCCTTTTCTAGAACATGCATGCTTTAGGAGTAAAATTGAATGTCTTAAGTGCTTTCGATCTTCAATTGCTTCCGCATGTGTAATATGTACACCTTCAAATCAATTATTAGCCAAACAATTGTTATAATTATCCTATCTCATTGCACAACTAATTATACTCCTAGAATCTCCGTTAATCACATAGGATCTCCGGTCGGTTTCCCCTAATTGTAATTAATTCATTTTAACAACCTAAGTGTCCTTAGCGCTATTAAAAATCATTAATTATTACGCTCTGATTCATTTTAGGAATCTCAGTTTAATCAACTAATCCCGGTGTCACGACGGGCAATTAAACTAGTTGCATGGATTATGATCTATCCTAACTTCTCTCCGTCGAGTTTCCATTAAGAATCGAATCATTACACAATTGGCCAGATTGAATAAAGCATTAAGCAGATCCATACAAATAATTAGGAAAAAAAGGGCAAGAGACAGGTAATTATAACAACATTTTGCCTATAATTTCATTTCAAGACCCCAAATTGGGGTTTAGCTATACATAGCTAAAATATCCACAACATTTACAATAGAAAGCATAAATAAGAGCATAAAAGGAAAGGAATTGACCGTCGAAGAACCCCTTTGCTGACGCTCAGAGCTCCGCCGAACACTCCTTGAGCCTCCTAGGATGCTCCCCAAAATTCCCCAAATATTTCCCACTAAGAAATCTCTCAAAAAGGCTAGAAAGCCTTGAGAGAGGCTCCAAATGAGCCAAAGGAGGGAGGAAATGAAGGAAAGAATGGATTGATTCATGCATAAATGAGGCACCAATAGGTGCCTTTTATAGGCCCGGATTGGAGGTAGCGTCGCGACGCTATATTGCACAGCGTCGTGACGCTGCTATGCACGCGTCCTGTTGCCCAAGAAATGGACAGCGTCGCGACGCTGTCTTCACAGCGTCTCGACGCTGTGCCATTTTCCAGCAATTCCAGCTTCGGTTTGGGCTAATTTTTGGGCCTCTCTTCACTTCTTTTTGGGCTTTTCCATCATGATTGGCCTCTTTGGATCCCCTTTGGATCCAAGCTTGGATTTGGGCTTCATTAGCTTCATTTTTTGTACTTTTTCTCCCAAAATCACCGACTTTTATCCTAAGGACCAAATAACAGAATACATTAAATATTTTCATTAATAACACGATTAAAGCATAGAAAAGCCTAATAAATTGGGACTAAAATAGCGACATTTTTGCTTGCTATCACACCCCCAAACTTAAGCTTTTGCTAGTCCCGAGCAAAATAAATTCTAAAGATGCATGAAATAGAATCGCTCAAGCCTCAATGATTTTGGAATTCCTAAGATAGAATGGAAAACATGCAAGTGGAATAAGCAAGCACCGCATACTCTTGAAGAAATCTTAAACTAGTTTGAACTTAAGATTAATGAATAGCATGCTCAAGACTTATCTATTGATTCTTTTACTAACCTAGATTAGTCTTATGGCTTTCTCCATTTGTTTTCCCCCTACACTGGCTAAGAGCCCCTAATAGGTCGGAGTCCTTCTATCATGCAAAAAAAAAGAAACTAGGGCGCCTGTCATTTTCTTTTTCATGGGGGAGCAAAACTCTCAATCGATTTTTCACTTTCTTTTTGCTACTCCCCCAAACTTGCATTTTGATATCTAGTGGTACTAGCTTTCACACTACGGTGCAGGGACCCTTAACCCGAATTTTATTCTCTGGTTGGCCTAACTGATCACACCGCAGGTGACTCTTTTTACCCCTAGGCTTTTCTTTTGTGCAAGCAAAAGAATTTCTTTTTCAACAGATTTTTCTTTTCTCTCATTTTCTTTTGTTGCTTTTGCTTTTCTCTCAGCAGGCATAACATTTTTTTCTACCTAGCTCTTTAGAACAATCAAGCATGAACTTCCTAGTATTAGAAACTAAGCCTATCGAGGTGACAATAAATTTTAAAAATCATAATAAGAATCTAGATTTTCAAAGACGTCATTAGAAAGGACTATTGCATGCTTTAGACATCAAAACTAAGTATCAAAAAATTTTAAAATTTCACAATTTCTGCCGTGCTCCCAGATTCCACAACATATAAACCATTTTCTCCCAAAATTTCTAGAATCACATCCTTGGCTATCATAGCTATCTATTCATGCATCCAAAAGAATTCAAATATGCTCAACACAGCGAAAGCCTCCCCCCCAAACTTAAATTAAACATTGTCCCCAATGTTTTAAAACTGTAAAGCAAATAGAGGGATACTGAGACTTCCCTGAGCTAGGAGCGCTTTATCCTCTTCCTTTCGATCTGGAAAAATGGGATTCTTGGAATTTTGGGATTTGCTTAAGGTGATCCTGCAAAACAAAATTGGATCACGAAGCAAAGAAAATTATTTACCGCAAAAACAACTATCTAAACTTTAATCCTTGGGTTGCCTCCCAAGCAGCGGTTTCTTTAACGTCTTTAGCTAGACGAGGCTCGGCACGCTTACGGAGGCTCGAAATAAAAGTTTTCATCATCCTCCGGGCCCTGCAAAAAATCACTCACCGAATTGCACACTACAAACAGGGGAGAAAAAAAAATTTCCCCTGGCCCATCTTCGCTAAAGAGATTATCATAATAACATTTCAGAAAATATGGAACAACATCAAATCTCTTTTCTAGATCTCTATTCTCAAAACAATTGTTAACAGAGTCATCAAGCGTTATGATATCAACCGGTCTGGGATCTAAAGATGGCCTATCAATCATGCCAGTCCATTCATCAGATTCAATATCTATATGCTCAGAAGATTCCTCAGACTCAGAACTAAAAAATGATTCGACTAGGCTATCATATGACTCACTATCAGAATTAAAGAATTCAAGCTCTTCAGGGTCAGATTCTATACTATGCACAGATTCGAGTTCCTCTGGGTCAGATTCTATGCTATATACATCATCAGGACACGAATCAAAGGTATTAACATTGTCAGGTTTCATGCACTCAGGAATATCAAGATCAGACTCAATAGATTCAGTGTTATCATGATCAAACTCAAAATTATCTATCAAGTAATCTTTTCTATGCAATTCATGCTCATCCTCAATGTCAGGCAAATCAATATCATCATCAATATGGCTCCAGACCGTTTAGATCTCCAGTGACTAGAAAAGAAGAGTACTGAGAATTTTAAGGAGTATGCGCAAAGATGGAGAGAAATGGCAGCCCAAATTCAACCGCCACTTACAGATAAAGAATTAACGACCATGTTCATACATACACTTCGATCCCCTTATTACGATCGTATGATTGGGAACACTTCCACGAATTTCTCAGATATCATAACTATCAGAGAAAGAATCGAGTATGGAGTGAAATATGGAAGAATTGTTGACACAGTATCGAACTCGAGCCAGAAAAAAGCATTCTTCCAAAAAAGAAAGAGGGTGAAATCCATGAGATAAGTTATAGCCAAAAGCCGCCACTTAGCAGTCAAGTGATGGTACACCACCCAGTAGCAAATAATATGAACCAGAGTTCATATAATAACTTATATATGCCAGGACAGGGTCGTCAGGCAATACAGGGGCAAGTGAATTATTCATCAGATACTCAAAATTCCAATCCGTCGGGTGCTTAACGAGTTTTTAGAAACAACTCAAGGAGTTATGATCCCATCCCTGTAACTTATACTGAACTTCTCCCACAATTGATTCAAAATAAGCAACTTGTTCCAATACATATGGAACCCGTGCAACCACCATATCCAAAATGGTACAAGCCAAATGCGAGATGTGACTATCATTCGGGAGTAGTGGGACATTCAACAAAAAATTGTTTTACTCTCAAGGGAAAGGTGCAACATTTGATAAGATCTGGTTGGCTGAAATTTAAAAAGGCAGAAGAGGCACCAGATGTCACACAAAATCCACTCCATAATCATGGCAACCCAACAGTCAATGCCATTCATGTCTCATCGGAATGTGAAGGAGGGTCGAACTTTGTATATCAATGTTCAAAGGATGATTGTTTATCCTACAGTGAAGTAGTGATGTGCCTAATGCAGGAAAAGGAACCGGAAATTCATTCTGTAAACGTGATCATTGGAGAAGATACATCAGTAAAAGATTCGTGTAAGCCAGAACCCCTGGTAATATTTTTTAAAGAACAACCTTCAGGTGTCCAAACTGATTTGACCATCTCACAACCGTTAACTATCAAAATCCCTAGTTCTTACCTATATAAGGACAACAAAGCAGTACCATGGAATTATGGTTGTCATGTCCTCAATGAAGAAGCTGCTATCGTCACCAACATTTCGGGAATCAGTGGAATGACAAGGAGTGGAAGGTGCTATAAGTCAGAAATCTTAAAAGCACCACCAGTTGAAAGCCAACAAAAACTTCGAGTTGAAAAAGGAAAGGAGAAGGAATATTTTGTAGAAGATCAAGAGGAAATTTGGAGTGAAGAACCTATCATAACTAAGGGTAGCTCATCCAAGAAAGTTGTATTTGATGAAGAGGCTTGTGAATTCTTGAAGTTGATCAAGCACAGTGAATATAAGGTGATCGAACAACTGCATCGCACACCAGCTCGCATATCCATATTGTCACTGTTCTTAAATTCAGAGCCTGATAGCATACAAAAATGCTATCTTTTTCCAAGTTATTTTGGCTAGTTTTGTGCGTTAATTGTGAGCTTTAATGTATTTTTATGTTGATTTTGTAGAAAACCGAGTTCGTGAGGCAAAACCATGAATTTTATTGATTTCAAGGCAAAATTGAAGACTTTTGGCCCATTTTAAAAGAGTTGGTGAAAAGACATTTGAAGTGGAGGCCCAAAAAGCCCAAAAGGAAGAAGAAATGAGGCCAAAATCCGCACATGGGACTTCTAGAAGGCCTAGCATTGAGACGCTAAGGCTAGAGCGTCTCGACGCTTGGCAGCAGAGAAGAAAGATCTGGAAACGCGAGAGCGTCGCGACGCTGCACCAACTTCTGCGCCAAGAAACCTGTGACGTCACAGCGTCGCGACGCTGTTGGCTTGTTCAACAAGAAATGTCCAGCCCTTGCTCCTATAAATAGCCCCCCTTCCTTTGTTTCAAATCATCTCATTCTTGGGGGAGTCCTCCCCTAGCTCAAAAGAGAGTAGAATTGTGAAGAAAAAGGTGGAATTAAGCGAGATTCCAAAGTTCGGGATTCGAGATGATCATGACGGGAGCTTGGGATCAACTTATCGGTTATTTCTTCCTTACTCCTTTTTAATTCTTTATTATAGTTTGAGTTAGGCCTATGGATCAAGATCACTTGGGCAAAATTATTTCCAATTGTGAGTAGATCTTGGGACATAGGGTCGTTATTCTTGCTAATTGGATATTGTAGCTTAATATATTGGATATTGTAACGAAATTATTCATATTTCATCTATGCAATTCATTCGTAATGCCTTTAATCTCTTGATCGCGAATTAATTGTTATGTTGGTCTAAATTGATGCTCGACAGAGAGAATTTAGATTAGATCCAAATTGCATGGCTAATAATTGCTTGGAGCACGAGAGTGAAAAAGAATTGTTAGAAATTGATAATGAAGTTGCTTAATGTCATACTATGATTAACTAAGGAAATGGACACATGAATTGGTTATGTTAGTATGAGATGTGAAGGAGCTTGAAAAAGAAATCCGGTTAAAATTACTTCTAGATTTATGGAATTGAAGTTTAGTAAGTGCATTCATCCAATTAATTGAGCTACAAATCCAAGAAGGTAGATAACACCCTAGGTCAAGTCCCCTTAATAGGATATTTACTCTTATTTGCATGATCTCTTTAAGTTTCTTATTTGTTCTTTATTTCGTTAAAATTGAGCTCTTGAATAAAATTAAGCATGATGGTTCTTGGTAATTAATTGACATAAATCAATTTCCCTGAGGATTCGATACTCGGAATACTTTCCGTTTTATATTTCTTGCGCCCCGTGCACTTGCGGTATAGCGGTGCAGACGCGCAACAGAGCCACACCGTAAAGCTTTAATGGATGTTTTGAACCAAGCACATGTGAATCATGACATTGAAGGAATTGAATCCCCAACGGAAGCAAATTAAATCGAGCGTGATTTAATTTCAATTATTTTGAATACCGGTACGTTGTGCAAAATAGAAAATTATTTTCTACACTAGATTAAACATGCATTTACAGATCTAAAACAATTTTAGTTGCAAGAAACTTACGTGATAGAAGGCGAAATACAACACAATGCTCATATCCACGTTCTTGATCTTCCAATCGACACCACCAATAGCGAACACCCGCTATATCTCTTGGATTACTGAGATAGGGATGGTGGGATCCAAAATTAGTCTTGGAAGGGAATTTTCAGCAAAGTGATTGCTGGAATTTTGAGAGAGGAAGAGAGAAAATCAAGAGAATTCACTTCTCTGTAATCGTGAAAAATGAGAAAGTCCATATTGTGTTGGGTAACCCCCTCTCCACTTAACGATAAGTGGGGAGGGAGTTAAAACCCTACTCAATCTAGATCGTTGGATCAAATCCAAACAATCTTGGCCGTCTATTAATTAAATAATAATAATAATCATTAAATTAATTAATTAATTATAATTAATTTAATTAAAACAATATTAAATTAATTATAACATAAGGTATTTAATTCAATTTGAATCATATTCAATTGAGTTAAATTGGCCATTCAATTAATCTCATTAATTGAATCCACACTAATTAAATATCCAATATTTAATTAATATTACAGTTGAATCATATTCAATTTTAATCTCTCTCATTTAATCTATAGTTTTAATGTGCATCTAATGTACATTAAATATAAACTATAGTATTAATTTAATTAAATCAAATTTAATCAAATTAATTTAAACTAATTAATTAATTCTCCAATTAATTAATTCTTTAATTAAATAACAAATATTTAATTAATTATCTATTTGAATCAAATTCAAATAATTCTCTCATATACTATAGTTTTAATATGAATCTCTATTCATATTATTTTAACCTATAGTTTAATATGAATCTAATTCATATTTAATATTTGAACTTCTTCAAATATTTAATTCTCTCATTAATTAATTTTGAATCATATCCAAAATTAATTTATAATATAAAGTTTAATTCACCAATTAAACTTAAATTATAATGTATCTTTATACACTATTTTAATTGTATCAAATACAGTAAAATTCCCTTAACGAATTTGAACACACTTCAAATTCTATTCAAGACTATTTAACCTCAGAACCCTTTATGAGCTAGAGGTGGACCTAATGGACCTACAGATCAGAAGCTCCATCGATACGAGAATAATTGGCTAAACTCATTAACCTAATTAGTCAACATTCGTTGACTGTGGGTCACTCCACTAAAGACCCACAACTGCACTCTTCTCACTGTAGAATATTTATGTGTCCATGGATATTGACCAATAACAGTAAGTAAATCCTTCACGAGTGCTCGTAACGCCAGTTGGGTCAAATTACCGTTTTACCCCTAGGTTACCTCTGGATCCTTAAGTACCACTGATTCCTCTAATGAACAATTTGTTTATGATCCAATCAATAAACAGCAGTTCCTCTCGGGCCAGGAGAGGATGGGCTCCCTTGTTCAAGACTCGGAATCAGCCCCTAAGGGAACACACATCTGCTTACTCCAATAGGGAAAGGAGTGAATTCTATCTTGTAATGTTATGTTCCCAGCCCCCACTTGGTCTTGCCCCTGAAATGGTAGGCATATTGAGTCGGCGAACTGGCCACTCTCACCCACACAAATCTAAGGACAATCCCTCCTGAAAGGGGTTCATAACATACTCAGGATTGAAATTGAGTTACTTAGGTCATCCTATTGAAATAGAAACCTAAACTAGTTAACGGTGTTACATCTAGTGGTTACTATTTCACGGTCCGGTCTTATGCAAACTCATTGCACAGGATACCCCCACTCGCATGTCTTCTACATGGATGCTTTGGATCATTGCATCTGTATCGAATACAAAGTGGGTCGTATCACATAGTGTCACCAGGATAAGGTACCCAGCCTTATCCCTAACTATAGACCATTTAGGTTGTTACTTGAACATTGATCCCCGTATGTCCCCACATACTAGTTCAAGTTTCATCTAAACAACCTAGGATCTTAGTTTATTGGATTTGGGTCAAATTGTGCAATTTCAGAAACAATAACTCTTTATTGTAAAATCTCAATAACAACGTATTGATACAAGTAAACAATTTTTCACCATTCACAATCAACGAGTTTTAGGGCATAAAACCCAACAGACATCACTGTAGAAATTTTGGGTGGAATTGTAGGAAACATCACTGCTTCCAACACTATTACATTTACAGACGAAGAGATTCCACCAGAAGGTATGGGTCATACTAAAGCGCTGCACATAGTTGCAAAGTGCAAAGATTATGCGATAGCTAAAGTCCTTGTTGATAATGGGGCCACTTTAAACGTGATGCCAATGTCTACACTACTAAAGCTACCTGTAGATCCATCACATATTAAACACAGTAGCACTGTAGTAAGAGCTTTCGACGGGACTCGTAGAGAAGTTGTGGGCGAAATCGAATTTCCCATTAAAATTGGACCTCGCACCTTCAATGTGACATTTCAAGTGATGGACATAACTTCGGCCTATAGTTGTTTATTGGGGAGGGCCTGGATTCATTCAGCTGGGGTTATTCCGTCAACTTTGCATCAGCGATTAAAGTTTGTTTTTGAGAATACTCTGGTGAGCATATTCGGCCAGGAAGATGTGTTGGTCACTAAATCTACTGCAACCCCTTATGTGGAGGCAGTAGATGAAGCTTTGGAATGTTCTTTTCAATCTTTTGAGATCGCGAATGCTACTATCTTTACCCATGTCGAGGATCGAAGTCTAGAACAGCCTCTGTCAAGAGCTTCAATGATTGTTGCAAAAACCATGATGAAAGAAGGATTTGAACCTGGTAAAGGCCTAGGAAAATATCAACAAGGGAGAAGACAACCAGTATGTCTGCCCAAGGCTGTTGAAAAATTCGGTTTAGGTTATAAGCCAACTGCTGTGGACTGGAAGAATGTCCAAGAAGAAAAAATAAAGCAAAGGAGTGCCATATTAGAAAATCAAGAAGTAAGTGCTAAGAGAATGATCATACCCCATCTCTATGAGACTTTCAAGAAAAGCAGAGTTGAAGCAGACAAGTAAGTATTAGAGATGTCAGATTTATCCATCATCGCCATCATTAAAGAACATGTGGAGTCTGTAGATTCCTTGGTATACAAGTGCCCTCCAGGTTTTGCACTATGCAATTGGGAATCCACAGAATTGCCTATTCATTTTGAAGAAGCCCAAGAGTAATTTAGTTTCCTTCATTTTGTCATTATTTCCTATTAGTTATGCCCAAGACTATAGGAATTTTCATTTTGTAATAGGGCGTCCTATTTTGTATTCTCAATAAAGTTGTTTATCATTTTGATTTCACATCATTTACTAGTCTCTTCTCTTTTTCCTTTTCTCCCCCTCTTGTCTCTCTCACGAATTAATTCAGGATCGATCACAATTCATTTGAAAGCAAAAGCGATAGTGATTTCAGGCTTGATTTCAATGTTCCAATCTCGAATGTTGAATATGATGGAGAAGATAGTGACGTTTAGTACAAGAAGAGGAAAGGATCACTTTAGCTCACCAAGAAATAATAGAAACTATCAATCTAGGAACAGGTGAATAAATTAAAGAGGTTCGGGTTGGGAATACCTCTAAAGGTGAAAGTCGAAGTCAACTCATAGCTTTATTACATGAGTATCGGGATGTATTTGCATGGACATACCAAGATATGCCAGGTTTGGATACAAATATAGTTGTACATCATCTACCACTAAAGGATGGATGCGGGCCAGTTCGACAAAAATTGAAAAAATTAAAACCAGATATGCTGTTAAAAATTAAAGAAGAGGTGAAGAAGCAATTGGATGCGAGTTTCCTCACTGTGGCTAAATTCCTCGAATGGGTAGCAAACATAGTCCCTGTTCCGAAAAAAGATGGAAAAGTTAGGATGTGTGTGGACTATAGAGATCTGAACCGAGCAAGTCCCAAAGATAATTTTCCTTTGCCACATATTGACGTTTTAGTAGATAACACAGCTGGATATTCAACATTTTCCTTCATTGATGGTTTCTCGGGGTATAACCAAATCAAAATGGCACCTGAAGATCAAGAAAAAACAACGTTCATTATTCTATGGGGAACGTTCTGCTACAAAGTTATGCCTTTTGGTTTAAAGAATGCTGGGGCTACGTATCAAAGGGCCATGGTTACATTATTTCATGATTTAATGCATAAAGAAATTGAAGTATATGTCGATGATATGATTGCCAAGTCTCGACCTGGGAAGGAGCATGTGGTCACATTGTGTAAGTTGTTCGAGCGTTTGAGAAAGTATCAACTTAAACTCAATCCATCAAAGTGCATTTTTGGAGTTTCTTCAGGAAAACTGCTAGGCTTTAGTGTGAGTCAGGAAGGAATTAAAGTTGATCCAGATAAAGTCAAAGCCATAGTTGAAATGAAACCTCCCCAAACCCAAAAAGAAGTTAGAAGCTTTTTATGGAGACTAAACTATATATTAAGATTCATTTCACATTTGACGGCAACATGTGAACCAATTTTAAAGCTCCTTCGTAAAAGTAATACGACCTAGTGGAATGAGGAATGTCAAGTTGCATTTAACAAAATCAAGTGTTACATACAAAATCCGCCAATACTTGTCCCTCCAACGCCAGGTCGACCACTCATTTTATATCAGACGGTACTCGACGAATCCATGGGTTGTGTTTTGGGACAACATGATAGCCCAGGCAGAAAAGAACGGGCCATCTACTACTTGAGTAAGAAATTTTCAAATTACGAGGCCAATTATTCGTTACTCGAAAAAACATGTTGTGCGTTAGCTTGGACATCCCATCGACTTAGGCATTATATGTTATATTATACGACGTGGCTCATCTAAAAAATGGACCCTATAAAATACATATTTGAGAAACCATCCTTATCAGGAAGGATTGCTAGGTGGCAAGTCTTGCTTTCTGAATATGATATAGTCTATGTTACGAAGAAAGCAATCAAGGGGATTGCTCTTGCTGATTATCTAGCAGATTTGCCTTTAGAGGACTACGAACCTATGAGCTCAGATTTTCTTGATGAAAGCATCATGGCTATTGATGCAAAAGAAGAAGGCTTGGATCCTAAATTACTGGTTATGTTATTTTACGGAGCTTCAAACGAATTAGGACATGGAATTGGGGCGATCCTGATATCTCCAGAAAATAAGTTGTTTCCACTAACAGCCAAATTGTACTTCGTTTGTACGAACAATATTGCAAAATATGAAGCGTGCAGTATGGGAATTCGAGCAGCATGTGATATGAATGTGAAAAAGCTGCAAGTTTATGGAGACTCTTTATTAGTCATACATCAGTTGAATGATGAATGGGAAACTCGAGACCCAAAATTGATTCCTTACAAAAAATATATACTTCAATTATGCCAGGATTTCAGGATGGTTGCTTTTGATCATATTCCACGTGACAATAACCAAGTGGCTGATGCCTTAGCTACATTGTCTGCCATGTTTACAATTGAGCTAAATGAAGAAGTAGAGCCAATTAGAATTGAGAAAGAGAGGTCCCCGCATATTGTCTTCATATTGAAGAAGATCTAGATGGGAAACCATGGTATTTCGACATTAAGCGATACATACAAAGTAGGGACTATCCTGAAGGAATTTCAGAAAATGACAAGTGAACTATAAGAAGGTTAGCTATGAAATTCTTTTTGAATGGAGAGGTATTGTACAAAAGAAATCACGATATGGTCCTTCTCAGATGTGTCAATGCGAGAGAAGCAAACAACATTATGAAGGAGATTCATGACGATATTTGTGGAACACATGCAAATGGTCATATGATGTCCAGACAGATTCTCCGTGCTGGATATTTTTGGCTCACAATGGAGTCAGATTGTATCAAATATGCTAGGGAATGTCACAAGTGCCAGATATACGCGAACAAGATTCATGCCCTAGTGTCTTCCTTACATGTACTGTCAGCACCCTGGCCCTTTTCAATGTGGGGAATAGATATAATCGGTCCAATAGAGCCCAAAGCTACAAATGGACATCGTTGTATTCTTGTAGCCATTAACTACTTCACAAAATGCGTTGAAGCGACTTCGTATCGAAATGTCACGAGTAATGTGATTGTTAAGTTCATCAAGAAAGATTTAATTTGTTGGTATGGTCTACCGGAGAGAATAATCACAGACAATGGAAAAAATTTGAACAGTAAAATGATGGATGAATTGTGGAAGCACTTTCAAATCAAGCATTCAAACTCGACAGCCTACCGTCCAAAGATGAATGGTGCAGTAGAGGCAGCCAACAAGAATATTAAGAGAATTGTAGGAAAGATGACAACCACATACAAAGACTGGCATGAAATGTTGCCATTTGCATTACATGGATATCGTACTGCAATTCGCACATCAACTGGGGCAACCCCATTCTCTCTAGTATATGGAATGGAAGCTGTTCTCCCAATGGAAGTAGAAATACCTTCCCTTAGAGTCTTGATGGAAATAGAATTGGGAGAGGCAGAATGGTTACGAACAAGATATGAACAATTGAACTTTATTGAAGAAATGAGATTGACCTCCTTATGTAGAGGACAACTATATCAACGGAAAATAATGCGAGCACACCATAAGAAAGTACGACACCGTCATTTTCAAGAAGGAGGTCTAATTTTGAAAAGGATACTCCCTATTTAGAAGGATCATCGAGGAAAATGGACTCTAAGTTACGAAGGCCCTTTCGTCGTGAAGAAAGCTTTTTCTGGAGGAGGATTATTATTAACAACCATGGAAGGAGATGATTTGACAGGACCAATCAATTCTGATTATGTGAAGAGATATTTCGCATAAACCTATATCTCCACGTCTGGTGAGACATTGACAAGATTCTTTAAAAGCTATCCTTTTGCCTTCAAATTAGTTATCAAATCCATGTATCTTTTCTATTATATCAATAAAATTATCCTCCTTTCTTCCTCTCTCTCTCAAAGTTAGTTAGTTTTCTTTTAAATGAATCATTGTGAGAATGCAAAATAGGGAGGACCCAAATAATAATAATAATAATAATAAAAAAAAAGGGCAAAATGAAGGTCGCACAAATTAAGGGCGTGCTTACAAGGAAAAATATGATCCTCAAAATAAAAGATGGATCGTAAGATTTATCTCACAACCGACCAAGACAAACAGCAGATGAACATTCATATCAGCCAGTTTCGGTCAGAAAATTTTGCTCACTCATGGGTCATTGGGAGTGTTTATTGACATGGAAGGAAGATATGGAGTTTAAAAGATAATAATAATAAATAATAATAGTGATAATAAACACACAACACATGCACACAAATTTTTCTTTTGAATAAAGCATTGTTAAAAAAAAAAACAAAAAAAAATCTCTTGCATAAGTACTGGGGCAAATGGAAGATAAGAGTGTCTATTAGAAGACACTTATCAAAAGAACTTTTTCATTAATTGACTATGGTCTTTAAAAAGAAGAAAATTTCTTTAAGCAATTCCTTGTTTCTGAAGCTATGCTTCAAACTTCATGCGTAAACACTAGGGCAATTTTGGGTGGGAGCCCTTATCACAAAAAAATTCATTCATGCATAAACATCCGAGTTAGAGATATCTTGAAAATTTTTATAATGCTTCTGAAAAGGTACTTGTTTATTTTTATACAAAAATTTACGGTTTAGTGTTTACCCCTGGCCATCCCAAAAATTTACGATTTAGCGTTTACCCCTGGCCGTCCCAAATTTGAAAGTTTAGCGTTTACCCCTGGTTGTCCCAAAATTTAACAGTTTAGTGTTTACTCCTAGCTGTTTCCAAACATTGGCGGTTTAATGTTTACCCCTGGCCATCCCAAAATTTGACAGTTTAGCGTTTACCCCTGGTTGTCCCAAAATTTAACAGTTTAGTGTTTACCCCTGGTTGTTTCCAAACATTGGCGGTTTTGTGTTTACCCATGGCCATCCCAAAATTTGACAGTTTAGCGTTTACCCCTGGCTGTCCCAAAATTTAACAGTTTAGTGTTTACCCCTAGCTGTTTCCAAACATTGGCGGTTTAGTGTTTACCTCTGGCCGTCCCAAAATTTACGATTTAGTGTTTACCCCTGGTCGTCCCAAATTTGATAGTTTAGCGTTTACCCCTGGCTGTCCCAAAAATTTACGGTTAAGCGTTTACCCCTGGCCGTCCCAAATTTGACAGTTTAGCGTTTACCCTTGGCTGTTCCAAAATATAACAGTTTAGTGTTTACCTTTGGCTGTTTCCAAACATTGGCGGTTTAGTGTTTACCCCTGGCCGTCCCAAAATTTGACAGTTTAGCGTTTACCCCTGGCTGTCCCAAAATCTAACAGTTTAGAGTTTACCCCTGGCTGTTGTTAGCTCAACCCAACACCGCAAGTGCAAGGGTCGCAAGTAATATAAAACGGAAATATTCCGAGTATCGAATCCTCAAGGAGGTGAAGCGAAAATTAAGCAAACAATAAATTTCTTGAACACTAAAAATACTTGGGCGAAATAATATTTAGGGACCAAAACATGAAATTAAAATGAATTTAAAATTAAAGCAATTAAAGGTTTGAAATTGATCAACCAAGGAAATAAAAAATATGGAGAAAGAGTTTTTAGTGAGAAGCGGGGTCTTGAAAATCAATTAATAGCTAAAGAATTATTACAATTAACCTATCTCATTGTCCAACTAATTATACTCCTAGAATCTCCGTTAATCACATAGGTGAATAAATACTTGTATTAATAACAAAGTAAAAATACAATAAACTAGGGCATCTAAATACCCAGTATACTGAGGCATCGATATACCGGTTACAATTCTCCCACTTGACCTAGATTATTTCTCGTACATTTCTCGCAGACCTAGACCTTCTAGATGACTCTCGAACACTTTAGCCGTGAGAGCCTTCGTGAATGGATCAACAATGTTGTGCTCCGACGCTATCTTCGTGACGATCACGTCTCCTCGGTGCACAATCTCCCTGATGAGATGGTATTTCCTTTCGATGTGCTTGCCTCTCTTATGGCTGCGAGGTTCCTTTGAGTTTGCAACTGCGCCGTTATTATCACAAGACAAGGTGATAGGCAGATGCATATTCGGAATGACTTCCAAGTCAGTTAGGAACTTCCTGAGCCATACTACCTCTTTTGCTGCTTCGCAAGCGGCTACATATTCGGCCTCCATGGTCGAGTCTGCAATGCATCCTTGCTTGATGCTACGCCATACTATTGCTCCTCCATTTAGAGTGAATACTGACCCTGATGTAGATTTCCTCGAATCTTTATCGGTTTGAAAGTCAGAATCAGTGTATCCTGTAAGGATCAAATCCTTCGAACCATACACGAGCATATGGTCCCTCGTTCTCCTTAGATATTTGAGGATATTTTTAACGGCTGTCTAGTGATCGAATCCTGGATTTGATTGATATCTACTGACAATCCCTACTGCATAACAAATGTCAGGCCTTGTACACAACATAGCATACATTAGGCTACCTACTGCAGAGGCATAGGGAAAACTTCTCATGTCCTCAACTTCTTGAGGTGTCTGAGGACACTGTTCCTTAGACAAGTTAATTCCGTGCCTGAAAGGTAATAGTCCTTTCTTGGAATTTTGCATTTTATATCTAACTAATAATTTGTCGATATAAGACGCTTGAGACAGGGCTAGCGTTTTGTTCTTTCGGTTTCGAACAATTTGGATCCCTAGAACAAATTGTGCCTCACCCAGATCTTTCATTTGGAATTGAGTTGCTAGCCATAGTTTAATGTCAGTTAGATAACCTACATCATTCCCAATGAGTAGGATATCATCCACATACAGTACTAAGAAAGCTACGGAGTTGTTGATGATCCTTTTGTAAACACAAGGTTCATCAACGTTTTGTTCAAAGCCATAAGATTTGATCGCAGTATCAAATCTCATATTCCAGGATCTAGACGCTTGTTTTAATCCATAAATGGATCGTTTAAGCTTGCAAACTTTTTGCTCTTGATCCTGAGCAATGAACCCTTCTGGCTGAGACATGTAGATACTTTCTTCAAGATTGCCGTTCAGAAAGGCAGTCTTGACATCCATTTGCCATATTTCGTAATCGTAAAACGTGGCGATGGATAAAAGTATCCTGATCGACTTCAACATGGCAACAGGGGAGAAGGTTTCTTCATAGTCAATCCCCTCCCGCTGGGTAAAACCCTTTGCCACAAGTCGTGCCTTAAAGGTCTGTACCTTTCCAGCAGCATCTCGTTTTCTCTTGTAGATCCATTTACACCCTATGGGTCTAACCCCTTCAGATTGATCTACGAGATCCCATACTGAATTAAAATGCATGGACTCGATTTCCAAGTCCATGGCTTTAATCCACTCGTTCTTGTCAACATCATCCATTGCCTGTTTAAAGGTTAATGGATCCTCGATTCCGTCATGAGGTATGACGACTGGAGTTTCAGTTAAACCCAAATAGTGATCAGGTCGTCTAACAACCCTCCCACTACGTCGAGGTTCTCTTATTTCTTGAGAAGGACGTGATTGACTCGAGGTGCCAGCATCATCAACAACTCTTGTTGATGTTTCGGTAGCTTCGTTAGATAGTTCACTTAATACGACTTTACTTCGTGGCTTGTGTTCTCTGTGGTGGTCTTCTTCTAGGAATGTAGCATTTTTCGATACAAGTACTTTATTTTCCTCAGGAACGAAGAAGTATCCACCTCTCGTTTCTTTGGGATAGCCTACAAATAGGCAAAATCTAGAACGAGGCTCCAATTTCTTTGGGTTTGCATCTAGCACGTATGCAAGGCATCCCCAAATTCTGAAATGTCGTAAACTAGCTTTACGACCTTTCCAGAGCTCAAACGGTGTTTCAGAAACACTCTTTGATGGAACTACGTTCAAGATATAAATCGCAGTTTCTACTGCATATCCCCAAAACGAGTTAGGCAACTAAGCATAACTCATCATCGAACGAACCATGTCCAACAAGGTTCTGTTTCTCCTTTCTGATACACCGTTTTGCTGAGGTGTACCAGGGGCTGAGAGTTGGGACGTAATTCCATGCTCTATCAAATAGTCTTGAAAACTTGAGTCCATATACTCTCCACCTCGATCGGATCGAAGTGTTTTTATCGTCTTACCTAATAGGTTCTCAACCTCAGCCTTGTACTCTTTGAACTTTTCAAAAGCCTCGGACTTATGATGCATTAGGTAGAGATAGTCATACCTCGAATAATCATCAATGAAACTAATGAAATATTCGTACCCTCCTCGAGCTCTAATGTTCATTGGTCCACAGAGGTCCGAATGAATGAGCTCTAGGGGCTCTTTGGCACGATAACCTTTTCCGGTAAAAGGTCGTTTTGTCATCTTGCCCTCGAGGCATGACTCACAAGGAGGCAACGAGTCGTCTTCTAACTTGTTTAGAAGTCCACTCTTGACCAATCTCCCAATCCTATTGAGGTTGATATGGCCTAACCTCAAGTGCCAGAGATAGGTATCTTGAGAAACTCTTCGCTTTTTAGGTTGAGTCTCAGCGGTTTTAAACATCTCATGATTTAAAATAGCTTTAGACTCAATTGGTGTCAAAACATACAATTTATTCTTCAAGTTTGCAGAGCAAACATCAATACCTCTTTTAGTTATGAACGCTTCATTAACAGAAAAAGAAATTGAGTAACCTTGTTCTAATAAACAAGATAAAGAAATCAAATTTCTTTTAATTTTCGGAACTATGTATACATTATCTAATATCATGTAACGTTCCTTGGTGAAGAATAATTTTACATCTCCCACAGCAATAGCCGAGATGACTTCTCCTGTTCCAACTTTAAGAGTCATCTCTCCAGCTATTAGCTGTTGCCAGGAACTCATTCCTTGAAATGAAGAACATACGTGATTAGTGGCACCTGAATCGAGTATCCAGGCAGAATCGTCGTTTTCCACTAAACACGTTTCCAAGACTAATAAATCGCATTTAGAGTCGTGGATCATGTTTTTCTTGGCTATGCAGTTAGTTTGAGGACATTCCTCAGTTGAGACCAAACCTAAATTCTTTGCCACGTGTTTAGCGTTTAAGCAAGTATTCTTAGTCGTATGTACTAAACCGTTTAATTTGGCATTTGACAAAGCACATACGTTTTTCGACATATTGCTGAAACAAACAAATTAATCTCTATTAGAAACATGCACTAAACCCATTAATCACATTTATCCAATCAGATTTAGCAAAAGCAATCATAGACCCATATATACAATTGATTTATTTTGCAACGATACTTCAGGGGTTTAGAATAATCGCTACCGTAGGGCAGTCAGCTACTCCTCCTCTGAATCGAGACAATCTCGGCCAAATACTATTCCCAGAATAACTCTTACTCCAATAGTTATTAGCTAACGTTAATTTGGTCAAGACCATCTTGTAAGTGTTACCCATCATTTTCAGATCGCAGAGGACGGCCCCAACAATGCCACCGTAGGGAAGAGCTAATGTTGGGAATGGCCCTAGGAAACCCTATCCATTTCTGGAGTTTGCGTTGTTCCGAATCCCATGCGCAAGCCCTCCGTAGGGTGATCGCTCCCAGGGCGACTCGCAGGCAGCGCATAGGAATCTCACGGTGCAACCTAATGATGGAGACCGCAGGATACGTTTGACACGTTTCCTTCTCCCGCTTACTATGAACACTTTCCCCATTCACCTTGATATTAACCCATGCAAACACCATCCGTAGGGGGACGCTCCCAGGGCGCCTCGAGGCCAAGCATGGATCTCACGGTGTGAACTCAGGGGGACGTGAGAGTAGAAACTTAATATGAATATTTCGTTTCTATACTTTTCCTCCCACTAAAGTGTTGTAAAGTTTTAGGGTCTTATTACTTAGGTAAATTCCGGCTAAATGAATCTATCTAAGTCTATGCCTTATTAAACAAGGTCTTTACACTAAATGTCTAGGTGATTAAACACTTTTAATAACCTAGTGACATTGCATGCTAGTAAGACTATGGTTAATTCAACTCAGGTTCCGAACCATTTGCCGGGAGAGTTCCCTTATAACCAAGGTCTTATGTCCTACTTACTCGAATTTTAAAACTATTTTAAAAACTAAGACATATTTCTAATCCTATTAGAAAAAGGCGATCTTAGGTCTATTTCATTTTAAACCATTTAAGGAATGACAAGATCCTAAGATCATATGTTAGCATGCAACTCTTTGTTATAGATTTTACGGTTTCTATTCATCAACTTTTATAACTCTTATAACTTTTAATGAATAAACCCTATAACATGCTTTCTAATGGTGTTTTAAAGCATATAACAATCAATCATTCAAGTTATAAGAAAAGCACCCTTTAGAAACAACCTATGTCTAGGTTTGTATAACTCTTTATACTACGATGTCTAGGTGTAACACTTTAAAACCTCACACCGCTCACGCATGCTCATAAAACTCGAGTTAACTTAACTCAAGAACCGACTCAATGCCCAGGTAGGAGGTGTTCCGTAAACCGTCAACTTAAATACCTCCAGCCTTAGACAGCATTTTGTCGGGTGAGTTCTCTCGTAACCGTTGTTTTACAAGATATCGACCTAAACTATGCAAGTTGATCGAATTGTTGAAGGTTCATTAACCTAAGTGAGCATGCTCTTTATCTTGTTATAGATTTTAGATTTCTATCTCTTTTATAACAATTATAAAACAAATCCATAACAGCCTAATTTGAGTATAACACTTATAATCAAACTAATGAAATTTCATGCTTCATGCTTGGTTAATTTTATCATTTAATAATTATAACTATTATAAGAATTAATCAATTTTAATTAACCATTCAAGCATGAATCTCCCTAAATTAATACAACTCTTATATTAATAAAACATGAAATTTCCCTCATGCATTTGAATTAATAAATAACACTTATTCAAATTAAACAAATGCATGAACATGCTTTCCTATGGTGGGGTTTTAAATATAAATGACATACATTATGCACATAAAATACTGTTTAATTAAAACATACATTCAATAATGCATAATTAATTAAATTTACTAAAGTGAATTGGTTTTGGGATTTTTAATCAAGCAAAAAAAAAACTAAAATTATTACAATAATAATTTCAAATAGGGCTTGGACCGCTTCCAAACCATTCGAACCGACCCGAACCACCTTTGGATTGCTTGAACCGGACCATTTTACCGTTACGAGAAGAACGTACTTGAGCTGGAACTAAAAAACAGCATGCTGGAATTTTCGGCCAGCAGCGAGCAGTCTCCGAATTTCTTCAAATTGACGGCCTAAATGGACTCTATTGACTCTCAAATTTTACAGACTCCATATGAACACATTAAAGCCCATAAACATGTAGGCAATTACAATTAATTCCAACGAATTGACTGAAAATTAAAATCAATCCCAAAACCAATTTTCTTTAGTTTTTACACAGTTTCATCATATGAAAAGCTACACACCAAGCTAAAATTAATGCATGTTAGGTGCCTTAATCATGCTCTGATACCAATTGAAGGTGTTCATATAACACATGCGGAAGCAATTTTAGGATCGGAGGCACTTAACTACATCAATTTTAGAAAATGAAAACATGCTGTCCAAATACCGTAAGGTGAGAGCAGAATTTTTACCAACCTTTTGGAGACCGATTCAACAACTCCCTTTGATTCCTTTGATCACGAACGGTGTGTGGACCACCTCTAGTGTCTTCCCTACTATTCTCCGGGCCAAGAACGACTTGTGGGAGTCTATAGAGATAGGGAATGGGAAGGGAATGCTTGAAGGTTCAAGCACTAGAGAGATATATGGAGATGAGTGAGTTTGAGACCAAAATCCAGCAGCACAACAATATGGAAAATGACTCTACTTCCTTTGAATCTGATTCATACTCCTTATATAGACATCTTCCATGCAAAGAGAAGCCTCATGACACTAGACACATGGTGAAATTGCAACTCAAAGTGGATTCTAGGTGTTTAATTCACAACACATGCAACTAGTGCATGGTTGTGTTGTTTTCCACTGTGCATCAACATGCAAGAGTGGGAATGCCACTAAATCCACTTAAAATTGAATCTAAATTCTCAATTTTCAGCTTGCAATTCATTCCTATTTCAATTCAAAATTAATTCAAAATTGAAATTGATTTCTAGGCAATTAATTTGTACAATTCCAAGTAATTTTTACATGATTAATCCAATTAATCTTTATTACCTAGGGCCATGAATTATATATGATTCCTAATACATATATATGGTATTCAAAACACTTTTAAATACTCCATCTCTCATTTTCTAATTTAATTCATAATTAAATTATTGTGTCAAACACAATTTACGATAATACCCGTTTTCCCGATTTTGAACGATTCAAAGCTTCCTATCTTTTTGTTCTAGGCTTTGTTCCGATATGAGCTAGTAGGGGGACCTAATGGACCTATAGATCATGGGCTCCAACGATTCGAGGCTAACCGACTAATCTCATTATCCAAGCTAGCCAACATTCGTTAACTACCGGGACACTCCACTATAGCCCGATAGTTGCACTCCCCTCACTATAGACATATTTTTTTGTCCACTTGATTTAACCATGATTAGTAAGTCGATCCTTCACAGGTTGTTCGTAGTTATAGCTAGGTCAAAAGCCCGTTTTACCCCTATAGTACTTCTAGTTCCTTAAGTCCCACTGATCCTCTAATGAACAATTGGTTTATGGTCCAACCAATAAACCGAGTCCCTCTCGGGCCAATGAGAGGGCGGGATCCCTTTGTTCAAGCCCCGGAGTCAGCACTTAAGGGAACAACCTCTCTACTATCCCTAATTCGGGTAGGAGTGAATTCCTTCTTGCACGACTATGTCCCCAGCTATCTACTCGTTCCTATCCCTGAAATGGGAGGCTTATTGAGTCGGCGATACTGAGCCACTCTCACCTATGCAGATCTAAGGATAAGTCCGAATAAACAGGAGTTCATAGTTAGCTCAGGATTAAGATCGAGTTACCTAGGTCATCACATGAAATAGTCAGTCTCGTCAGTAAACCGTGTTATAAAGCGAGAGCGACTTATTTCTTGGTCCTGGTCTTATGCAAACTCATTGCATAGGACGCCCCCACTCGCATGTCTCTACATGGACGATTTAGGATCACATCGTCTATACCATCTATAAAGTGGGCCGCGTCTCATAGTGTCTCCAGAATAAGGTACCCAACCCTATCCCTATACTATAGACCGTTTTGGCTATTACTCAAGCTTGATCCACTTTTATGTCTCTACATAAAGCTCAAGTGTTCATCCTATAGCCATGGATCTTAGTTTATTGGATTTGGGTTATTATATGTGCAATTTACTTTATTCAGTAATAACTTTACTGAATTAATCTCGATAACGCCTTTATCGAATAAGTATATAATTCGTTTAACATTCACTATCTACGAGTTTTAGGACACCAATCCCAACAATAGGATCTCCTGTCGGTTTCCCCTAATTCTAATTAATCCATTTTAACAACCTAAGTGTCCTTAGCGCCATTAAAAATTCGTTCATTATTACGCTCTAATTCATTTTAGGAATCTAAGTTTAATCAACTAATCCTGTTGTCACGACGGACAATTAAACTAGTTGCATGGATTATGATCTATCCTAATTTCTCTCCATCGAGTTTCCATTAAGAATCAGATCAATATACAACTGGCCAGATTGCATACAACATTACGAGCATCCATACAAATTATTAGTAAAAGAGGGCAAGAGAAAGGCAATTATAATAACATTTAACTATATATTTTCATTTCAAGACCCCAAATTGGGGTTTAGCTATCCATGGCTAGAATATCCACAAAATATACAATGGAAAGCATAAATATGAGCAAAATAAAAGGAAAGGAAATGACAATCGAAGACCCCGTCGCTAGCGCCTGGAGTCCCTCCGAGCATGCCATGAGCCTCCTAGACTGCTCCCCGAAGCTCCCCAAAATTTTCCCACTAAGAACTCTCAAAAAGGCTAAAAAGCCTTGAGAGAAGGCTCAAAAAGAGCCAAGAAAGGAAATGAATGAATGGATGAAGGAATGATTGATGAGAAAAATGGACACCAAGGGAGGCCTTATATAGGCCTGAAAATAGGACAGCGTCGCGACGCTGTGACGTCACCCAAGTTGCTGGCCAAGAAATGGGACAACGTCGCGATGTTGTCCCCACAGCGTCTCGATGCTATGTAGTTTACAGAACAGGTAGGCGCGGATTTGGGCTTGGACTTGGGCCTTTCTTCATTTCTTTTTGGATCTTCTTTGCATGGTTGACTTCTTGGGCTCCCCCTTTGACCCTTGGATGGAAATTTGGGTTGGATTGCTCATTTTAGCGCCTTTTTCCACCAAAAATCCACATAGTTCTCCTCAGGACAAAATAATGAATTAAATTAGAATTTCTCAATAAAAACACAATTAATGTGCTCAAAAGCTTACTAATTTAGGACTAAAATAGCGACATTTATGTCCGCTATCACACCCCCAAACTTAAGCTTTTGCTAGTCCCAAGCAAAATAAATTTGAAAGATGCATGAAATAGAATCACTCAAGCCTCAATGATTTAGGAACTTTTAAGCTAAAATGGAAAACATGCAAGTGGAATAAGCAAGCACCGAATACTCGTGAAGAAATCTTAAAAGAGATTGAACTTAAGATTAATGAATAGCATGTTCAAGACTTTTCTAATGATTCTTTTACTAACCTAGATTAGTCTTATGGCTTTCTCCATTTGTTTTCCCCCTACACTGGCTAAGAGTCCCTAATAGGTCGGAGTTCTACTATCATGCAAAAAAAGAAACTAGCCTGACATTTTTCTTTTTCATGGGGGAGCAAAACTCACAGATATTTTTCACTTTCTTTTTCTTTTGTTACTCCCCCAAACTTGCATTTTTATATGTAATGGTACTAGCTTTCACACTACGGTGCAGGGACCCTTAACCCGAATTTTATTCTCAGGTTGGCCTAACTGATCACACCGCAGGTAGCTCTTTTTACCCCTACTCTTTTTCTTTTGTGCAAGCAAAAATTTTATTTTTCAACAGATTTTTCTTTTTCTCTCTTTTCTTTTGTTGTTTTTTCTCTCAGCAGGCATAACATTTTTTTCTACCTAGTTCTTTAAAACAATCAAGCATGAACTCCTAGTGTTAGAAACTAAGCCGATCGGGGTGACAACAAACTTTAAAAATCATAATAAAAATCTAGATTTTCAAATACGTCATAAGATAAGTCTTTCGCATGCTTTACACATTAAAACTGAGTATCAAAAAATTTTAAAATTTCACAATTTCTTCTATGCTCCCAGATTCCACAACATATAAACCATTTTCTCCCAAAACTTCTAAAATCACATCCTCGGCTATCATGGCTATCTACTCATGCATCCAACAGAATTTAAATATGCTCAACACATTGAAAGCCTCCCCGCCAAACTTAAACTAAACATTGTCCCCAATGTTTAAAAAATAATAAAACATAAAGAGGGATACTGAGACTTCCCTGAATTAGGAGCAATTCATCCTCTTCTTTGGATCCAGAAAATGGGATTATTGGAGCTTTGGGACTTGCTAAGGTGGTCCTGCAAAACAAAATTGGATCACGAAGCAAGGAAAATTATTTACAGCAAAAAAAACTACCTAAACTTTAAATCCTTGGGTTGCCTCCCAAGCAGCGCTTTCTTTAACGTCTTTAGCTAGATGAGACTCGGCACGATCACGGAGGCTCGAAATAAAAATTTTCATCGTCCACCGAGCCTTGCAGAAAATCTCACACCAAATTGCACACTGCAAACAGGGGAGAAAAAAAACTTTCCCCTGACCCATCATCACTAAAGAGATTATTATAATAACATTTCAAAAAATATGTAGCAACATCAAATCTCTTTTCTAAGTCTCTATTCTCAAAACAGTTATTCACAGAGTCATCTAGCGTCATGATATCTACTGGTCTAGGATCTAAGGATGGCCTATCAACTATGCTTGTCCATTCATCAGATGCAATATCTAAATGTTCATGAGATTCCTCAGACTCAGTATTAAAAAATGATTCAACTAAGCTATCATATGACTCATCATCAGAAGAATTAAAGAATTCAAGCTCCTCTGGGTTAGATTCTATACTATTATCCACATCATCAGGACCTGAATCAAAATTATTAACACTTTCAGGGTCCGACTCTATACTTTCAACACTGTCAAGATTAGACTCGATAGATTCAGCATTATCATGATCAGACTCAAAGTTGTCATCTATCAAGTAATCCTCTCCATTCAAATCATTTAACACAGGCATATCAAGCTCATTCTCAAAATCAGGCAAATCATCCATTTCAGGCATTTCTATTTCATTCTCGAAAGCAGGAAAATCATCAGTTGCAGACATTTCATTCTCAAAAGCAGGAAAATCTAATTCATTTTCAAAGTCAGGAAAATCTATATCAATCAGCTCATTTTCAAACAGAGGATCATAAAAAAAATGCATTGGGATTGAAATTCTCATCATCCATAGGCGCCTCTCCTAATCCAAGGCCAAGATTATATTCTACCTCTTCATCATCGTCAGTCAAATATTCTGAACCTATAGAAAAACAGGTATGCAGACTACATACAGACTCATCTTGTCCAAAAATATTAAAAACGACCTTTTCATCATCCACATTCAAGGTAAGCTTACCAGTATGCACGCTAATCTCAACCTTACCTATGGCTAAGAAAGGTCTACCTAAGATGATAGGTACCTCTTTGTCTTCTTGCATGTCGAGCACCACAAAATCTACATGGAAGATGAATTTGTTGACCTTCACCAACACGTCCTCCACAATACCCATCAGTTGGGTAATCCATCTATCAGCCAGCTGGAGGGTGATGTCAGTGTCTTTTAGACCTGTCAAACCAATCTTCCTGTATAATGAATTGGGCATCAAATTTATACTAGCACCTAGATCACACAAGGCCCTATCGAAAGATACTTTTCCTATAATACAGGGAACAGTAAAACTCCCTGGGTGTTTTTGTTTAGAACGCATCTTTCCTGAAACTATGGTGCTACTGTTCTCAGATAACCTAAAAACCTCTTTTTTCAAACTTTTCTTCCTAGATAGCATTTCTTTCATGAACTTCCCATAATTAGGCATATTATACAAAGCATCTGCTGAAGGAATATTCACAGACAACTTTCTAAACATCTCTAGGAATTTTTGAAACTGTTCATCTAATTTAACATTTTTAAAACGCTGAGGAAAAGGTAACTCCATGTAGTCAAGGGTCGGACATTCGCCCCTCCTCTTGGGCGGGCTGATGTTCGATCCTTTATCATGATGATTGCATGGGACCACTTCTTCCTCATTCAGCTTCTCTTCATGCCTTTCATTCTGTTTTTTCTTATCTTCTTCTCGTCCTGCAAAATTGTTAGAAAAATCACAATTCAAATCAATAGAGTTAGGAGGATGTTGGGACCTTTCAGAGGAGGCTTTTTGTGCCTCAGCCCTTCCATCTTCATCCATGCTCTTCTCTTCTTTCTTCTTCTCTGAACTGACCTCCAGTTGTCTACCACTTCTCAGTGTCACCATCTTGCACTGCTCTCTATGATTGGTTTTAGTGTCGCTAGCAAACTTCCCTTTCTGAAGGGCATTCACTACTAAAGCGATCTGACCTATCTGAACTTCCATATTCTTAAGAGTTGTGTTGTGGTTATTAACTACTGTCTGGAGATTCACATTTAACACCTTCTATTCGTTGATAAACATGGCCACCATCTCCTCCAGGTTGCTTTTCTTTTCTGGCGTACTGGTGTTGGTAACCGCAAGCGTACGGGTCGTCAAAAGTCATATAAAACGGAAAGAATTCCGAGTATTGAATCCACAGGGAGGCGAAGCGAAAATTAAGCAAGCAAAAATCTCTCGAGCACTAAAAATACTTAGGAGAAATAATATTTAGGGGACAGTTCATGCAGTTAAAAAGAATTCAAAAATCAAAGCAGTTAAAGAAAATAATTTTGATCAATCGAAAAAAAATAAAATGTGGAGAAAGAGTTTTCTTAATGGGAAGGGGGGTCTTGAAAATCAATTATTAGCCAAACAATTGATATAATTATCCTATCTCATTGCCCAACTAATAATAATCCTAGAATCTCCGTTAATCACATAGGTTCTCCTGTCGGTTTCCCCTAATTGGAATTAATTCATTTTAACAACCTAAGTGTCATTAGCGCTATTAGAAATCATTAATTATTACGCTCTGATTCATTTTAGGAATCTAAGTTTAATCAACTAATCCCGGTGTCACGACGGGCAATTAAACTAGTTGCATGGATTATGATCTATCCTAACTTCTCTCCGTCGAGTTTCCATTAAGAATCGAATCATTACACAATTGGCCAGATTGAATAAAGCATTAAGCACATCCATACAAATAATTAGGACAAAAGGGCAAGAGACAGGTAATTATAACAACATTTGAACTATAATTTCATTCCAAGACCCCAATTTGAGGTTTAGCTATACATAGCTAAAATATCCACAACATTTACAATAGAAAGCATAATTAAGAGCATAAAAGGAAAGGAATTGACCGTCGAAGAACCCCTTCGCTGACGCTCAGAGCTCCGCCGAATACTCCTTGAGCCTCCTAGGATGCTCCCCAAAATTCCCCAAATATTTCCCACTAAGAAATCTCTCAAAAAGGCTAGAGAGCCTTGAGAGAGGCTCCAAAGGAGCCAAAGGAGGGAGGAAAGGAAGGATTGAAGAATAATTGATTGATGCCAAAATGAGGCACCAAGAGGTGCCTTTTATAGGCCCGGATTGGGGATAGCGTCGTGATGCTACATTGCACAGCGTCGCAACGCTGCTACGCATGCGTCTTGTTGCCCAAGAAATGGACAGCGTCGCGACGCTGTCTTCACAACGTCTCGACGCTGTGCCATTTTTCCAGCAATTCCAGCTTCGGTTTTGGCTAACTTTTGGGCCTTCTCCTTACTTCTTTTTGGGCTTTTCCATCATGATTGGCCTCTTTGGACCCCCTTTTAATCCAAGCTTGGATTTGGGCTTCATTAGCTTCATTTTTGGCACTTTTTCTCCCAAAATCATCGACTTTGCTCCTAAGGACCAAATAACAGAATACATTAAATATTTTCATTAATAACACGATTAAAGCACAGAAAAGCCTAATAAATTGGGACTAAAATAGCGACATTTCTGCCCGCTATCACACCCCCAAACTTAAGCTTTTGCTAGTCCCGAGCAAAATAAATTCTAAAGATGCATGAAATAGAATCGCTCAAGCCTCAATGATTTTAGAATTCTTAAGATAGAATGGAAAATATGCAAGTGGAATAAGCAAGCACCGCATACTCATGAAGAAATCTTAAACTAGTTTGAACTTAAGATTAATGAATAGCATGCTCAAGACTTATCTATTGATTCTTTTACTAACCTAGATTAGTCTTATGGCTTTCTCCATTTGTTTTCCCCCTACACTGGCTAAGAGCCCCTAATAGGTCGGAGTCCTTCTATCATGCAAAAAACAAGAAACTAGGGTGCCTGATATTTTCTTTTTCATGGGGGAGCAAAACTCTCAAATAATTTTTCTTTTTCTTTTTCTTTTGCTACTCCCCCAAACTTGCATTTTGATATCTAATGGTACTAGCTTTCACACTACGGTGCAGGGACCCTTAACCCGAATTTTATTCTCTGGTTGGCCTAACTGATCACACCGCAGGTAGCTCTTTTTACCCCTAGGCTTTTCTTTTGTGCAAGCAAAATTTTTTTTCTTTTTCAACAGATTTTTCTTTTTCTCTCATTTTCTTTTGTTGCTTTTGCTCTCAGCAGGCATAGCATTTTTTTCTACCTAGCTCTTTAGAACAATCAAGCATGAACTTCCTAGTATTAGAAACTAAGCCTATCGGGGTGACAACAAACTTTAAAAATCATAATAAGAATCTAGATTTTCAAAGACGTCATTAGATAAGCCTATTGCATGCTTTAGACATCAAAACTAAGTATCAAAAAATTTTAAAATTTCACAATTTCTGTCGTGCTCCCAGATTCCACAACATATAAACCATTTTCTCCCAAAATTTCGAAAATCACATCCTTGGCTATCATGGCTATCTATTCATGCATCCAAGAGAATTCAAATATGCTCAACACAGCGAGACTGGCCAATGTTTTAAAAACAGTAAAGCATAAAGAGGGATACTGAGACTTCCCTGAGCTAGGAGCGCTTTATCCTCTTCCTTTGGATCCAGAAAAATGGGATTCTTGGAATTTTGGGGTTTTCTTAAGGTGATCCTGCAAAACAAAATTGGATCACAAAGCAAAGAAAATTATTTACCGCAAAAACAACTATCTAAACTTTAATCCTTGGGTTGCCTCCCAAGCAGCGATTTCTTTAACGTCTTTAGCTAGACGAGGCTCAGCACGCTTACGGAGGCTCGAAATAAAAGTTTTCATCATCCTCCGGGCTCTGCAAAAAATTACGCACCAAATTGCATACTGCAAACAGGGGAGAAAAAAAACTTTTCCCCTGGCCCATCTTCACTAAAGAGATTATCATAATAACATTTCAGAAAATATGCAATAGCATCAAATCTCTTTTCTAGATCTCTATTCTCAAAACAATTGTTAACAGAGTCATCAAGCGTTATGATATCTATTGGTCTGGGATCTAAAGATGGCCTATCAATCATGCCAGTCCATTCATCAGATTCAATATCTATATGCTCAGAAGATTCCTCAGACTCAGAGTTAAAAAATGATTCGACTAGGCTATCACATGACTCACTATCAGAATTAAAGAATTCAAGCTCTTCAGGGTCAGATTCTATACTATGCACATATTCGAGTTCCTCTGGGTCAGATTCTATGCTATATACATCATCAGGACACAAATCAAAGGTATTAACATTGTCAGGTTTCATGCACTCAGGAATATCAAGATCAGACTCAATAGATTCAGTGTTATCATGATCAAACTCAAAATTATCTATCGAGTAATCCTTTCTATACAATTCATGCTCATCCTCAATGTCAGGCAAATCAATATCATCAAAATCATTGATTTCAGGTAAGTTTAATTCATTCTCAAAAGAAGGTAAATCATCAACTGCAGACTTGTCATTCTCATAAGCAGGCAAGTATAATTCATTTTCAAAGTCAGGCAATTCTGAATCATTCAGCTCATTCTCAAACAGAGGGTCATCTAATAAAGCATTATGATCGAAATTCCCATCATCCATAAGCACTTCTCCTAAGCCTAAGCCAAGATTAAACTCTACCTCTTCATCATCGTCAGTCAAGTATTCAGGAGCAATAGAAAAACAAGTATACAGACAACATACAGACTCATCCGGGCCAAAAATACTAAACACGACTTTTTCATCATCAATGTTCAAGGTAAGCTTACCTGTATGCACACTAATCTCAGCTTTACCTGTAGCTAGGAAAGGTCTGCCTAGAATAATGGGCACCTCTCTGTCCTCCTGCATGTCTAGTACCACAAAGTCTACAGGGAAGATAAATTTATTAACCTTTACCAACACGTCCTCCACAACACCCATCGGGTGGGTAATCGATCTGTCAGCTAACTGAAGAGTGACGTCGGTGTCCTTCATTCCTGTTAAACCAATCCTCCTGTAAACAGAATAGGGCATCAAGTTTATACTAGCACCTAAATCACACAGAGCCCTATTAAAAGATACTTCTCCTATGGTGCAGGGAATGGTAAAACTCCCTGGGTCTTTCTGTTTAGAAGGCATCTTCCCAGAAACTATGGTACTACTACTTTCAGACAATTTAAAAACTTCTTTTTTCAAACTTTTCTTCCTAGAAAGCATTTCTTTCATAAATTTCCCATAATTAGGAATGTTATACAAGGCATCTACTAAGGGAATATTCACAGACAATTTCTTAAACATCTCTAGGAACTTTTGAAACTGCTCATCTAATTTAACATTTTTAAAGCGTTGAGGAAAAGGTAACTCCCTGTTATCAAAGGTTGGACATTCGCCCCTCCGCTTGGGCGGGTTGATGTGCGAACCTTTGTCATGGTGGTTGCATGGAACCACTTCTTCCTCGTATAGTTTCTCCTCTTGGCTTTCTTCTTTGTCTTTTCCTGCAAAAGAGTTAGAAAAACCACAATTCAAATTAACAGAGTTAGGAGGATGTTGGGACCTTTCAGAGGAGGCTTTTTGTGCCTCAGCCCTTTCATCTTCATCCTTGCTCTTTTTTCTTCCTTCTTCTTTTCTGAACTGTTCTCCAGCTTCCTACCACTTCTTAGTGTCACCATCTTGCACTGCTCTCTTGGGTTTGGCTCAGTGTCGCTTGGAAATTTTCCCTTTTGAAGGGCATTCACCGCTGAAGCGATCTGACCTATCTACACTTCCATGTTTTTCAGAGCTGTGTCGTGGTTATTGACTGCCGTCTGAAGATTGACATTCAGTATTTTCTGTTCCTTTATAAACATAGCCACCAACTCCTCCAGGTTATTCTTCTTTTCAGGCGCACTGGATGATGCAAAACCTGGCGGCGGCTGCAAGACATTCTTCGTATTTGAGTACGAGAAGTTCTCGTGATTGCGCAGATTTGGGTGGTAGAAGTTCGGTATTCCTTGCGTAAATGGTCTGTTCCCCACGTACTGGACTTCTTCCACATCCTGACCTTCCTTCTTCGAATAGCCTTCAGCTAAGGTGGAAATGGATTTGACCACCTCAGATGAAGTTAACTTGTTCAGGGCGTTGGTCAGTGATGCCATCTGAGCTTTCAACGAACTCGACTAATCCAATTCATAGATTCCAGTCTTCTTTGAAACTGCTCCCCTCTCGGTCGGCCTCTGATAACTGGTTGCCGCCATTTCCTCCAGCAAATCTTTGGCTTCCGTCACTGTCTTGGAAAGAAAACTTCCTCCTGCTGATGTGTCTAGGACTGTCTTGGTGGAGGGATTCAATCCATTGTAAAATAATTACACTTGGAGCCAATCAGGATATCCATGCTGGGGGCACCGCCTAAGCATCTCCTTGTATCTCTCCCATGCCTCGTACAACTGCTCCTCGTCAAGTTGTCTAAACGTCCCAATCTCAGTCCGAAGCTTCGTAGTTTTGGCAGGCGGGAAAAATTTTGTCAGAAAAGCCTGGGCAAGCTCATCCCATGTACTAATACTGCCCGTCTCGACTGATCCGAGCCAATCCTTAGCTTTGTCTTGTAGAGAAAATGGAAATAACCTCAATCTTATAGCGTCTGTCGGCACTCCATTCATCTTTACTGTCCCGCATATTTCCAAGAATGATCTCAGATGTGAGTGTGGATCCTCAGAAGGATGTCCCTTAAAAGAATTATCGCGTGCCATCTGAATCAATCCCGTCTTCAACTCAAAATTTGTAGCTTGTATCGGGGCGTAAACAATTCCTGAATTTTCGGTGGGAAGAACTGGCTGTAGAAAGTCTCTGATCGCCTTGGGAGCTTCGTCTTGGTGGGCCATTGCTTCTGCTAATCTTTTTTCTCTACAAATGGTTCTAAGAGTCCTGTCAATTTCAAGATCTAGCGGAAACAAATTAACCACCTTGTTCCTTCGCATACAATACTCCCAATCGATCAAGAAAACCAAACAAAATAAAACAAAAAAAAATTAATATTCACAAAATAATAAAAGAAAAATATTTACACCTAAATTACTATTTATCCCTTTCTTTTCGATGTCAAGAAAAATTGATTTGCTTAAAAATCAAGCCTCCCCGGCAATGGCGCCAAAAACTTGTTGGTAACTGCAAGCGTACGGGTCGTCACAAGTAATATAAAACGGAAACCGAGTATCGAATCCACTGGGAGGCGAAGCGAAAATTAAGCAAGCAAAAATCTCTTGAGCACTAAAAATACTTAGGAGAAATAATATTTAGGGGACAGTTCATGCAGTTAAAAAGAATTCAAAAATCAAAGCAGTTAAAGAAAATAATTTTGATCAATCGAAAAAAAATAAAATGTGGAGAAAGAGTTTTCTTAATGGGAAGGGGGGTCTTGAAAATCAATTATTAGCCAAACAATTGATATAATTATCCTATCTCATTGCCCAACTAATAATAATCCTAGAATCTTCGTTAATCACATAGGTTCTCCTGTCGGTTTCCCCTAATTGGTATTAATTCATTTTAACAACCTAAGTGTCCTTAGCGCTATTAGAAATCATTAATTATTACGCTCTGATTCATTTTAGGAATCTAAGTTTAATCAACTAATCCCGGTGTCACGACGGGCAATTAAACTAGTTGCATGGATTATGATCTATCCTAACTTCTCTCCGTCGAGTTTCCATTAAGAATCGAATCATTACACAATTGGCCAGATTGAATAAAGCATTAAGCACATCCATACAAATAATTAGGACAAAAGGGCAAGAGACAGGTAATTATAACAACATTTGAACTATAATTTCATTCCAAGACCCCAAATTGAGGTTTAGCTATACATAGCTAAAATATCCACAACATTTACAATAGAAAGCATAATTAAGAGCATAAAAGGAAAGGAATTGACCGTCGAAGAACCCCTTCGCTGACGCTCAGAGCTCCGCCGAATACTCCTTGAGCGTCCTAGGATGCTCCCCAAAATTCCCCAAATATTTCCCACTAAGAAATCTCTCAAAAAGGCTAGAGAGCCTTGAAAGAGGCTCCAAAGGAGCCAAAGGAGGGAGGAAAGGAAGGATTGAAGAATGATTGATTGATGCCAAAATGAGGCACCAAGAGGTGCCTTTTATAGGCCCGGATTGGGGATAGCGTCGTGACGCTACATTGCACAGCGTCGCGACGCTGCTACGCACGCGTCTTGTTGCCCAAGAAATGGACAGCGTCGCGACGCTGTGCCATTTTTCCAGCAATTCCAGCTTCGATTTGGGCTAACTTTTGGGCCTTCTCTTTACTTCTTTTTGGGCTTTTCCATCATGATTGGCCTCTTTGGACCCCCTTTTAATCCAAGCTTGGATTTGGGCTTCATTAGCTTCATTTTTGGCACTTTTTCTCCCAAAATCACCGACTTTGCCTAAGGACCAAACAACAGAATACATTAAATATTTTCATTAATAACACGATTAAAGCACAGAAAAGCCTAATAAATTGGGACTAAAATAGCGACATTTCTGCCTGTTATCAACTGGTTGAAGCAAATCCTAGCGGTGGTTGCAATACGTTCTTGGTGTTCGAATAGGAAAAGTTCTCATGATTGCACAAACTGGGATGGTAGAAGTTCGGTACTCCTTGAGTGAATGCTCTATTTCCTTCGTACTGAACTTCTTCAACATGTTGATTCTATTTCTTTGAACATCCTTCAGCTAAGGTGGAGTTGGGTTTGACCTCCTCATATGAAGTTAGCTTATTCAGCGCAATCGTCAACGATGCCATTTGTGCCTTCAGAGAGCTTGACTCATCAATTTCATAAATACTAGCCTTTTTTGAAACTATCCCCCTTTTAGTCGGCCACTGGTAACTGGTCGCTGTCATTTCCTCTAAAAGATCCTTGGCTTCCGTCACTGTCTTCGATAGAAAACTCCCACCAGCTGATGTATCTAGAACCGTCTTGGTAGAAGGATTCAGTCCATTGTTAAATAACTGCACCTGGAGCCAATCTGGATAGCCATGCTGCGGGCACTGCCTAAGCATCTCTTTATATCTCTCCTATGCCTCGTAAAGTTGCTCCTCATCCAACTGTCTGAAAGTTCCGATCTCTGTACAGAGCTTTGTAGTCTTTGCAGGCGGGAAAATTTTTGTCAGGAATGCCTGGACAAGCTCGTCCCATGTGCTGATACTGCCCGTCTTGAAGAGGAAATGGGAATAACCTCAATCTCATCGTGTTGGCTAGAACTCCATTCATCTTTACAGTCCCGCATATCTCCAAGAATGATCGCAGATGTGAATGTGGGTCCTCCAAAGGATGTCCCTTAAACGAATTGTCTCGCGCCATCTGGATCAGTCCCGTCTTTAACTCGAAATTATTTGCTTGGATCGGGGCGTAAACGATGTCTGAATTCTCGGTTTGGAGGACTGGCTGCAAAAAGTCTGTGATTGCCTTGGGAGCTTCATCTTGTTGGTGGACCATTGTTTCCGTTAGTCTTTTCTCTCTACGAAGGGTTCTAAGAGTCCTGTTAATTTCAATATCTAGAGGAAACAATTTAACAACCTTATCTCTTCGCATGCAACACTCCCAAATAAATCAAGAGAATAAACACAAAAATAAAAATATGCACAAAAAGAATAAAAGAAAAATATTTACACCCTAAATTACTATTTATCCCTTTCTTTTTAATATCAAGAAAAAAATATTTTGCTTAAAAATCAAACCTCCCCGGCAACGGCGCCAAAAACTTGTTAGCTCAACCCAACACCGCAAGTGCACGGGTCGCAAGTAATATAAAACAGAAATATTTCGAGTATCGAATCCTCAGGGAGGTGAAGCGAAAATTAAGCAAACAATAAATTTCTTGAACACTAAAAATACTTGGGCGAAATAATATTTAGGGACCAAAACATGAAATTAAAATGAATTTAAAATTAAAGCAATTAAAGGTTTGAAATTGATCAATCAAGGAAATAAAAAATATGGAGAAAGAGTTTTTAGTGAGAAGCGGGGTCTTGAAAATCAATTAATAGCTAAAGAATTTTTACAATTAACCTATCTCATTGCCCAACTAATTGTACTCCTAGAATCTCCGTTAATCACATAGGATCTCCTGTCGGTTTACCCTAATTCTAATTAATCAATTTTAACAACCTAAGTGTCCTTAGCGCCATTAAAAATTCGTTAATTATTACGCTCTAATTCATTTTAGGAATCTAAGTTTAATCAACTAATCCCGTTGTCACGACTGGCAATTAAATTAGTTGCATGGATTATGATCTATCCTAATTTCTCTCCGTCGAGTTTCCATTAAGCATCGAATCAATATACAACTGGCCAGATTGCATACAGCATTACGAGTATCCATACAAATAATTAGTAAAAGAGGGCAAGAGAAAGGCAATTATAATAACATTTAACTATATATTTTCATTTCAAGACCCCAAATTGGGGTTTAGCTATCCATGGCTAGAATATCCACAAAATATACAATGGAAAGCATAAATATGAGCAAAATAAAAGGAAAGGAAATGACCGTCGAAGACCCCGTCGCTAGCGCTTGGAGTCCCTCCGAGCACGCCTTGAGCCTTCTAGAGTGCTCCCCAAAGCTCCCCAAAATTTTCCCACTAAGAACTCTCAAAAAGGCTAAAAAGCCTTGAGAGAAGGCTCAAAAAGAGCCAAGGAAGGAAAGGAATGAATGAATGAATGAATGATTGATGAGAAAAATGGGCACCAAGGGAGGCCTTATATAGGCCCGGAAATAGGACAGCGTCGCGATGCTATTGGGACAGCGTCACAACGCTGTGACGTCACCCAACTTGCTGGCCAAGAAATGGGACAGTGTCTCGACTCTATGCAGTTTCCAGAACAGGTAGGCGCGGATTTGGGCTTGGACTTGGGCCTTTCTTCATTTCTTTTTGGATCTTCTTTGCATGGTTGACTTCTTGGGCTCCACCTTTGACCCTTGGATGGAAATTTGGGTTGGATTGCTCATTTTAGGGCCTTTTTCCACCAAAAATCCACAAAATGCTCCTTAGGACAAAATAATGAATTAAATTAGAATTTCTCAATAAAAACACAATTAAAGAGCTCAAAAGCTTACTACTTTAGCAGTAAAATAGCGACATTTCTGTCTGCTATCAGCTGTTTCCAAACATTGGCGGTTTAGTGTTTACCCCTGGCCGTCCCAAAAATTTAACGGTTTAGTGTTTACCCCTGGTTGTTCCAAAATTCTTTCTATTTAGTGTTTTCCCCTATCTATTCCAAAAAAAAAAAAAGGCTTAAAGTTTACCATCGGTTGTCCATATATAAAATTTCGAACAAATAAGGTCTACTCCTTTGTTCATCCTTTTATTCTATAAGAATGAACAAAGGGGGGCAAACTGTAGACCCCTAAATTTGTCCGATATTCTTTTTAAAAGGGTATATAAAAAAAAAAGTGTTCTAGAATTTTTAATTAGCCAATTCAAACATTATTAAATTTCGTAGAATTAATTAGGTCAATTATTTTATTTTGATTAATTAATTTGCCAAATCAAATATTAGGTTTATTTGCTAAGGTTAATTAAACAAAATATTTTGTTTCCTTGGATGATTGATTGTCAAATAATATCTTGTAAATTTGGAAGGTAGAATTTGTGTATTTATTTAATTCCCTTTTCATTTTTTATTTTATTGGATTTTAATTTTAATTGATCACATTCCTAATATGTGGTGGTTGAAATTGACTATAAAAAGGGAGTCCTCTCACATCTTGAATTCACGATTTCTTGGCCAAGGGAGTCCTCTCCACACGTTTTTCTTGGGCTAAAAATACACTCCCTAAATCTCTCTCATTCTAAACCCTAGATACACTTCAATCCCTTTCCCACCTAACTTCCTTCCCCTACTCCTCAAGAATTTTTTTCCCCCACTCCTACTCCTCACGTTTCTCCCACTCACGGTCACTCTCTCTCTCAATTCCATATTGCCACTTCATCCTACGGTAGTCACAAGCGCTTTTTTTTTTTGTAAGTATTTTTCTTTAAACCTTGTTTTCAATTCCTTCTACAATAATTTTCTTTTGTTCGTGAGATTAATTTTTCCATGCTTTCATAAAGTTTGTTTATTTTTTTTTTCTCATTTGCTTTATTTTAATGTATTTTTTTTCTTTTACATTTAGGAAGTTATGTGATTTTTCATTAGGAAACATTTGACAATTGCATGCATGTTTCAATTCCAATTTTACCATTTTTATTTTTATGTACTTAAACGTTTAGAGTTGATTATTATATGTTGTTTATGTTCAACTTGTTTATTTTATTTTTTGAAATGGAATCTAGTATTATTATTTATAGTTTAGCAATATATTTTCATTAAATCAATATGTAGATACTTTGCCTAAACCAATGTTTCTTTGGTTAATTGTGTTAAAAAAAAAAATATAGGAATTTCCAATGACGGAATCTCAATTTTTGGAATGCCAATGTTGAGTTTCTTGAGGTAAGAAATCAATGTCTTGGAATGCCGAGATTTGATTTCAATATGGTTCCTTTAAAGCAAATGAATTGAATGAAATTTTAATTCTTGAATATGGTAGTTTTATTCTCCTTTTAAGCATTTTATCTCAATTGTATATTGTTGCATTTTTTTATTTTATTTCACTATGTTATGATATTGTATTTAATCTATATTCCTCTATATTCCTTTTCGTAATTAAATATTTCAAAAATAAAAATCTTCCAACGATGGAATCTTGAATTTTTGGGATGCCGATATTTGAGTTTCTGGAGGAAAAATAAGATCTCGGGATGTCGGGATTTGATTTTAATATTTCTTTCCATTTTTATATTTTCCTTTTAAAAAAACTTTTTTTTCCAAAGAAGCATATTTCATAAAAGACATTTTCTTTTTAAAGGAATGTTTTAAAAGCTTTTTGCTAAATTTATTTCATTAACTGCATTTTCAAAATAATAAATCAACCCAAAACTATTGTCCATAAAAATGTCACTTGCTTTTAAAAATAAAATTAATTAAGAGTTTTCCCTAAAAAAAATATTATTTACTCACACAATTTTCAAAATTAATAAACCAAATGTTTTTTTTTAAAAAAAAGCAAACTTTCCTATGACGGAAATTAGGAAATCAAGATATTGACTTTCCTAATATTCTTGAGGTATAATGAATTTAAATTTGGGATGCCAAATTAAATTAATATAAATTTCGAATGGCTTTATGCCACTCACAATTATTGCTCATTATTTATTTATGGAATAATGAGAATTAAAATGTGGGACATTTAAAAATCAACAAAAAAAAAAAAATCTTCTTTAGTATTTACAATAGCCAATTTCCTTAAATAGCACAAGAAAAATAAAATTTTGTTTCTTTGAATGAGTGTTATGGGGTGCTAATACCTTCCCCATACACAAAAGACCCCCGACCTTCAATCTTTTATTTGCAGACCATTTTAGCATATTTTGGGTGCCCAGTCACACCCTCTAAATCAAGACTGGTGGTGACTCCATTTTCCTTCTCTTGGGAACAAAGTCGGCCGCTCCGCATCGCAAACCCGTAGCGACACTGGGGACACTATGTGACACGACCTGCTTTGTATTTATTACAAGCGATGTGATCCTGAATCGTTCACGTAACGACATGCGAGTGGGGGCGTCATATGCAAAGAGTTTGCATAAGACCAGGATGGAGAAATAAGTCACTTTCCTTTATAACACCGTTTACTGTGAAACAGACTATTTCATGCGATGACCTAGGTAACTCGATCTTAATCCTGAGCTAACTATGAACTCCTGTTTATTAGGGATTGTCCTTTTATTTGCATGGGTGAGAGTGGCCCAACATCGCCGACTCAATAAGCCTACCATTTTGGGGATAAGACCGGGTAGATAGCTTGGGACATAGTCTTGCAAGATGGAATTCACTCCTACCCGCCAATAGGGATAGTAGAGGTTGTTCACTTAAGTGCTGACTCCGGGTCTTGAACAAAGGCGGGCCGATTCTCTCCTAGCACGAGAGGATTTTATGTTTAATGGTTGGACCATAAACAAATTGTTCATTATAGGATCAGTGGTACTTAAGGAACAAAATGTAACTTCAGGGGTAAAACGAACTTTTGACCTACTGTAGTTACGAACAACCTGTGAAGGGTCGACTTACTAATTATGGTTGTATCGGGTGGACAAAAATATATCTACAGTGAGGGGAGTACAACTACGGGCTACAGTGGAGTGTCCCGTTAGTTAACGAATGTTGGTTAACTAGGCTAAAGAGCAACCTTAGAACAAAAGTGATGAAAGAATTTGAAATGTTCAAATTCGTTATAGGGACTAACGTTAAAAGTATACGGTATACTTAAACGTGCTTTAGTTTAATTATGGATTAAACTATAAATCGAGAGAGTTGAGAATATTTAGATAAGATTTAAATTTTGATCAAAACATATTGGTTAAATATATGAATATCGATTCATATTAGAGCAATTAGTTTTGAGAAGAATTGGGATTAATGGTATTATTTACTTTAGTATTTGATATTAAATTAAATAATTATAATTAATTAAAAATGTTTTAAATAATTATTTAAAATTAATTTTATTAAATATTAAAATTAATGATAGAAATTTAATTTGAGAAATTCAATTTCAAAGTGGCCCATTAGCATGAAATTAGTTCATGCAATTCATTCATGGAGAATTGACACCAAATTAGGTGACAAATCAAGATCCACCATCACTTATCCTTTCATATATAAACCTTTGTCTTCTTCAAAATGAATGATGGAAGTTGCTGAATTTTTCATGCAAAAAGGAAGACGAAATTCTCTCAAAACAGTGGGTTTCAAGTTATTCAAAAACCCATTCTTTTTCTCCCAAATTCATCATGATTCGATTCCCACAAGCCCGTTCTAAGGCCGTAGAATAACAGGGAAGATCTTGATGGTTGTCTACTACTTGTTCGTGTGAAGAATCATCCATGGAAACACTTGAATTCAAGCTTCAAAGATAAGTTTCTTTTTCCTTTGTTTTTCGATTTATTTACATGCTTTTAATTAGAGAAATTAATGAAATTAAACGCCCAAGATCGTCAATTGCTTCAGCACGAGTTATGTAAACTCCTACACCTTCAACAAGAGTTTTTGGAGGGGTTAGTTCTTCAGGTCCGTCTCATCCTTCTCAAACGTTGAGAGTGCCTCTACGTAGTGGTAGGGTTGTATCACAACCTGACCACTACATCGGATTCACAGAAACTCAAGTTGTCATCCCTGATGATGGCGTTGAGGATCCATTGTCTTATCGACAGGCAATGAATGATGTAGATAAAGACAAATGGGTCAAAGCCATGGACCTTGAAATGGAGTATATGTACTCCAATTAAGTTTGGGAACTTGTAGATCTACCTGATAGGGTAAAACCCATAGGATGTAAATGGATCTATAAGAGAAAGAGAGATGCAGATGGAAAGGTGCAAACCTTCAAAGCTAGACTCGTAGCAAAGGGGTATACTCGGAGAAAAGGGGTTGCCTATGAGGAAACCTTTTCTCCAGTTGCTATGTTAAAGTCTATTAGAACTCTTTTGTCCATAGCCACTGATTATGATTATGAGATATGGCAAATGGACGTCAAGACTACCTTCTTGAATGGTAATCTTGAAGAGAATATCTTCATGTCTCAACCCAAAGGGTTCATAGCACAAGGTAAGGAGCAAAAGGTTTGCAAGCTCAATCGATCAATTTATGGATTGAAACAAGTGTCTAGATCTTGGAATATTAGGTTTAATATTGCAATCATATCTTTTGGTTTTGACCAAAATGTTGATGAACCTTGTGTGTACAAGAAAATCAATAAAAATAAAGTAGCTTTTCTAGTACTATATATGGACGACATTCTACTCATTGGGAATGAAGTAGGATACCTGACTGACATTAAAAACTGGTTGGCGACCAAATTCCAAATGAAGGATTTGGGAGACGCGCAATATGTTCTTGGAATCCAAATCATTAGGGATTGTAAGAACAAAACGCTAGTGTTGTCTCAAGCAAAGTATATCGACAAAATGTTGTCTTGATATTCGATGCAGAACTCCAAGAAAGGGTTGTTACCTTTCAGGCATGGGGTTCACCTGTCTAAGGAACAGTGTCCTAAGACACCTCAAGAAATTGAGGATATGAGAAGCATTCCCTACACCTCAGATGTAGGAAGCTTAATGTATGTTATGCTCTATACTAAGCCGGACATATGTTATGCAGTGGGAATAGTTAGTAGGTACAAGTCCAATCCAGGGTTAGACCACTGGGCAATGATTAAGAATGTCCTCAAGTATCTTCGAAGAACAAGGAACTACATGCTAGTGTATGGGGCTAAGGATTTGATCCTTACAGGGTACACCGACTCTGACTTTCAATCTGACAAGGTGATAACTCTCCAAAAGGGAGTTATTTAGGCCTTATTCTATGATGATTTATATGACATTTGTGCCAAATAGGTGTGTTATTAGATGAATATTATCTGTTTTATCCTATTGATTAGAATTGATGCTTTGGAAGTTCTTTTACAGAGAAAATAATGCTGAGCGACTTGAGGGAGCAAATTCCATGATCTAGCAAAGCGGAGAGCAGAGAGCAAAACAGGCCACGTGAGTTGCACGTGATTCATTAATGAGGTGGCGTTTTTAGAAGCAATCTCAGATCTAGAAAGTTTGGAGTGCCTTCCACATGTAATCTTTGACCTAATTAGGGTTGACTCCACTCTATAAAAGGAAGTAGCCGTCTCAAGACAAATCATTCGAGGAGGAAAGTCTTATTCTTTCCATCTTTGGAGTCGAATAGAGGAGGAACGATTGGAGACTCAAGAAGACCATCAACTACGGATTTCTTCAAGAGAAATTATTCTTTCTTGTAAAAGTTTATAGTTATGGATGCACGTGAACAGATTGTAACGTGTGTTGTTTCCAAATTCATGAAGTAATTTACTTTAGGTGTTGGTTAGGGCTATGTAATTTTCATTCTTTAACAATCTAGCAATTCATATTGACTTTGAGCATCTTGATTACTTGTTGTGTTTAATATCATTTTGTGCCCGCCTGGCCAACCGGTATGAATAATTTCTCTTAATTTTAGGGATGATTTAAGAGATGTGTGGCTTGTAATCACACTAGACCATTATGTGTTGGTGAACGCTAGTGACTGAGTTACGGATAGTCAGTTGCCTAGTGCTTCATTGGTAGAGCATCATTGGAGTTGAAACACATTCCAAAAGATTCAGAGTTTCGGGAGGATCCTGCCGATAAGACTGCGAGAGTTTGCCTTATCAATACAATTGCTAGAGCATCTTTTTAACAATTACAGAAGTCTTAACCAACGCCTGTTTCCAATTTGTCTTCTTTATCCGTTTACATTTCTGCTCTGTTATTTCTTTTGCTTCAGCATTATTTCAAAACCCAATCATTTTAACAATCTTGAAATCACTAAAAGGCTAAACAAAATAGGTAAAGTGAGACTGTTCAAAACCTCTTGGATATGATAAATTACTTATCACTTGTTGCAGACTATGTGCACTTGCATAGTATTCTAGAGTTAATTTACATCATATTTTTAACCACTCTAGAAGACAACACAAGGATTCTAGGAAATCCACGTCAGGGTCAGTGTTCACCCTAAATGGGGGAGATGTAGTTTGGCGAAGCATCAAACAAGGATGCATAGCAGACTCAACCATGGTGGCTGAGTATGTTGCTGCTTATGAAGCAACAAAGGATGCAGTTTGGCTCACGAAGTTCTTGACGAATTTGGATGTTTTTCCAAATATCGACTTGTCAATAACATTATACTGTGACAACAGTGGGGCTGTAGCCAATCCTAGAGAGCCTCGCAGCCACAAACGAGGAAAACACATAGAGAGGAAGTATCACCTAAAAAGGAAGATTGTGCAACGAGGAGATGTGATCGTCACCAAAATCGCTTTCGAGCACAATATAGGTAATTCGTTTACGAAGACTCTCTTTGCTAAAGTGTTTGAAGATAATCTAGAAGGTCTAGGTCTACGAGATATGTATGTAGAATAATCTAGGGCAAGTGAGAATGTGTAATGGGTGTAAGGATGCCCTAGTTTATTGTATTACTTGTATGTAATATATAATGGACATTACATTCCCAGCTTTAGATTATTGAACTTACTTCCCACTAACTAGAGTTTTAGTTCAAGTGGGACTTATTAGTGAGATTAATGATTTAATTGAATTTAACTTACCATGACTATCCCAGTTGCATGATCTTTGAGTTATTGATTTTCCTACTTTCCTCTTTTGATATTTTCCATATTTAGTTTTCTTTCATAACTATTTTCCCTCCAATTAAAAAAAAAAACCCTTTTTTGTTGCTTAAAACAAACAAGGAAATTAAGATTTGTTTGCATAGACTCCCTGTGATCGACCTCGACCGCTTCTGCTACAAGTTAGCTTTAGAGGTTGAGGATTATAAATTTATTTGATAAGAGACCACGACAATCTCTTCCATCAAATTGGCGCCATTCCCCGGGAGTCTTCGGGAAAATGTTTTTTCCTTTTTTGTTTTCATTTGACTTTTCTACTTTTTTTCTTCAATTTATGCAAACTTGTTCTTTGCAGGATAGATAATTTCTATTTTGTTCTGACGTCACAAACGAAGAACGTAGACTTCGAAGGGAGGCAAAAAGGGAAGAAGTCCACGAACCACAAGCTATGGTCGAGCAAACATTGAAACAACTCGTGGCCCCGAATTTGAACCAACAACCACTTTGCATCACTTATCCCGAGACCGAAGGTGCATTTGAATTGAAATCTGGAACAATCCATCTTTTGCCTATTTTCTGGGGAAGTGCAGGGGAGGACCCACACAAGCACCTAAAGGAGTTCTACATCGTTTGCACGGGAATGAAGCCCAATGATAAGTGCCAAAAATATACATATTTTGCCCCTTATTCTTAGCTTATTTCTTGTGAAACTTGTATGTTTTTGGTCAAAATTACTATTCCCGAGCTTAAAAAGTGTAAAAGTGGGTAAGTTAGGTCTTTGTTAGTCATGTGTGTCAAATTATACATATTTGTGCTTAAAAGAACTCATTTTGGTGTGAATTTGACTTAGTTTTGGTGTTTTGCAGAAAACAGAGGAAAACAGAGAAATGTTGTGCAAATGCTATGCAAATGCGACCGCATTTCTGCCAATGTACCCAAATGCAACCGCATTTCTGGGCAGAAACAGAAAAGTCCAAGTTCGTCGCGGGTCGTTGTAAACGAGCTTTTTATGCAACTAGCCGACTGTTTTGACTCCGAAACTGATTGTGCTACCTATTTACATGAATTTCGTGACTCCCCAACAAATTTTCACTCTATAAAAGGCTGAAAATCAAGAGGAAACACAAGTAGAACTCACTGGGAAGAAGAGGGTGGTGACAGAACCCTAGTAGACGCCCATGAGTAGGGATTCCCGAGGTCCTTCTTAGAAGACTGAATTCTAACCTAAGTTAGACATCAAACCTTAGGGTTTGTAGGGATTTTCACCCATTACCACTTGTAAAAGCGAGAGAGTGGAGTATCAAGCGAACTCTAGAAGGATTGGATAAAAGAGAAAAAACCCTAGTATTTAGCTACTGTCATTACTTCCAGCTTGTGCTACTTTTGATTTATCTGTATTTTTTATTCTTTATTTTAATGAAAAGATATTCTTTTGCACTTTATCCCACCATGAGTAGCTAAATTCTGATGAGGGGTTCAATATAGTGAATTCCTTTATGGTTCAATAGCTTGAAAGTGTTTATTTGCTTAAGTTTCTAGTCAATGCATGTCATTCTTTATTGATTATCATTCTGATCTTGTTGAGTTGAAATTGATCACTTAGACTTTGCATGCTATGTGAGTTTGATCTTGAAAGGGACATATGATATAAGTTCTCATAAAGGTTGTATAGGGCAAGCCGCCTAAGACACCCTATATCAACTATAGGGTTATATATTGCATTTGTGAATTATCTATGTCGGAGTCGAGTCACAGAAATGTGCATAACGGTACTCGCTTAGCCTTCTAACAGTTCTTGGGAGCAAGGCCAAATAGAAGTTAAATCTGACCCAATGCATTGATTAGGCTTAAGTTGAATAATCTATGATTAAAGTTGTTTGTCTTTGAGATGAAACTATATTGAATACCTCGTTTTATTTATTATTTTTATTCCTTTATTTATTTGTTTTATTTATTTTCAAAAATCAATCACCAATTATTTCTTTGGTTACCTATTTTAAGCAATCATTTGAGCAGTTTCTTCTTCAAATCTTAGTTTCCAATTTAGTTCTCGTGGGATTGATACCCTTGGAATACTTCTAAGGTATTTTTATTACTACGTGCGATAGTGTATACTTGCACTAAGGTTGGCTGAATTTATCATTATTATTATCTATCATCTTATCTCACATCCATCGTTCAGCCTCTCCCGCACCACCCAACGATGAACTAACGAACAAATAAGTTTACGTGCTTTCAATTTTTCTTTAAAAGATATGGCAAAATATTGGTTGTATTTTCTTCCTAGTGGTTGAATTAATACTTTGGCTGAGATGAAAAAAATATTTTTAGAAATTTTTTTTCCTGTAAGTAGGGCCTGTTGGGTTTTATGCCCTGAAACTCATAGATAGTGAATGTAAACAAATTGTATACTTATTTCAATAAAGTGTTATTGAGTTTCTACAATAAAGTGTTATTGTTAAATATTGCACAATATGACCCAAATCCAATAAACTAAGATCCAAGCTTTTTTGTATGTAACTTGAACTAGTATGTGGGGACATACGGGGATCGATGTTCAAGTAAAAACCTAAAAGGTCTATAGTACAAGGATAAGGTTGAGTACCTTATCCTGGTAACACTATGAGATACGACCCGCTTTGTATTTGATACAGACGTATGGATCAAAAGCGTCCATGTAGTAGACATGCAAGTGGGGGTATCCTATGCAATGAGTTTGCATAAGACTGGACCACGAAATAGTCAACCATTAGTTGTAACACCGTTAACTAGTTAGGTTACTGTTTCAATTGGATGACCTAGGTAACTCAGTCTTAATCTTGAGTGTCTCATGAACTCCTTCTCATGCGGGATTGTCCTTTGATTAGCATGGGTGAGAGTGGCCAATACGCCGACTCAATATGCCTTCCTTTTTAGGGACAAGACCGAGTGGGAGGCTGGGGACATGACAACACAAGAAGGAATTCACTCCTTCCCACCTCTAGGAGAAGTAGATGAGTGTTCCCTTATGTGGTGACTCCGGGACTTGAACAAAGGAATCCCGCCCTCTCACTGGCCCGAGAGGGACTTTCTGTTTATTGGTTGGACCATAAATAGGTTTTTCATTAGAGAAGCACTGGTACTTAAGGAGACAAATGTAACACAGGGTAAAACGGTAATTTGACCCAGCTGTGATTACAAACACTAGTGAAGGATTGACTTATCGGTATAGGTCTATATACGTGGACACAAAAATGTTCTACAGTGAGAAGAGTTCAGTTGTGGGTCTTTAGTGGAATGACCCACAGTTAATGAATATTGGTTAACCTGATTAATGAGTTTAATCAGTTAACCTCATATCATTGGAGCATCTGATCTGTAGGTCCATTAGGTTCCCCAGCTAGCTCGTAAATAGTAATTAGGAACAATTATATCTTGAGAGAATTTGAATAGTTCAATTTCATATTGGGAATTAAGTTAATTGTATGAGATACAAATTAATATAATGTATAGTGATACATTAAAATATAAAGTCTAATTTGAAATTAAACTTTATTATTATGAGAGAAATAAATATTTGAAGATTTTCAAATATTAATATGAATTTGATTCATACTAAATTTACAAGATATAAGAGAATTTGAAGGAGTTCAAATTTTAATATGAATTTGATTCATATTATAGAATTAATTAATTGAAGGCCTGAAATTAAATATATGATATTTAATTGGGCAATTAATTAATTAACTAATAGAAGGTCTGAAATTAAATATATGATATTTAATTGGTGATTAATTAATTAACTGAAAATTAATCAATTATGGAAATGATTAATCACTTATGGAAGTAATTAATCATTTATGGAAATGATTTAATCACTTATGAAAGTGATCAATCATTTATGGAAAAGATTAATCAATTATGGAATTGATTGGTCATGGAATTGATTAATTATGGAAAAGATTAAATCAGTTATGGAAATAATTGATTTTAAATGAATATTTTATTCATGACCTTTCTCCTATAAATAGAACACTAAACCTAGGGTTTAGATACTACAACATAAGGCCACAAGAATGCACTCTTGCATCCTCTCTAGCCTCCCTCTCATATTCTCTCAACCCAAGAACTCTAGGGATAATTTTCTCTCTAGAGTTTTTCCCATTCAAGATTAGGTAGTCCCACAACTACGTTCCTAATCTCAGAGTCATAGCGAGGAAGATCAATTGGTGGTGTCCCAATTGTTGACGCTTGGTACCTATGAAATCAAGAAAGGCGTTCTTGATATTTCTGAGACGACAAAGATGGTATGTTTGCTTCTCCCCTTTAGAATTAGTTCTAAGGTTGTATGCTTAGCCTTAATAATTGATTTAGAATAGTTTTCTAAATTTTGTCAATGTATTGGTATTTTGGTGGAAACAAAATTAACTACGAATGGTCGCAGTTACGCTTCCGCTAACGGAATTAGGGAATTCCAATTCTTCAGGGGCGCCAATCTTCGTAAAGAAATTTATTGTATCACTCAAATTGCCGGTGAAACTCTTTACGAATATTGGGAACGTTTTCAAATATTATGTGCTAGTTTTCCTCACCATCAAATAGCCGATCAATTGCTAATTCAATATTTCTATGAAGGTTTACTTTCGACAGATCGAGGCATGATCGATGCAGCTAGCGGAGGGGCATTGGAGAACAAAACTGCAGCAGAGGCTCGAGCACTCATATCTTCCATGATCGAAAATTCTCAACAATTTGGAACACGAGTTCCCGGTCTATTACCAAAAGTAGCAGCTGTTAATGAGGTAAGTAATCTTGATTCCAAAATGTCTGAACTTACTGATCTTGTTAAACAACTTGTGACAGGACAAATCGCTAAGGAAAAAGTCTGTGGCATTTGTTAAATCCAAGGCCACCCCACTGACTCCTGTCCACAGTTGCAAGAAGGCCAAACTGCAGAAGTCAATGCAATTGGAGGATATGCAAATCAGAATGGTCAAGGTAGGAGGTACGATCCATATTCCAATACTTACAATCCGGGATGGAGGGATCACCCCAACTTCAGCTATAGCTAAAACAACAATCAGAAACATAACTTTGGAGGCCAATCTTTCCAATCAGGTACGTCTCTTGAAGTTATGGTTAAGTCTTTAGCTGAATCTACTTCTAAGTTTCAACAGGAGACTAAGGTCGGTATACAAAATATGGGAAATCAAATCACCCAACTAGCCACTTCCATAAGTAGATTGGAAAAACTTGATGCGTGTCGGGCTGAAATGTGGAGGTAAGAAAAGATGGTAAATAATGATTAAGATAAATTCAGCCAACCTAGTGCAAGTATACACTATCGCATGTAGTAATAAAAACCTTAGAAGTATTCCAAGGGTATCGATCCCACGAGGACTAAATCGGAAACACAGATTTGAAGAAGAAACTGTTCAAAGATTGCTTGGATAAAGTAACCAAAGAAATAGTTGATGGTGGTTTTGGAAAAATAAATAAAATAAACAAGTAAAGAAAACAATGATAAATAAGCGAGGTGCTCAATATAGTTTCAACCCTAAGATAAAATAACTCTAATCATTGCTTATTAAACCTAAGTCTATTCATGCATTGGGTCAGATTTAACTTCTATTTGGCCTTGCTCCCAAGAATCGTTAGAAGGCTAAGCGAGTACCGTTATGCACATGTCTGTGACTCGACTTCGACATAGATAATTCAAGCATCCAATCTATAACCCTATAGTTGTTATAGGGTGCCTTAGGCAGCCTTGCCCTATAACATCGAATACACTCTTTCGAGCCATTTCTCCTATATCACCTTTATGAAAATCGATATTGTTCGTCCCTTTCGAGATCAAACTCACATAGCATGCAAAGTCTAAGTGATCAATTCAAACTCAACAAGATTCAGAATGATATTCAATAAAGAGTGACATGCAATGAATAGGACTTAAGCAAATAAACAGTTTCAAGCTAAGTTAACCATAAGGGAATTCACTATATTGAACCCCTCAATGGAATTTAGCTACGCATGATGGAATATAGTGCAAATGAACAACTTTTCATTGAAATAAAGAATAAAGAATACAAGTAAATGAAAAGTAAAAAGTGCTGGAAATAAGGTGCAGTAGCTAAAACTAGGGTTTTTTCTTTTATCCAATCCTTCTAGAGTTCGCTCGACACTCTACTCCCCAACCACTTTTCACTCTATAAAAGGCCGGAAATCGAGAGGAAACACAAACATAACTCATTGGGAAGAAGAGGGTGGTGACAGAACCCTAGTAGCATGAAAAACCACGAGTCGAAATTCATGCTAGCAGGTAGCCCAGTCAGTTTCGGAGTCAAAATAGCCAGTTAGTTGCGTGAAAAGCTCGTTTAAAACGACTCGTGACGGACTCGGACTTTTCTGTTTCTGCCCAGAAATGCGGTCGCATTTCATTTTGCCATGGAAGAAATGCGGTCGCATTTGCATAGCATTTGCACAACATTTCTCTGTTTTCCTCTATTTTCTGCAAAACACCAAAACTAAGTCAAATTCACACCAAAATGAGTCCTTTTAAGCACAAATATGTATAATTTGACACACATGACTCTCAAAGACCTAGCTTACCAACTTTTACACTTTTTAGGCTCGAGAATAGTAATGTTGACCAAAAACATGCAAATTTGGACAAGAAATAAGCTAAAAGTAAGGGCAAAATATGTATATTTTTTGCACTCATCAGAGGCCCAATATGGAAAGTTGTCTGCCCAACCAGAAGTTCCAAAAAAGGAAGGTCTCAATGCAATCACACTTAGGAGTGGAGCCACCTTGAAGCCACCTCCAATTCCTTCCAAAAATATCGAAGAAAAGACTGATAAGGTAAGTTCTGAACCCCCTGTTGTTTTTTATTATACTGAGCCTGCTCCCTTTCTTTCTAGATTAGTCTAGCATAATAAGAAAAAGGAGGAAGAGGACAAAGATGCATTAGAAGTATTCAGGAAAGTTTCAGTCAACATTCCACTCTTGGAGGCCATCCAACAATTCCCAAGGTATGTCAGATTTTTGAAAAGATGGTGTACCAAAAAGAAAACCTCCAACAAAAAGGTTAGTGAAAATCTTTCCATACTTGTTTTCAAACCTTTGCCTCAAAAGTACTTAGATCTAGGTATGTTTTCCTTACCTTGCAAGATAAGACATCACCATGTTAAACATGCCATGCTAGACTTAGGAGCTTCGATCAATGTTATGCCTATGTCTCAATATCATGAGTTAGGATTGTCTAATTTGCATATGACTAATGTTATAATTCAATTAGCTGATAGATCTAGCATCACCCCTTTAGGTATCTGTGAGAATGTCCTTGTTAAAATAAAGGATTTTGTCTTTCGTGTTGATTTTTATATTCTTGATATGCCTGCACCATGTAACTCTACTTCTGCCTCTATTATTTTGGGTCACCCTTTTATGAAGACGGCCAAAGTAAACATTGATGTTGATTCAAGAGTTGTTACAGTAGGGTTTAAAGGAAAGACAATGACATTTAGGGTAGTTGATAATAACCCTAATTCCTCTATAAATCTTAGCACTATTGTTTCTGACCATGTTGATTATGTTTCTTCTGATGATGAATCCTTTGGAAGTTTTGCACCATTTGTTTACAACAGTGAAGATGACAGCCCGGGTTGATTGGTTCAATCCCGTCGAGCATAACGACGTTAAAAAAATTGCGCTTATGGGAGGCAACCCAATTAGTTTTATCCTTCTCTTTTAAATTTAGTAGTTTATTCATTTGTTATTTCCTTAGTTGTCTTTCTTTATTGTTTTATAGGATCCCTACACCAAATCTTTACAATTATTTTTGCCAATCGAGGGAGTTTCCATCTTTTCCAACCCAATGCTTAAACAGGGGAGGTTTTCTGTTGCCTTTCTACCTTTTGTCCTTTACGATGCATGTTTACTTTACGTTGAGGACAATGTCATGTTTAGGTTGGGGGTGCAAACATATGCATGTTTGCTTTATGCTTTGATTGACCTATTACTTTAAGCAATTTAAAAATAAATTAGAACCTAAATCGGCGAAGTTTTGTCTAAGGTTGGAGGTATTTAAGTTGACGGTTTACGGAACACCTCCTACCTGGGAACTGATCTGAATCGGTGTTCAAGTTTATTTTTAAATTGAGCAAACATTAAAACAAATTTTGAGATTTTATGCATTGCTTTAAAATTTGATATGAGATTTCTAGGATGAGAAAACATGAGTATATATTTTTCTTATAGTTGAATTGCATGTATTCTAGCATCTTTAGAGACTTCATTAAAATTTTTCAAATTTTTTCTTAACTAAATTCAGCATGAGTCCTTCCTAACGTAGTTTTGTTGGTTTTAGATGGCTTTATAGGATTCACGCTTCCGTTGTCACCTCGATAGGATAGGTAGCATGTTTAGAGGAAATTTTTGCAAAATAGCTTGTTTTATGCTTGGGGGAGTGAGTAAAAGAAAATTTCTCTTGTGAGCTTCAAAAGAATGCGAGAAAAAGAAGAAAGTTATTTAGCTTGTCGGGGTAAAAAGAATTGCCTCTAGTATGATTAGTTAGGCCGTCCAAGAGTTAAACTCGGGAAATGTGGTCCTGCATTAGTTGTGTGCAAGCTAGTGCCCCTTATAAATAATATATATATGCAAGCTTAGAGCCCTTTAGTTGAAAGAAAAGAAAGAAAGAATTTTAGGCACCCTTTTGCATCCTTAAACAAGTTAGTTTGTTCCTTTCCTTTAATGCACTATGCCTTTGTCTAGTGTAGGGGAAAGATGGAATGTGAATTTTATAAGTCCTTCTCGAACTTTTCAAAACATCTCTAGGGAAAACTTAGCTCGCATTTATGTATAAGAAAGAATTTGACCTATTTTAATTTGTCTCTAAGTATGCTGGGCTTGCATTTAATTCTCTTATCTAAAATGTTGATCATGCTTATCTTTGAGAAATTGAGTCATGAATATTGCATTGCATAATAATCTCTCTCATAATAATCTTAGCTTGTTGAGGACTAGCAAGGTTTAGGTTGAGGGTATTTTGATAGGTGTAATTTGTTATACACTTAGAATCTCCCAATTTGCTTATCTTAGTTGAATTCTTCTCGAAAAATGCTTTAAAATGTGTATAATATGTCTAGAGCTCCTCGCTGGAGCTTTGGAAGCAATTCAGGACCTAAACGAGCAAAACCGGAGTGAAAAATGACTATTCTGCCCTTGGAGCCATCCCAGCGTCGAGACCCTGCCATCCAAGCGTCGGGACGCCATTCAAATAAGGAAGATACTTGGGCGTGAAGCAGAAGGAACAGCGTCTCGACGTTGTTTCATAGCATCTCGACGCTATGAAGATCCGTGAGATAATTTCCATATTTCAAGGCCTAGCGTCGCGACACTGTGACCTAGCGTCTCGACGCTAGGCATTTTTCCAGATTTATTTTTTCCTATTTTGGCTGGCGATTTTCCTTGTTTGGAGGCTCCATTTAGCACCAAATGACCACGAATTGAAGGCCAAGAACCACTATAAATAGAAGGCCTTGGTGTAGGTTTAGAATTATCCCTCAATACACAATTCACTACAACATTATAGTCCATCTCTCTCCCCCTTTTTCCACCATTCTTTTTAGTTTTTAGTCTTTCTTGCTTTCCTTTATGTATTCAATGAAGATCCATGCTTGCTCTTACTCTTCATCCATGTAACCAGGGTGTCAAAGTCTAAGTTCATATTCTTTTAATGAAATCTCTTGTTTGAATTATCAAAGCATGTTTATGTGATTTTAGTTCTTTTTCTATAAGTTTTGATTGTGGTAGGAAAGATTGACAACCTTGACCGCGCCCTCTCTAAATTTACTTGCTAAAATCTAAGTAGCAAATAGGCTAACGTTATGTTACGTCGCATGCGTTCGTCCCTAGAACTAAATGATTTAATCAATTGTAATTGTGGTTTGTTGCCCGTTGCATGTGAATTAATTCGGCTAGATCCCACTGCGGTTTAGATTAATTAATCGGCCAATTAATTAGTTTAAACTATAATCAAACTTAGCGTTTGTATGTTTGTGATAGTTGGATCATGGTTCTCAGTTTGTTGCCGGAATACGCCGGACTTAAACTTGTTTTGACTTGTTTGTGATAGTTTGATCATGGTTCTCGGTTTAATTGAATTGAACTTACCATGACTATCCCGGTTGCATGATCTTTGAGGTATTGATTTCTTTCCTTAATTGATTTTCCTGCTTTCCTCTTTTGATATTTTTGATATTTAGTTTTCTTTCATAACTATTTTCCCTCCAATTACAACCCCCCCCCCCTTTTTGGTTACTTAAATCAAATAAGGAAATGAAGATTTGTTTGCATAGACTCCCTGTGATTGACCCGACCGCTATTGCTACAAGTTAGCTTTAGACGTTGAGGATTATAAATTTATTTGATAAGAGACCACGACAATCTCTTCCATCATTGGACCACAAACAAGTTGTTCATTAGAGGAGCACTGGTACTTAAGAAGGTAGAGGTAACTGATAGCGGGCATAGCAAGCTATTTTTCCCTATTATTTTACCTAGTCTTTGAAATCAAATTGGCCAAAATTATGCATATTAGTGTTCTATTTGTAGGAATCAAGTATTGGAGCTAAATTGAGAAAATGGGATTGATCGGGTGTTTGGGACGTGAAAAAAGGCCAAAGAACCGAAGTTGAATCGAAGTTGGAAGCTTACAATTGAGTTCAAGCCGAGAGCTAGTGTCGAGACGCTAGTTTCTGGGTGTCTTGACGCTGGAATTTCCTTATTTGATTTAGGGGCAAAAGAGCATAGCGTCTCGACGTTTCAAAATTTTCCTAAACAGAATGTGCGGCAGACAACAACGTCGCGACGTTTTGCCTATAGCATCTCGACGCTGTCGACTAAATTCCTATAAATAGAATGCGATTAGGGTTGGCCAAGGGGACTTCTTTGGATGCAATTTCCGCCTAAACTCAACTAAATACCTTCTATGGGAGCTGAAGCAAGTGGGAGGAGCGGGATTCGAAGGCTTGGCTAGTGGAGATCGTGACGGGGGCGTGCGGTTTCAGCGACTTAGTGATAGCGAGCATAGCTAGCTAGTTTTCCCTAATTAATTTAGCTAGTCTTTTATGATTTATTGGCCATCTTTTTGCAATTAAATGTTTATTTTGTAGGAAATTGTTGATTAGAGCTAAAGCGTGAAATTGGAGTTAATCGGGTGTTCGGGACGTGAAAAGATGCCAACGAACCGAAAAGATTCAAGTTAGAAGAAGTCAAAAGAGAGCCATCCGCAGACCAGCGTTGGGACGCTGCTCTTGGAGCGTCTCGACGCTGCCTTTCCTTTTCTAAATTGGGTGGCAGAAGTCACAGCGTCGAGACGCTGTGACAAGAGCGTCTCGACGCTCTCGGATTTCCCTTATACAGAATGCGCGCAGGCGACAGCATCGAGACGCTGTCTCCTTAGCGTCTCGACGCTATCGACAAAATTGGTATTTAATATTCTTTTCATGCTACGGATTGGGGGAGGCCAATTGGAGAGATTTTAGCCCTAATTTCGACTAGAGACCTTCGGTGGGAGCTGAAGCAAGGACGAGGAGCGGGAATCTAACTGGGAGGCGTGGAGATCGTGACGGGGACGTGCCAGTTTCGACGACTTTGAGTGTTTCCTTTCCTTTTCCTTTTCTTTAGTTAGATTTAATGGCTTTTTCATGTTTAGTTGATCTTGTAACATCGTGTATGAGTAGCTAAACTTGTTACTTAGGGATTGATGTAGTCTTTTTAGTTTATGGATTGATTTATGGTATGAATTGTGCAATGGTTATTATGTTTGCAATCTTAATTTAATGCTTTCAATTAATTGGCCATTAGTTGAATGATCTAAGTGTTGAGTCTTGCTCGGGAGAGGGGATTTAACGTAGACTCTATTAAGATTGCATGACTAAAGGTTATATTCTAAGCTCATGACAGATTTTAGATTAACTTTAGAATTGGTCAAAAAGAACTAATTGCCTTGCATGCTAATGAACTTAGATAGGGATATCAAGTTGGTTAATTTGCATGAGAATCAATTATACTCGGGAGAGGTAGTTGTGATTAAAGGTTCTTAGGCTCATAATTCCATTGTGGATGATAATTCATTCCCTAAAATCAATCCTAGACTAAATTGGCGAAATCAATTCCCTAAGTGTTCTTTCAATTGAATCTCCGTGGTTTATTTGCTTTGATCTAGTTTTCTATCACTCACTACTTTCCGTTCCCTAAATAAAATTGAGCAAGATTATTCATGATACTTGATTTAACCTAAAAATCCAATCCAGAGGACGACACTCGATTTTTCGATCACTTTATTATTACTTGACCCGTGCGCTTGCGGTAGGAAAATTCCACATCAAGTGTTTGGCGCCGTTGCCGGGGATTGGCACATTTAGTTAGATTAATATTGTGAAAAAATTGTTCGGTCTTAATTTAGGGTGTATTTTTACTTTTCTAGGTTATTTGCAATTTTTTCCTTATTTGTTATTCTTTCCATTTTTGTTTTTCTAGTTTAGTGTTTTTTCGTAGTTTTGTAATTTTTTCCTTATTTGTTATTTTTCTTTTCTCTTTAGTTAGATTTTTTTTTCCTTGTTAGTAATTTGCCTTAATTGTAATTTTCCATATTTGTTTTAGTTTTCCTTAATTAGATAGTAGTTTCCTTTTCTATATTTTATTTTCCATATTTAGATTAGTTGTTTCCTTTTCTAGTTTCTTTCCTTAATTGTTTTCTTTCCTTTTTAGGGTAGTTTAGTTTGTGTATGCGTAGTAGTAGAGAATTGATACCTTTGGATCCAGAGATCGAGAGAACAATTCATAGGTTTCAAAGGGAGAATAGAGAAAAAATTCAAATGGCCGACCCAAATCCACCTGAGGAGCCTAAGCCAATTAGAGACTACTTTCAGCCCGTGTTTCAGGGGCAACAATCGGGGATTGTCTATGCCCCGATCAATGCCAACAACTTTGAGCTAAACACCGGTCTCATTCATCTAAAATCATTTTTAGACATTTGTGGGACGATAAAAATAAACGGAGTTTCTGAGGATGCCATTCGCTTACGCTTGTTTCCTTTTTCTTTGCAGGATAAAGCACGGGATTGGTTGCAGTCTATTCCCCCTGGAAGCATTACCACCTGGGATGCTCTGATCCAGGCCTTTCTGAAGAAATTTTTCCCTCCTGCAAAGACGGTCAAGCTGAGGACCGAGATTGGGACGTTCTAGCAGTAGTTTGATGAGCAGTTGTTCGAGGCTTGGGAGCGATTTAAAGAGTTGCTGAGGAAGTGCCCTCAGCATGGCTACCCCGACTGGCTTCAGGTTCAATTATTTTATAATGGTTTAACTCCTAGTACAAAAACTATCGTTGATGCAGCTGCATGTGGGACTCTGTTGTCCAAGACTGTGGAAAATGCTCGCACACTTTTAGAGGATATGGCCACCAACAGCTATCAGTGGCCATCTGAGCGGTCTGCACCTAAAAAGATTGCTGCTGGAGTGTTCGAGATTGACAATGTAAGTGCACTTCAGGCCTAGATGTCTTCCCTGGCTAATGCTTTTCTGAAATTTTCAGGTACAGGGAGTGCACAGTCAATTGAATAAGCTGCTGCTTTAGCATCTAAATCTCAGGAGGAGACCATCGAGCAGGTTCAGTACGTATCAAATTTTAATTCTAGGGGATATAATAATAATTCTACACCTACACATTATCACCCTAACAATAGGAACCATGAAAATTTCTCTTATGCTAATAATAAGAATGTTCTTAATCCTCCTGGTTTTGCCCCTCAAACTCAAGAAAATAAAAAATCTTTAGAGGATCTTGTTGGAGCTTTCATTGCAGAGTCTAGTAACAGGACAAACAAATTGGAGGAGGCAGTCATTGCCATCAACACCACAGTGAATGGCCACAGTGCAGCCATAAAGAACATTGAGACTCAGCTGGGACAATTAGTAATTGTTGTAAACACCATGAGCAAAGGTAAGGCCCCAACTGAGCAGGAGAAAACCCATATGGAGTACTGTAAGGCAATTACTGTGCACCATGAGGAAGTTGAAGAGGAGCTTGAGTTTGAGGAATATGACACGCCTACTGGGGAAGCTGAGGAGGACACATCATCAAATGAAGCTGAAAAGCCTGAACCTGAGCCTCCTATTCCTTCTCCCACATTGATGGTCCTCAAAGACAAAAAGAGGAAATAGAAAAAGAAGAACAATCAGGTTCAGTTTGATAAATTTATGAATGCTTTTATGAGCCTGAACATTAATATTCCTTTTGCAGAAGCACTAGAGATGCCCCAGTACAACAGGTTCATGAAGGAATGGCTAGCAAAGAAAAGGAAGGAGAAGAAGGTTGACACTGTATACCTCGCTTCCACATGCAGCACCAGAGTTCAGCAGAAGGTACCTGAAAAAGTAGTAGATCCAGGGAGTTTTTCTGTTCCTTGTAGCTTTGGTACTTATTCATTTAGAGCATTGTGTGATTTAGGTGCTAGCATTAATATTATTCCTTTATCCTTGTGCAAAAAGTTAGATATAGGTGAGATTAAATCTACTCCTGTTAGGCTTCAATTGGTTGATCAGTCTGTGGTTAGACCAGTTGGCATTATAGAGAATGTTTTAATCAGAGTAGGTAGGTTTTTCCTCCCTATTGATTTATATGTTATGGATATGATGGAAAATCCTTCAACGCCTGTCATACTTGGAAGACCATTCCTCGCTACTGGGCGAGTGATCATTGATATTGAGCGCAGGGAGCTCACTGTTAGAGTCCAGAAAGAAAAGGAGATATTCAAAGCAGTTGAAGACTCTAAGGATCATTCTGACATGCTCGTGATGGGCTACAGAAAAGGTGCAAGAAGAAGCACCTCTGGTGGATTCGCAGAAAAGAAGCCTCCTTGATGCACGAGCAACACGTCGAGCTAATGACGTTAAACAAGCGCTTATGGGAGGCAACCCAAGTAAGGTCATTTATGTTTTTCTTTTTGCTTTTGTTTTATTGTTTGTTTTTGTTTTGTAGGTCTTGGTTCCTGTTTCTCCCTTGTTTGCAAGCTTCTATAAAATCGGACATCATCTTTCCAGGGTAGTATTGTTCACTCCTTCCATTCTTTTATTGTTCTCATGCTTGATTATGTTTTATTTTCTTCATACATTGAGGACAATGCATGTTTTAAGTTTGGGGGTGGAATAGCATGTTTGTGGAGCCCTTGAACATCTGAGTTCGGGCTATAGTTTTGAGCTTTCTTTGAATTGAGCATATGGTTGTTTTTTGGATGCTATTTTTGCATGACTATGACTTCCTAGGATAGGCTTTCTTGTCAATTGATAAGCGCCCAATATGCTTAAGTTTACAAAGTTAGAGGTCCTTCTAGAATCCTTGTAAACGGACACAAATAAGACAAACTTACCGAATGATTCCAACCAAGAGTTTAGTTAGAAGATGAATCACTCTTAGATCAAACTTAGAATCTATGATGGTCACTCAAAGATCCTAAGACGACTCACTCCAGAATTAGATTGATCAAAACTAATCCAATGAATCGGTTGAACATCAAACCTAAAACAAGATTTGAAAGAAAAGATAACACCAAAGGGGTTGAATAAGCAAAAGCTTTTTAATATGCATAATCTGAGTTTTCAAGAGTATTACAAGCCATTTTAAAGGCCAAATGGTCGTGGATAGACCAAGGAACTCAAAAGTCATTCATTTACACTTAATTGCAAATTGTAGAAAATAAGACCTAGGAACTTAAAACTTGATTGCACATCAAACGAGCAGCCATATCTTAAAACTAAAAAGATAGAATTGCTTTAAATTGTCTTAAATATGTGCTATGGAATCTGCTCCTCATAATGGCAACGTTTGACAACCTTTGACATCACGAAATCCCAAGAGATGCAAGTTGGACAGCCACCTCTTCACAAATTCTGCACACTGTTTTCGTCCCCCGTGCCATCTTCCAAACTACACAACTTTTCCCGTGCCATCTTGACTCCATTCTCTTCTTGACTTGCTGAACTAACATTATACAAAAGTTTGGATTCAAAATTCTTTGCCTCTTGCTGTGCATTTGCTAGCTTTTGAACATGCAATGTGAAAGCCTCTTGTATCTTCTTTGCCTTGCTCCTTGTGATTGGTCCTTCAGGTACATGCAATGGATTATTGATTGAATCCATATCATCCCCCGTTTCTTTAAAAGGATTTGTCCTCAAATCAAGGTCTTCATTGCCTACATCAAAAGGAGTCAAGTCAGCCACATTAAAAGTAGAACTTACATTGTACTCACCTCGTAGATCTAATTTGTATGCATTGTTATTGATCCGTTCAAGCACTTGAAAAGGACCATCTCCCCTTGGTTGAAGTTTAGACTTTCTTTGATCTGGAAACCTTTCCTTTCTTAGATGAACCCAAACCCAATTACCCGGTTTGAAAATCAATTCCTTTCTTCCTTGGTTCTTGCGAGTGACTAGCTTTTGATTCTTCTTTTCAATCCTTTCTTTGATTTCTTTGTGCAAAGTTTTGATGTATTCGGCCCTAGAAGAAGCTGCATCACTAGTAAACATATTAGGCGGCAAAGGTGATAAATCTAGAGGAGTCAAAGGATTAAAGCCGTACACAACCTCAAAAGGTGAATAATGAGTTGTGCTATGAATCGCCCTATTGTATGCAAACTCCACAAAAGGTAGAGTCTCTTCCCAAGACTTAAGATTTTTAGAAATTAGTGACCTAAGCAAGGCCCTCAATGTTCTATTAACCACCTCAGTTTGCCCATCCGTTTGTGGGTGACAAGTTGTAGAAAATAGAAGCTTAGTTCCCAATTTTCCCCACAAAACTTTCCAAAAATGACTTAAAAATTTAACATCCCTATCACTAACAATAGTTTTGGGAATGCAATGCAATCTAACCACTTCCCTAAAGAAAAGATTAGCTATGTTGGTAGCATCATCGGTTTTGTTACATGGAATGAAATGCGCCATCTTACTAAACCTATCAACCACCACAAAAATACTATCATGATGTCTTCTACTCTTTGGTAATCCTAGAACAAAATCCATGCTAATGTCTATCCATGGTTCACTAGGAACATCTAAAGGTGTGTAAAGGCCATGTGGTTGTGTCTTAGATTTAGCCTCCTTACACTTGAAACATTGCTTGCACACTTTGTTCACATCTTTCCTCATTTTAAGCCAATAAAAATGTTCACACAACATGCTGTATGTTTTAAATTCTCCAAAATGTCCCATAAGTCCTCCTCCATGAGCCTCCTTCACAAGTAACTCTCTAATGGAACACTTAGGAATACAAAGCTTACCCTTCCTAAAAAGCATCCCATCAAACACAATATAATCTTATACATTTTTCCCTTCTAAACATTGTGCATACACATCATAAAATTCAGATTTCTCAACTTTGTACAGCTCAATCATGTGTTTAAAACCAAGAACTTTTGCACTAAGGGATGAGAATAAAGCGTACCTTCTTGATAATGCATCAGCCACCACATTGTCCTTACCTTTTTTGTAATGGATGACATAAGGAAATGTCTCAATGAATTCCACCCATTTTGCATGCCTCTTGTTAAGCTTAGTTTGGCCTTTGAGATGCTTCAAGCTTTCATGATCCGTGTGGATAACAAACTCTTTTGGCCATAGGTAATGTTGCCAAACTTTCAAAGCCCTCACAAGCGCATGTAGCTCCTTGTCATAAGTCGGGTAGTTGAGTTGAGCTCCATTTAGCTTTTCACTAAAAAACATGATTGGTTGCTTTTCTTGCATCAAAATAGCCCCTATACCTATTCCACTTGCATCACATTCAATCTCAAAAGATTTATCAAAGTTAGGTAGAGCAAGACAAGGTGCATTGGTCAATTTTTCTTTTAACTCATTGAATGCATTCTCTTGCTTTTCTTTCCATTCAAATTTCACATGCTTTTTCACAAGTTCAGTTAATGGTGAGGCTATGCTACTAAAATCTTTAATAAATCTCGTATAGAAACTAGCCAAACCATGAAAGGATCTTACCTCGAATGCATTGGTAGGGGTTGGCCATTCTTTGATAGCCTTTACCTTTTCTTCATCAACTTTCACTCCATCCTTTCCAACAATGAATCCTAGGAAATTGACTTGTTCTAGACAAAAACTACACTTTTTGAAGTTGGCATAAAGCTTCTCTTCTCTAAGTTTAAGTAAAATTGTCTTAACATGCAAAAATATGATCATTCAAGCCTTTTGAGTAAACAAGGATATCATCAAAGTATACAACCACAATTTTTCCTATGTATTCCCTCAAAACATGATTCATTAGCCTCATAAAAGTACTTGGTGCATTAGTGAGGCCAAATGGCATAACAAGCCACTCATAAAGCCCAAACTTTGTTTTGAAAGCCGTTTTCCATTCATCTCCTACATGCATACGAATTTGATGATAACCACTCTTAAGATCTATTTTTGAAAACAGATTACCACCATGTAATTCATCTAACATGTCATCTAATCGAGGAATAGGATGTCGATACTTTACCGTTATTTTGTTGATAGCTCGACAATCAACACACATCCTCCATGTACCATCTTTCTTGGGTACCAAAACCACCGGAACCGAGCAAGGACTCATGCTTTCTCTAATATATCCTTTATCCATGACTTCTTCCACTTGCCTTTGGATCTCCTTAGTCTCGGTTGGATTGGTCCTATAGGCAGCCATGTTTGGAAGAGTTGCACCCGGAATGAAGTCAATTTGATGTTCAATCCCTCTTAAAGGAGGCAATCCCGTAGGTGCATCTTCATGTGGAAACATGTCATTAAATTCCTGCAAAAGAGACTTAAAAGCACTAGGCAAACCATCATTAGAGTTAGGTTCAGTTACTAAACACTTTCCTTTGCACATAAGTACAAAGTTTGGTGCTTCGAATGAAAACAGATTTCTCACTTCCCCCTTTCTTAGAACCAAACTCACATTCTTTCTTTTTTCCTCAAAATACTTTTTTTTTTCCACTTCATTTTCACTCACCTTTTGCCCCTCACTTTCCTCTCTTTTTTCACTCTTTCCTCTTTCTTTTAACTTACTTTCTTCTCTCCTCTCTTTTTCTTCAAATTCTTTTCTTTTCTTCTCTAATTTCAAATGATCACAATGTACTTCATATGGAGATAATGGCAGCAAAGTAAACTTCTTCCCATCCAAAGTAAATGTGTACTTGTTGAACAATCCATCATATGTGACTTCTCTATCATATTGCCAAGGTCGGCCTAACAAAATATCTCCCGCATGCATAGGTACAACATCACAAAGAACTTCATCTTTGTATCTCCCTAAAGTAAAAGAAACAAGAACTTGAGAGTTTACCTTCAATTCTCCTTTGTTTGTCAACCATTGAAGTTTATATGGTTTTGGATGTGGACGAGTAGCAAGTTGGAGCCTTTTCACAAGAAAAGTACTTACCACATTTGTGCAACTTCCATTATCAATCACCAAGCTGCATGGGCTTTCTTCAATCAAACATCTTGTGTGAAACAAGTTTTCCCTTTGATCTTCAACTTTCTCTTCCTTGATTTTCACATTAAGTACCCGCCTTGTAATCAAGGATATGGAATTACCTTCTTCAATATACTCGTCATCATTGGGTGTTTCATATTCTTCTCAAGTTGTGCATCATTTTCCTCACATTCATCTTCCGAATCAATCACACCATTTCTTACCACCATGACTCTTTTATTGACATACTCTTTGCTCATGTGTCCATACCCTTTGCACTTCCAACATTGAATAGAGCCAGTTTTCTCCCTTACCTCCTTTGAAGCTTCAACCTTCTTAGTATTAGAGCTTTCGGCCTCCACTCTTTTGGCAGCCACAAATTTCCCCTTTGATTGCATTGATGGTTTTGTGAATAGGAATTCACAAAACCATCCTTGTTCCACGTATTAGAACTTGAAAAGGTGTGAGTTTTAGATACATACCTTTTTGAACGCTCCTTTTCTTCCTTCAATTGAGCTTCAATTTTGATAGCATAATGATACATATCTTCCATATAAGGTGGTGGATTTCTATCAACAAGATGAGCAATTTCTTGATTCAAACCTCCAAGGAATCTAGACATGGTTTCTTCCTCATCTTCTCGAATTTTTGCTCTTCCAATCAAAGTTTCCATCTCTCGATAATGTTCAGCAACACTTTTTGTACCTTGCCTCAAAGCTTGCAATTTAGTTTTCAAATCTCTTTCATAATGTTTTGGAACAAACCTTTTTCTCATGGCTTCTTTGAGTTCTTCCCAAGTTTCTATTGGATCCTCCTCTTTCCTCCTTCTCTCGGACTTGAGATAATGATACCATTCAGATGCATAATTGGTGAATTCGGCAATGGCAAGTTTCATCTTCTTATTCTCACTAAATGTGTTGCAATCAAACACATGTTCTATCTTTCTTTCCCATTGCAAATATGTCTCCGAATCCGCCGTTCCAGTAAAAGGTGGGATCTTGAGTTTCACTCCTCCATCTCTATCTTCATGCACTCTCTCCATCCTTCTAGGTTGCATCACATTGGCGAGGTTATTTCTTCCTCTCCCTCTCACATTTCCTCTACCTCCAAGTTGTCTTTCATGTGCATCTAAGTCAAACATACCTTCATCTTCTTGGAATGGTCGTACTTCCCTTTGTTGTTGTGCCCTCCTTTCTTGTCTATCTTCCCTCATCAATTCCAACATACCTTGAATTGCTTGAAGAATAGCAACATTTGGATCTATCACTTCTGGAACTTCTTCTCCATCATGCGACATTTTGTATTAAGTAACAAGGACCTTTCCACACTTCTCACAAAGATTTCACTCAAGGACACTTGTGTTTATCACTCAAGGGTAGGCTTTTGGTACTAGGTCAAAGATGTAAAGGTTGGCTTAAATTTTGGTGCAATCTTGTTGTAAGCTTGATATAACTAATTCAAATGATCAAGTTTTCACAACCTAAACTAGAGCAACTCAACCTTAAGACCAGCAACTACAAACTTTGAACAAACATACAATATAATGACACTAACTTTTGGTGTGCCTCGGATCTTCGATAAAAGCTTTTTCCTTTTTTTTATTTGTTTTTTTTTCTATTTGCTACTGATTTTTTTCTTCTTTTGCTACTGATTTCTTTTTCTTTTGCTACTGATTTTTTTTTTTTTGATAATCCGAGAGCAAGACACAATAATACAATTTCGTACGGAGAAAAAAAAATGAAAGAAAGTAAAGATATTTCACCTCTAGAGTCGGCCAAAGGATGTTGACCAAGGCTCTGATACCAAATGATAAGCGCCCAATATGCTTAAGTTTACAAAGCTAGAGGTCCTTCTAGAATCCTTGTAAACGGACAAAAATAAGACAAACTTACCGAATGATTCCAACCAAGAGTTTAGTTAGAAGATGAATCACTCTTAGATCAAACTTAGAATCTATGATGGTCACTCAAAGATCCTAAGACGACTCACTCCAGAATTAGATTGATCAAAACTAATCCAATGAATCGGTTGAACATCAAACCTAAAACAAGATTTGAAAGAAAAGATAACACCAAAGGGGTTGAATAAGTAAAAGCTTTTTAATATGCATAATCTGAGTTTTCAAGAGTATTACAAGCCATTTTAAAGGCCAAATGGTCGTGGATAGACCAAGGAACTCAAAAGTCATTCATTTACACTTAATTGCAAATTGTAGAAAATAAGACCTAAGAACTTAAAACTTGATTGCACATCAAACGAGCAGCCATATCTTAAAACTAAAAAGATAGAATTGCTTTAAATTGTCTTAAATATGTGCTATGGAATCCGATCCTCATAATGGCCACGTTTGACAACCTTTGACATCACGAAATCCCAAGAGATGCAAGTTGGACAACCACCTCTTCACAAATTCTGCACACTGTTTTCGTCCCCCGTGCCATCTTCCAAACTACACAACTTTTCCTGTGCCATCTTGGCTCCATTCTCTTCTTGACTTGCTGAACTAACATTATACAAAAGTTTGGATTCAAAATTCTTTGCCTCTTGCTGTGCATTTGCTAGCTTTTGAACATGCAATGTGAAAGCCTCTTGTATCTTCTTTGCCTTGCTCCTTGTGATTGGTCCTTCAGGTACATGCAATGGATTATTGATTGAATCCTTATCATCAATTTTCAAGTTTCTATGAGTTGTAAGCATGAGTGCCCAAAACGGGAGATTTCTTAAACTTTTTCTAGGAGATGTCTTGCATGAGTAGAGTATTTTTCTTGACTAGATTTGGATTTGAATGCTTAGAAGCGAATTATTAGGTTCATATGCTTGTTGTCACCTCGATAGGTGTAGGGAAGAGCTAAAGAGTCAATTTTTTGCAAATTAGCATGTTTGATCTGGCTTAGGAGGAAAGAAAACAATATATGCTTATCATGCTCATAAAGATAAATAATTCTTGTTGTTACAATTTGAAAGAAAAAATTTATTATGCCATGGCCTGTGCACAATATGCAATGAGTAATAAAGTTTTAGGCAAAAAGAGCTACCCCTGTTGTGATCAGTTAGGCCAACCAGAGAAAACTCAGGTTAAGGGTCCCTGCAATAGGTGTGTGAAAGCTAGTGCCACATATAAATGCTTGATTTAATTTTCAATTATAAGCACCTAAGTATGGAGGAAAACAAACTAATTTGTTCCATTGACTCGTTAGTGAATCCTTAGTGCCAGTGTAGAGGGAAGATGAGCTGAGAGTTTAGTAATCCAATCCCGGGCTAGTAGAGTCTGATCTCGTTAAGTTATATCTCGCTTGTGCAAGTTAATTTTGGAAAACTTTTGATTTGTCCCCCTCATTGATCCTTATGTGCATGTCTCTTGTTTGCTTGACTATTGACTTTTGAGCCTTGAGGATTGAGTCATGTTTGTGCATCCATTCTTCCACTGTATGCTTGATTTTTAGTTTGCTCGAGGACTAGCAAAAGCTTAAGTTTGAGGGTGTTTGATAGCGAGCATAGCTAGCTAGTTTTCCCTAATTAATTTAGCTAGTCTTTTATGATTTATTGGCCATCTTTTTGCAATTAAATGTTTATTTTGTAGGAAATTGTTGATTAGAGCTAAAGCGTGAAATTGGAGTTAATCGGGTGTTCGGGACGTGAAAAGATGCCAACGAACCGAAAAGATTCAAGTTAGAAGAAGCCAAAAGAGAGCCATCCGCAGACCAGCGTCGGGACGCTGCTCTTGGAGCGTCTCGACGCTGCCTTTCCTTTTCTAAATTGGGTGGTAGAAGTCACAGCGTTGAGACGCTGTGACAAGAGCGTCTCGACGCTCTCGGATTTCCCTTATACAGAATGCGCTGCAGGCGACAGTGTCGAGACGCTGTCTCCTTAGCGTCTCGACGCTATCGACAGAATTGGTATTTAATATTCTTTTCATGCTACGGATTGGGGGAGGCCAATTGGAGAGATTTTAGCCCTAATTTCGACTAGAGACCTTCGGTGGGAGCTGAAGCAAGGACGAGGAGCGGGAATCTCACTGGGAGGCGTGGAGATCGTGACGGGGACGTGCCAGTTTCCACGACTTTGAGTGTTTCCTTTCCTTTTCCTTTTCTTTAGTTAGATTTAATGGCTTTTTCATGTTTATTTGATCTTGTAACGTCGTGTATGAGTAGCTAAACTTGTTACTTAGGGATTGATGTAGTCTTTTTAGTTTATGGATTGATTTATGGTATGAATTGTGCAATGGTTATTATGTTTGCAATCTTAATTTAATGCTTTCAATTAATTGGCCATTAGTTGAATGATCTAAGTGTTGAGTCTTGCTCGGGAGAGGGGATTTAACGTAGACTCTATTAAGATTGCATGACTAAAGGTTATATTCTAAGCTCGTGACGAATTTTAGATTAACTTTAGAATTGGTCAAAAAGAACTAATTGCCTTGCATGTTAATGAACTTAGATAGGGATATCAAGTTGGTTAATTTGCATGAGAATCAATTATACTCGGGAGAGGTAGTTGTGATTAAAGGTTCTTAGGCTCATAATTCCATTGTGCATGATAATTCATTCCCTAAAATCAATCCTAGACTAAATTGGCGAAATCAATTCCCTAAGTGTTCTTTCAATTGAATCTCCGTGGTTTATTTGCTTTGATCTAGTTTTCTATCACTCACTACTTTTCGTTCCCTAAATAAAATTGAGCAAGATTATTCATGATACTTGATTTAACCTAAAAATCCAATCCAGAGGACGACACTCGATTTTTCGATCACTTTATTATTACTTGACCCGTGCGCTTGCGGTAGGAAAATTCCACATCACTTAGCGTTTAATCTCCTTTCCCTCTTGATTTTAGTTGTTTTAAATGGTTGTTTTAGACTTAGCTTATTGACGGAAAAGATTGTCGCGGTCTATTGTCAAATAAATTTATAATCCACAATTCCAAAAGCTAACTTGTAGCAGTAGTGCTCGGGGTCGATCACAGGGAAGAATCGGTTTATTTCTAAATTCTTTTGTGTTTTTGAGGTAACCAAAAGGGTTTATGGATAAAAGATTAAGACATAAAGTAAAGGCGGGAAAATAAATAAGGAAATTTAAATGCAAGGAAAGTAAAGGCAGGGTTAGTTGATCTTACCACGAGGATCACTGTAATCGGGGTTGAACTCGGTGTTAAGTTTGATTAATTTCATTCATCGATTATCAATTGATATTTAATTAACTATCTAAGTCCAACGTACTCCGGCAACAAACCGAGAGCCATGATCCAACTATCACATGTAGGTGTTAATATCACACATGCGGAAGCAATTTTGGATCTTAGGCACGCAATTTGATCAATTTAATCCTTGAAGTCATGTTGTTCATAAGAACAAAAAAACAGAGTAACAAGGTACCTACCTCTTGAAGCTCCCAATTCGTATAATCCGATGCTTTATAATTCACACGAACGACTTTTGGACAACCACTTGGATCTTCTCTACTATTCTCAGGCCTTGGAACGGATTGTGGGATCCTCAATTGATATGAATTGGAAAGGAAAGCTTATGGGTATAAGCAAGCATGAGAGTATGAATATGGAAATTCTTGGGAGAATTTTGGCAGCATTTTAGGTTGTGAAAATCCACTAATTTTCAGAAGCTCATCCTCTATATATAGAGGAAAATCATGCACAAGAATTGCACAAAAAATTGACTACAAATAGGGATCATTTTGAGTAACAAGATTAGGTGGTGCAATAAGGCTAATTACAAGTGATTAGTCATTAAGCACCACCTCCAAAATTTGCTAACTTTTGAATTTTCTTTTAAATTCAAAATTTGCAAATAAAATTATGAATAATCCCACTTTCTTTTACTATTATTTTAATTTAAATATTATTTATTTAATTAAAATAAAATTATTTAATTTAATATCTCATATTAAATTAATACCATTTGTGCAATCTTGGTTTCTTTCTCCCAACGAATTTTCTCGAACATGAATCCCTATTCACGTGTTTAATATTTAGATCATATTTAAATATATGACTCTCATTTTAAGTTTAATTCATAATTAAACTAATATGTCGTTAAATATCGTATATAAGCGACTTTTATATCATTTTCCGAATTTTGAACGTTTCAAATATTAACCTATCATATTGTTCCAAGTTTCATTCCTATTGAGCTAGTAGAGGGACCTAATGGACCTACAGATCATGGGCTCCAACAAAATGATGATAACCGATTAATCTCATTAACCTAGTCATTCGTCGTTCGTTAGCTTCCGGGACACTCCACTATAGCCCGTAGCTGCACTCCCGTCACTGTAGATATATTTCTTGTCCACTTTAGATAACCATGATTAGTAAGTCGACCCTTCACCGGTTGTTCGTAACTAGAGCTAGGTCAAATGTCCATTTTACCCCTATAGTTACATCTTGTTCCTTAAGTTCCACTGATCCTCTAATGAACAACTAGTTCACGATACAATCACTGAACCAAGTCCCTCTCAAGGTTATGAGAGGGCGGGGTCCCTTTGTTCAAGACTCGGAGTCAGCACTTAAGAGAACAACCTTTACTAACCCTAAAACGGGTAATAGTGAATTCCATCTTGCAAAGCTATGTCCCCGGCTATCCGTTTAGTCTTATCCCCAAAATGGTAGGCTTATTGAGTCGGCGATGTTTGGCCACTCTCACCCATGCAAATCAAAGGATAATCCTAAATAAACAGGAGTTCAAAGTTAGCTCAGGATTAAGATCGAGTTACCTAGGTTATATGTATGAGATGTTCAGTTTCAACAGTAAACGGTGTTGTAAAGTGAAAGTGACTTATCTCCTGGTCCGATCTCTATGTAAACTCTTTGCATAGGACGCCCTCACTCACATGTCTTATACATGAACGATTAGGATCACATCATCTGTCTTTAAGGAACAAAGCGAGCCGCGCCAATAGTGTCCCCAGGATTAAGGTACCCAACCTTATCCATATACTATAGATCGTTTAGACTATTTACTTGAACTTGATCCATACTTATGTCACACATAAACTTCAAGTATACATAATATAGCCATGGGTTCTTAGTTTATTGGATTTGTGGTTATATTTAGGCAAAACAAATATAGAAATAATACTTCATTGAAGCAAGTCAAATGTTACATTTACTATCTACGAGTTTTAGGACATAAAACCCAACAAACTCCGACTTGCACTAAAACTCTAGAGAGTGAAAATGTATACGCATTTAATAATACCAAAGCAAGGAAATGTTACAAATACAATAAACTAGGGCACTCCTATACCCTGTACATCTCCCACTTGCCCTAGGTTATGCTATATACATATCTCGTAGACCTAAGTTTTGTAGATGACCCTCAAACACTTTAGCTGAGAGAGTTTTTGTAAATGGATCAACGATGTTGTGTTCTGAAGCGATCTTCGTGACTATCACATCCCCACGCTGCACTATCTCCCGAATTAGGTGATACTTCCTCTCGATGTGTTTGCCTCGTTTGTGACTGCGAAGCTCTTTAGAATTGGCTATTGCCCCATTATTATCACAATATAAAGTGATGGGCAAGTTCATGTTTGGAACAACTTCTAATTGTGTCAGGAACTTCCGTAGCCATACTGCTTCCTTGGCTGCTTCACATGCAGCAACATACTCTGCTTCCATGGTGGAGTCAGCGATGCATCCTTGTTTAATGCTTCTTCATACTATTGCTCCTCCATTTAGAGTAAACACTGACCCTGACGTAGATTTCCGTGAATCTATGTCAGTTTGAAAGTCAGAGTCGGTGTAACCAGTAAGGATCAGATCCTTTGAACCATACACCAACATATAATTCCTCGTTCTTCGGAGATACTTGAGGATGTTTTTAACGACAGTCCAGTGGTCATACCCTGGATTAGATTGGTACCGACTAACTATTCCCACTGCAAAACAAATGTCTGGCCTAGTGTAGAGCATAGCGTAGATTAGGCTGCCGACAGTTGAGGCATAGGGAATATGTCTCATATCCTTAATTTCTTGAGGTGTCTTAGGACATTGTTCTTTAGACAGATGAACTCCGTGCCTTAAAGGTAATAATCCTTTCTTGGAGTTCTGCATCGAATATCGAGCTAACATTTTGTCGATATACGCTGCCTAAGACATGGCTAAGGTTTTGTTCCTGCAATCCCTAATGATCTGGATGCCAAGAACAAATTGTGCTTCTCCTAAATCCTTCATTTGGAATTGCGGTTCTAGCCAGTTTTTAACGTCGGTAAGATATCCTACATTATTCCCAATAAGCAGAATATCATCTACATATAGTATTAAGAAAGCTACTTTATTCTTGATGATTTTCTTGTAAACACAAGGTTCATCAAGATTTTGGTCAAAGCCAAATGATTTGATCATTGTATCAAATCGAAGATTCCAAGACATTGAAGCTTGTTTTAATCCATAAATGGATCGTTCTAGTTTACAAACTTTTTGTTCTTCATTCTTGGAAATGAACCCTTCGGGTTGAGACATATAGATATTCTCATCAAGGTTGCCATTTAGAAAGGCAGTTTTGACGTCCATTTGCCATATTTAATAGTCATAATATGCAGCTATGGACAGGAGAATTCTAATGGACTTAAGCATAGCAACAGGGGAAAAAGTTTCTTCATAGTCAATTCCTTCCCTTTGGGTAAAACCTTTTGCTACAAGTCTAGCTTTGAACATTTGTACGTTTCCAGCTGCGTCTCTCTTTCTCTTATAGATCGACTTGCATCCTATGGGTTTTATCCCGTTAGGTGGATCCACAAGTTCCCATACTGAATTGAAGTACATTGACTCCATTTCAAGGTCCATTGCTTTGACCCATTGGTCTTTATCAACGTCATTCATTGCCTGTTTAAAAGTCAATGGATCCTCGATGCCGTCATCCGGTATGACGACCTGTGTTTCAGTTAAACCTAGGTAGCGGTCAGGCTGTATTATAACCCTCCCACTGCGTCAAGGCATACTCAACGATTGAGCAGGACGAGATTGACCAGAAGAACTAGCTCCAGCACTACCGAAAGTAGGTGAACCAGTTTGATCAACAACTTTTCACGTTTCATCAGTAGTTTATTTTAATACTAATTTTCTTCGTAGTTTATGAACTCTCAAATAGTCTTCTTCTAAGAAAGTAGCGTTTGTAGAAACAAACACTCTGTTTTCTAGTGGGTCGTAGAAGAGATCACCTCTCGTTTCTTTTGGATATCCAACAAATTGGCATAATTTTGAACGTGGTTCCAATTTCATAGGATTCGTCACTAACACATAGGCAGGACATCCCCATATTCGAAAATAGCGCAAACTAGGTTTACGTCCTTTCCATAATTCGAAGGGTGTTTTGGAAACACTTTTCAAAGGAACATTGTTCAAAATTTCTACTACAGTCTCTATTGCATGTCCCCAAAACGAGCTGGACGACTGAGCGTAGCTCATCATTGATCGAACCATTTTCATCAATGTTGTATTTCTCCTTTCGGATACACCGTTCTGTTGTGGTGTTCCTGGTGCTGAGAGTTGTGATTTGATTCCATGTTCTATCATATAGTCTTGAAATTGTAAATCCATATACTCTCCTCCTCGATCAGATCGAAGAGTTTTGATTGTTTTTCCTAATAGGTTTTCAACTTCTGCTTTATATTCTTTGAACTTTTCAAGTGCTTCAGATTTGTGCGCCATTAGGTACAAGTAACCATATCTCGAATAATCATCTATGAAAGAGATGAAATATTCGTATCCTCCTCGAGCTTCTACATTCATTGTGTGGGGTTTTATGCCCTAAAACTCGTAGATAGTGAATGTAAACAAATTGTATACTTGTTTCAATAAAGTGTTATTGAGTTTCTACAATAAAGTGTTATTGTTAAATATTGCACAATTTGACCCAAATCCAATAAACTAAGATCCAAGGTTGTTTACATGTGACTTGAACTAGTATGTGGGGACATACGGGGATCGGTGTTCAAGTAACAACCTAAAAGGTCTATAGTACAGGGATAAGGCTGGGTACCTTATCCTGGTAACACTATGTGATACGGCCCGCTTTGTATTCGATACAGACGTATTGATCCAAGGCGTCCATGTAGGAGACATGCGAGCGGGGGGATCCTATGCAATGAGTTTGCATAAGACCGGACCACGAAATAGTAAACCACTAGATGTAACACCGTTAACTAGTTAGGTTACTGTTTCAATAGGATGACCTAGGTAACTCAGTCTTAATCCTGAGTGTGTCATGAACTCCTTCTCACGAGGGATTGTCCTTTGATTAGTATGGGTGAGAGTGGCCTGCACGCCGACTCAATAAGCCTACCTTCTTGGGGACGAGACCGAGTGGGAGGCTGGGGACATGACAACACAAGATGGAATTCACTCCTTCCCACTTCTAGGAGAAGTAGATGAGTGTTCCCTTAAGTGGTGACTCCGGGACTTGAACAAAGGGATCCCGCCCTCTCACTAGCCCGAGAGGGACGTTCTGTTTAATGGTTGGACCATAAACAGGTTGTTCATTAGAGGAACACTGGTACTTAAGGAGACAGATGTAACACAGGGGTAAAACGTTAATTTGACCCAGCCGTGATTACGAACACTTGTGAAGGATTGACTTATCGGCATAGGTCTACATCCATGGACACAAAAATGTTCTACAGTGAGAAGAGTTCAGCTGTGGGTCTTTAGTGGAATGACCCACAGTTAATGAATATTCGTTAACTTAATTAATGAGTTTAATCAGTTAACCTCATATCATTGGAGCTTCTGATCTGTAGGTCCATTAGGTCCCCCTGCTAGCTCGTAAAGAGTAATTAGGAACAATTATATCTTGAGATAATTTGAATAGTTCAAATTCATATTGGGAATTAAATTAAATGTATGAGATACAAATTAATATAATGTATAATGATACATTAAAATGTAAAGTCTAATTTGAAATTAAACTTTATTATTATGAGAGAAATAAATATTTGAAGAAGTTCAAATATTAATATGAATTTGATTCATATTAAATTTATAGGATATAAGAGAATTGGAAGGAGTTCCAATTATAATATGAATTTGATTCATATTATAGAATTAATTAATTGAAGGCCCAAAGTTAAATATATGATATTTAATTGGGTAATTAATTAATTAACTAATAGAAGGTGTGAAATTAAATATATGATATTTAATTGGTGATTAATTAATTTAAAGAATTAATTAATTGAAAATTAATCAATTATGGAAATGATAAATCACTTATGGAAGTAATTAATCATTTATGGAAATGATTTAATCACTTATGGAAGTGATCAATCATTTATGGAAAAGATTAATCAATTATGGAATTGATTGGTTATGGAATTGATTAATTATGGAAAAGATTAAATCAATTATGGAAATAATTGATTTTAAATTAATATTTTATTCATGGCCTTTCTCCTATAAATAGAACACTAAACCTAGGGGTTAGGTACTACAACGTATGGCCACCATAAGGCCCTCTCATATTCTCTCAACTCAAGAACTCTAGGGAGAATTTTCTCTATAGAGTTTTTCCCATTCAAGATTAGGTAGTCCCACAACTACGTTTCTAATCTCAGAGTTATAGCAGGGAAGATCAAATGGTGGTGTTCTTCGTTGTTGCAGAGCAATCAAGAATCATTCTTGATTTTCAGAGACGTCAACGGAGGTTTGCTTCTCTTTTCTTTATTATAGATTTAGATCTAAATTTTGTATGCTTAGCCTTAAGTTTCTATAGAATTTGTTCTATGATTTTTGCCAATGTAATGATATTTTTTGGATAAACAAAATTAACTACGAATCGGTCCCAATTACGATTCCGCTTTAACGGAATTAGGGAATTCCAAATCCTTTAATTGGTATCAGAGCCGATCGTAGATTTAATTTCGTTTCTCTAAAATTAGCATTGGTTCAATGGTGGGTATTTTAATTTCATATATGTGATATTGTTTTAATTTACAAAATTGATTATTTAGGCATATTTGTTGGCATTAGATTTATACTTTTGATTAGATCAATTGTAAATGCCATAAAGAAAAATATTTGAAGACCAAAATATGTCTTGGATTTAAATTATTGTAATTTAAATTGCTTTCAATTTCTTAGGATATGCCAAATATGCCGGTCAATTTTGGTAGTTTTAATTTAATTATGCATGTGATGTATGTATTAAATTAATTGATTGTTGCATAAAGTATGTCATTTAGCTTAAAATCCCACCATAGGTTAAGCATATTCATGCATATTTATTATTATAAATGTTATAATGTATGAAATATGTATGAATTTTATTTTCATGAGTATTTAATATAAATTGTTATGATTAAATGGATGAAAATTGAAAAGTATTGAGCATGAAATTACTTTAGTAAAGAATATAAAGGGTTATATTTATGAAAGTAATTTATATGCTTATTTATTTTCATGAGCAATTAATATAAAGTGTTATGTTAATGTATGAAAATGTGAATGCTTATTTTAATTTGCTAGGGTAATTAATTTAAGAGTTAGATTAATTGAAGAAAATTAATTTGCATTTAGCATGAAATTACTTTAGCTTAAAAATATAAGAGTTATATTTATATTAGTAATTAACATGCTTATTTTTCATGAGCTATTAATATAAATGTTACTTTAATGTATGAAAATGTGAATGCTTGTTTTAATTTTCTTAGGTAATTAATTTAAGAGTTAGATTAATTGAAGAAAATTAATTTGCATTGAGCATGAAATTACTTTAGTTTAAAAATATAAGAGTTATATTTATATAAGTAATTAACATGCTTAATTAGTTTTCATGAGCTATTAATATAAATGTTATGTTAATGTATGAAAATGGTAATGCTTAATTTTAATTTTCTTGTATAATTAATTTAAGAGTTAGGTTAATTAAAAGGAAATTAAATTGCATTGAGCATGACATTACCTTAGATTAATATAATTGTTATATTTTTGGTATGCCATGTATGCTAATGTATGGTTTTATAAATTAATTATAATTTGATTGTTAATTTATTCACCATAGTAGCATGTTATAGGGTTAATTCATTAAAATTTATAATAGTTATAAAATTAATGAATAGAAACCGTTAACCTATAACAATGAATTGCATGCAAAGATAGGATCTTAGGATAAATGGATTAATTTTAAAATTTTTAAAATTAATTAGACCTAAGATCACATTCTAATAGGATTAGAATTATTCTTACTTAGAATTAAAATTAGTTTTAATTAACTAAGTAGGAAAAACATTACTATGATTATAAGGGAACTCCACCAGTTAAGTTCTGTCTAAGGCTGGGGGTATTTAAGCTGACGGTTTACGGAACACCTCCTACCTGGGAACTGACCCGGAATACCGGAGTTGAATTAATCATAGTTAAATGTTAGCATGCAATGTAACTAGGTTTGTTAAAAGTGTTTAATGCACCTAGATCTTTAGAGTAAAGACCTTACATAACTGTGGTTATAAGGGAACTCTCTCGGTAAAGTTCTGTCTAAGGCTGGGGGTACTTAAGATGACGGTTTACGGAACACCTCCTACCTGGGAACTGACCCGAACCTTGAGCTGAATTAACCACAGTAATGTTGACTTGCAATGTTGGGTTTATTAAAAGAAGTTTAATTCACCTAAAACATTGCGGTTGAATCATTTCCATAATTGTTATAATAGGATCAGACTTAGATAGATTGACTTAGCCGAATTTTATCTAAGTTAAACAACCCTAAATTAACCTTAGGACATTTTCAGTGGGAGGAAAATTACAAAACGAGATTTAAATCAAGTTTTGCTCTTACGTCCCTATATTCACAACGTGAGGTTCATGCTCGGCTTTGAGTCGCCTTAGGAGCGGCCTCCCTTCGAAAAGTGTTTGCATGAATCAGTAACAAGGTGAATGGGAAAAATGTCTAGAGTAAGTGGGAGCGGCACACGTGTCAACGTATCCCTTGGTCTCCACCCCTAGTTCGCACCGTGAGAGTCCTATGATCCGCCTGCAGGTTGTCCTGGCGCAACCATCCCTTCGGAGGGCCTGATCATAGGATTCGGAACACCGTGAACTCCTGAATAGGATAGGGTCACTTAGGCTAATCACCAACAGTTGTCTTTCCCTTCTGTAGCCTGTCGGTGCGTGCCTCTGAGATCTGAAAGTGGGAGGGTTACACTTACGGGGATGAGTTAAATGTGTTAACTAACCCTTGACCGAACAACGGTAACTAAACGCTAACGGAATATGAGTTATTCTGGTGTTAGAGTTTGGTTGAGATTGTCTCAATTAAGAGGAGGAGTAGCTGACCACCCTTCGGTGGCTGTTGTTCTAAACCTTTGAAGTATCGTTGCAAAAACTTAATCAATAGTTTTATAGGGTTTCTTTGATTGCTTATTTGTTTTTGCAGAATTTGATTGGATTATTTGTAATGGGTTAGTGCAAATAATAATACAAGTAATTTGTTACTTCAGCAATTATATTATAATTTTATGTGCATTGTCTTACATCATTTTATAAATAACGGTAATACAACAAGCTTAAACGACAAATTGTGGTAAATAAGTCTAGGATTATTCTTAACTGAGGAATGTCCTCATGCCCCATATGTTTAATTCATTAAGAATTGTTTTTGGTGAATATGACATAGAACCCTGCTTAGCAAAAGAGAACTTGTTCAAGACCGTAATTTTCATTTACCTGTCTTGAAAACGTGATTAGTGAAGAATAGTGATTCTCCCTGAATACTTGATTCAAGAGCCACAAATCACATGTGTTCTTCTTTTAAAGGAATAAGTTCCTGGGAACAGCTTATTGCTTGTGTAATAACTCTCAAAGTTAGAATTAGAGAGGTTATTTTGGCTATAGCAGTGGGAAACATTAAGTTATTTTTCTCAGTGGGAGAAAATACATATTATTAGATAATGTGTATGTAATTCCTAAGATCAAAAGAAATTTGTGATTTCTTTGTCTTATTTGCTGGAACAATGTTACTCTTTACCTTTCTCTGCTAACGCAATTTTATTTCAAGAAAGGGAGTTGACATTTGTTTAGCTTTACTAGAAAGTAACCTAAATGTTTTAAGACTAATCAAGAGTAAAGCAGTCATGAACACTGAGTTGTTTAAGACTGCTACTACTCAATGTGAAAAGAGGCAAATGATTTCTCCTAAAGGAAAATACCTTTCTTTGGTTTTAAGGTAGACCATATTAATCTCATTTTGATTGGTAGATTGGTCAAGAGTGAACTTCTAAGCGAGTTAGAAGATGACTCTCTACTACCTTGTAAGTCATACCTTATGGGCAATTGATGACCGCAAAGTGCACGGGCCGCAAGTAATATAAAACGGTAGTAATACCGAGTATCGAATCCACAGGGAAGCGAAGCGAAAATTAAGCAAAAATAGAATCTCTTGAGCACTAAAAGTACTTAGGCAAAATAATATTTAGGGAGCAGCTCATGCAAATAAGAAAAATTTAAGATTTAAAGCAGGAAAATAATTTGATCAATCAAATAAAAAAATATGGAGAAAGAGATTTCTTTTAATGGGAAGAGGGGTCTTGAAAATCAATTATGAGCTAAACAATTGTTATAATTATCCTATCTCATTGCCCAACTAATTATACTCCTAGAATCTCCGTTAATCACATAGGTTCTCCTGTCGGTTTCCCCTAATTGTAATTAATTCATTTTAACAACCTAAGTGTCCTTAGCGCCATTAAAAATCATTAATTATTACGCTCTGATTCATTTTAGGAATCTAAGTTTAATCAACTAATCCCGGTGACACGACGGGCAATTAAACTAGTTGCATGGATTATGATCTATCCTAACTTCTCTCCGTCGAGTTTCCATTAAGAATCGAATCATTACACAATTGGCCAGATTGAATAAAGCATTAAGCACATCCATACAAATAATTAGGAAAAAGGGCAAGAGACAGGTAATTATAACAACGTTTCAACTATAATTTCATTCCAAGACCCCAAATTGGGGTTTAGCTATACATAGCTAAAATATCCACAACATTTACAATAGAAAGCATAATTTAAGAGCATAAAAGGAAAGGAATTGACCGTCGAAAAACCCCTTCGCTTGGCGCTCAGAGCTCCGCCGAATACTCCTTTGAGCTTCCTAAGATGCTCCCAAAATTCCCCAAAATATTTCCCACTAAAGAATTCTCTCAAAAAGGCTAGAAAGCCTTGAGAGAGGCTCCAAAGGAGCCAAAGGAAGGAAAGAATGGATTGAAGAATGAATTGATTGATGGTAAATGAGGCACCCAAGGGTGCCTTTTTATAGGCCCGGATTGGGGGTAGCGTCGCGACGCTACATTGCACAGCGTCGCGACGCTGCAACGCACGCGGCTTGGGCAACACGAAAAGGGTAGCGTCGCGACGCTGCTTACATAGCGTCTCGACGCTGCCCTAAAATTCCAGATTTTTCAGCTTCTTTTTGGGCTGATTTTTGGGCCTTCTTCTTCATTTCTTTTGGGCATTTTTTCATGAGTGTCTTCTTTGGGCCCCCATTTGATCAAGCTTGGATTTGGGCTTCATTTGCTTCATTTTTTGCACTTTTTCTCCCAAAATCACCAACTTTGCTCCTAAGGACCAAATAACGGAATTCATTAAATATTTTCATTAAAAACACGATTAAAGCACAGAAAAGCCTAATAAATTGGGACTAAAATAGCGACATTTCTGCTCGCTATCACAAAAACTTGGTGACCGCAAAGTGCACGGGCCGCAAGTAATATAAAACGGAAAGTATTCCGAGTATCGAATCCTCAGGGAATTTGAATTATTTCCATTAAGCACCAAGAACCATCATGTTTTAATTTTATTTAGAATTTCAACTTGAATTGGTAAAGCGAACAAAAAAAAACTAACAAAAAGAAACATGCAAGTAAAAAGGAATTTTCCTATCAAAGGGGGCTCGACCTAGGGTGTTAACTAGCTTTCTTGGATTTGTAGCTCCATCACACTAATAATCTTCAATTTCATAAATCTAGAAGTGATTACAAGCGGATTTCTCTTTCAAGTTCCTCCGCATCTCATACTAACATAACTAATTTATGTGTCCATCTCCTTAGTTAATCATAGTATGGCATTAAACAACTTCATTATAAATTTCTAACAATTCTCTTTCACTCTCGTGTTCCAAGCAATTATTTAGCCATGCAATTTGGATCTATTCTAATTTCTCTCTGTCGAGTATCAATTTAGACCAACAAATCAATTAATCCGTGATCAAGAGATTAAAAGCATTAAGAATGAATTGCATAGATGAAATATGAAGAAATTACATAATCCAAGTAATTGCGCTACAATATCCAATTAGCTAGAGTAACGACCCTAGGTCTCAAGATCTACTCACAATTGGGAATAATTTTGCCAAAATGATCTTGATCCATGGGCCTAACTCAAATTAAAATAAGAAATTACAAAGAAGTAAGGAAGAAATAACCGATAAGTTGATCCCAAGCTCCCGCTGCAATCATCTCGAATCCGAGCCTTGGAATCTCGCTCAATTCCTCCTTTTTCCTTCCAACTCTTCTCTCTTTTTCTCTCTATTGAGCTAGGGGAGAGCTCCCCAAAAATGGGATGATTTGAACCTTGGGAGAGGGGGCTATTTATAGGAGCAAGGGCTGGACATTTCTTGCTGAACAAGTCGCCAGCGTCGAGACGCTACGTCACAGCGTCGAGACGCTGTGACGTCAGGTTGTCTTGGGGCAGAAGTTGTCGTAGCGTCGCGACGCTACGCAGACAGCGTCGCGACGCTACCGCGATTCTGGATTTTTCCTCGCTGATCACCTAGCGTCGAGACGCTCTAGTCCTAGCGTCGAGACGCTAGGCCTTCTAAAAGCCGATTTTGCAGATTTTTGCCTCCTTTCTTCTTTCTTTTGGGCTTTTTAGGCCTCTACTTCAAATGTCTTCTTTTCTTTTCTTCTTTTATGGCCCAAAGACTTCTTTTTATGCCCAAAATTTGGTAAAATTCTTGGTTTTTCTTCTCAAGCTCGGTTTTCTACAAAATCAACATAAAAATACATTAAGCTCACAATTCATGCATAAAACTAGCTAAAATTAATGGGAAAATGATGACATTTTTGCATGTCATCACACCCCCAAACTTAAAGTTTTGCTAGTCCCGAGCAAAATAAAGTAATGCATATGAATCATAACTTGCATGCTAACAACTCTATCCTCCATGCTTCTAGCCATGAATGCAAACTATTGAAACAAATAAGTAAGCATGAACAACCATCAAGAAGTTTAAAATCTAATCCTATCCTCCCTTGCAAAAACGAATCATCAACTGCCTTATCACAATTTTTACTAGCCCGGAATCATTTATACACTCCTCCATTCATCTTCCCCCTACACTGGCACTAAAGCTCGCCCGTTTAGCCATCTCACTTATCTAGCAAGTGCTACCTTACTGAGGTGCCCATAATTCTTGGGGCGTCCCCCAAACTTGCTTTTTTTTTTTTTTTTTTTTTTTTTTTTTTTTTTTTGAAATCCTTTTAGATGTAGCGCCTTCGTTCTGGCTTGCCAACATTGGTGATGAAAGCATCCAACTACGAGCGCCTATGACTGATAGGTCTTTTACTGAAAAAGATCTAAGAGCCAAAGAGCCCTTGGAGCTTGTACATTTAGATCCTTATGGTTCAATATGTTAAAGCAGTGGGAGGGCATGAATAATTCATCTATATTATAGATAATTATTCAAGGTATGGGTATCTACCCCTAATGCAACTTAAGTCTAAAGCTCTTGAGAAATTCAAAGGGGCTTGGGACTAAAGTTGAAAACTTGTTAGGTGAGATGATAAAAACACTTCCATCTGATCGAGGTGTAGAGTATATGGACTTGAGATTCCAAGACTGAACATGGAATTACATCCCAACTCTCAACCCCTGGAAACACCTTAGGAGAACGGTGTATCAGATAGGAGAAATAGAACCCTATTGGATATGGTTCAATTCATTATGAGCTATGCTATGCTCACTTGCCTGACTCGTTTTGGGGTCATGCAGTGTTGATTGCAGTGTGTATTTTGAACAATGTTCCATCAAAAATGTTTCTGAAACATCTTTTGATTTGTGGATAAGGCGTAAAAGTAGTTTACATTATTTTTGGGGACACTGTTCAAAAGTATACCTATTTGTAGGCTACCCCATGGAAACGAGAGATGTGGATACTTCTTCAATCCACAAGAGAATAAAGATTTTGTACCGACAAATGCTACATTCTCAGAAGAAGACCACATGAGAAATAATAAGCCACAAAATAAACAGTCGTTTTAAGTAAATTAACAAATGAAGCTACAGAAACATCAACAAGAGTTGTTGATAAGTCAACAAGGGTTGTTGATAATGTTGAACCTTTAACAAGAGTTGTTGATAGGACCGATACAACTGGTTAGTTACATCTATCTCAAGAGTTGAGAGTGCCTCGATGTAGTGGGAGGGTTGTTCTACAACCTGACCGTTACATAGGCTTAACTGAAGCCCGGATCGTCATACCTGATGATGGCATTGAGGATCCATTGTCTTAAAGCAAGGCAATGAATGATGTTAACGAGGACCAATGGATTAAAGCCGTGGACCCGGAATTAAAATTTGTGATTTCAATTCCATCTGGATCTTGTAGATCTATCTAATGGGGTAACGCCTATGGATTGCAAATGAATCTACAAGAAGAAACGAGATGTAATCTTATGATTAGAGTTGTGGCAAAGGGTTACACCCAAAAACAGGGGACTGTAAGGAATCCTTATCTCCTGTCGTCATGCTAAAGTTTGTTAGAACTCTTGTCCATTTTGAATGGATGTCAAGACTACCCTTTTGAATGGTAATCTTGAGAAGAGTATCTACATATCTCAACCAGAATGGTTCATTTAACAAGATCAAAAGCAAAAGGGTTTGCAAGCTTAAGTGATCCATTTATGGATTGTCCTAAGAAATTCGATCTTGGGATATAAGATTTGATACTGTGATCAAATTTTTTGGCTTTGATCAGAAAATTGATGAATCTTGTCTTAACAAGAATATCGTCAATAGTTCAGTAGCTTTATTAGTGTTGTATATGATTGATACCCTAGTCATTGGAAATGATGTGGGTTATCTTACTGACTAGTAAAATAAGCTAGTAGCTCATTTCCATATGAAAATTTGGGAGAAGCTGAGTTTGTTCTTGGGATCCAAATTGTTTAGGAACTGTAAAAACAAGAAGCTAGCCTTGTCTCAAGTGTCCTATATCTACAAAATGTTAGTTAGATATAAGATGCAGAATTCCAATAAGGGTTCACTACCTTTCAGACATGGAATTCTTTTGTCTAAGAAATTGTTTCCTAAGACACCTCAAGAGGTTGAGGAAATGAGACAAATGCCCTATGCAATAAGGATTGTCAGTAAGTATTAATCTAATCCAAGATTTGATCATTGGAAAACCGTTAAGAATATCTTCAAGTATCTGAGGAGAAAGAGGAACTATATGCTCTTGTATGGGACTAAGGATTTGATCCTTACAGGAAACATTGACACGGATTTTAAGACTGATAAGGATTTGAGGAAATCTACATCAGTATCTATGGTCAATCTTTACGAAGGAGCTATAGTATGACATAGTTACAGTTTTGACCATATAGGTCGAAAATATAGCTACTTATGAAGCAGCGATAGAGACTGTATGGCTTAAGAAATTCTTGACTGATTTGGAATGTGTTCCAAATGTGAAATTGCCCATCAAACTTTATAGTGATACAGTGGTGTTGTGGCAAATTCAAAAGAAACTCGCAGCCCAAGACAAACAGGCACATTGAATTGAATGGAATATTGCTGATTCATTCACGAAGGCTCTCTCGACTAAAGTGTATGAGGGTCATCTAGAAGGTCTAGGCCTACAAGTTATGTACAAAGATGAAATCTAGGGCAAGTGGGAGAAATGTAATGGGTATAGTGATACCATTATGTAATGGGTATAGTGATGCGCTAGTTTAATGTATTTGTACATTGTATATGTTTTATACATGTATATTATACACTTGTTGCTGTATAGATTATTGTACATCATCCCACTAAACTAGAGTTTTAGTTCAAGTGGGAGTTTGTGGGGTTTTATGCCCTAAAACTCGTAGATAGTGAATGTAAACAAATTGTATACTTGTTTCAATAAAGTGTTATTGAGTTTCTACAATAAAGTGTTATTGTTAAATATTGCACAATTTGACCCAAATCCAATAAACTAAGATCCAAGGTTGTTTACATGTGACTTGAACTAGTATGTGGGGACATACGGGGATCGGTGTTCAAGTAACAACCTAAAAGGTCTATAGTACAGGGATAAGGCTGGGTACCTTATCCTGGTAACACTATGTGATACGGCCCGCTTTGTATTCGATACAGACGTATTGATCCAAGGCGTCCATGTAGGAGACATGCGAGCGGGGGGATCCTATGCAATGAGTTTGCATAAGACCGGACCACGAAATAGTAAACCACTAGATGTAACACCGTTAACTAGTTAGGTTACTGTTTCAATAGGATGACCTAGGTAACTCAGTCTTAATCCTGAGTGTGTCATGAACTCCTTCTCACGAGGGATTGTCCTTTGATTAGTATGGGTGAGAGTGGCCTGCACGCCGACTCAATAAGCCTACCTTCTTGGGGACGAGACCGAGTGGGAGGCTGGGGACATGACAACACAAGATGGAATTCACTCCTTCCCACTTCTAGGAGAAGTAGATGAGTGTTCCCTTAAGTGGTGACTCCGGGACTTGAACAAAGGGATCCCGCCCTCTCACTAGCCCGAGAGGGACGTTCTGTTTAATGGTTGGACCATAAACAGGTTGTTCATTAGATGAACACTGGTACTTAAGGAGACAGATGTAACACAGGGGTAAAACGGTAATTTGACCCAGCCGTGATTACGGACACTTGTGAAGGATTGACTTATCGGCATAGGTCTACATCCATGGACACAAAAATGTTCTACAGTGAGAAGAGTTCAGCTGTGGGTCTTTAGTGGAATGACCCACAGTTAATGAATATTCGTTAACTTAATTAATGAGTTTAATCAGTTAACCTCATATCATTGGAGCTTCTGATCTGTAGGTCCATTAGGTCCCCCTGCTAGCTCGTAAAGAGTAATTAGGAACAATTATATCTTGAGATAATTTGAATAGTTCAAATTCATATTGGGAATTAAATTAAATGTATGAGATACAAATTAATATAATGTATAATGATACATTAAAATGTAAAGTCTAATTTGAAATTAAACTTTATTATTATGAGAGAAATAAATATTTGAAGAAGTTCAAATATTAATATGAATTTGATTCATATTAAATTTATAGGATATAAGAGAATTGGAAGGAGTTCCAATTATAATATGAATTTGATTCATATTATAGAATTAATTAATTGAAGGCCCAAAGTTAAATATATGATATTTAATTGGGTAATTAATTAATTAACTAATAGTAGGTGTGAAATTAAATATATGATATTTAATTGGTGATTAATTAATTTAAAGAATTAATTAATTGAAAATTAATCAATTATGGAAATGATAAATCACTTATGGAAGTAATTAATCATTTATGGAAATGATTTAATCACTTATGGAAGTGATCAATCATTTATGGAAAAGATTAATCAATTATGGAATTGATTGGTTGTGGAATTGATTAATTATGGAAAAGATTAAATCAATTATGGAAATAATTGATTTTAAATTAATATTTTATTCATGGCCTTTCTCCTATAAATAGAACACTAAACCTAGGGTTTAGGTACTACAACGTATGGCCACCATAAGGCCCTCTCATATTCTCTCAACTCAAGAACTCTAGGGAGAATTTTCTCTCTAGAGTTTTTCCCATTCAAGATTAGGTAGTCCCACAACTACGTTTCTAATCCCAGAGTTATAGCGGGGAAGATCAAATGGTGGTGTTCTTCGTTGTTGCAGAGCAATCAAGAATCATTCTTGATTTTCAGAGACGTCAACGGAGGTTTGCTTCTCTTTTCTTTATTATAGATTTAGATCTAAATTTTGTATGCTTAGCCTTAAGTTTCTATAGAATTTGTTCTATGATTTTTGCCAATGTAATGATATTTTTTGGATAAACAAAATTAACTACGAATCGTTCCCAATCACGTTTCCGCTTTAACGGAATTAGGGAATTCCAAATCCTTCACATTGGACCACAGAGGTCTGAATGTATAAGTTCTAGAGGTTCTTTGGCTCTATAACCTTTTGTCGTAAACGGTCTTTTAGTCATTTTTCCTTCTAGGCAAGATTCACATGGAGGTAATGACTCGCCTTCTAATTCATTTAGAAGTTCATTCTTTACCAATCTTTTGATCCTATCAAGATTAATGTGGCCTAACCTTAGATGCCAAAGATATGCATTACTATTTGGAGAAATGCGTTGCCTTTTTCTTTGAGTATCAGCAGTTCTAATTAACTCGTGATTTGAAACTGTTTTTGTTACGGTTGGTCTTATGATATATAAGTTGTTTTCTAATTTTGCTGAACAGACGAACATTCCTTATCGAGAGATGAACACTTCATTAACTTCAAAATTTACAGAATTTCCTTGTTCGATTAGACATGAGATAGATATAAGATTCCTACGTATTTTAGGAACTATATACAGATTTTCCAAAAGCAAAAACCTATCTCCTACAAACAACTTGACATCTCCCACTGCAAAAGCTGAAATGACGTCTCCTGTTCCAACCTTGAGCGTCATTTCATCTTTCTTTAACTGCCGAAATGAACTATTTTCCTGCAAAGAAGAACAGACATGATTAGTAGCTCCGGAATCAAGTATCAAGGCATTTTGATCATGTTCTAAGAGACAAGTTTCTAAAATGAGTAAGTCGAATTTACCTTCTTTTTCCTTCTTCTTTTCAGCGAGGTATTTGGGGCAATTTCTCTTCCAATGCCCCTGAATGTTGCAATGGAAGCATTTGCCTTTATCAGCTTTCTTTGTTTTCTTCATTCCTCGATTAGCAGTAGCGGGAGCCTTTCCCTTTACTCCTTCCTTTTTCTTGAAATTCTTAGAGTCAGAATTTTGAGGTGCAAACTTTGTTCCTGAGGATGACCCTTCAGGAATTTTCTCTTGGAATGGGCTATATTTGCCTCTCCTTCTTTCAATTCCTTACCTTTCATAAGTGATTGAAATGTCTGTAACTCATTCATGAGCGTAGTCAAATTGTATTGAATCTTATTCATTACAACGTTGCTTCAGAATTGTAGGAAGCTTTTTGGTAGTGACTCCATTATAAATGCTACTTGACTACGTTCGTCAATGACCGCTCCATTTACTTCAGCAACATTGAAATGGACCATCATATCAAGAACATGTTCTCGAACAGGTTGGCCTTCTTTCATGCGGCAACTGTAAATGTATTTGAGGGCTTCATGATGGAGTTGAAAGGACGGCTGTCCAAACATTTCTTGAAGTGAATTCATGATCTCTCTTCCTGAGACCATTCCCTCATGTTTCTTGGCTAAAATTTCAGATAAACTAGCCAGAATATAGACTCGGGCCTTTTCGTTGGCCTTCATCCAGCGATCATATGCATCTTTAACAGATTGAGATGCAGTACGAATAGGGACTGAAGGACATTCCTCTGTCAGGACAAACCGCAGATCATCAATAACCAGAACCGTGTTCAGGTTAGATTTCCACATTGCATAATTTGCACCGGTTAACTTATCGTTTTTAAGCAGTTGTAATATTGAGGAAGACATGCTGAAAATAAAAAACAATTGACTATATTAGTTTTTGCCTTTAACTATTTAAACAATCCAATCAATTTAAGCAAAACTATTTAATCAAAGTAACCCTAATAAACTATCGATATAGTTTTGCAACGATACTTCAGAGGTTTAGAATAACAGCCACCGAAGGGTGATCAGCTATTCCTCCACTGAATTGGGACTTATCTCAGCCAATATCTAAAACCAGAACATCTCATATTCTTTTAGTTTATTAGCTACCGTTTGTTTGGTCAAGAACTCATTCTTGTAAGTGTGACCCTCCCACTTTAAGATCCCAGAGGTATGCACCAACAGGCTACCGTTAGGAAAAGACAACTGTTGGTGACTGACCTAAGTGATCCTATCCATTTTTGGTGTTCGCGGTGTTCCGAATCCTATGATCAGGCCCTCCGAAGGGATGGTCGCTCCCAGGGCGACACGCAGGCAGATCATAGGAATCTCACGTTGCAACCTAGGGGTGGAGACCGCAGGATACGCTGTCACGCGTCCTTCTCCCACTTACTATGAACACTTTGCCCATCCACCTTGGTATTGATGCCTGCTTAATGCTCTCCGAAGGGAGGCCGCTCCCAAGGCGACACGAAGCCGAGCATGCATCTCACGGTGTGAACACAGGGGGACGTGGGAGTAAAAACTTGATTTTAAATATCTCGTTTTTATTACTTGTCCTCCCACTGAAGTGTCCTATTATATTTTTAGGGTTTTAATTTTGACTTAGATAGAATTTGGCTAATAAATTTTACCTAAGTCTAGGTTATATGTCCATAAACGGACTTATCCTACGATGTCTAGGTAAATAAATCATATTATAACCTCATATCGCTCACGCATGCTCATAAAATTTGGGTTAACCTAACTCAAGTACCGGCTTGATGCCCAGGTAGGAGGTGTTCCGTAAACCGTCAACTTAAATACCTCGAGCCTTAGACAGCATCTAACCGGGTGAGTTCTCTTGTAACCTTAGCTTTACAAGTTATCAACCTAAAACTATTTTGCATCGATTGATCTTTGAGTTCCTTTTACCCCTAAGTGAGCATGCTTTTATATTTGTTATAGATTTTAAATGTCCATGTCGGTTTTATATAAATTAAAACGACATTAACCTATAACATACATTTATTCGATTGAAACACTTTAAATCGAGCTAAGGAAGTTTCATGCAGCATGCTTTGTTCGTTATCGTTTGATTAAAAGTAATTACTTCATTCAACATGCATCTATCATGAAACCTAAACATGCATCTTAATATTATAACTTAATTACAATATACTTAATGCATGTAACATGCTTCCTATGGTGGGATTTTAAATCTATATGACATGCTTTATGCATATTGTTGGCTATTTAATTAAAACATACATCCATCCATGCATAATTAACTAAATCACACTAAAATGGACCGGTTTTGGCAATTCAAGCAAGCAAACAACTAAATTATTGCATTTAATAATTAAAAAACGGCTTAAATTATCCATGTCTGGTCAGCCCCACAACCATCTGGTCAGCCCGATTGGTCAACCTGTCTAGTCAGCCTTTCAACCATCTGGTCAGCCCGAATGGTCAGCCCGTCAACCATCTGTCAGCCCGAATGGTCAGCCCCTCTGGTCAGCCTGCTCTTCTTTGGCCAGCTTGAGTTCTTCTTCATCTTTCGAGCAATTACAGTACTAAATGGACTCTAATGACTCTCAAATTCTACAGACTCGATACTAACTCATTTATGCCCATGAACATGTAGGCAATTACAAATTATTTCAACAAATTTGTGAGAATTAAATTGCCAAAACCGTAATATATCCATTCTAGCACCCAGAAAAATTCAATATGCAAATGCTACCCACCATGATCAAATTAATGCAAATTGTGTCACACCCCCTCCCGGACCACCTGCTAGCTTAGCCCGAAAGATGGCGTGAAGCCAACGGACATCGTCCTCCTCTAACGATACCCGCTGACCCTCCTGAACGTTGAACCTGATAAACATACTAATCATAGATATAAACCATTCTACATGAAATAGAACACAGCGGAATTCCTGAAAAAAAACTTTCAGCAAACACGAGGTGTCGCCCTGACATAACTTGGTTCGGATAATAACCTGATATAGATATCACAACCAAAAACATATACAACTAGGGTTTATACAACCACGACCTCTAGGACTAAATTATCCAATCCTTACAAAACATTTACATAATAGACAGACTCAATATACAACTCCACCCACGTATTGGAGCTTGATCTGGAGCTTTCAACAGACGTTGGCAGTGTATCAGGCACCGGGAGCTCGATCTCTACCTGAAAGTGGAAAAACATTTTGAAAGAATGAGCTATGGAGCCTAGTGAGTGACTAACTTTAAAACTCTAAATCCGGAAGTCAAAAGACGTGATAAACCTTTAAACGTATAAATATGCTCAATTCAAGCGTTTAACATAAATGTGTAATGAAAAAGGCTTTCCAAAACATCTCGCAAGTTCGTCATTAAAAATCTAGCAAGGCATATTAAGTACATCAAACGTTTTAACTAACATGACCGATCTACGTTGTGTAGGGCACGCCCAGTACAACCAACGTTTACTAGTCCTACGATGTAGTGGGGCCCGCCCAGCACTCCCATCGTCTTTGTCGTAGTGGGGCCCGCCCAGCACTCACGACAGCATCGTTGTCACGGAGTACACTCAACGTCAACAACGGAATATAACCTGTGTGCACACGGTACCATATAGCCTCAGGCTCAATATCTCAGTCATGTAGTCAATAGAAATCTCAGAAAATCACATGAAAACATTAAAACATGCCTGCTTATCGTTATCTTTCGTAAAACTTAAGCTTACTCAGCTTGCTCGTGAAAAACTGGAAATCGTTTAAAAGTACTTGCTAATCCATACTTTACTTTAAAAGATATCGTTTCAGCTACTTTTCATAAAGTCATTAGCCACGTGCTAGTATATAAACCTCGTTAGAAAATATGAGCTCAAAACTTATGCTTGAAACCGTTCATAAAAATCATATATCATTCATGGTAAAGCATATAAAACGTCTAAACATGAACAACCGTTGGAAACAATTTTCGAAATTTATTTTGTCACTCACTGTCTTATCTAGTTCCTTGGTCTGTAGACTCGACCTATTTCCTCTTGGCCTGTCAAATAACCAAAATCGAGCATTAGAACCATAGATAGCTTTGTCTTTCCATGCTCATGAATTTTTAAACAATTGGATTAGGAATCACATTCATATTCTACTTTCCAGATTTTCAAGATTCTATACCCTAACTTCCAACACCCATAACTTCCTCAATACTGAACCACAATTAATGAGATACACATCAAACTCTTCATTTTCGAACACTCTACAACTTACCTGAAGAAATGAAAATGAGATTCCCAACCGATTTGCCCAGAATTGCCCCGAACACAGACAACACAGATTCGAGGTTCCCTGCTACCCTTTATCTAACTCCTGAAATTAACCCTACTTAAAGTCATTTTTGGCTCACAAAATCTTGTTGAAGGTTGTAGGAAATTGAATAAGCTTTCTAACCATACCAAATAGAGCTTCTGATTCAACTTGTACACCCCAGAATGCTCAAAACATCAGAGAAAACCAGAGATCCTCCTGCTTTGCTCGAAAATCCTGTGCTCTGTTTTCCATTCCAAAAACCATCAACTTCTCATACGATTTAGGTCAAGCTTCCTTCATGAAATTTGTTAGAAAATGAACTAACGTTCAAGAAAATCAAACCTCACCTCTTGATTCCTTCTGTGTAGCTCAAACCGAATCAAAAACCAGAGGTTGACAGGTTGATCTCAGATCCTGCAATGGCTGGCTTTGCATGAGCTTTTCCCTATCGTCTTCAACCTCAAACCACGAAATTCTTCTTCTTCTTCTTCCTTCACTCTCTCCCTCAAGTGCTCTGAAGATGTGGATGGAAAAATGATGAGAAATGAGCTGAAAATCAGCTGAAAAGAATTGTAGTCGGTGGTGGGTCTTGCTGTCCATTCCCACTCATTTTCTTTCTTTTTTTTTTTTAATCTTTTGTTTTTCCTTTTCCTTTTCCTTTTCTTTTTCCATTTATTTTCTTTTCTTCTTTCCCATCTCCTTTCTTTTTAAGTGTATAATTTCCAACAACTTAGATTCAACCATGAAGCCACAATAGATGATAAGAGAAAATTATCTAAGGGAAAGTCTCGGGTTTACAAATTGGGTGCCCAATTCATGCTCTGATACCAATTGTAGGTGTTAATATCACTCATGCGGAAGCAATTTTGGATCTTAGGCACGCAATTTGATCAATTTAATCCTTGAAATCATGTTGTTCATAAGAACAAAAAAACATAGTAACAAGGTACCTACCTCTTGAAGCTCCCAATTCGTATAATCCGATGCTTTATAATTCACCCGAACGGCTTTTGGACAACCACTTGGATCTTCTCTACTATTCTCAGTCCTTGGAACGGATTGTGGGATCCTCAATTGATAGGAATTGGAAAGGAAAGCTTATGGGTATAAACAAGCTTGAGAGTATGAATATGAAAGTTCTTGGGAGAATTTTGGCAGCATTTTAGGTTGTGAAAATCCACTAATTTTGATAAGCTCATCCTCTATATATACAGGAAAATCATGCACAAGAATTGCACAAAAAATTGACTACAAATAGGGATCATTTTGAGTAACAAGATTAGGTGGTGCAATAAGGCTAATTACAAGTGATTAGTCATTAAGCACCACCTCCAAAATTTGCTAACTTTTGAATTTTCTTTTAAATTCAAAATTTGCAAATAAAATTCTGAATAATCCAACTTTCTTTTATTTTTATTTTAATTTAAATATTATTTATTTAATTAAAATAAAATTATTTAATTTAATATCTCATATTAAATTAATACCATTTGTGCAATCTTGGTTTCTTTCTCCCAACGAATTTTCTCGAACATGAATCCCTATTCATGTGATTAATATTTAGATCATATTTAAATATATAACTCTCATTTTAAGTTTAATTCATAATTAAACTAATATGTCGTTAAATATCGTATATAAGCGACTTTTGTATCCTTTTCCGAATTTTGAACGTTTCAAATATTAACCTATCATATTGTTCCAAGTTTTATTCCTATTGAGCTAGTAGAGGGACCTAATGGACCTACAGATCATGGGCTCCAACAAAATGATGATAACCGATTAATCTCATTAACCTAGTCATTCGTCGTTCGTTAGCTTCCAGGACACTCCACTATAGCCCGTAGCTGCACTCCCCTCACTGTAGATATATTTCTTGTCCACTTTAGATAACCATGATTAGTAAGTTGACCCTTCACCGATTGTTCGTGCCTAGAGCAAGGTCAAATGTCCGTTTTACCTCGATAGTTACATCTTGTTCCTTAAGTTCCACTGATCCTCTAATGAACAACTAATTCGCGATACAATCACTGAACCAAGTCCCTCTCAAGGTAATGAGAGGGCGGGGCCCCTTTGTTCAAGACTCGGAGTCAGCACTTAAGAGAACAACCTTTACTAACCCTAAAACGGGTAACAATGAATTCCATCTTGCAAACTTATGTCCCAGCTATGCATTTAGTCTTATCCACAAAATGGTAGGCTTATTGAGTCGGCGATGTTTGGCCACTCTCACCCATGTAAATCAAAGGATAATCCTAAATAAACAGGAGTTCATAGTTAGCTCAGGATTAAGATCGATCAGTTTCAACCGTAAACAGTGTTGTAAAGTGAAAGTGACTTATCTCCTGGTCCGATCTCTATGTAAACTCTTTGCATAGGATGCCCTCACTCACATGTCTTATACATGAATGATTAGGATCACATCATCTGTCTTTAAGGAACAAAGCGAGCCGCGCCAATAGTGTCCCCAGGATTAAGGTACCCAACCTTATCCATATACTATAGATCATTTAGACTATTTACTTGAACTTGATCCATACTTATGTCACACATAAACTTCAAGTATACATAATATAGCCATGGGTTCTTAGTTTATTGGATTTGTGGTTATATTTATGCAAAAGAAATATATAGAAATAATACTTCATTGAAGCAAGTCAAATGTTACATTTACTATCTACGAGTTTTAGGGCATAAAACCCAACATCACAAACATGCAAACGCTAAGTTTGATTCTAGTTTAAATTAATTAATTGGCCTATTAACTAATCTAAACCGCATTGGGATCTAGACGAACTAATTCACATGCAACGGGCAACAAACTACAATTACAATTGATTAAATCATTTAGTTCTAGGGACGCATGCGTAATATCATAATGTTAGCCTATTTACTACTTAGATTTAGCAAGTAAATTTAGACAGGGCGCGGTCAAGGTTGTCAATCTTTCCTACGACAATCTAAACTTGTATGCAAAGAACTAAAATCACAAAGAAAATTAACTAAGTAATTAAGAATAGAAATCTCATAAAATTGAATCAAACCTACAAACCGAGGTCCCGATTACAACGATCCGAGCTTAGTTTGCCATAGACAAGCAGCTCCAAGCTCGAGGCTCGATCAACCGACCCATGGACTAAGAAAACTTAAAAGAACTCTAGAAAAGTAAAGAGAAAGGTGGCTACAATATTGTATTGAGGGATGATTCTAAACCTACACCAAGGCCCTCTATTTATAGTGTTTCTTGCCCTTCAATTCGTGGTAGAATGGTGCTGAATTGGGTCTCCAAAGAATGAAAATTTCCAGCCAAAATAGGAAAAATTCAATTATGGAAAACTGCCTAGCGTTGCGACGCTAGGACACAGCGTCGTGACACTAGGCCTTCAACTAGGCCTTCACTGCCTAGCGTCGCGACGCTAGGTCTTTATCTTCACGCCCAAGACTTTTCCTTATTTGAGCAGCGTCTCGACGCTTGGTGATCGGTTGTTAGTATGCTTAACAAATTAATGCAAATTTGTCGTAGATATATATCAATCCAAGTATAAATTGACAAAATCAAGTAATACCTAGTGAGTCTAGGGTCGAATCCACAGGGAAAGGTTATTTGCAAAGCTTTGATAATTTTTACTGATCTAAACTCGAAAACGTGTGATATTATATAAAAACTGAATAAGAGAGTTGGTGAGTTTAAAAAAATAAATTTTGCAGAAAGTAAAACATGCGACGGGAGTAAAAAGAGAAGTATTAAGGAGAATAGTATCAAGGCTGTTGCGGTCGCAACCTCATGCGTTTATAAGAACCTTGTAGAGCATACCATGACTAATGGATCCATTAATGCCTAAGTGAGAAAAAATCACAAGTTTCCCTTCCGGTACTCCTTCTGCGTTTGGCATAAAACTATCAATTGTCTGTTGTTTAGTTCATGCGTGGGCTTAGTTCTCTTAGTAACTTACAAGGGACTGCGTTAGTCTTAACGCAATCAAAGCTCATTCATGCATTATCTTATAGTTTTAGTATTTATTTAATGCTACCAAGACTACATGTCATGCGCTAACTTGTTCTACTTAGAGATGTCCGCATGCATTACCTGTCATGGATTTAGCATGCTGCTACCGCATCCGGCTGGCCAGGCGGGAGTTAGTAATGAAAATAGTATCGCAACTAAGTAGATGGCAATAATGTTTCATTAAATCAAAGTATGCGTTTACAAAATAAACTTATCACCACATGGGCGCTTGCGCTAAGTCTTGATGAAGAAAATTAGCTCATGCGAGCAAAACAATACATCACGCAATATATTGCAAAGGCAAGTCTACTCTTAATCACAGCTTCCTGTGATTTCTCTTTCTCCTTGATCTTCGTCTCTTCCCTCTCGTCCCTCGTATCTTCTATATTCTATTGTGTTTTTCCTTTGAGCAAGAGGCTTCTATTTATAGGCGAAGGAAACTAACTTCTCCAAGGAATTAGACGCTTGCTTCAGTCATCTTCAGCCTATTTGCACCTTTTTCGCCCACTTGTGCGTCAGTGTGTCAGCATGGTCCTTTCATCCATCTTGTCTGTCTCATGATCGTCTTGGGATGTGTGCCTGCGCTAAGAGAAACTTGGCAACAAACAACTGAATTAATTGCGTTAGCACCCTATATTTTTATAATTTCTCACCACTTACATAAATATAGCCTACCGCATAAAATCATCGCATTTTCCTTCCTTATTGCGCTGAGGTAACGCATCAATGTATCTTTTGGCCTTGTTTTAGTTTAAGTTTAAAGGATAAATAACTTGCTTTTTGCAAGTTATCAAACCCCCAAACTTAAACTATTGCTTGTCCCCAAGCAATGCCTATTATCAACTCTGCGAGGGTCACTTAGCTCTTCAACGCCTATGGTCCTATCATCCTCTTTCTCCTTTTTCTTTCGCGCATTACTAATCAGGATTAAACTTCTACCAAATTCCCTTCATTGCTTAAGGAAAGTTCCTTGCGCTTAGATTCTACCTTGCGCTAACTCAGCCAATCTTCTCCTTATGTCCTGGGCGCATAAACATATTTATATATATATATATACATACATACATATATATATACATACATACATACATACATATATATATATATATATATATATTTAAGTAGGCAATAGACATTGAAACGCATGCTTTCGTTTTGGCTTACGCACATTTGTGATGAAAGGTATCCAACTACGGGCATTACATTTTTTTACTGTCTTATAAGCTCATGGAATGCAGTTGCATCTTCGCGCAGTGGCAAACTATGGGTGTCATAAATGCCCCTGGCTACAAACACGTCGCATTCCAGAGGAACGCATGCGTGATTTATTTATGCGCTGACTAACGCACTCCCCCAAACTTAAAATGGACAATGTCCCCATTGTCCCCCAAACTTAAACTGGAGTGCAAGACTTAAAGAGATCAAGGCTGAGGTGCGATAGGGTCGAAAATGCGAAGGGATTTTCCTTAAGGTCTGAGGAAATGAAAACAGAGGTGAAACCAATAAACTAATGCGTGCAAGAAAACTTAAGAATTTTTTATGCGTGGATTAAAGCGAGGGAGCTAACGCAAAGAATTTTTAGATGAAGACATTATACGAAGGCAGAAAGAAAATTGCGATGAGATAAACGCCAAACTATATTGATGAAATGCGGGACAATATTACAAAAATTGGGTGTACTCATCTAAACTTAAACAAAAGAGAAAAAAAAACAAGGGAAACATAGAAGTGTTTCTTTACTCTTGCGGTGGCGATGGAGGGGGTGGTCTTTGATGTCTCGGCGCAGGCGGAGCCATGGGGGCGCGCATTTGTGATGGGCCTGCGCCATTAGGTCTTTGTTGCGCAGGTGGTTGTTGTTTGCGCAGCAGTTCTTATTGTTGGCACATTCGTTCCTATTGCTGGTGCAGGGGCTCCGTAACTTCATGAATCATTTGCCGCAACTCTGAAAAGATGAGTGATGTTTGCACATCAAGTTGTGGAACAGCCGCAGCATTAGATGTGCTCGCAGAAGGTGTGGCTTGCGGTGTGGACCTTGGCGCAGGGATTTCTTCTTTGCGAGGAGGGCTTGGCAATGGGGCCTCATAAATCTCTTCTTGACGCAAGGCCTCGTCGTGCTGTGGAGGAGGTGTTTGTCGGACAGTCGGTGGCGAAGGTGGTGGTGGCGGTGGTGGCGGCGGTGGTTGCATGGACGCCTGAGTGTGGGCGCAGACAGTGTTTTCCTGCGCTGCTGGAGCTGTCTGATGGGTCCTTGCGGCCACCGGAAGATTTCTTCCCGCAGTTTGCTTGCGCCTCTTCTTCTTTGGTGCTTTAGGCGCAGGCGCAGGTGCTGTTGTTTGGGATGCGGAGGCTGGGCGTTGGGGTCCTCCTTGCAGACGCAAGTTGTGGGTGCGCGTTATGCGCGTCCACCATTGATCGTCAAAATCCTTCCTCATGGGTCGGATTTCTTCATCTGTTGCGGGTGCGCGTTATGCGCGTCCACCACAGAGTCTTGTGACGAGGCCAAGGCAAAACATTGTGCCTTTGTATTTTGCGGCAGTCTGTCGCAAGGTGTCCACGAGGATTCGACCCAAGTCGAGTGGGATCCCCTTCATAATGCAATAGACGAGAACCACCCTTGGGATGCTCAACGTGGCATCATGCATTGTGGGCATGATGCGGTTTTTGATCCAGTGCATCCAAGCTTTGGCTTCGAAGTCCAACAGCTGCGACTTCAGGGTCCTCGCAGCACCATGGCCATCCCGCTTAGCTCCTGGTCGGGCCACCGCAAGCAGCACTGCATCTAGAAAGTCATCATCCAGGCAGGTCAGCAGTGCATTTCCTTCTGCGTTAGGCATGTCTGACAGTTTGAATATGGAGTTGATGCACGCAGAGGCAAATGCGACGGGGTGGCCACGAACCAATACTTCATTGATTTCTTCCTGCCACTGCGCTCGGTAGAAATCATGCACTAACCCAGGAGCGTAGTTGGGGAAGTTTTCGCAGACTGTCTTCCATCTGCGGTTGGAAATTTGATCTGTCATGGATTGCGGGAGTGTGCAGCTAAACCCCCTCTCTTATTGGAATTTGCCCTTGTCCTCGCCGACTTTTTCTTTGCCTTTTCCTTTAGATGAAGTGGGGGCCCCTTTTCTCTTCTTGCTCGAGCCCGCCGCAGGCCTTTTTGATGGTTCTTGGATGGTTACCCCTGTTGGTTGGATTTTGCGTCGATGGGTCAGGGGTAGGTCATCCTCTGAGTCCGTGGACTCTGACTCCTGCGTTGGCGAGTCCAGAGGTGCCGTAATGATGGCCAGATTTGCTGTGGCGACTTCTGCGGCAATTTGATCTTGTGCCAACTTGCTGGCGCATTCTCTTTCTCTGGCCGCTTCTTCCTCTACGGCGGCCTTGCGGGCAGTTTCTTCTCCCGCAACTTTTTCTTGCTCTTCTCTCTGGCGAATTGTGTCACCCTCTTCGCCTAACTCTCCCATCAGGGAGTCTCATGCGGCCACTTCCCGCTCAGAAAACTGCGATGAAGTGGGGTGCGTTGAGGTGGATGGTGGGAGGGAAATGTTTGCGGGAGTGGAGGAAGATGAAAGGGTGGTGTTTGAGGCAAGGGTAGTTGAAGAGTCGGGAGGTGGAAGGAGGACAGAAGGGAAGGGGGAGGGAAATGGAGTTAGGTTTCGTGGAGCAAGGGTATTTTGGGTGGGTTGGATGTTGAAGGTAGAGGTGTCCAACGGTAAAATGTCGAGCACCTCTATGGGTTTGGCTGTGGAGGTGAACAGTTCTTCTGCGGCTTGCTCAACGTTGATGACCTCCGGTTTCTCTATCTCCATGAGGTCACCTTGGGGTTGGTTTTCGTTTTCCTCATCAAAGGAGGAAATGATGTCTTGGTTAGGCCCTTCAACCTCCGGCGATGAGGGAGGTGCATCGGCTGCGTAACCGGCGATGGAGAGGTTTTGAGAGTCGGACATGGTGAGGTTCGGTGAAGGTGAAGCTTCGCGAGAGAGAGAGAAAGCAAGGATTTAGGGTTTTTGCACGAAGAAGATGAAGGAGATGAAGAAGAGAAAAAGAAAATGCATCCCCCTTTATAGATATCGCAAGGTGTTGCCTACTTTGGTAATGATGCCCTTTCGCATCCCATGTAGGTAGGTAGGCATGATTATCATGGGGGAATGTGGGCAATTGCCTCGGGTAGTGTGCAATAGCAGAGAGTAGTGCGACTCATTAAATGTGAAATGATTGTGGCTGCGCCTCCAATGCGAGTAGCCTATTGACGAATGCTATCGCAACAAATCTAATGCGAGTAGGACATGCGCTAGGGTTTTTCTTCCTAAGGAGAACCTACCAAACTACTAACGCAATAAAATAAAACATGCGGAAAGACAAAAAAATAACTACAACTTCTGACCTGCGGTGCTCTTGCCTTGCGTTAGGTCCTGACGCAGCTGAGAGCACTCTTTTTCTGGTCCTATTTTTGTCTTGTTGCTTCATGGTGGATCTTCTAGAAGGATAATCTCAACTACCTCGTTATAGGTCCCATCAATGTATGGTTTTATTTTTTGTCCGTTGACCTTAAAAATTCTCTTTCCGTCAGTAGAATGTAGGTCCACAGCCCCATATGGATATATCTTGTGGATAGTGTATGGGCCCGACCATTTTGATTTCAGCTTACCTAGAGAAAGACGTAAGCGAGAGTTGAATGATAATACCTTCATACCTTCTTTAAGATCCTTTTTGCATATTCTCCTGTCATGCCACTGTTTTTGTTTTTCTATGTTGATTTTGGCATTTTCATAAGCGCATCTTCTAAATTCTTCTAATTCTGATAGCTGGCGCAATCATTCCTGTCCTGCCGCATCTGGGTCAAAGTTTAGGCGTTTTAATGCCCAATGTGCTCTGTATTCCAATTCTAAAGGCAAGTGGCAAGCTTTTCCAAATACTAACGCATAAGGAGACATCCATGTGGGTGTTTTGAAAGTCGTGCGATATGCCCACAACGCAACATCCAGATGTTGCGCACAGTCCTTCCTATTTATGCTGACCACTTTCTCGAGAATTCTCTTTATTTCCCTGTTTGATACCTCTGCTTGACCATTGCTCTGCGGGTGATAAGTTGTTGCGATATGATGCTTGACATTGTCTTTTTGTAACAGCTTAGACATGACCTTGTTCACGAAATGGGTTCCTTCATCACTGATAAGTCTTCGTGGCACCCCAAATCTTGTGAAAATGTTTTTCTTAAGGAATTTGGCCACAGTTGCCGCATAACTTTTAACGCAAGCAATTGCCTCTACCCACTTAGTGACATAGTCGATTGCGAGGAGGATGTACTGGTATCCTTGTGATGATGGAAAAGGTCCCATAAAATCGATTCCCCAAACATCAAATGGTTCAATTTCCACTATATAATTTTGTGGCATCTCGTTTCTTGCGCTGATGTTGCCAGTGCATTGGCACTTGTCGCATCTATCTGCGTATTTCTTTGTGTCCTGGAACAAAGTTGACCACCAATAGCCACTTTGTAACACCTTCGCCGCAGAGCATTGGCCTCCAAAGTGTCCTCCATATGGAGCTTCATGGCATGCTTCTAAAATTTTCACCGCATCTACACGTCCAACGCATCTTCTAATTATCTGGTCTGGTCCTTTGCGATAAAGGTAAGGGTCATCCCATAAATAAAATTTAAGTTCATGGAAGAATTTCTTACGATGTTGCGCTGAGTATTCTTCAGGTAAGACCCCTGCGGCGAGATAGTTTGCTATGTCCGCAAACCATGGTTCTTCTTCTTCAATCATAAGCAACTTCTCATCAGGGAATTCCTCTGCGATGGGGATATATGACTCATCCACTTTCTCAGGATTTTCCAATCACGATAAATGATCTGCGACCAAGTTCTCACTCTCCTTTTTGTCCTTGATTTCTAAATCAAATTCTTGCAGCAAGAGGATCCACCTAATCAATCTTGGTTTTGCGTCCTTTTTAGTGATATATGACTCATCCACTTTCTCAAGATTTTCCTTCTCGGTTGTTGTGTAATTATTTTGTGCTTCATTCAATGTCTTGTTGGCATAATAAATAGGGTGAAGTGACTTCGCCTTTTTCTGTGCCAGAACTGCTCCTACTGCCACGTCACTCGCGTCACACATTAGGACCAATGGTTCTTTCCAATCAGGGGTTGTGAGAATGGGCGCAGTGACTAGCGCATGCTTCAGATCATTAAATGTCTTGGCGCATTCTTCTGAAAATTTAAATCTTCTATTTGTTTCCAACAATGCGCATAATGGCTTGGTGATATGCGAGAAGTTCCTTATGAATCTGCGGTAGAAACCTGCGTGACCCAAGAAACTTCGAATTCCTTTCACAGAGGTGGGTGGTGGCAACTTTTCGATCACATCAATTTTTGCCTTGTCTACTTTGATACCTGCGCTTGATATGTGGTGGCCTAGGACTATGCCTTCTTCAACCATAAAATGGCATTTCTCCCAATTCAACACTAAGTTAGTCTCCTCGCATCGCTCCAAAACACGTTCCAGCTGCGTTAGGCAATCTGCGAAAGACTTTCCATAAACTGAGAAGTCATCCATAAAAACTTCTACTGATTTTTCTAGCAATTCTGAAAAAATTGCCATCATGCATCTTTGGAATGTCCCTGGCGCATTGTAGAGCCCAACAAGCATCCTTCTAAACACAAAGGTTCCATATGGGCAGGTGAAAGTTGTCTTTTATTGGTCCTCTGGTGCAATGGATATTTGATTATATCCTGAGTATCTGTCAAGAAAACAGTAGTATGCCTGTCCCGCAAGTCTATCTAGTATTTGATCAATGAAGGGAAGAGGGAAATGATCCTTCCTTGTGATTGCGTTGAGCTTGCAGTAGTCCATACATATGTGCCACCCAGTAGTGGTGCGTGATGGGATCAATTCGTTGTTTGCGGTTGCTACCACCGTCATTCCTCCTTTCTTTGGTACACATTGCATCGGACTTACCCATCTACTGTCTGCGATAGGGTAGATTACACCTGCGTCGAGCCATTTGATGATCTCTTTTCGCATAACTTCCATCATGGCCGGGTTCAGTCTTCTCTGTCGCTCAATAAATTCATTAGATTCGTCTAGCAGACGAATTTTATGCATACAATATGAGGGGTTAATTCCCTTAATGTCTGCGAGACTCCATCCAATGGCATTCTTGTGCCTTGCTAGTACCTACATGAGAAGGTTTTCTTGCAGCTGATTTAGCTTTGAGGAAATGATAACAGGCAGAGATTCTTCTTCTCCCAAAAACTTATACTTCAGATGCGCTGGGAGTGGCTTGAGCTCTAGCATAGGTGGTTGCACTATGGATGGTAAAGTGGGGTTTCTTTCTTTGAGATCTAGCGCATAAATAATTTCTATGGGTTGCGCCAGGATGCAATTATCATCGACTGGTTCTTCCCTTGTCTCCTCTCGCGCAGTGCTGAGCGCATTTGATTGCAGCATTTCCAGTGGGGAACATACATCGATGCGTGCTACCATGTCGCATTCTTTGTTGTCATCTGGGTATTTTAATGAGGTGAGCACATTAAAAACTACTTTTTGATCATTCATGCGCATGGTAAGCTCTTCTTTTTGCACATCAATCAATGTTTGGCCAGTCGCAAGGAACGATCTTCCCAAAATAATGGGAACTTCTCTGTCAGCTTCGTAATCAAGTATGATGAAATCTGCAGGAAAAATAAATTTGTCAACTTTTACCAGAACATCTTCAATTTTCCTTCGTGATGTACCACTGATATATCTGCCAATTGGAGCGTGACAGTGGTTGGTCTTGCTTCTCCAATCCCTAGGTGCTTGTAAACTGATAAGGGCATTAAATTTATGCTTGCGCCGAGGTCACATAAGGCTCTGCCAACATCAATCCCTCCTATTAAAACTTTCAGGATCTTTCAATTTAGGTGGGAGCTTGTTGGCAAGTATTGCGCTACATTCACTTGTCAATGCAATTGTCTCAAAATCTTTCCATGGTCTTTTATTTGTCAAGATGTCCTACATGAACTTTGCGTAGCTAGGCATTTTTTCCAATGCTTCCACGAGTGGAATGCTGATGTGAAGTTCTCGCAAGACATTTAAAAATTTCTTGAACTGGGCTTCGTCATTCTTCTTTCTTAATCTTTGCGGAAAAAGAATTGCGGGCTTGTATGCTTCAGGTTCTTTCTCTGCGTGTGCCTCTTTCTTTTTAGGTTCTTCTTCACCTGAGTTCTCTTTTTGCTCTTGGTTGCTACCTGTTGTGGTTGCTGTTTTAGTCAAATTTTCCTGCGTTGATGCAGGATGATTTGACTGCAGTTGTCTCCCACTGCGGAGAGTTAGTGCGTGGCAGTGCTCCTTTCCTTTTGGATCTTCTATATTGCTAGGTAATGCTCTCGCAGGTCTATTTTTAAGCTCTGACGCAAGCTGTCCTACCTGCTTATTTATATTTTGTGCCCTCTTGGCTAGCCGGTATGAATACCACTTCTTAGTTTCAGGGATGATTTGAGAAGTGTGTGGCATTTAATCACACTAGATCATTGTGTATTGGTGAATGCCAGTGACTGAGCTAGGGATAGCCAGTTGCCTAGTGCTTGATCGGTACTGCGTCATTGGAGTTGAAACACATTCTAAAAAATCCAGAGTTCTGGGAGGATCCTGCTAATAAGACTGCAAGAGTTTTGCTTAATCAATAATATTGGTCTTTTAGGTTGGATGAGGCTCTTTGGGCGTATAGGACAACCTATAAGACTCCTCTAGGTATGTCTTCCTATAGGTTAGTATATGGGAAAGCTTGTCATTTACCATTAGAGCTCGAGCATAAAATATTTTGGGCTTTGAAAAAATTAAATTTTGATATGAGTCCTGCAGGGGCAGTAAGAATGCTGCAGCTTAATGAATTAGAGGAATTTCGTCAATTTTCGTATGAGAATGCAAAAATGTATAAGGAAAAGACTAAGTTGTGGCATGACAAGAGGATTAAGCCTAAAGAGTTTGTCAAATGTCATAGGGTTTTGCTTTATAACTATAGATTAAAATTGTTTCCTGAGAAACTAAAATCCAAGTGGTCGGGTCCATTTGTTGTGATGGAAGTTTTTCCCCATGGAACAATTACTTTGCAGGATGAAAAAGATGGGAGAGTGTTCAAAGTTAATGGACAGCATATGAAACATTATTGGGGTGAGGAGTTCCAGTCGAAATATCCTTCCCTAAAGTTGGTTGATGAATGAGAGAGCATGAGTTTTGCGGGAGCATTTTACAGAGCAATATTTTCGGCTCCCAGTGTTTTTTTTAATTTTATTCTCGCTGATTTTTCTTAATTCGAATTATTTTGAATTAGATTTGGTTTATTTGAATCTTATCTGATTGATTTTAAATTCATTGTTATTTTGTTCGGTTGATTTTATTTTCTGTGTATTCTTATTTTTGCTAGTTTAGTTTGTATTTAATTTAATCTGATTAGTTAGTTTAGATTCTAATTCAGTTTGTATTTTCGGTTATTTTAATTTCTGTGTAGGTTTTTATAAAGTTTTTCCTGATTTATTTGGCTTCGAATAAAAGAGATTTGATTTAAGCGGTTAATTTAAAATTCCTGTTTTGATTTTCCTGATTTGATTTTTATTTGAATTCTTCCGTATCCAAGATTCTTCTTGAAGATAATCTTTGCTCAGAAGGTTGTTGCGGCAATTTTATGGCCAAATCAAATATTTTGTCCGAATAGGAAGGGTTTCGTTGTTGATTAATTATTTTTACCGTTTGGATTTGAATTTTCTGTGGGCAGGTAAATTGCATGAGGAGTCTGATGCTGCCACGTGTCGCACAGGGGAAATCCAAGGGTTTAACCGTTGGACAGCACATCAACATTTACCGTGGGCCGTTTGAACTTCAGATTTTACCCTTTGATGGATTTAATTTTCCAATTGCATGAGATTTGAACGGTAATTTTTTTTAATGAAGGGCAAACATTTTTCGATTGGGATTTTATTTGGTGGAACCTTATTTATTCAAAGCTTTCGGTAAGTTTCTTTTTACTTCATCTTCTTGCTTTCATCCATTGTCGTTTGCATTTTTCCTTTGCATCCGTTTTTTCGGTAAAAACCTTTGAGTCTCCAATGGCGAAAACTAGAGGAAGAAAGGAAAGAGACAAGGAGGAAGAGGAGGTGTCTGTTACCCCTGAAGTACCAAAGACGAAAGCAAAGAAAAAGAAAACGCTAGAGGAGAAAGAAGCTAAGAGGAGAAAAAGACAACAGAAGGCTGAAGTCGAAGAGGTAGTGCAAAAGGTAGTAGAAGATATTGCTGCTGATGTGGTTGAGGAAGAGAATCCGATGGATCCTGAGGAACAGAACCCTTGAAGGACTGAGCCGACAGTCAGAAACCCGCAAGAAGTTCAAGAAAAACAAGCAGAGGATGTGCCAGCGGGAGGAATTCCACAGGGAGTTCAAGAGCAAGAGGCCCTAGTCGAGGTCATTATGCCGGAAGTTCCGCGTCGCCGACGGAAGCAAAAAGCTGGACGTGTCAAGGTGGTCCGAACTGATACTCCCTCTCATCGCCGACAACTGATTCTGAGAAAGAGAATACAAGAAGAGAAGAACAGGAGAAAAAAAGAGGTCGAGGATAAAGCAAGAGAGGAAACGGAAAAGAGAGCAGAGGAGGAAATTTGGCCCGAACAGAGGGAAGGCAGGGGCAAAGGCATTGCTAAAGCATCGGCTGCAGCTGAGGAGGTTGATACTGAGGGAGTACGGTTTCCGTACAACCGCTTCATCAATAATCTTGCCCGAGCAAAGTATATAGAGATGCTGAAAAGAGACTTTCTGTTTGAACGAGGATTTGGGGATGATATGCCACGGTTCTTGAGGACTGGAATAGAGAACCATGGCTTGGGTCAGTTCTGCGTAAAGCCGGAGCCGGTCAATTCCAATGTTGTCCATGAGTTTTATGCAAATATTGATGATCAAGAAGGTTTTCAGGCTATCATTCGAGGGGTGCCCGTTGACTGGAGCCCGGGAGCTATCAATTCTTTATTCAACCTCGAGGACTTTCCGCATGCAGGTTTTAATGAGATGGTGGTAGCACCATCAAATAATCAGTTAAATGCAGCTGTCCGAGAGGTTGGCATCGAGGGGGCTCAGTGGCGGCTATCGAAGACTGAAAAGCGTACATTTCAAGCTGCATATCTGAAATGCGAAGCCAATACGTGGATGGGCTTCATCAAGCTGCACTTACTGCCGAGAACTCACGATTCAACGGTGTCTCGAGACAGGGTATTGCTTGTGTTTGCTATTCTTCGTTCAATGAGTATTGATGTGGGCAAAATCATTTCTACGGAGATTTATGAATGCTGGCGGAAGAAGGTAGGGAAGTTGTTTTTCCCTAACACCATAACGATGTTATGCCAAAGGGTAGGGGTTCCGATGAATGGGGATGATGTTACTCTGATGGACAAGGGAATAATCGACACGCCGAACCTGGCTAGGCTTCAAAGGACGCAGGAAGCACGCGAAGGCGGTTTGGTGTGCGGCATCCATCAAATGCAGGAGCAATTACAGATGCATTCCAGCAGGATGGAATTCGCCGAAAGGCAATTCCAAACCTTCTGGAATTATGTGAAGAGAAGGGATGCCGCGTTGAGGGTGGCCTTGCAGTCTAATTTTTCTAAACCATATCCGGCTTTACTCATATTCCCGATGACCTACTGAACCCTTGGATCCCGCCGCCGCCCGTTGAAAGAGAAGGGGATGAAGAAGAAGAACCTGGTCAGGAGGATTAAAAAAGAAAGAATTTTTGCGAGCATTTCTTTTGCTGAAATATTTTTGTTGCTCGCGCATTTCTGACCACATCTTTTTCTGTTTTTGCTTGTCTTGCTTGTTTTTAATTTTTCTGCTGCTGGGCCACTAAAAAACATATTTTCTAATGTAATTTCTTTCTTTATTTTCAATGAATTTCCAATAGTTGTTTTTGTTCTATAGCACTGAGTAATGCTAACATAACTAATTTCTTTTCAATTTTTGAAGCTTGGACTAGTTAGCTTAGTTAAGATCAAGGTATTCTGATCTCCAGAAACCTTTTGCTTGAGCATTTCTTCTAGCCTGGTCGTTGCTGCGGCAAAAAGATTCTGAGGTAGTGTTGACTGATGTGATCCACTTTAAGCTTAGTTCTAGTCCCACGCATAGTTTTAAAATTCAGATAGAAATGTTCAAGTTTGGGGGTATAATTCATAATGTTAATGATTCATTGGGCACAATGAATAATTAAAGTTTGGGGGACTTTTTGCTACTCCAATTGTTTTGCTCGAGCATTCCTCTCCTTCATTAAATAAATTGCTAGGTTAATGAGTAACCAGGGACATTTTTGATACCCACAGTTTGTCTTTGCATCAAAAGATAACCTAGGAAATATGAAAAAATGAGAAAGAATGATTTGATGAAAAAAATGGTGACAATTTTGCTGAGAAAATTCATGGAGCAAAAGTTTTGAAGGATGAATGATAATCTAGTAGTTTTTCTGTCTCCCAAGACTTAGGTGAGCTTCATCATAAAATGTCGCCATTTTGAGGAGCAAGGGATAGAATAACTAAGGATTTTTTAGCTTAACAAAGAGTATTTAGCCTAGTTGGTGATGAGTTTGAGGCAAGGGTATACTGCACCATAAAGTGGGTCATCCCATGCTTAAGAGCTTATGACTGTAGGGCTGCTTTAAGTCTGGAAAACAAAAATATCAACCCTTTAAAAATATGTTTTAATATGTCTGATAATGGAGCTAGGCTGTGGTAAGTTCTTAGGATTAAGTTAAAAAGTGGTGATTATTTGTCGATGCCGGAAGAGCTATTTTGCTGCAGCAGAGCTTGGTTTTGCAGAATGCTCAGGTATAGGTTGAAGGTAGTGTTGGGTTATCTGTTTTGATTAAGCTATGTTTTGTCCAAAGTTTTGAATTCTTAAGGGAAGGTGATAAGTCCAATTTATTATACACTTACAATCTCCCAATTTGCTTATCTTAGTTGAATTCCTTGCGAAAAATGCTTTAAAATGAGTATAATATGTCTATAGGTCCTCACCGGAGCTTCGGAAGCGATTCGGGGCTTAAATGAGCAAAATCAGAGCGTAAAAAGACCAAACTGCCCCTGGAGCCGTCGCAGCGTCGAGACGCTACTGTTGTAGGGTCGGGACGTTGCTCAAATAAGGAAAAAAGGCATTGGCGCGAACCTGAAGCGAGAGCGTCGCGACGCTATAAGATCCGCAGAAATTTTTCCTTACTTGAAGGCATAGCGTCGCGACACTAGGCAGTTTTCCAGAATTGAAATTTTCCGAATTTGGCTGGAATTTTTCCATGTTTGAAGACCCAATTCAGCACCATTCTTCCACGAATTGAAGGCCAAGAATCCCTATAAATAGAGGCCTTTGGTGTAGGTTTAGAATCATCCCTTAATTCATCCCTCACTAGAATTTTGTAGCCACTTTTCTCTTTACTTTTCTAGAGTTCTTTTAAGTTTTCTTAGTTCATGGGTCGGTTGATCGAGCCTCGAGGTTGGAGGTGCTTGTCTATGGCCAACTAAGCTCAGATCGTCGTAATCGGGACCTCGGTTTGTAAGTTTGATTCAATTTTATGAGATTTCCATTCTTCATTACTTAGTTAATTGTCTTTGTGATTTTAGTTCTTTGCATACAAGTTTAGATTGTGGTAGGAAAGATTGACAACCTTGACCGCGCCCTGTCTAAATTTACTTGCTAAATCTAAGTAGGAAATAGGCTAACGTTATGATTATACGCATGCGTCCCTAGAACTAAATGATTTAATCAATTGTAATTGTGGTTTGTTGCCCGTTGCATGTGAACTAATTCGGCTAGATCCCAATGCGGTTTAGATTAGTTAATTGGATAATTAATTAATTTAAACTAGAATCAAACTTAGCGTTTGCATGTTTGTGATAGTTGGATCATGGCTCTCGGTTTGTTGCCGGAGTACGTCGGACTTAGATAGTTAATTAAATATCAATTGATAATCGATGAATGAAATTAATCAAACTTAACACCAAGTTCACCCCAGATTACAGTGATCCTCGTGGTATGATCAACTAACCCCGCCTTTACTTTCCTTGCATTTAGTTTTCCTTATTTATTTTCCCGCATTTACTTTATGTCTTAATCTTTTATCTATAAAACCCCCCTTTTGGTTACCTCAAAAACACAAAAGAATTTAGAAATAAACCGATTATTCCCTATGATCGACCCTGACCACTACTGCTACCAGTTAGTTTTAGGAAACGTGGATTATAAATTTATTTGACAAGAGACCGCGACAATCTCTTCCGTCAGAAGGTTGGTTAGTATTGCTTGGGACGCGCAATAGTTCAAGTTTGGGGGTGTGATAACTCTCCAAAAGGGAATTATTTAGGCCTTAGTTTTATAATGATTTGTGTGTCGTTTGTGCTAAATAAGGTTGCTTTTAGATGAATATTGCATGTTCTGACCCATTTGGAAGAATGGATGCCTTTGAAGTTATTTTGTGCAGAATATATTGCTGAGCGACTTGAGGGAGCAAAATCTGTGATCCAGCAAAGCAAGGAGCAAAACTGCCACGTCACAGCTCGTTAGCCATTTTAATGAACTGAAGTTAGTTAAGCTATTCTCGGATTTAAGAAGCAAGGAGAGCCATCCACGTGTCTAGTTCAACCTAATTTGAGCTTGTCTTCATTCTATAAAAGGGAAGGGCCGTTCAAGTCAAATTCATTCCACTTTTGGGAAAGAGATCATTTCTCATTTCCATCTGGGGAGCCGAATAGAGGAGAAAGACTGGAGACTTCAAGAAGACCATCAATTATAGAATTGACCAAGGGAAATAGTATTTTCTTGTAATTTCTTGTAATTATGGTTGCGCATACTCAGATTGTAGTGTGTGTTATCGTGAGTGTTATGAACTAAATCTCTTTAGGTGTTGGTTAGGAGTTATGTAATTGTTGTGCTTAATTCTCTATGCAATATATGTTGATTTGAGCATCTTGATTATTTGTTGAGCTTATTTATATTTTGTGCCCTCTTGGCCAGCCGGTATGAATACCACTTCTTAGTTTCAGGGATGATTTGAGAAGTGTGTGGCATTTAATCACACTAGATCATTGTGTATTGGTGAACGCCAGTGACTGAGCTAGGGATAGCCAGTTGCCTAGTGCTTGATCGGTACAGCGTCATTGGAGTTGAAACACATTCTAAAAAATCCAGAGTTCCGGGAGGATCCTGCTAATAAGACTGCAAGAGTTTTTCTTAATCAATAATATTGCTAGAGCATCTTTTAAAACAATTACTGAATCCTGACCAACGGCTGTTTCTAATTTGTCTGCTTTATTTGTTTATTTTCTGTTCTGCCATTTCTTTTGCTTCAACATTTTATCAAAACCAATCATTTTAACCATTCTTGAAACCATTAAAGAGCTGTACAAAATAGATAAAGTGAGAGCTATTCAGACCCTGGATTCGATAAATATTTATTATTTGTTGCGGATTGTGTATGCTTGCACAGTGTTCTAGAGTTTATTTCTGCTATATTTTTACCAACTCTGGGAACCCAACACTAAGCATATAAAAATATTAGATCTAAATCTAATTTATATTTAAATTCACCAATTGCTTGTGAAATAATCACGAACTAGTGCGAACACCACCACTATGGCTACACCGGTATGACTCTGAGACTTCTAGAGGCAGGCGACTAGTGGGAGTCTAGAGGGAGCCTTGAGGGGAATTCTCTGAGAGTAGGAGAATGAATGAGATGTCTTTCACCTCACCCCAGGGGTCCTATTTATAGGTAAAGGCCAAGACTTTTTCCTAATAGGAAAAGGAAGGCCTTTTCCTAATAGAAAAAGGTCTCTAATTTTAATAAATAATTAATTAATTACCCAATTAAATATCGTATATTTAATCTTTGGGATTTTATTAAAATTAAAATTAATATGAATCCAATTCATATTAAATTTATATGAACTCTTTCAAATATCTCTCTCAATAATTAATTTTTGAAATTAATTCAAAAATTATATTATAAAGTTTTATAAACTTTATATTATAATGCATCAATATACATTATACGATTCTCCAAATAAATTGAACACTTTCAATTTAAAATTTATACTTAATTGCCTTAAGTCTCTTTACGAGCTACCAGCAGGACCTAATGGACCTATAGATTAGAAACTCCAACGATACAACATTAATTGGCTAAACTCATTAACCAAGTTAGTCAACATTCGTTAACTGTGGGTCACTCCACTAAAGACCCACAGTTGCACTCTTCTCATTGTAGAATATTTATGTGTCCATGGATATCGACCAATGCAGTAAGTCAATCCTTCACGTGTGTTCGTAACACCAGCGGGGTCAAATTACCGTTTTACCCCTGGGTTACTTATGGTTCCTTAAGTACCACTGATCCCTCTAATGAACAAGTTGTTTAGGGTCCAACCACTAAACAGGAGTTCCTCTTAGGCAAGGAGAGGACGACGCGCCTTTGTTCGAGCCCCGAAATCAGCCCTTAAGGGAACACACATCTACTTACCCCAATAGGGGAAGGAGTGAATTCCATCTTGTACTTGTTATGTTCCCAGCCCCCATTCGGTCTTGCCCCTGAAATGGTAGGATTATTGAGTTGGCGAACTGGCCACTCTCACCCATACAAATCTAAGGACAATCCCTCCTAAAAGGGGTTCATAACAGACTCAGGATTGAGATTGAGTTACCTAGGTCATCCTATTGAAATAGAAACCTAAACTAGTTAAGGGCGTTACATCTAGTGGTTACTATTTCGCGGTCCGGTCTTATGCAAACTCATTGCATAGGATACCCCCACCCGCATGTCTCCTACATGGATGTTTTGGATCATTGCATCGATATCGAATACAAGGTGGGTTGTATCACATAGTGTCACCAGGATAAGGTACCCAGCCTTATCCCTATACTATAGACCTTTTAGGTTGTTACTTGGACACTGATCCCCGTATGTCCCCACATACTAGTCCAAGTTTCATTTAAACAACCTTGGATCTTAGTTTATTGGATTTAGGGTTTATTAATGCAAACTCGATTATTCAATAACCAAATTACTGAATTACTCAAATAACGCTTTATTGAGATCGATTAATTTGTTTCATTTACTATCTACGAGTTTTAGGGCATAAAACCCAACAAGAGCACTTTGTGATTTAGGTGAAAGCATTAACCTTATGCCTCTGTCGGTCTATCGAAAGCTAGGTATTGGTGAAGCCAAGCGTACCACAGTCACACTCCAATTAGCTGATAGGTCTATCACATATCTAGAGGGTAGAATTGGGGATGTCTTAGTGAAAGTAGATAAATTCATATTTCCTGTCGATTTTATTATCTTAGATTATGAGGCAGATAAAGATGTCCCAATTATTCTTGGTCGTCCATTTTTGGCTACTAGTAGAGCATTGATAGATGTTCAAAAAGGGGGATTGACAATGAGGGTTTATAATGAGGAAGTGAAGTTTAATGTTTTTAAAGTCATGAAGTATCCAGACAAAGTGGAAGATTGTTCTTTCATTAGGATTCTGGAGAACACAATTGTTGAGACAGCAAAGGAGGATTTGGCAAAGAAGTATTTGGAAGATCATGGAGAGATTAGTATAGAGGATTTAGAAGTTTGTTGTTTAGAAAGAAAAAGTGAAAAGAAGTTTCTAGATGTGAGGATGTTTTTGAGTCTTTAGATTTAAATGAAACAAAGGTTCCTCCTATTAAGTCATCCCTGATTGAGGCACCCACTTTAGATTTGAAGCCCTTGTTAGATTATCTAAAGTATATGTATCTTGGGGAAGGTGAGACGTTGCCCATTATTGTTGCATCAGATTTAATGTCGGAGGATGAAGAGACCTTAATAGAGTTGTTGTAGCAATATCGCAAAGCAATAGGTTGGACATTGGCTGACATTCAGGGAATTAGCCCGGTTTTCTGTATGCACAAAATCACTCTAGAGGAGGGATTCTTTAGGAGTATTGAGCAACAGAGAAGGCTTAACCCTACAATGAAAGAAGTTGTTAAGAAGGAGGTGATTAAATGGTTGGATGCTGGGATTATCTATCCAATTGCAGATAGCAATTGGGTAAGCCCTGTCCAATGTGTTCCTAAGAAAGGAGGTGTCACGGTAGTGTCTAATAAGGACAATGAATTAATCCCAACCAGGACAGTAACTGGCTAGAGGGTTTTCATGGATTACAGGAGGCTCAATAAAGTCACCCGTAAGGACCATTTTTCTCAACCATTTATTGACCAGTGTTGGATAGATTGGCTGGTCAGACCTACTACTGTTTCTTAGATGGTTATTCCGGGTATAACCAGATTACCATTGCTCCTGAGGATCAGGAAAAATCACATTCACCTGCCCCTATGAGACGTTTGCCTTTAGGCGAATGCCTTTTGGCCTTTGCAATACTCCAACAACATTTCAGAGGTGTATGTTAGCAATTTTTCCTAATATGGTTGAGTCCACTGTTGAGGTATTTATGAACGATTTTTCAGTTTTTGGAGGATCTTTTCAGCATTGTTTGAATAATTTAGGTACGGTGTTAAAGAGATGTGAGGATATCCATCTAGTTCTTAATTGGGAGAAATGCCACTTCATGGTGAAGGAGGGCATAGTGTTAGGTCATAAGATTTCAAGAAAGGTCTAGAGGTTGATCGAGCAAAAATAGAGGTTATTGAGAGATTAGAGCCACCAAATTCAGTTAAAGGGATTCAGAGTTTTTTAGGTCATTGATCGATTGTCAGTATGCTTAACAAATTAATGCAAATTTGTCATAGATATATATCAATCCAAGTTTAAATTGACAAAATGAAGTAATACCTAGTGAGTCTAGGGTCGAATCCACAGGGAAAGGTTATTTGCAAAGCTTTAATAATTTTTACTGATCTAAACTCGAAAACGTGTGATATTATATAAAAGACTAAATAAGAGAGTTGGTGAGTTTGAAAAATAAATTTTGCAGAACGTAAAACATGCGATGAGAGTAAAAAAAGAAGTATTAAGGAGAATAGTATCAAGGTTGTTGCGGTCGCAACCTCATGCGTTTATAAGAACCTTGTAGCGCATACCATGACTAATTGATCCATTAATGCCTAAGTGAGAAAAAAAATCACAAGTTTCCCTTCCCGGTACTTCTTCTGCGTTTGGCATAAAACTATCAATTGGTTATTGGCTAGTTCATGCGTGAGGCTTAGTTCTCTAAAAACTTACAAGGGATTGTGTTAGTCTTAACGCAATCAAAGCTCATTCATGCAATATCTTATAGTGGTAATATTTGTTTAATGCTACCAAGACTACATGTCATGCGCTAACTTGTTCTACTTAGAGATGTCCGCATGCATTACCTGTCAGGGATTAACATACTGCTACCGCATCCGGCTGGCCAGGCGGGAGTTAGTAATGAAAATAGTATCGCAACTAAGTAGAAGGCAATAATGTTTCATTAAATCAAAGTATGCGCTTACAAAATAGACTTATCCCTGCATGGGTGCTTGCGCTAAGACTTGAAAGAAGAAAATTAGCTCATGCGAGCAAAACAATACATTATGCAATACATTGCATAGGCAAGTCTACTCTTAATCACAACTTCCTGTGATTTCTCTTTCTCCTTGATCTTCGTCTCTTCCCTCTCGTCCCTGGTATCTTGTATATTCTGTGTTTTGTCTATTGTCTTTTTCCTTTGAGCAGGTGGCTTCTATTTATAGGTGAAGGAAACCAAATTCTCCAAGGAATTAGAAGCTTGCTTCAGTTATCTACGGCCCACTTGCAACTTTAAGCCCACTTGAGCGTCAGTGTGTCAGCATGGTCCTTTCATCCATCTTGTCTGTCTCATGATCGTCGTGGGATGTGTGCATGCGCTGAAAGAAACTTGGGCAACAAACAACTGAATTAATTGCGTTAGCACCCTATATTTTTATAATTTCTCACCGCATACATGAATAAAGCCTACCGCATAAAATCATCGTATTTTCCTTCCCTATTGTGTTGAGGTAACGCATCAAAGTATCTTTTGGCCTTGTTTTAGCTTAAATTTGAAGGATAAATAACTTGCTTTTTGCAAGTTATCAATCATGTTGGATTTTGTAGAAGGTTCATAAAAGATTTTTCCAAAGTTAGTAAACCTCTTTTGTAACTTATTCTTTGTGCACTAACCGGAGTTTACCATTTGATGGTAATGTGTGATGCGAGTGATATTGCAGTAAGTGCCATGTTGGGACAAAAGCAGAGAAAATTTATCCATGATATTTATTATGCAAGCAGGGTTTTGAATGAAGCTCAGATCAACTACACAACTACTGAAAAGGAGTTATTAGCAGTTGTGTTTGCCTTTGAGAAATTCTGCCCTTATCTGGTTGGATCCAAAGTCACGATTTTCACAGATCTTGCAGTAATAAGGTACTTAATGGCTAAGAAAGATGCAAAGCCTAGACTGATTCGTTGGGTTTTATTATTGCAGGAATTCGACTTAGCGATAAAGGACAAGAAGGGATCAGAGAATGTATTGCAGA